>CM060842.1:12412500-13612500 GCA_030762175.1 Metallyticus violacea | reverse complement strand
AAAGTAACAGTGACAATCCTGGAGAATTTCCAGATATCTTGTGGCATTGTGTTAATGTTTAGATAAGAGTGGTAATATTAAACACTAGGAACTTATTGGGATGGGGCAAAGTTATTAAGTTAATGGATATCATTGTATGATTAGTTGAACTACACACTCTTAAAGCTTCACTTACTTTTTATAAATGTATGGAACCGGTTTCGAGAACATTTGTTCCCATCTTCAGCCATGCTAAGGTTCAAGGTTTAAGGTTTTGAGTTGAACCTTAAGGTTTTGAATTGAACCTTAGCATGGCTGAAGATGGGAACAAATGTTCTCGAAACCGGTTCCATACATTTATAAAAAGTAAGTGAAGCTTTAAGAGTGTGTAGTTCAACTAATCATACAATGATATCCATTAATATGATTGGCTTCACTGTGTTTAAGTTCCAATTTTACATTTAAGTAAAAGTTATTAAGGTTTGTCCTGCACTTTACCACTAATTCTGTTTGTCTTAAGAGAGAAGCTAAAAGTTGCAAACCAACTAATTGAAATAAAGGTATTAATACTGTATGACTATATTATTATTTCTTCCTGGTTACGATGGCTTTTTTTTTTACAGGCAGAAAATCTTTTACTGGATAGTGAAATGAATATTAAAATAGCAGATTTTGGATTCAGTAATGAATTCACACCTGGTAATAAATTAGATACCTTCTGTGGAAGTCCACCTTATGCAGCACCAGAACTTTTTCAAGGTTAGTCATAATATTTTTTATTAATCCAACATGTTGATGTAATTAGTTATGTTGATACCAGAGGATTTATTACTAATTTTAGGAAATTTTACAAAATGACACTGGTTTTCAGCTTACTTTAAAGCACTTGTTCTACCATAGTACACATGAACAAGTTAATTTCCTTTCATTTAAAAACGAGTGGTAGATACCCAAAAATTTCCATCCTGATAGAATTTGCACCAATTTTAAAACAGCATTTTGAATAGTGTTTAACAAATGTTTTAACTACTGAGACATAACAGGTGGTGGAAACTGATGATACATGAGATGAAATGGTAAACTGCAAAAGAATTATTTTTTAGAGAAAGAAGAGTTCCAGGACTGTGTTTAAGGTACCTCCTTGGCATTTGCATTTATAATGACTGAGGAAAACCTGGAAGAAACTGCAGTCAGGGAAGGCAGTCTTGGTGATAATCGAATACCAGATTTCCTGCTCACAACTCTGCGCCTGAATGACCCGAATCAACCATGGCAGTTTTAAAGCAGTAGGGCATTATATATGTAGGCTAGCATACCAATTTCAATTCTCCATATGCCATTAAATTTTAGCTGAGGCACAATTTAATATGTGCGTGGCATTCTAACTTGCTCTAATGTTAAAATTTTAATATTGCTCTGTGGAAGCGAGGATTTCTTCAAGTGCAATCAAATGTAATGGGATGTGTTTTTTATGGGAAAGCTTCTCCTTAATCCAAAGTTTATTTGGGATTTGAAGAAACTGTGAGAGATTTTTGTTTTCTGTTGGCAGCACCAGATAGAGCATGTCCTGATTATTAACTATAGCAAAAGTTAGCATTATTGCAGATGCAGCAACATGTTAATGTGGTGATGTGCTCACTATCTGAATGTTCTAAGATGGAGCATTTTCCTGTAATGATTTTTAACAATTATAAGTGCGTCCTGAGCCAGCAAGAATGGCTGGAAATATTACAGAGATTTTCCAACCCTGCTCGTTCACATACACATGTCTGTAACCAGTTTACACAGTTAACATGAAGAACAGTTTTAAAAGACAGAGCAAAGGGAGATGGAAGAGTCTCTAAGCATTCATTCACAGCAGATGTCAGAAATCTTGCACAAATATCTATGTGTGAGAAAGCATGGTTCCCTACAGCCTCACAGAAGATGCCAAGAAATGGCTTGTCATTTTTGCAATGGCAGCTCCCAGCATGTCCATATCTTTACAAGTGATGAATGCTAGATTTACCACCATGACTATGAAACAAAGAGACATTTAATTTGGATCCTCCCAAATGATGAATCCCCCAATGAAGATTAAGCAAAGTCAAAATGTAGGTTGGAAGGTGATTTCCAATTTCTCAACAAGGCACCATATTGCAACCATTCCACTCCAGAAACAGAAACAGTTACTGCTAACTGGTACACCATAAACTAACATTGTTAATTGGAACATTCCATAGTGAAGCTAATCATATATTAAGATCATTGTGTGAATGAGTCAAACTAACTCAATTATCTTGATACATCATTGTTTGCCTCTCCAGCATTTTCAGAATACTAACAGAAAGAAGACCAAAGTCTGGATTTCAAGAATTGCTACTTCATTACAAAAATGCATCTGCACACACTGCTTTGGAAATAATGGATTTTCTGCAAAAATTGAATGGGGCACTGGCACTATGAACCATGCACTGCACAGTAAAGACCTGACTCCCTTGATGGCTCTCTCTCTTTTTTAATTGTTTGTTTCGAGCTGCAAAAATAAAACTGAGGGTCATCAATTTGAGAGTCCAAAAGAGGAGATTTGTGCCATCTTTAAAGAAGCATATCAGAATTGCTTCCATGATTGGTTCTGTAGGATGCAACTTTGTATTTAGAAAAGAATGGACAATCTGTGAGTTATGGCCTTGTACTTAGGAGAATCCTGAAAATTAAATAGTTAACCTCGCATTCCTATGAAGGAATGTGCCAAACAATTTAACTTGCAAAGAGAGGATATCAAAGAAAATCCAAGTGATCACCCTGTGGAAATGATCTTATGCACTTGCAAATGTTAATGAAAGATGCAAAGCCCATTTGTTTTAGAAAGCCCCTATTTTGCAACTATTTCTCTTAGTTGCATTTCTACCGGACAAGGAAGATGTTTTCTTGTTCAACACATAACTGGCTTACCCTCACATGGGTCATCTTCAAGCCTTTCTATACTCAAACAAACAAAATAATTTTGACTTCTCTTTGACAGTGTAAATTGAAGATGGAAAGCTTTCCAATACACATTGTCAAGGCGTTATGAATTAAAGTCTTTCTGTAGTTAAAAATTCAATCATTTCTCTATATTAAGTTTTTCACACCATGCTGTTTTATGTAACAAAAATGACTTAAATGAGCTTCTCCATGCAAATAATGGCATGGAGATAAACAAAATGCCATATTCACACTCAACATCAAAACAATGAGTCATGGCCATATGTCAGGCCAGAAAGTTATGGGCCACACCAAGTATCATCAGATTGTCATAATAGTTATGTACCTGTACTCAAAAAATGCACTGATAAGAGATGGGTGCTTATGTGGGAAGAAAATGGTGATCACTGGAAAAGGCTCTCTCTGTAGTGCAGAACATATAAATTAAATGTTTCAGCTGGTCAATTACTCTTCATTTCTTCACTTACCATAAATTGATGGAACATGCTTCATGAAACATAATATTAATGGTCAACAAAACATGTTTAGCCAAAATGAGGGCAGTCTGGTAAAAAAACATTGTATGTAATCCCCCCCCTCTCCTTTTGTTTTTAAGAGGAATCAGGTGGACGGGGAACTATTGCAAATCCAGCTCGTGCACTTTTGCCATAAAAATGGCCAAAGTGTGATCAGGCGCATTGTCCTGGTGGAGGAGCACTTTTTGTGCACCAGTCTTGGTCGCTTCTACCTCAACGCACTATGCAAACCTTGCAAAATAACAGCCAGTCACTGTTTTACACTTTTCCAAATAGTGAATCATGATGATACTTTGTGCGTCCCAAAAAGAAGTTGCCCTCACTTTTCCCACCAACAAAACTGTTTCAGCTTTTTTCAGTGCACTTTGACCTTCCCCATCCCATTATCTCTGGGGTGTAGTTTGGATCCAAATTTTGTTTACAGGCACAAAACAATGCCAGAATTGAATTATGCTGTAATTTTTCCAGACACAAATTTTGAAAAGTCCAGTAATAAATGGTCTTGAGTGCGGTGCAGAATTCCCAACAACTTCTTTCCATTCAGTTTGTATCTGGGCAGCAGTTCACCTTTTTAAATGAAAAGTTTTATCACTGCATGAAACTCTCTTTATCCACTTCTACGCCAATCACTTAAGATAGCTGTCAGTAAATAACTGTGCATTGCATCTATTTGAAAACTTGAACAAAACTATTACAAGAATCATGCTTAAACAGTCATGTAGCATAATAAAATTTCCTGCCATTTCATTGAAATTTACCAGACTTATCAATCCATCCTCAATAAACAATGATAAGTGGGTTTCTCAGAATGTGCATAATTTATAGTCATGTATTTTGAAAGTTATGTGCAGAGCTTAAGACATTTTGAATTATAGCAATATGTGTAAAATGTTTGCAGGGAAAAAATACGATGGCCCAGAGGTGGATGTTTGGTCTCTAGGAGTGATACTATACACTCTTGTTAGTGGCTCACTGCCATTTGATGGCTCCACGCTCAGGGAACTCAGGGAGAGAGTGTTGCGAGGAAAATATCGGATACCGTTCTACATGTCAACAGACTGTGAAAACCTTCTCAAGAAATTTCTAGTATTAAATCCAGCCAAGAGGGCATCATTGGAGGTAAAATATGTGCCTTTCAAACAGAACAATCTGCAAAATTATAATTTTTTTTTTTTAATTATACATTAATTTGTTAATAAAGCAAGGTTCAGCACTGATGATCCAGTTTTTAGTGCCTAATGTAGGAAAAAAGTATACTCTTAAAATTAGTAGACAATGCTTTTATTTGTTTTTTTACAGTAAGTATTTATGAAGTTGAAATCACTAGATATTTTCAGCTGTAAGTGCCTAACTATTTTAAATGCCTATACATGTTAACATGAACTTGATATTATGTGGTAAATTCACCATGTGACACACAATAACCAGGGTTAAAAAGTTAAAAGTTTCACCATTGTCCCTGCCTAGCCAATATTTAAATTCAATAAAACCTTAATCCATTCTTTCCCATGGTAAGCAAAAGAAAGCTATAGATGACAGAAGGATCTAAATCATGGACTTCTCTGGCATGTTAAAATTGTGGGGGGGAGCTTATTGTCTAAAATGAAAGAAAGCATGCAGAACAGACAAATAAATATATATATGGATTTTAAAATATCAAAGATGCTGAAGGGCATTACAGAAATTCCCCCACCCACGTAGTCAGGATATCCAAGGTCTAAAATAACCTTTAGGTTTTTAAATCAAGTGTCTTCAAATGCTTTACAGGGTACATCATCACTTTGATGAATAGAAAATTTTAGTTTCCATTTCATGCCGCATATGTATTGCAAGAGCTTAACAATGGATAATGAAAACAAGATTTTTTGCTGCAAGAGTTCATTCACAGCTTTGTCTGTTACCTCTATTGTGCATCTTCATTTCTATTGCACTTCCCCTCCATCATGTACACGTGGTACTACAATACAACTTTTGTCTTCAGGCACTCCCTTCAGGGATGTCTTGCCCTTTCACATTGGAGAAGACTGTACCTTGTTACGTTAAGTTTCAAAAACCTTGTGCCGTACTTGTTGCAATTTATTAATGATTTTCTTATTTTAAAAACAGTGAAGTAAATTACATAAAACGAAATAAATATGAAGATTTGGGTTTGAAAATTTTGGATCATGGCCAGAATTTGAACTAGGGATCTTTGCCTTCCAGGCTGAGGCTCTATCTACTGAGCTACCATGTCCACCTCAAGCATGGAACCAATAACCTCTCTCTTCTGATTGTATATACCTGGACACCTCTCTAAGGTTTCTCTACTACTATGAGAGATTATTAATTCCTAAAGAGGTGACTTATAATGCGCTACAAATAATTATAACTATGACTTCTAGTTTAATCACCAACTGTACAGGGTTTATAAAACTTGATTAGAATCAACACAGTAAAACATATGTAATTTCTTTATATAAAACTGATTTTAAACCAGTTTAAACCTCTTTCCCATGGGAAACTTTAAAATTCTAAAGTAATTAAAATATAGATTTTACAGGGTTTAATTTATATATGAAAGGTGAGGTCAATTCATACTGTGCAAACAAGAATGATCCAGTGGTCATTAAAGGCCATATTGAAAAGCAAGAGAAAGTGTCACCTTACAGTGCAAGATATCATAATAGCATTATGAACAAAGAGTCCTAAGTATGATTTCCTTTGGAAGGGAAATAAAGCTGTGTCATAGATACAGCATGTAAAAGAACCTTAAGCCTGAGAAAAGAGGCATATAAGCAAAATTCATTGACCTTTCATGCCCTGAATTGAGTGGACACTAATGACCAAAGATATTAAAGAGCATCTTTGAATAATAATAATAATAATAATAATAATAATAATAATAATAATAATAGTAAATGAAGGAAGATCATGTAAGCTCTTACAGCAATGACTTTAGATAGTGACTCATGTCTCCTAGAATGCTTAAAAGCTCACCTCTTTAGTCTAGTGTTTAGCATTGCTGACAGCTGACCAACAGGCCCGGTTTCGATTCCCTTAGGAATTTTCTAACTTAGGGAGGTCTGGAACTGGGTCCACTCAGCCTGGTGAGGACATTTGGGTAGCTACTTGATGGAGAGGTAGCGTTCGATCGTAAATGCCATGTAATTGGCGACTGGCGGGTGCCTACATGCTGATCACATATCCCCCTTCACTACTGCCCTCTACCAATGAAGTCGTAAGAGTCGGAGATAGAGAATGCAGAGGTCGCTGTGGCAGGTCAAGGCTCATCCTGGGCTGTAGTGCCAAATGAGAAGATGAAGAATGCTTAAGAAACTTATTACTTAAATAAAAATGCAATGCTATTGTAGATAGCTTGACTTAACATTTCATGAAGACTTAGTGAGGGTTCTTAAACTAACCCTGTTATTGTTAAACTTTAAAATATATCCTTTTAATGCAATTAATAATATGAAATAATGATACAAACTTCTTTTGAAGGGAAACATATAATTTTTAAAAAGTAAACACAAAATAGAAATAAAATGCAATCTATATCACTATTACAACAGGCACACTTTATGAGTCCCTGACCTTTAACGTGGTCACACCAGAAGTGAGCCATTGGAATGGGGTTTTTATGATGATTTAATTAATCTTAAAGGTTTTTGATAAACTTTAAAGTGATTAGGCAACATACTATGCCTCACTGCATTGCACAAAAAGTGCATCACTATTGCACATACATATTGGAACATGCTCGCATGCGATACCTGCTAGCTTTGCCATGTACCTTTGTAGAATTGCACTTGAAGTATATGCAAAGCATCAGATTTATCAATCAGTTATTTTACTTCATTAAGAAAGGCAATGATGTTGTATATAAAATGCTTCCCCTTCACATTTTGCATAATTATATTTATGTTTAAGTTAATATTCCTCTTAAAAGCATAAAATTCATTTAACGCTGTAGTTGAATGTTTTTAGGTAAATGAAGTAATGCTGTGTTAGGACATAAAAAATATTTGCCATATAACAAATTATTAATGAGAAAGTCACTCAAATTTCATCAGTTTTATTCCACTTACTTGGAACCGTGCTGACGGTGAAGGAAATTTGCCTTTGAAACATGCCCAAGTAAGTGGAATGAAACTAGTGAAATTTCAGTAACTTTCTCATCAATAATTTGTTATATGATACTATATTTCACATGAAAATCCCAAACTTTTCAAATTTATGTTTGCCATGTTTAGGTTTAGTAAAACATATTTTCTTTCCAATGTATAAAGAGGTATAGAATTAAAATTTTTTGGCCAATCATGCATACAACTTCACAATTAGTGTCCTTTCTGCAAGGTGAATAAAGAAACTGGATCACTGTGATGAAAAATTGCTGACTGATAAAAAAATGTATGTAATGTGAGAATTATTCATCAAATGTAGTTTATGCTGATTGCAGAATAT
Organism: Metallyticus violacea; assembly: GCA_030762175.1. Taxonomy (NCBI): domain Eukaryota; kingdom Metazoa; phylum Arthropoda; class Insecta; order Mantodea; family Metallyticidae; genus Metallyticus; species Metallyticus violacea. The sequence continues at coordinate 13,604,596 of CM060842.1, read as the reverse complement.
AATGAAAGACAAATGGATGAACATGGGATATGAAGAAGATGAGCTAAAACCTTACGTAGAGCCTGAACCAGATTATAAGGATCTGAAAAGGATAGGTATGTTCGTTGGTTACATAGTGTGCTGCTTCCATCGCTGTTCACTTATTTCTGTGCTTACACATCAAAGAAAGAGCATGGCTTTTAATAGGGTGCACTGCCCTCATCTTACAGGTTATCCTGGTATGCGTGTGAAATCTAATTTTCTCTCTAACCATGTAACTAAAAAGCTGTCTTTCTCTTCTTCTCACATCAGTAGTATTTATTATCTCTGCAGACCAGCTTCCATAGAGTGAGAAATGCTTTACAGCTTACAGTCTGTCAAGTAGTGATTTTAACATATAAATCATTATGCTTCCACAATTAATGGCAGGATACATAAATTTGCAGTGCTATAAATAGATCCAAAAATGCGATGAAGTGATTGCCTGAAATGTGTTGCTTACAATACAGAAGTACAAGTTTTAAACAGTAATGTGTTGGAAAATGTTCAATTTTTCAGTATTATGCTCATAGTGGTAGTGGCTTCTGATTTAGAATTATGTTGCATTGCAATGAAAGATTAATGTTTCACATTTTGCTCATAAAACAGTCATGTGCACATTTAAAGATCAACCAGATGAACTATATCACATGCTTTTGACTGACGTAAACAAAGCAGATTTTTAAACAAGTGTTCACCTAATTTTTTTCACTGTTTTAAATGCACTGTTACTGATTCTTTTAAATGCAAAGTATAAATTTGCCACACATCTAATGGCAATATTTCACCTGGCAATGAATCATTAACATCAGGGAAAAGGGTAAATCCAATCCAGGTGAATCACAATCACAAATGTGTAAGAAAATGTGATGAAGCTCAAATTTATATGATAAATTATTTTAAAATGGCACTATCACAAGGAGATGTAATGAATAATTGTTTAATTGATATTATTGTATGACTTAGTTGAACTACACACTCTTGTGTAGTTCAATAATTGTTTTTTTTTCCCCTTTCTTTTTCCTTTTTTTTTTTCCTCTTTTCTTTCTTCCTTCCTTCCTTCCTTCTTCCTTCCTTCCTTCCCTCCTCCTCCTCCTCCTCCTCCTCCTCCTCCTCCTCCTCCTCCTCCTCCTTCTTCTTCTTCTTCTTCTTCTTCTTCTTCTTCTTCTTCTTCTTCTTCTTCTTCTTCTTCTTCTCATCCCCTTAATAGTGTTTAATGCTTGTTTTTACTGCTGAGACATCACAAATGGTGGACACTGATGATACATGAAATGAAATAATAAATTAGGAAAGGATATCTATTTTTAAGGAAGGAAACATTCCAGGCCTAAATTTTGGGTACCTTTCCAACATTTGCCATTTATGAGGACTGAGGAAAATGGGGAAAATACCTAAGTCAGGGAGGATGGACCTGGCAGGAATCAAACCCCAGATCTCCCGCTCACGAGTCTGTGTCTTAACGACCTCGGCCACCCATAGCAGTATAATTGAAGTGGGGGGAGAAGAGGTTGACAATACAGATATTAGCATTTTAATGTTGTAAAATGCCTAATTAAATTAGGTTGTACAGATAGGAATATACAGCACTTTAACACTGGTAAAAGAAAAAAATTAGTGAAAATAATTCTTAAAGCCAAAATTTTATCCTGATACAACCATAACATCAGTTATGACTATATTTAGATTGAAAAGAGTGGGGGAAGAGATTATTATATCAGATCAGTATGTTCAGTCATCAAATTTACCCTTATGCTACTTAAAATGAGACTTAATACATCTATAAATGTACGAAGTGCATATATTTTATATCTGTAGCAGTAGGCAGCAGTTTTAACAATATTTTACTTATGTTACTATTTTAATGTCCAATCTAAATAAATATTCAGCTAAAATGAAGTGACAGTACAAAGAACAATTGCATCATTGCATTTGAATCTAGATCTCGCTAAGAATTATTACAAAACCGCAACTAATTTTAAGATATAATGAGCTCAAAATGTGAAAATTTTAGATGCATATAACTTTTAAATAACTGATTTGTGAAATCTAATAGTGAAAATTGTAGAATGAAACTCATATTGCACATTTAGTTAGAAAGTTAGATGAAAATCTAGTAAAATAGTAGTAGTAATACATGATTCTATAGAAAAGAGTTAACTTTAATTGAATAGTGTGGATGTCCTGAAATACTATTGCATCATTTATAGAAATCCAATAATTCAACAGATAATGTATAAACATCTTCTGCTTCTTTCACGATGCTCTTGCACGTTTAACTGCCTGTAGTTGGAAAGTATTACTAATAAATGAGCTGCCTCTTGTTTTGCAAATAATGAAATTTTGTAATAATATTGCCTATAACATTTATTAACATTTATGCATTGTTTTCCGCTGGAAAAGCATTAAGATTCAAATGTTTTCTTATTTGATAGTATTTTTATAATGGTGGAAGGAATATTTCTAATTTAAAGCTGTAAAGCATGAAATAGGAATGAATTTAAAAAGATCAAGAAATCACTAGTAAGTTATATTAATAAAATAATAATTTAAATAAGAAACTGCTAAAAGTACCCTAGTCCAGTTGAATTTCTTCTATAACATCTTGGACAAAATTTTTAACAAAATTAGTCTTTGAAAAGAACTTTTCATAGCACAGAAATAAATGAAATCATGTACCGGTATTTAATTTATGTTTCTCTAGTTTTGCGGGTTTTTGTTGCAAGTAGCTAGTTTTGTGGCTTGGTGTTCTTCCCTCTTGCTAGTTATTCCGTCACTGGTCATTTCTTCCAGAAGCCTTAGTCAGCATGGGTTACAACAGAAGTGAAATAGAAGAAAGTTTGGCAAATGCTAAGTATGATGACGTTTTTGCAACGTATCTCCTGCTGGGAAGGAAATCATCAGATGTGAGTCTTGAACTTTGCTTTTATATCAAATAGAACACTATAGTCTGTATTTTGCTTAATAAGAACAATAATAATAAAATAAATAGAGCATAGTAAAACTCAGGTTGAGCAGTCCAACATATAATGATTCATAGGCTGAAATGGCAAGGACATGATGCCATAAGTACAAAGAATCTCAGTGAAAACAAAGGTGCAGGTCATTTATAAGTAAAAATTACCTGCCAGTTCTTTCAGCTGCAGCCATTTAATTTCTTCCCCATACCCAGATATATTTACTTGCAAACTCACCTCCATTACATAAGTACTAGCAATATTTCAATATGGATACAGAAGGACTTATTTTGCATTAAATCCTGATCTTAAAACTGGTGCATGAGATTTTCATTGATCACTCCTTAAGGGTATAGTATATGCAAATGCAAATATATTTTGGAATAATGTGTAATAATTATTTGAAACAAAAGTAGTGCTGATAAAATTACATATCCTGCTCCTGTTGCCATTTTTAATAAGACATTCCCCCCATCCCTGCAATTTGTTTGTAAAATTGGTTGAATATGCAAGTAAATACAGCATATATTTATTATTACAAACACAATGCCTTCATACTTGTTATTGTGCTTTATATATTACTATGCCAAAAGTAATAAAATGGCATCTATACAAAGTATAGAGGTGAATCAATTACCTGCACTTTTATTGCTGTTGCTAAACATGGCTACATTGCTCTATATTTGCCTTAAAAAAAAAAAACAGACACCTCGAACCCCCTCTCCTGGAGGTGTACTATACCTAGGCCACTGAAACTTTGTACTTGACAGCTTTCTTTTCAGTTGGCATTGCTACCTGTTAAGCCTCCCGGACTAATCACAAAGTAGCATTATCTGTTGGTTATCAGTCATGATGTAAAATCTGCTCTCTTGCCAGTTTTACATATTGCATTTGCAGTTGAGTTACTGTGATTAATTTAAGTAATAAATTTTTTAGTAGAAAATGTCCGAAGGGGATCATTTGCAGAGTGATTCATAATCCTTTGTGTCAAAGTTTTACAAGGATAAAAGGATAATTCTCTTGGAGAATGTTGTAACAACTCAAAGCTTCTTCCTACTTAAAATCATGAACAGAGATTTACATAGTAGAATCTCACTGTCAAAAGTTTCTTTATTAAGCTTACTTATTATATAGCAATTTAATTTCTGCTAGTAGTAATTATGGAGCAAAATAGTTCTTTATTACATACACTTAATATAAGTTTAATAAACAAAATTGAAAACTCTACAATATCAGCCATTGAACAATGGATCAGTGGAAGGCTTTATGTGCAATATAGGGTTAGTTGTTTTTGGTAACAAAATATGGGCAGCATTTGAAAATGATATACAATAGTAGTTTTTTGTATCTTATTTATTTGTGACAAGGTTCAATGCACATCTCTCATTATATGTGCTCCCTACCAATATCAGTGCACCATTACCATCTTTCTGATAACTTCATTATGGCAGTGAAAAACCATTGTTTAGGAATACTATGCCACCATTTGTGGACAGTGCCAGAATTTCCTCATTGCCAAATTTTTCACCTCACTGCGAGTCCTTCATTTTGTCAAATAAGGCATAATTAGACAGTGCAAGATTTGTGAATATGGTGAGTGCTGCAGAAAACAATAAACCCTAGTAATGCCAACTTTGCAGATATAGTGTTGCTGGTGTGGGGCTGTGCATTATCTGTTGGGGAGAAAATTCCTGCCAACCACTTCCCCTCTTGCTGTTGCTGAATCCAATGTCCAAGCCATGTAAGAGTCTGGCAGTAAACCTTGCTGTTGACAGCTGTTCCTTTAGGAAGCCAGTCAATTAGCAATATGCCTGAAGTATTTCAGAAGACTGTGATCATCTGCTTGCCAATCTGTAGATGGAGCAGCACAAAATTTCTTGGACCAGAAACTCCCTGGATGTTTTCATTGCATGGATTGAACTTTCTTCTCTGATGTATAGTAATGACAACATGACTGATCAAAAGTCACCAGCTTTTCCAAAAAAGCCTAATCTTTAGTACGCATTTAAATAGTAGACTACATACTTAAATCCTTTTGTCCTTCTGTAACTTTGTCAAATCCCATGGAACACAATGTATGCATACTTTTTTCACAATCTAATTCTCATGAATAATGGTGTGCAGGGTTGTGCAGCTGAGATCTCTCTGATATTCCAGTTCATCAAAGGTTATGCTCCTAGCCATAATTAATTCAAACACAGCTTGAATACTAATGGATGACAGGTACTTAATTTCTTGTGTGCAGATTTCCTGCCATTGGCAAACCCATTGACCCATTTGTAAACAAGTTTTCTGTACAAGAGTTTCTTGACCACAAAATCCATGCACTTCATCTTTGTCCATGATAGTTGTCTTCCACATGTCCGTGTCTTTCTCTGCTTTTCAACAAACAAACACTGTCCTTTTGCTGTACATGCTGTTTCAATCGCCATCTAGCATCTGCAAGTATATTACATCACCCTACAAATGAACTTGCCCATAGATTGCATAATATTTGTAAAACACTGCTTTTGTTAATCATTTCCAAATACCCCTGGTATCTGTGAATGGATTAAGAAGTTACAAAGATCTAAGAAACCATTTTCCCACTGTTCATTATATTCAAAAAGCAGTGAATTTAAGCTGTAGTGCAGGAAAAAAAACTTTTTTCTTAGGAAATAATGCAAAGTTGTGCAATTCTTACAAAAATTTATTGAAATGCACAGAGACTGCATTGAAAAATTATTTAATTAAACAGTCTCAAAAATTATTGTATGAAATAATAAAAAAAAAAGTGTGTACTAAATTCACACTTGTGAGTCATAAAGTTAGCTTTAGACTTTATGCATAGGATACATATGAAATTTAAATGTTTCTATATTTAGAATTGTTCTCATTCCAAAGCTGTATCATATAACGCTCTACTGTAAGTACAAAGTATGTATGGCAAAAGATAACATTTTAAATGCATGTAAACAGATGTGGATTGCAGGCAGAAGATTGCATATCCAGGTTCTTGAAGAGTGCAGACAAAAATACTTAATAACCACAACAGAGGAAGCAGACTTAAACGTTGTCATTGCACATTGTGGTTTTAAACAGCTTCTTTGTTTTAGCTATGTGGGAATTTCAATCTATTTCACTGCACAAAAGATCCTATCTTTTTTATTAGTTTGATAAAAAAAAAAAAAAAAAATCTTTTGTTAACAGAAGTCTGCATAATAATGCTGTTAAACTTCCACTTATTTAAAATGTAAGATATATTTCAAGATCATGCATTTAATGATAGTACTGGTGAATTAAATCTTTGTAAGTTGTGTAGCATATGTCCATACCTAAGCTACAAATTGAAAAGGATTAAGCCTCAAATTTCTCCTACATTAACTTAATATCATGTTAAGTAAGAGCAGTTTATAAGTCTTGCAACTTAGATTGGTTGACAGTGAACCTTTTAATCTCTTGAGATTCCTCATGCAACTTGGTGCCATTCTGTCTTCCAGTAAGTTGTGAGTGGGATTTCAACAGTCTGGCATTTGGGTTTCAAGTCGAGAATGAGCTTTCATTAAATAGTGCAGTTTGGACAATGGGGAAATATTCATTTTGTCATTATAGACATATATTCATCTTCAAGACCTACATCAGGTACAGTCATGTGGCAGAACAAGATAGGCATTTAGGTGTAAATTTCCTGACAGCTCGTTTCAACCTGAAAAACAACATTAAAGTCGGTATTGAAGTTTAATAAACTAGGTTCTGTGACTGACCAGAAAATAAAACTTGATGAAATAAGAGCTTCCATAAAGCCCTTCTAATTCCCCAAATCTTACAGTTTGTGATTTTATCTCAAAAATAGATTAAATGTTCAAATATCCTCATGCACTGGAGGAACTTACATCAAACATTTGAAACAAATATAACAAATTATTACTGAGGAAATCATTCAAGTTTCACTAATTTTGTTCACTTACTTGAACATGTTTCAAAGGCTGTTGCCTTAATCTTCGGCAAGTGGAACAAGTAGCAAGTAAGTGGAACAAAATTCTGTTGTTATATTATACTATATTTCACAGTGAAAATTCCTGCCATTCAAAACTATTTGAAACAAAGTTTATTATTAATGGAGAACTGAAGTCTATCAGTAATAATTTCCTAAGAAGATGTGAATTGTGTATCAGGGAAAATGGGCAACATTCACTGTAGTACCAAATTCTGTTATTTAATATGTTACACTGAAGTTTTAAAATGGGGAAGCACTTGAGTACTGTGAGTCTATGCAAGAAAATACTAGTGGCAATGCAGGGTCTAACCGCTGACTTGCTGAACTATCTTTTGGGACTTTTAAGCTGCTCTCACTTAGAATGTTTTTCTATGTTTTTCCCCTAGTACTGGATCAATTTTTTCTGCTGGTGCGCTTTGATTCTTTGTCCTTAAAATTACAAAGATCTTATATTTTTATAGCATACACTTGTGCCTTCTGAAAGCCATCAATAGAAAAGGTTAACTCCATTCCATTGGTTCTCTCCTGATATGAGAAGCATTTCATCGAAAGGCACACTGGAAATACATATCAGGGGAAGTTGAGGCTTGTAAGCGATGACTTTCCCTTCAGATTCCATCCCCCTTCCCAAATTGTGCTTTGTTATTAGATTTTAGATCCTTTTCAGTATTTCTAGCAAAAATTTGTCTGCATATAACTCTGGTTTCCAAACAACACCCCTTTTATTTATTATTTTGCACTTATAATAAGGAACTTCTATCTTACTTCTTTGCATATACAGCAGAAGAAAGTTTGTTTGGAGATCCATAAATTGTATGAAATGCTCTAAACTGTTAATTTATGGTACATTATGATAGAAAGCTGTGTTGTAAGGTATATCACATCGAGGCATTACTCTTGAACTGAAAGCAGTGAAAAACTTTGAGAGGTCAAAATACATGAATTTTCAGTGATATCATGCAATTGATCATTTTTCTTAACAATTTCAGCCTGAAAGTGATGGATCAAGGTCGGGCAGCTCTCTTTCACTGCGCAACATCCCTCCTGCGGTGACACAAGGTAATGCCCAGTCTCCTTCACATAGCCACAGAGGAGTACATCGCTCCATCTCAGCCACGAATGCCAAGCCAAGCCGTCGAGCTTCGTCTGGGGGTGAGACTTTGCGTGAGTCGCAACAGCAACAACAGGGCACGGCTGCAGGGGGTGGGCTGCCCTTCCATATATTTACGGAATGTTCTGTCATCCCACACCCCTCGCCTGATGCTTCATGTTTTAAGTTGCATGTTAATTATAGTAGAGTTAAATTTATCAAAGAGACCAAATATTGGTTTCAGAATGAAATTTGTATTAGTAACAGGACTTAGACATTTCTACATAATCGTAAACTTGAATGCATTGGAAACAAATGGTTCAGTAGATAAATATAATAATTTGTAACCTTTCAGTGGACAGCTTTGCCTCTGTGCAAAAGGATATTTTAATTGCTATTAAATTTAAATGGATACAGTACATTTTCTGTTTCAGTTGTACATTACAAGCAAAATGTTCAAAAACTGTTACTAAATTAAGAAGGTTTATATAATGCTGTAGAGACTTTGAATGGAAAATCTAGGTCCTGTACAAAAAATAAAACACAGCAAATTCCAAATAGTAGCACAGTGTTTCCATAATGTGTGTGTGTATATATATAAATGTGTAAAATAGTTTCACTCATTCACTCATGTTAATTTAAAGTAATTCTTATATGGTTATCTTTTATGTACTACTAGTGTACAACAAACTCTTTAACGACTAACTACTGTATAATGTGCCAAAATTTGCATTCTATAAGTTCTACCATTGATTAGTTAAATATGGTGGACGTTTGTAACAGTGATGTTTAATATAAGTTTAGAATAACTGAGTCAACTTTGTAACATTTCATCACTAATAGTTTTTAAAACAGGAAAACTATTAGTGATGTGTTACAAAGTCAACTCAGTTATTCTAAACTTCTACCATTGATATTTTAATTTTTGGGCATACTTATCAACAAGGAGGCATATTCTGTCTGATACATTAGGATGGTTTTGATATTAAAGAGAACAAGTGTCGATTACATCGTATTTTTTTTTTCAGCGCAGTTCCCTCAAAATTCAGTGCACTTGCACCAGCATATCTTCAGGTTTTTGATTCCTTAATGGAAGTGGGTTTCTTTGAGGACCTCAATTACTTTTTATCTCCTATTTGACCTCTTCACTTGACTTAAAATTTATGTCCAGTCAGGAAATTTTGAGTTTCAGGGATAGATGGTAATCCAAGAGAGCAAGATTAAATGAATATGGTGAATGTCATAGCCTTTCAAATTGTAATTCATCGATTTGTCCTGAGTGATGCAGCTTAAATGTATCGGCACATTGTCATGGTGAAACGCCTCTCTTTTGGCCATTTCCTTATGTTATTTCACAATTGCTGTCTTCAGTATCTCCAAAAGTGATGTGTAGTATTCTCCAGTAATGATTTTTCACCTTTCCAATAGATGGAATGCATTTTGCCTTTTTGGAGCAAGTTCGCCTTGTTCAATCATTATTTAAATTGTTTTGTTTCCAATATATAGTTATGATTTCAAGTTTCATCCATAGTCACAAAACAAACACTAATAAATCGGTGGGATTCTTTAATCATTTGCTAAGAGTCAGCAGATGTTCACATGTGTATTTGCTATTGCTGTGGAGTGAGCAGATGGCACCCATCTTATGCAGTTTTTTTTATGTGTAACTCATTATGCAAAATAAAATGAACCCGTTCAGTTGAAATGCCCATAACCTCTGCTAATTCACGTTCTTTGACTTGTCTGTCAGCCAAAACAATATCCATGTACTGTAACAATGATTTTGGAGCTCTAGGATGTGGTGCATCTTTGATGTTTGTTCTGCCATGCTTGAACTCATTTATTATGTGTATTGTCGCAGCTTTTTCCCAACTCTTGTATAGTAGCCGTTTATTCAAGAATTTTTATTGTACAAAGATTTTGCTTTCAGAGTAATTTGCTTGATAACTTCAATCACACCACTGAAGATGGCAAAATGGGTCATCCAAATTTTAATTTATAGTGTTGATGTTATTAGTAAATGATAATATCTTTGTCAGGAGTTGCATTACAAAGAACCAAAGACACTTATAAATTAAAATCATTCCTACATTTATTAGTTTATATAATTGCTGCTTTCAGTCAAGCATCATTGAATCTGCTGTGTATGCACTTGCTTTTATCATACTGTGAAATATTTTCCTCAGTGATAGCAGTACAATTTGAATACTAACTGCTTTGAAATTATTCTAAATTAACACTTTTGTGAAAAATATTTTGTCAAAATTATTTTGTACATTTAATATACAATTTTTTTTCATTTCTTAGCTCTGAAATTGTAAGAAGAGTCCAATAGCATGTAAATATGGTACATTAAATATCAGATTCCTTGAGAGTTGTACATTAAATATCAGATTCCTTGAGAGTTTAGTACACTATACACAATAAATTTTATATTTATATACACACATTAGAGGACACATGGCATGATTTTTAAAAATAAAATTATATATTTTTAATCTCTCTCTCCAGTATGAACTCTTATATATTTTTTATTAATGAAAACTTACAAACTTAAATTATGCATGTGCATACATAAAATTTCAAGAGTCTATCAAAAATTCAGGACAAGGTAGTAATTAAAATGTAAACTGGAACTTGCACAGTGAAGCTAATCATATTAATTGATATAATTGTATGATTCAGTTGAACTACACACTCTTAAAGCTTCACTTACTTTTCATAAATGCATGGAACCGGTTTCCAGGACATTTAGTTCCCATCTTCAGTCAGGCTAAAATTCAACTGTCGGAGCATTCGTTGAGCTGTGGGAATGTGTATTCTGCTCTGGTGGCCGTGTGATAAACTTGAAGTTTATGTTTTCATCTCCGGCAATGTCGAAGTTCATTAGACTGTCTTTGTATTTGTAGGCGTAGATTTTTTCCCAGGTTGCTAGTTCCGTAGGTGCTTGTACTGATTTTAATAATTTTGCTTTATTTATTATGTCGTGATTTTGTGTCCAAAAATGATATGCTACTGCTGATTTCTCTATTTGTTTGAACTGTATGTTCCTGAAATGTTCCTTTAACCATGTGCTTATGTTTCTCTTTGTTTTTCCAATGCAGATTTTTTTCTCATTCTCCATTTTTTATTTTGTAAATACCTGCTTTTTCCTCTTGTGGAATCCTGATATTAAAATCTTTAAGAATATTCTGAAGTTTTTTTGTAGTATGGTACAGATATGTACACCTGTACATATGTACAGATATGTAGACAATATATTTGCCATGCTTAACAAAAAACTCATTGAATATGCCTTAAAACTTTTGAATATACAAGATATAAACATATCATTTACTTACGAAATAGAAACAGATTACATGTTGCCATTCCTAGATATTAAAATAATGAAATGTCAACAAAATCATGAATTTGGAATATACAGAAAGAATACACATGCAGTTATTAACAGTTTAACACACCGGCTAGTTAACCTACAAATTAGCAAAGAATATTTTAATGAATACAAATAAATAGAAGAATAAAGCTGTTAAAAATGGTTTTAAAAAAGAACTAGTACACAAAAAGGTGCAGAAATTCAAGAGACAAAAACATATCAAAGAAACCACAACACTTCAGCAAGAAAAGATAAGCTAATTTTTAAAAGTTTACATATCATCCATGGGCTACAAAAAAACTTCAGAATATTCTTAAAGATTTTAATATCAGGATTCCACAAGAGGAAAAAGCAGGTATTTACAAAATAAATTGTGGAGAATGAGAAAAAAATCTGCATTGGAAAAACAAAGAGAAACATAGGCACATGGTTAAAGGAACATTTCAGGAACATACAGTTCAAACAAATAGAGAAATCAGCAGTAGCATATCATTTTTGGACACAAAATCACGACATAATAAATAAAGCAAAATTATTAAAATCAGTACAAGCACCTACGGAACTAGCAACCTGGGAAAAAATCTACGCCTACAAATACAAAGACAATCTAATGAACTTCGACATTGCCGGAGATGAAAACATAAACTTCAAGTTTATCACACGGCCACCAGAGCAGAATACACATTCCCACAGCTCAACGAATGCTCCGACAGTTGAACTTTAGCCTGACTGAAGATGGGAACTAAATGTCCTGGAAACCAGTTCCATGCATTTATGAAAAGTAAGTGAAGCTTTAAGAGTGTGTAGTTCAACTGAATCATACAATGATATCAATTGACATATATTAGTGTTCAACTGGAAACCAAAATTAGACGTTGGCCATATCGATGTCTTATTTAATGTGGAATGAATGTACATTTTCCATAGAATGTCCGTAAAAAATAATTTCACCAGTATTGCAGATAAAAGAAAGAATTACAAACAAGTTAGAGGTGAAAATTTCAGGGCATAGACTGAAACATCTATTCAAAATTTGAAGCATATTTTGAAATAGTAACAGAGGTGGCATCCATTGTTGGTGCTTATAATATGTTATGCACCAGAATTTGGGGATTACATTAAAATGGATGAAAAACTGGTGGAATGAATGCCAGTGAAACTGGGACATTTCAGAGGAATTTGGGCTAAATGCCCATTTGTATGCCTCTGGGATCATATCCAGGTATGTTTTTGGAAGACGGGCAGAGTACATGGCCATGGCATTGCCTGGAAACATCCACTTGTATATTCCTAATACAGAAAATTTCCCAAAAGAATGGTAAAACTGGAGCTTTATATGTGTTCATTTAGATGATTTACTTGTATAAAGAAAGATTTTTTCATGTGGGTGCAGCATAGTTTGCAAATCAACGTTATTTTTGTGGTCTAAAATGGTAGAATGCTATCTTGTTCAACTTTTATAGAAAATTTAATGCAGATGCTCATAAAAAAGAACAAAATTGCTTTTGGTAACACCCAGACATACTGACAATTATATAAAGAAAAATAGTTTGACCACAGAACATGCAATAGTAAATAGCTTAACCCATAGACTGTTAATGTTATACTTAGCAAGGAAGGAATTATAACAGGATAGAAATACATCATCAATACTGGACATAACAATGGTTTCACTAGTGAATAAGAGGATTAACAAATACAGAGAATTAAAAACTATTAAAGAAATCAGCATTCTTCTCATTATAAAACCAAAAATGTTTATAAAGATTTACATGGTTTCATAAATTTAGAAGCATTTGAAAAAAATATAATATAGTTTTGGTCCCACAAAATGGATATGATATTAAAAATTTACTAAATATTTAATTCCTGTCAGCAAGACATCTGGAGCTTAACCAAATTAACTGTCAAAATTGTGAATAAATTTATGAATGTAGACAGAACGTTAAATATAAGCAGATAAATTACTGACTTGCTCTCTCTCTCCTTTACTTCATGATTACCAACTTTTAAAGTATTTTGCAATTTGCAAATAAATTATTGAAAAAGTATATGAGTTAACTCCTAACCAAATGGTTAAGAAAAATATTCAAGAGGAAAGAAAGTGAAAAATACTTTAAAATCCACTTACTCCAAGATGAGAGTACAAGGAGACTGTACCGCAAAAGATTGAAACAAAATGTACACCAGCATACTATAAATTTGTATGTGGAAAAGGAAAGAATGATCTAAAGGATATTATTTTTAAATCTGCTTATGAATTTTTGGGTCTTCAAAATAAAATAGATAGAAAAGTCTAGCTATATGGAATGAAGAAATAAAACAAGTTATATAGTATATAAAAAGATGAAATCTGCAAAGTGTGTTTGACTTTGCCTGGCTGTTGTTGCTTACAAAAGACCCTGATATATATTCCTGAAGTTTTTATTGAAGTATTTATTTTTGTCTGCGAACATGTGCAAATTTTGTTAATATAAAAATTGAGTTCTTAAGTATCATATATTAGTGTATCCGACATAAAACTTGTAAAAACTTTATCACTCTACAGAAGACTCACCTAAATTAACATATAAGCACTCTGTGTTGCACAATAATGGTACAAATGTATGATTATAAAAATCAAATGTGCTAATAGGAATGTGTAGAAGACATTGTGTGCAAAATCCTCAGAATATCTGCAATATTTGTGGGTTTGAAGGAAAGGAATATAAAAAACAGATTCATTAGTAAATTAGTTATATTTTGCTTCATTCAAAATAAAAGGGTTGACATGGATAAACCATTTGCACCTCATAGTTCATGCAACAGCAGTATTGAGGATTGCTTAGATAGACTGGTCTGCTATATAGTTGTGAGAAATCTTTTTAAAAGGAGAAATATGAGCAACAGCTGAATGCTTTTTATCAACTCTTTCAAAAAGAAGCCTTAAGGCAATTTTACTTCATAACAACAATAAATTAGTATCAATACTATTCTCACATTCTACAGTCAAATTAAAATCCTATGAAATATTAGGATTCGTTCTAGATAAAATTAAACATCATGAGCATGAATGACAAATATACAGTGGTTTGAAGTTTGTTGCTTTAATATTGGAACAACAGAGTGGCTGCACAAAATATATATGCTCTCTGTGTGAGTGGGACAGCAGATCCAAAGACCAACATAGAGGCCTGAAAGAAAGCAGGTAATACTAGTAGACAAAAATATTAACAATATGAGTTCTTAAAGCTGAACTTTAGCCTGGCTGAAGATGAGAACTAAATGTTCTCGAAACCATTTCCATACATTATGACAAGTAAGTGAAGCATTAAGAGTGTGTCGTTCAATTGAATCATACAATGATATCAATATGAGTTCTGTTACTCATGAGAAAATTATACTTTCTGTTCGCCACATAAAACTGGAATTAAGAAGCAGTTTGTCAAGTTGCCAGATAAAAATCTGCATTTTTCTTCATTATCACAAGCTAAAATCAAAGAGGGAATTTTTAGTGGCCCATAAATTAGAAAGCTGATGATGGGACTAGTACTATGAATGAAACAGAAGAAAATGCATTAATTGTATTCGAAGAAGTTGTGAAAAAATTTCTTGATAATGTGAAGGTTCCACTGTAAGAAGAAATTGTACAAAACATGTTGAACAAGTTCAAACCTAAAGCTTCACTTCCTAATAGGTCATACAAACTGCTTTCTTGCAAATTTAGGATCTCTCAGCAAAGAGCAAAGCAAAAGGTTCCATCTGGATCTGAAAGAAATTTAGTGATCAGTCATGAAAATACGGCAAATTACAGTTGAACTATTTCACCTGATGACCCTTCTAGATAAAACTCAAGGATTTTACATACTCTCAAGTTCCATGGAAAGAGAAAAAGGGAAACCGAAGATGTCTAACACACACATTCTGAATGATGTTTGCCAACAAAAAATAGTAGAGCAAAACAAAATACATTTTTTTAATTCACAACACCAAAATTATAAAAGTGACATGCTTTGATTTATACAGCAGAAAAAGGGTTTCCATTTGCTCTAGTATAATAAAAACAAATGTAGACAGAACTGACAGGAAAATCTAATCACCAAGAAATGTTGCAAGTAAGGTTCAATATAACAAACATTTACAGTGTAATAACTTGTCTTCAGAGTATAGTATTATGGGGTTACAGGACTCCTTGAGAATAATATTCGGTTTTACACTTTGTGGCACTGCACCTTCTGCAAATCTTAAAAATTTCACTAGTACTAAGTTGCCATTATCATTTTCCACTTCACAATAAAAATTAGCAAAGTGAAGTTATCATTATTAAAAGTAATAATAATAAAACATTTATAATAAAAAAGGTATTTTATTTTCGCATGGTTTTCTTAAAATTATTAAGTTGCTGACTTCCCTAGTTGTGCCTTTTTTAATATTATTTTCTTTATATATATATATATATATATATATTTTTTTTTTTTTTTTAATTGAGAATGAGACTGGTTTTAAAATGAAAAACATTTTTCCTTGCTTCTACCCAAATTTAAGCAATATGTTTCTCACAAAATTTAATATATTTAATTGCACGTAAAAATGCCCTACAAAATCCTCTTTTATCTTTTGATAGACTTGATAGATAATGTTAATTGCCTGAAGAATATGGGTATGCATGGTAGGTGTTATTTTTTCTTGCAGTGCTCTGTTTTCAAACATAAATTAAAATTAAATATAGCATTACCATAAATAAAAGTGAAAATAAGTAGCATATCAGAGCATGATGAAATGAAAAACAACATATTTCATTCGGCATTAAGTAACAGATAGAATATTTGTATTTGATATAGAAAATATGGTTTTAATGTGCTACAATGCTGAATCATAGATAATGAAATAATCTATATCATAATGTAAATGCATTTACTCGAAAGGATTGTATTCAGTAATTATTAAATGAGAAAATCTATGTTGCCAGCTATGTAACATTTTGAAATCACTGGTTTTTCTTATCATGCTTCAAGATATTTTAACTATCCGAAAATTGCCTTTACAGGTGGTACGATGGCTCCTCCAAATGCAACCAATCACAATCACACACCAGCCAGTAACTTCAAGAGGCAGAACACGGTAGATTCTGCAACAATTAAAGAGAATACAGCTCGCATCAATTCGGCCAGTGCAGCTGTTCGACCTGCTGCTGTCAAGAACACCCCCCTACCAGGGCTCGATACCGGTAAAGTTTTCTTATAGTGCATAAATATTAAATGAATATAGTAAAATAGAGTAAAATCTCAATTCATAATTGAACACTTAACAATAGAAAGATTCAAAATTCCAAGAAGCATTATATATTGTAAGTAATGGTTTTTGGAAGTTGTATGTGTTAATAGAGAATTGATTGAATTTTCAGTATGTTTTTAAATTAACTATGCCTTCTGCCCTTCAATTCCAAAGTTCCGGTTTCCTCATTAAGCGAGATTTTAAGCAGGTTAAGGAATGTGAGTTGTAATTGGTAACGTTCTTCAGATTGTTATTATGGTGAAGGTTTCCGGATTTTGATTCCTGAAATGTCACAATATCAACGGACCTAGGTCCAGAGATAAATGTAGAGCACAGTTAGAACCATGAAGGCCTGGTTTCTAAAATGCCAGATATCTGTTTGATAGGCTATCACATAGATAAACGTTTCTGGAACTTAAGATATCTATTCTATAACTTATCTGATGAAAAATCTACCGATATCTCTTTAATATGTCTGATATATAAGATGTTTGAATTACACCTTACAAATTTTTATCAAAGAAAACTGTAGTAAATGTATTTGGAGAGCATTGTTATTGATGTTATATCTCTGGTACTTAATATCTGAAGGAAAACCATAAAAAAATTTAAGTTCCAGCTTTGAATCTTCAGCTTAATACTTATATGTTAGTACCATCAGTTCTTTGATTTTCACTTAAACACTTCTCTTCAGAACTTCAATTAAATAGATTCTTATCATAAACAATGCAATACAGTTTTTTTCACACTAACTCCATTCAACCACGTGATTAACTACAGATTTTTATGTAAGTGAATGGAGTTAGTGTGAAAAAAACTGTATTACATTGTTTATATATATATATATATATATACCACTCCATTGTCAACAGCTTCGTAAGTACATTTAATTGAGATTCTTATCATGTTTAGCTTTCATTTTGCCAATTAAAATTAAAAGTATAGTGAAATCTCAATTCATCATTAGTGAAAGCATAATTTTCCCAGATCTGTTGTTTGATTTATGTAGTCCTAGGCATTATTTCATTATAAACAGTGGAAATAAAACCCACATTGATCATTCCTCAGTTTGTTTTCCTGCACTGATTGAACATTTTGTTTTGTTTTTTGTTTGATTTATATAACTTGTATCCTCAAATGATCATTTTTAATCACAATTCATTGATAAATTGCAACAAATTCAGACAGTGTTTTTTAAACATACTGTAATAAGGCACACATTGTTTTTTTCATGTGTGAAGTGGCAAGCAGTTCCTGAACAGAGCTCATGAAGATAAAAGATGTTTCATAGCTGCATGTGTTTTCTATGGAGGGGAAGCTCAAAGAGAAATAAAGATGCACAAAACAGAAAAGAGGCAAAGTCACAAGTGAACTCTAACAGCAGGGAATCTCATTTTCATTATCCATTGTAAGCTCTTGCAGTATCACGAGATGCAAAAAGGAAGCTACAAATTGTATTGTTGTCAAAGTCATGGCATGCCACTTGTAACTCATGAAGACACTTGGTGAAAGATCTAAAGGTTCAAACCATAAGCATTTATGATGGGAAAGGGATGCAATGCCACAGTAATTTGGCATTTTGAAATAAATATAGTAGCATATTTCTGCATTATGAGGCTTTATTTCATTTTTGTCAATCTTCAATTTTCATGTCAGAAATGCCTATATTCAAGACCTTCCCTCATCCATTGTTTCCTTTTGCTTTCCCTGCAGACCATGATGAATCAAGGTTTCACTGTATTTGCAGGAGTGGAAAATGCAAGTGTGAGAGCACTGATTTTCTGTCCAGCCAATGACCAACATTGCAGGATATTTTCCATGCAAATGCCAATTTTTAAAATTCTCTCTATTATCAGTTGAAACCAATGCAATTGAGATAAAATCCACCTAGCGCTCTAAAGCAGCATTGTAACATACTTACTAGAGTGGGAGTACAGAAAATACATTATATTATGCAAAAGAGAGGGTAATATTGCAAGGTAATATGTCCTTTTGGCTTTACCAACAGGTAAGCTATATAAAGTTTTTGGTTTGTCAGCCAATTTATAAAGAGAGTGTAAAGTAAGAAGTATAGTGCCAGAAATTTGTTCACCATTAAATGAACTCATTTGATTTTGTGTGGAGTAGCGTTGGTAAGCAGTCCAGGCAAGCCACGGGGAGTAACCAAATCGAACACAATGACGGGCAACAGGACTCTTACACCGGGGGTTTCTGTGGGAAGGAGAAGTACCATTAGCTATGATGCCAAGGCGGCCTCAAATGAAAAGACAAATGCGGCAGGTGAAACACCAAGGTAAGTACTTGTCATGTTTTGTTTTGTTTTCTTCAAAGTTGCATGGTGCCATGTGCTTTACTACAGATGTGTATATATTGATTAAGGATAAGGAAATATTTTTATGGTGTCTCATATGGAATGGGTGAAGGATAAAGTTTTGCAGTATAAGAAAAGCTTCATTATTTATAGTATATTTTTTAAGAGGTATTAAACACTTGACTTTTAAGACATTTTACTTGAAAGGTTTGTCACTCTTGTCCTTTGCATTTTATATGGTTTGAAAAGAGGACTTTTGATGAAATAATTTTTACCATTCTGAATTTCCAAATTATGTTGCTGTGATTCTTCATATCCTATTTTTAAGTATATAATAGAATAAATAACAGGATAATTAATTTTCTTCAACTTTCCCATTACCTTTCACTTTATGACAGTATTTACTAACAATTGAGACTGGAAACCTATTGGATAACCTGGATTATATTGCTGCCTCTTCACATAAGAAATTTGCCCTTTCCAAAATGTTTTATGCTGATAATATTCAACATGGTTTGCTTTCTTTTCAATTCAATAACAGTTCCACTTCCAGTTAAGCAAATACAGCTGACTTTGAAAAGTTTAATTGGTTGTCATTCCTGATGTTTAAATTATGAATATGTGATATTTTAAATAAGGGATAGATAAATTTGACTAGAATATGTACAAATGTGAAATGCAAAACCTTTAGGAACCTAAATTGTATTCATATAATATTATGAATCATATCAAGCACAAATGTAGGAAAATAGGGGCTTTGAATTCAATTATCTATATGATAGCAATAAATCATATACTTCTCATGGTAATTTTAAGATTAAAATTGAAATCATCTCTAAATCACATAGAAAAACGAATCTCAGAGATTGTTTAACAGAAAATGTAAGAATTTTATGCCAGATCATACTGACATTGCACAAGACAAATGTTAATGTTTGTTTACACCTAGCAGAGGGAGAGCCATACGTGTTCTACTAGCACAGTCTTTTCATATGCAACAATATTGCCACAGTTGCAGGCTATAAGCAGTATTTAATGTTGATAATGCAACAAAAAGATAAACTGTTTCCTCAAATGATAATGAAACAAATTCAGTTAATATTAAGTATGCATAGTACCATCAGATTGTCCTGTTTGTTGACGCCAAATAAACTTTATAGGAGAATTTTCAATGTGTTACATAACGTTTTAGACGAGAACTCTTGACTATATTCTTCACTCATATTCCCAAATGATTTTCAAAATTTATTATTAACTATGTTAGATTATGATGACTTGAAAATTTTAGCATCAGAGAATCTTTGTTCAAATCATGTATGAACATGACAGTTCAACTCTTTGTCACTTTGTATGAATCTTACAATGCATCTGTTATAAGGAGTCACTTGAATACTGTGTGTGAAGTTGGCAGTATACTATAATCATCCAAGATAGTATTGCCAATAGCGTTTGATGCAAGTATACTGCTAATCATTAAAATTGCAACTCATTGTAATATGTTTACGGAATTTCGGAATCCACACAGTGAAACTTTTGTTAATCTTATTTTGATTTAAAGTAAAACACTAAAAATCATGTCGTCACATTAAAACTCTCTTTAAGTTTCACAAAAACACTGTGAAACACTGTGTGTTTGTGAAACTTAAAGAGAGTTTTAATGTGACGACATGATTTTTAGTGTTTTACTTTAAATCAAAATAAGATTTGCAACTCATTGTTCATGTTCATAATAGGCATACAGAAATTATGTCTTTTCTCAGCACATTTGTATGTTCAGCCTACCTTGATCCATTGATCTCATATTTGTTTCACTGTGGACACATTTCATCCAACCTGAGCCCCAATTTCTCGGAATGACATCTAGCACTCTTATTATGCCACAATTTTCCTTTGAACAATTCAAACATCTGCTGATAAAGATGTCATATTTTCAATGAGTTTTACTCATTTCTTCCAAGAAAATTTGAGATTGGTTTAATAAGTCTATTATGGGCATTGCAATTTTAGTGGCCAGCAGAGTATAATATAAGCCTTTGTAAACGCGCATTTTGCTGAACTTCACAATATGTTCTTTACATACTTTATTGATTATATAAAATAGTTACATCAAACCCAGCCAGGGTCAATGGATTTTTTATGAATTTGCAAGGAAAGTAAAGTCATTCGTCCCATATCATAGATTTTACGGCACATTAAAGATCTTCAAGTCTGAAAGTAATTGACTCTGAGCAAAATTTATTGACCATTTCAGCTCTTAATTTGAATGGTTGCTAATGACATGAAATGTTCCTTAAATAAATAAATAATAAAATAAATGGGGCACCATTAAATGCATCCAGCAGAAACAACTCCAAAAGGCATTACTAAGAAATGAACACCATTCAGTGCTAGGGCATAACATGAATCTATGTTCCAAGCATGATTATACACATGTGATTCAGATTTGATTTGATGCAATATCCAGTAATACATTAGCCAGATAAATGTAGCATGTTTATTTTTAAAAATGGTACCTCAGTTATTATTTTGAAAGGGATATGCCTTAACCACCCTTTTTGCACCAATTAACATTTTAAATGTATTCTTTTATTTTCAAAACTTTTTTCTTGCTTCTTAACAGCTTTGTTTTCCTTTGCCATGCCATATATCAGTCAGTCAATATATCTCATATGCCTGGGATATCAAATTGTAAATCTGTTCTCATATTGACATGAACAGAAATCATTTTATGATCAATCTTACTATTAGTATAATTAGTCTTGTTCTTACACATTTTTACAGATTTCTAACTATGAAGCTTGCTTTATAGCTATCTTTCATCTCATTCCAGCTGTTTCTCTGAGAGATAGAGTTCATGTGCTCCATTTTTTCTTCCATGGGGCTATGGTAGCATTTCCTTTATGAAAATGCTCCTCCACTTCAGTGAGGATAAATTTTTTATTTTATATCAGACACATACAAGTTTACAATTATAACACTGTGAACATCTTCCTCCAATTTATATTCTGACATTTTAACAACACTCTTTTCCTTGCTTTGCAATTGAACTGTTTTCTAAAATATTTCTATGCAAACTGTTTCCTAATCTGAAATGATCATTAGTAAGCAATTGAAATGTGACACAAGCATTTTGAAAAAAAAAAACTTGCTTACATAGATGTTGATATAATAAAAAAACATGGTTTCTAGAGGGAGTGTATTGATAGTGCTATGTCCTTTCCAATTTTTCTTGCTTATGCCTAAACTCTAAAAAGAAGAAGTTAATTGACTGAGAAGTAAATGCACATAAGTATGAGAGCAAATCAAATATGAATCAAAATTTTGATTTTACCACTTGTGTGTGGTACAGAGCAAAGCATGCCTTTGAAATGTAATGTGTGGGGGGGTTCAGGAATAGAAAGGAGACCATTTTGCCTCACACATCACTTCCGTTGTCAGTAGCATCATGTCCGAGCCAGAGGTACACTGGTTAATTGCATTGCACATTAATAATATTATCACTTTTTGTGGAGGGAGTAATTGTATAACCCAAATTTTACAAAGGGCACAGTTTCGGGGTAAGACTAAAGACTCAACCATATGAGTGGCATAAAAGTTTTATAGAAGAGCAACAAACATGGAAAATAAAGGATTAAACAAACATTCAGGCTGCTCAAAATGTTGTCAAGTGTGATCCACATTTGACTATTTCTAGAATCACTTCTGAGATTGGAGTAAGTTATGGAAGTTCATAATTTCAGATAATTTGCATTATGGAAAGGTGTTGGCATTCTAACCCCCACTATTTCTTCCTTCAATAATGGGATATTAAGAAACTTCCTATCCACTATGAAACATGTGCTTGTAAATTAAGAAGTTATGTAAAAAAATGAATGTATCCCATTTTAATTTAATTTTGTTTCAATAAATTATAAAAAAAATCCAGTTTAGGTTTGATTGACCTTCATATTTTCATTTGTTAATAATTGCAATAGCTAACTTAAAACAGAACTGTCAAGTGACATCTCGTTTCAAACCCTCACATTATTTATTTGATTTATTTAAGGATGCTCTTTAACACCTGTCATCAAAATATCATTCAATTCAGGGTGTGAAATGGCTGATAAATTTTGCTCAAAGGCTATTTAGTGAAATAGAAATCAAGCTGATATATAACATACTTAATAGTCAGCAAAGCTTTCTGCATAGCCAGATGACTGGCTTGTAACTGAAGTGCTTTGTTTGCTAAATACTCTGTAAATATACATTTAATTAATCAAATTGTACTTGTGAAGCTTTTTTTTTTTTTTTTTGAGTAGTGTTTAACGCCCGTTTTTACTACTGAGGCACCACAGGCGGTGGACACTGATGATACATGAAATGAAATGATAAATTGGGAAAGGATATTTTTTTTTTTAGGAAGGAAGCGTTCCAGGCCTAAGTTTAGGTACCTCCCCGGCATTTGCCAGTTATGAAGACTGAGGAAAACCTGGAAAAAACCCCAGTCAGGGAGGACGGTCCTGGCGGGATTCGAACCGCAGACCTCCCGCTCACGAGTCCGTGCCTTAGCGACCTCGGCCACCCGTGGCGGTTACTTGTGAAGCTGTAGACAATAGAGTGATAATATCCTATAAGAATGTATTAAATATGTTCACACTAACTGCACTTGCTTATAAAACATTAGGGCATATTTTGGAGGGAAACACTCCCATCTTCAGCTGTTGACCAACTACTTGATTTGACAATTAGATCCCAAAGTGCTTCTGTGGTGATCTCTGATGGTTCGAGCAGAACTTGCTAAGTTCATTCATGGGTGGAACATCAAAAATCATTAAGTATTTTCTATTTTTTATGATGCAAATTCTTTCTCAAGTATTTAGCTTGATTGGGATGTGAGGTACTTTCAACAGCTTGGATTCTGATTTAATTTCGAATGAATTTCAGAGAAGAACTTCACACTGAATAGATCTAAGTGCTTGGGAAAGAATTCTCATCATAAAACAGGAAAGATTTAATGAATTTTGATGTTTAGGAACTCTGCAAGTTTTCCTGCTTGAATCATCAGAGATCACTAAAGAAGCACCTTGGGATCCAGCCACCAAATCTAATTGTTGGTCAACAGCTGAGGATGCAGCAATTGCTCCCAAAACATGTCCTAATTATGCATAAGTGGAGATGGTGTGAACATATTTAATACATTCTTGCAAGTATACATTTGTCAACTATAAGAAAAAGTGCTGTGCCAGTGATGGAAAACTGTATGCTCTCCCTTAATTTTGCATATGCTTTTTGTTCCCTCAAAAACTGTACCTTATTTATAATAGTATTTTACACACCAGCACAGAAGTTACAAAGTTCATTGTCAACTGGTTCAGATGTTTCTTCTGCTCATTATTGTCACTTTGGTGATCCTTGCACCCCAATCACATTTTGGTG
Source organism: Metallyticus violacea (assembly GCA_030762175.1). NCBI lineage: Eukaryota > Metazoa > Arthropoda > Insecta > Mantodea > Metallyticidae > Metallyticus > Metallyticus violacea. The sequence continues at coordinate 13,580,203 of CM060842.1, read as the reverse complement.
TTTGTGCACTAGGACTTAATGTATTCCTCACAGACCCATAGTGTAACCTTTCACATTACGTCTCTTGTTTAAGTATGTGTTACAAATATATAATGCAAATAATGCAAACCAAAATATTTCACATTGGTACTGAGAACAGACTTGTACAGCATGTAATTCAACTTACACACAATGTCACAAACCTGAAGTTCTTTGTGGAACTTCAAATATTTTGCACTGGTGCAATTAACCAACTTTGAATATACCTCCTAAGTATGTTTCTTACCACTATTAATTGTTATTTTTTGTTCAGTTGTCATGTACATGTATGAGGAAGTGAGAAAGTTGAAAATAGTTAAGGATTAATCATATTATTGTAAATTGTTGTTACCTTTTTTAATATAAGGTATAAACATATCTGTTGATAAATTTAGCAGCAGGTTAGGTGGTGATGGGTGGTTAGAGCATAAAGAATATTGGCATGAACCAATATGATGAGTTTTTAATTTCATTTTGAGCAAATACCATGCCATAGCATACAAAAATTGTTTTTGTAATTATAGATCATATTTTTATATATATTATTGGTTTAAGAAATTAGCATTTATTATTAATAGCTTGAAAGTCTTTCTAACATTATGAATTTTTTTATTTTACTTTTCATCCCATGTGCAAAGCTTCATAATAGAATTCTTGAGAATTGAATTTGAAAAAGAAAATAAACATAAAATCATATAAATTTTTAATTATTTACATATACATATTTATTTAAATGACCAGAATAAAAAGTATTTTATTAATGTTATAATATACTGTTACAATTTTCAAATTAAGAATCTGTGTTTGTGATAGTGGTACATCTATTGAAATCAGAAAATGGTATAAAAAATTTACTCTTAGCGACAACTTTAAATGGATGACCCATTTCATATGGCACATTAGCTTTGTTCTTCTCTTTCAGTGGGAACAGACTGGGTTTTTTGTGTGTGTAATTGCATGTTAAAGTGGAATATAAAATATTGTCAGTAACTGCCATGTTAAGTCTTTTGCCTGGATTTATTTACTGACAGCTGAGAATGAAACAAAGCTAACAGTTAACCTCTACTAACAGAGTCACTACTGTACTGTATTTGCATGTTGTTCAACTTACAAGTCATTATTAGAGGAAAACATTTAGGAATGTTTAGTTAAAGTATTAATAATTTATTTATTGCTGCTAGTGGGTGTTATCATCCAGTAGCAGTAAAAGAGATACAAAAACAAAATAGCACAATAATATAAATAAATAAAAGTAACAGAAAAAACAAATAGTTAATACCAACATATTGTAACATTGATTTGTTTACATTGTTTTTTAACTTCATCAAGATTAGAGGATACCCCTGCAAGACTGCTGTAGGCAATTATTTGAATACTATATAGATCTGTTAATTAAGGAAAATTTTCCAACATCAGTTCTAAATTTTGAAGTCATGGTCATTTCTTCCATAATACATGCCTCTTTCTCAGCCCATTTCTCTGAACTTTATCCGTAGCATCTACAAGATTAAACATACAAGGATTCCAGCATATTTCTCTATAATCAATTAACTGTATCAATAATGACACAAAAATAATTTTCTTAGACTTTGCGCTTCCTTTTTTTAAAGTGCAAAGCTATCCAAGTCTTACTAGCAGTTTTGTTCATCCCACCCAAGATTATTGAATAAATAAATACCTTAAGTATTCAGAACAACCCACCTGCAAACTCTTTTCACTGCCTGTTATATAATAATATTTTTGAGAGATTCACTGATATTCCATATTGTTGCTTTAGGAGTTGAAAACTCCATAAAATTTGTAAGAAACATAGTCCCACCAACTGCCAAAGCCTTTATGAGATAATGAATGAAGTTATTATGCAAATTCGGAATCCTTAGCATCTAAAGTTACCTGCTACTTATTTACCTTTTCAGGCTAAGATAAAAACCCTGTTCCCTGATCTTAATGTCAAATGGCCATAAAGCTTATATTTGAAAATGTCAATTTTAAAAATCCACATCAAAAATTTTCAATTTCTAATTGGAAAAAAGGTTTGTGCTATGTTTCTTTACATAACCTATAAAAATATTTTCCAATTATCCACTGGTTTTATCCCATAGTTGCTGGATGCCAGAGACTTTAGTTTATAATTAAAAGAGCACAATGTAATGTGTAAGCACCCGTTGAAATATAAAAATTTGAAGCAGTGCATATGTAGTCAGAGTAACAGGAATAAAATTAGAAAGGAAATAAGAATGTGATTGGGAGGAAAGAAAACATTGTGCATAACATAAGCAAAAATGGAGACAAGATTGCAACCAATGAACTTTAATGAAGTACTCTTCAGTATATGCCAGTGGGAAAACAAGACTGCAAGCAGTCAAAAATTAGGCAAACACACAATTTTTTTCTTCATCCCAAACCTTATAAAGAAGAAGAAGAAAGTTGAGACAGTCAAATATCTATAAAAAATGATGCTGTGGACTCTTGAAACATGTCTAAAAGTTTACCAAACATGAATCTTTTTTTTTTCAAATTTTGAAACTGAATTTTGAATACAGATTAAACCAGCAATTGAATAAACAGAGTATGTAGAAAATAAATAAGCCATTTAAAATTGTAAACTTCAAAAGTTTAGCTCCTTCTGTGCTGTAGTTTTTATTCACTTTTCAGAACCCATTGTTTTAAATAATAGTAAAATTCCTTTGCTTAATGATCTCTGTGAGTCAGATTATTATTATTATTATTATTATTATTATTATTATTATTTGTGCGTGTTTCACTGTGTTCTGTTCCAAATTGAATAAATATTTTCCTTTGCTTAGTTTTAAAAAACTGCACACTTAAATGCCCTACAGTAAACAGGGTTGTAAATATAGAAAAATGAAAAAATATATTGCTTTTATAGCCATTAGTAAATGTCTGAAAGTTTTGAGAATTATAGCTATATAATTAAAAAATAAAAACTTTAAAACCATTACATATTCTTGAAATAATCGCAATCTACCTCTATATAAAGTTTTGTTCACTCAAACCATCCTTATTTGGGTATGCTACAAACACATTCCAGATAATTGAAATTGATGACCACAGACTTTTACGTTTACTTTTGAAAAGAAATCTTGCATTGCCAGATCTGGACAATAGAGGTAATAGAACAAAGTTTTAGCTCTAAACTCCTGTAAGTTGTTTTCCTGTAGGTGCAGGCAGAGGCATGGTGTAACAGGATTTTTATATGGGCCAACTTTGGTCGCTTCTTCCTAAGAACATCAAAGGCTTGGGGCAGGCATTTTGTAATGTACAGTATAATCTCAGTTATATGTTTAATGAATGGGAAGGGAGGAGTGATTAATCAATGAAGATGGATAATATGTACAAATAGTTCTATCTTATTTTTATGACCATTTGAAAAATCCACCACATTTTACTGATGTTCTTTCTAGTTCTATGAAGATAATCAGGCTTTTACTGTCAATCTTTAGTATCTGTGTTCTTACCTTCAAGAAGAACTTTCACATAGCCATTAGCAGAAAAGAAGGAGAAAATATCTTCTTTCCCTGCAGTTCTCAAAATCTTCACTTTTATCGGAAGAGCCTCTTCTTCAGAGACCCAGATTGATGACTGTCATCTTTTTCTGAACCATAGATATATCCATCTTTCATAATGTTTTGCAATATTAAAATGCTTTTTTGTTTTTATCTATTACATTTTTTCTAGCTCCAAACCACTTGTATCGTTTTCAGCTTATTAATGAGATTGTGACAGATCTAATGACTGCAGAGCTTCCTGATGTGAAGTTTCTCATCCAAGTTCTTTTTAATTGCAGTCAATCCAATATTCAAGATTTCCTGAATATAAGCTTGTGTGTCCCATGAATATTCTTTTGACACATGCTCTATTCCAATTACATTTTTGTCTTTATTGCTGTAGATTGCCTGTGCAATCATCACTTTCTAGTGATTGCCATTCTCTCTCAAATTGTGCTAATCATCAATAAATGGTGATTTGTGAGGGGAAAAGTTCTCCAGATGCATGCTGCAAGCTTCAGGGACTTTCTCACAACAGCCCCACCTCTAAAGTCATAGGGAAATATAGTATCCAAGTTTACTTAAGAATCATCCTGTGCAACAAGTTGCAACATACCTATCAATACAATACATATGTAGAAGTGTGTTTGAATTACAGATTATTGAAACTAAGGTGTTGTTCAGAATAACTCTCATAATTATGTAAGCATAGCTAAGAAAATTAGGCACATTACTGCTCTGCCGTAACATTTAGCACATTAACTTATATGTATAATATTTTAAGCTGTTTACAGTGAAGCTATTATATTTAAAATCATACACTATGGTTAACTTATTTACACACTTCACTCACTATGTTTTTCTAAGTTGGAACAATGTTTCGGGAAACAGTGTGCATGAATTTTTTTTCTATGAATGGGAACGCTGGTTCCCGAAGCATTATTCCAACTTAGAAAAACATAGTAAGTGAAGTGTGTAAATAAGTTAACCATAGTGTATCATTTTAAATTTAGCACATTATTAGAAAATTCCTCAAACATCATATTGTGTACATGGAGAGATCATATTTAAACCATATATTTCAACTATTTATAAAAAATGTTTTTATAAAAATAATATATTTTATATTATATATATTAATTTGAAAAGCAAAATGACAGGAAATTTTTGACTCGTAAAGTTACGACTATGCCATAATACAGTACAGTGTATCAGTGTTGCTGAAGCATTGCATGTGCAAATTTCAAAGCAAATTAACTTTTTTTTTTCCAGCAGGAAAGAAGCATATGCTGCTTGCATACATGGCATTCTCATGTGTGTGTTGTGGCAGTCTAAGTGCATGGTTTGCAATAAGTTGGACCATGCAGAGATATTTAAACTAGTGAGCTGAAATGGGTGTTATGTTTTAGAACTGTATTCCCAATACTCATAGGCATTCTTTGCACAAAGTTTGTTTGTAGAGCAGGAGGTATAATATGCTGGCTGTAAATGTGGTTGGTGTACAGAGCAGGATCAGGTTTGATGATCAAAACCTTTGTAAAATATATAAGTTTATGCAAAAACGGCACAGAAAAGAAACATTATAGGTGATTATTATTTAATCAGATTTATAAGTAATAGAGGCGAGACAAATTTGCAAACATTGGTATCTTGTTCCATATTATCTGGATGTAACAAGGTATTTCATTACCTAAAAAAACAAATTCACTAATGGCAGATCAAAACATTGTCATACTATCTGCAAAGGTTATTATGTTTAGAAGAAAGCTTCTGCAGGTATCAAATGATTTTGAAAAAACACAAATTTACTTTTAAAGCAACAATTCTGCCAATTCCCACTATTACTTCACATATCTGCTGCATTAGCTGTAGCATTTGCTGTTTATAATATGAAAGGTGTAATATTTTACTTTAATATTTCATAAAAATGATATCAAAATAAACTATCTATGTGGTAGAAAAGGCATCAAGGGGTAGAATGTATACACACAGCTCAAAAGCAGATGTACAGTAATTTATGCATATGCAGTGCATGAGGTGGGGCCCATAAGTTTCCAACTTGATCATATTAGTACGAGACAGGATAAAAATACAGGTGTTGTTTTTCAATGTGCGTGTGCGTGCATGTATTTTTTCTATAAAAACTCACTTGCCTGGGCATTGGAGTTCTGCAAGTGCATACTGATGAACTGGCAAACTACATTACATAAATGATGATAAAGTTAAAAATGGGGATGAGATGATGGAACAATGAAGGAATTAGTGACAGCAGAAATCCAAGTACCCAAAGAAAACATGTACAGGCATTACTTTATCCACCACAAACCCTACACAGCAACTGGGATTGAACCCAGGCTGCCTCTGTGGAAGACGAGCAGTCTTAACCACTCAACAGTGTCATGACTTCATTTTTTCAATGTCATCTCCTTTTACTTTAATGCATTTCTCGCATCTTTAGATTAACATTTCAATTCCCCCCCCAAATAGTCTCAAGTTTTGCAAAATGCTGGAAAACTACAACTTTCAGCCCATTATCATTCATGAATTTTCCCACTCAAGAAACCAGATTTCAGTTATCAATTTTGAAAACAAATAATAGTCACTGCAGATGATGTAGCTCCTGAAAATCATGTGCTAGCAGTGTATACTGATGCATTATTGTGCAGCAGACAAACCCCTCTATTCAGCACTCCACACTTCTTTACCTTGATGGCACTGCAAAATTGATGCAGTAGTGCAGCATAGTACTTCCCAGTCACCGTTGTGTTCCTTTCTTGGAAGTTTATTGTTAGAATTCCTTACTACAAAAAATTGTTACTATAATCTTCATGAATGGTGTGAACTTGACCTTTCTATTGGATGCTGTACCTCTCTTGCACCACTCTATCCATTCTCTTTTTGTAAAAAGGGTCATAGTAGTGAACCATAGTTTCATCCTCTTTGACGATGGTTTCCAATATTGCCCTCTCATTACTAAGGCCAATGTTCAAAAACTTTTGACATTCCATGAGCACTTGCATTTAAGGTGCTGAAAGAGTTCAGGGCATAATCACTGCTCTGTATTCAGTTTTGAACATCATTAAGCAACATGTCTGACTTATATGAGCTTCACCAAGCAAATGAATGACATGGCCAGAAAGGAAATGCAGTATTTACAATCCTGAAAAGTAGTAATAACAAATCATGGCTTTCTGTTTTAGCTGGAAACTTATGAACAGCAATTTGCAGCTTTTCATACACTTTTATAAAAATGAGTCATGATATGCTAAGATGTTCTTGCAAAAGCATTTTCATGGTACAAAATGACAAATTGCATCTTTGTTTTTGACAGCTGCTCCATCCTTAAAGACCTGCAAAGCTTGTGTTTTTATGTCATTCCATAGTGCTTGTACTTTGGTTTCAGCCTTAGTCACTTTTACTGGTACTTTACTTTATCATAATGGTAAATTCACACTTTGTATCCTCAACAAAGTTATAGGTGGTGAAATTTTCCTTTACATTGACTTTTTCCAGCATAAATTGGCACTACTAACATGGACTGGTGGAATGTGGAACCTTTCAAGTGCATCGCTGGGAAAATAAATGATCATTTTTGCTTCATTGCCCCTGTATTCTTTCTCCTTACAGTAATAATGTTTTCACATGGAACTTCTAAGTATTCCCTTATGGTAGCAGTTCTCTGGCAAATGAAAGGGTAAGTTCCCCAAAAGTTTTACCATAGCTTCATGTCATTGCTTTGAATTTAAACAGAGGTATTTAAGAGAAGGAAAAAATGAAATTCATGTATAGACTTTCACAGTGCACCAACAAGTAGTTGCATATAATTCCTGCATTATCATCTTATTGCATAATTATTTTGGTTCATAAGCAAGACTGCTACAACATTTTCCATCATTATTAAGAAATAGAGATGAATATGAGGAAGTATAAAAAAGTTGTACATTCATCCGGAAGGAAACAACCATGGACAACTTTGATAACATAGTACAATTAGCTCTTCTGTACATAGTTGCTATGCTTGGTGACACATTTCTGCCAGTAGGATTTCGTCTTGTATAAGCCATTATTAAAAAAAGATTGCACTTTGGACCTGAAATTTTGCATGAGAAATTACATGATCCTTGGTGTCAGTTTTGCATCCTTTGATTGTTCACTTTATTTCTGGAAAGAGGAAGAAATCAATTGGTGCCAAGTATAGAGAATATGGAAAATGGGGCAACATTTCAAATGCCAAATGAACTGCATTTAAAATGGGTTCACTAGCAGAAAGGGCTAATGCATTGTCTGCCAACAGCAGCACTGCTTACCATTTCATCTTCAATTCCTCCAAAACTCAAAAGATGAAATACAGGTACTGGTGATTTATGTTTGACAAATAAAATCTATCAGGTTGACTCCCACTCAATCCCAGGAAATAGACAGCATCACCTATCGGACAATCTTCTCACTCTTGCCTTTTTTGAGTACAGTGATGAGCCTTATTTACCCTGCTTGCTCATCTCATAGTGTTTTTGGGTCCTAAAGCTATACCCAGCTTTCATCCATTGTGAACAGTTGCCTAAGAAATTTTCTTCATCCAACTGACAGCAACTAGCATCTCTAGTGCTGCATTTTCTCAAGTCCCCTTTAAACATATCCATCATGCCAATGCTTTATACTGGGTGTAACAATAAGGTATGGCCAAACTTTCAGGACAGATTCCTCACAAGTAGAAAAAGAAAATATCTAATGTGAACATGGGTCCAAAAACGCTTTTTATTTCCATGTTAGAACTCATTTTCTACAACTCTTCATAGTATAATAATCGTGGGAAACATACAGTAACAGGACATACTACATACCACATAGAACTTTTTCTTACATGAAATGTTCAAAATGCCCTCTTGGTTGCATCTGTTAAGTTCTAATTCTTAGGTTCAGCGCCAGTGTTTTGTGTTCATTGTTGTATCAGAAGAGATTTCCAGAATGATGCCGCAACAGGAAGATGAATGAAGCAATTGGTCATTGTGTTAGGGAGCATTGGACTTTAAAGCCTGCTACTCACGACTGATGGAGGCCTAGAAGGAAGGAGAAGGCAATTCTTTATGCAGTTGACAACAACCCTAGTGCCAGCATTAAGACAATTAGTTACACTAAGTAATGTCGACCACATGACTATCTGGAGGGTGTTACATGAGAACCTTATGTATCCATACCATTTAAAACGTGTGCAGGCACTAACAATAGCTAATTTTCCTGCATTAGTACATTTCTGCAAATGATTTATTCAACAAAGAGTCAACCCTGATTTTAGTGCATCTGTACTGTTCACGGATGAGGCATCGTTTCAACGTGATCAGATTGTAAATTTTTCAGTCAACACATATGTGCTGACATGAATCCTCATACAACTGTGTCAGTCCTAGTGGTGTAGTGGTAACCATACTTGCCTCCTAAACCCAAGATCGCGGGTTGGAACCCGGCTAGGATCAATGGATTTTTTCGGGCGTAAAAATCATAAGTATGACTTCCTTCAGAAGGGAAGTAAAGCCATGGGTCCCGTGTTGTACATTTACGGCACGATAAAGAATCTCAAGCCTGAAAGAAGAGGCCTCTGAGCAAAATTTGTTGGCTGTTTCGTGTCCTGAATAGAATGGGATGCTGATGACCTGAGTTGTTGAAGAGTGCCCATAAATAAACAAATCAAAAAAATCATGCAACTGTTGAATCATGTCCTCAAAAAAGATTTTCTGTCGATGTTTGGACTGGCATTTTGGTTTATTAGGACTGAACAGACAGATTTGGCATGCTTTCTTAGAGAATACCGTACCTAGAATTGCCTTAACTTGATGCATGATGAAGCTACTCCTCATTTCAGCGTTAATACCCATTGGCTCCTAAATAACAGATTTTGTAACAAATGACACTGGCCTTTATGCTCTCTGGACCTAAACTCACTAGATTTTTATTTGTGGGGGGATTTGAAAGTTGTGTATCTAGCCCTGTACAAGATGCAGAGAGCCTTCGTGCCTGTGGAAGGCTGCAAAATAATATGCAATTCTCTAGGGATACATCAGCACATCTGGGATTCAGTGTGATGGCAGATTGATATATTTATCAATGCTAGTGGAGAGCATTTTGAACATTTCATGTAAAAAAGAGTTTCATGTAATATGCTGGTACATTCTGTTCTTGTGGGTTTCCCATGGTTGATATACTATGAAAAGTTGTAAAGGAGTTCTAACATGGACATAAATCATTCTTAGACCCATGTCCATATAACATATTTTCTTCTTCTATGTTTGAGGAATGTGTCTTGAAAGTTATTGTAACACCTGGTATAGGCGCATGTATAATATTCCAGATAGACCCATAACTATTAAAACTGATTATATCCATAATGCTTTCAATGATTATCTAGTAACCATTTGGATTTGTTGTTTTCACTTGAATTCTGTGCATTGAGATTTTCTGTGGAGACGCAAGAATTTATAACACTTTGTGCCTGAGTTTTGTCAGCTATATAACCATCCTTTATTCACCATTTAAAAAAATAATCCCCCAAAAGAAGAACCAATGTACAATACAAGTTGCTATTTAATTTTCATGATTTAAAGAAATTATTAGAAATATATTTCCTGTTGGCAACCTCTAAAGAACATATCTTGATTAGTAACCATAACAGAAGTTAGCGTGCAGTATCCATTGTGGTAGCTGCAGCAAAATTTTAATTATGGTCATGCTCTCGTCTGATGATCTAAACTGAAAAGTGACTAAAGAGCATTTGATTTTTTATATGATTTTAAGTGCAACCTAAGCCAACAAAAATGCCTAGAATATATTTTCCAGACTCTACGCTTTCACATACAAAAGTTTTAATTGTCTGCAGAGTTAGACAGGAACAACAATCTTGAAAGAGGAGAACATTTAACTACAATAGCCACAGATGAAAACATTGCTCATGTAGAAATCATAGAGAAGAATGATTTGCAAGCGACTTGCAGGGAGATGGAGAAATCTCTAAACATTCATTTGCTACAGATATCAGAAAAACCTACATAAATATCATATGAGGAAGGTTTGTTTGTTGTTGGTTACCTCTTTGAATGGTATCAGGAAGTGGTCAATCATTTCAACAATAGCAGCTCCCTTCCATGTCCACAGTGTCTTCACAGGTGATAAAAGGTGATAAAAGCTGTATTAGCAATACAACTTGAAATCAAAGAGGCAGTTGGCAATCTGCATCTTCCCAGACAATGTTCCCCAGTGAAGGTTATGCATTGCCAAAGTGTGGACCAGAATATTGTTGCCAGTTTCTTTTCAGCAAATGGCCATATTGCAACCATTGCACTCAAGAGGGAGGGGGGAAGGTCAATGCCAACTAGTCATGCCTCATGCCTCAAAGTACTAACAGAAAGAAGATCAAAGTCAAGGTTTGTATTGATTGTTGTTTCACCACTATAATGACTCTGCGCACATCACTTTGAAAACAATGACATTTTTGCAAGAATGTAGTGATGTTGGTGTAGCATCCATCTTACAGTTCAAATCTGACTCCTGTGACTTTTTCCTATTTTCAACTGAAGGAAAAGCTGAGGCTATCGGTTTGGGAATTTGGAAGAAGCTGTTGCATTGCACAATAAGGAGGAGGTGATTGGTGCATTCTCTAAAGAAGCATGGCCTATATGCTTCCATCATTGGATTCAGAAGATGCAACTTTTTATCAAGAGTGAGAAAGACTAATACAAAAAGAAATATGCAGAGTTGGTGTGTTATGGCATTCTACATAGTTGAATCTCAAAAATTAAATAGCTTTTTTGGAACACGTATCTAAGGGGGTTACACAAACTTTTTGAAACCCCCGTTTAGTCTAAGTTAATACAATCATTTCCTTTATAATTTGGAGGTCTGTAGAGAAGTGAAATGTGTCATTTCTTCTGGCTAGGCAAATAGTGCGTCAGTAAGTTTTCACGCACATCATTCTCTGCTTGAAGTACATGTTTTTATAAGACTGGTGAACCAAAAGTGAATTAGGCATGATTTGGAAACTCTTGCTTGCAAATGGTTAACACATTTTTAGCTAAAGTATTGGTTAGCACTGCTTTTGGTGAAGGATTGGGAAAGTTAAAAAACTCAGTATTACAAATATGTTTGCTGCATTATGCTATTTATGAAGAATACTCAGCAACAAAACTAGTTTTAATGGATGTGTATCAAATTGAAACAGATGAAAATAAAAAGATGTACATTTTACAGTGTGATTTGCTTCCCTTCAGCACTTTCAGGTTTCTGTCAAAATACCATGTAGATCAAAGTAATTTTCTCGTGGGAATTATGATTCATTTTTGATCAAGTATTTCTTCCGCTGTACAAACTAATGTATTAAAACCTGCAAAATACTAAGTTAGATGGTGTAATTCAACAAGGAACTCTTCTTCTGCCATTTGTGATATTACCATAGGCAATGCAAGCAGAAAAACATGTTTAAGAGAAATTTTCTTTTAAATTTTGTTCAGGATAGAATGAAAAGTAATGCCCCCATTCTAACCAGCTGAATTTAAGTGATTCATATGTTATGCACAAAGATTTGTGATTCTTTATTAAAAGTCCTTAAGCACACTATAATAATCCTAATACTCTCAGAAATGCAATATAACTCGATTGATTTGAAGTTTGATTCATGCTGGTGTGTTCATTTTCTGGTTTTTACTGAAGAAACCTGTATGAAAACATGTTCCATTGCCTAGTTTTGACTTTGATCTGTTTTAATTCATCAGTTGCAACAACCACATTACCAATTACACCAGTTGGTGTAATTCAGAAAGGATATGAAAATACCAGGTGCACTAGATAAGTTTTGAGCTAATGCATCTATGAACAAGAAAATTTCTATACCAATTGCATTACTTTGAACACATTTTGTATGCCATTGCATCCACTAGAACCAGTAGAAGTAACTATGTCACTCATTTTCCAACATAGCACTCAGTTCCTCTCTAATCGAGCAGGACAACTCAGGTGGTAACACTTGGGACTTTAGCTCAGGAGGTCTCAGGTTCAAATCCCTTGTGACCGGTCATTATGACTTACATTTTTTTAATGGTTTCTCCTGGTCACTCAGGTAAATGTATAAATGAATTCATTTTATTTCTTTGGCTCAGTCACAGAGTTGAAAGTGCCAGTTCAAGGTACGTTGGTACTGGAAGATGGTAGCTTGTATTTTGAAAAGATTTCTGGATTTTCTGCCCTGGCATATGGCCCTTCTGAGGAGTTCAAATTTCTTAAAGAGGGAGCTGGATGTTCCAGTATTCTATCCAAAAACAATTTTAGGGACTCTATGTCTGTGCCTTATTGCCCATGTATATTGGCTGCCTAGTATGCACCATATCTCATTCCTTCCTGTTGGAGATGCCCGCACTGCACAGTAGTCCAGAACTCCAATCTGGGTGGACAAAACTTACACACACCATAAACATCAACTGTATTACACATTGGTGTCTAATTTTTAATGAGAAGGAAAGAAGACTTAAAATGTAAACACATTCCTTCATAAAATAAATAGTATCATGTATTTAAATGTTTATGCATATATAACTGAAGTGCATACGTTGTTCTAAGGGTACCTCATAGACCCAAGGTCACAGGTTCAAACCCGGTCAAGGTAACTGGATTTTTAGACATAATAATTCTAAATATGGCTTCTTTCCAAAGAGAAATAAATCATATAAAAGAACCTCAAACCTGAAAGAAGAGGCCCCAAGTTGGTCTAGTGGTAAATATACTTGCTTCGTAGACCCAAGGTTGCAGATGTAAGCCTGACCAGGGTCAATGAATTTCTAGGTTGTTAAAATCCCAAGTGCGGCTTCCTTTGGAAGAGAAGTAAAGTCGTTGTTGATCCCATATTATAGATTTACAGTATATAAAAGAATCTCAAGCCTAAAAGAAGAGGCCTCTGAGCAAAATTTATGTTCTGATTTGAATTGGGTGCTAATGACCAAAGCTGTTAAAGGGCATCCTTAAATAAAATAAATGTAATTTTTGCTGCTGTACATATACTTTTTCTGCCACTCCCATCCAATGGAATAAAATTGAACCAAAGGAACTGAAGCATACTTGGGACATCATTAAATGAATCACATAATAGCACTAGCTACGGAAGGTCTTGGTCTGTAGGTCAGCATTGCTGGCTGCTGGTCGAGAGGTCCCAGGTTCAATTCGTGATACTAATTAAGAATGTTCTAAGTAAGGAAGGTCTGGAACTAGGTCCACCAAACCTCGTGCAGACAATTGGGGAGCTACCTGATTAAGAGGTGGTTTCTTTTGATCCCAGTGTTCAGATCCACTACTCCCCTGCAAAACTGCCATCTGCTAATGATGTCACAAGACCAAAAATAGAAGATGTAGCTGTCACAATGGAACAATTATTCTTGTTCAAGAATTTCCATAATTTGATTTGGCACATCTTTTCCTTCTGCTAGTACCCAATTAAATGCATTGCTAAGAGAAATTCCATTTGATTTGATTCCAAAGTGAGACTGCTCTATAACAGAGGCACTCCAAAGGTACTTCCACCAATGAAAGTCTTGTCAGAAAGTGTATGGAAGCCTAGGGCATTTACTAAAAGAGATTTGGAAGTAAAAATATAAAATTGGTACCTTTTTCACTAGCATAAGGTGGGGAACTTTTCAGATAGACTTTGTCAAATTAATATTACACATCCTGTTATCTACACTGCTGATCATTAAAATTTCAGATATTGTGCCTGTTCCTAAGAGCCATGCTGAAATATTCTCTGTCTTCTCTTTTGGTTGTTGGACAGGGCTATTGGGTTCCTTCATCTCTGTATGTTCATTCTACCTCAATTCACTCATCTCATATTAATTTCACTGTGGATGCATTTCATCCAACACAACTACCAATTTCTTGGAATCACATCCTGCACTCTTGGTATGGCACAATTTTCCCTTGATCATATTCAGACATCTGCTGGTATTGTCATATTTTCGAGGAGTCATATTCATTTCTTCTGAGAAAATGTGGGCTTGGTTTAATGTATCTCTTATGGGCATTGCAATTTTAATGATCACTCTATGTTTTAGTCATCTGTGTTCTTTCCTCGCTACTACCAAACCCATTTCTTCCTTACTTTATATAAAAACTATCCCAATGAGTTTAATTTCACATTTTCTTTTAACATTTCTTTATTCACTATCACTTTCTAAAATCGAAACCATGTCTATTGAAGTAATTGATTCTCCATTTGTTAATACTAAGACACTAAAAAATAATATGATTAATATCTACTTCCCCATAAAGAGAACTAATATCTTGATTAATGTATTTTCTAAAAACCTTATAATTCCCAAATCAATGACTTTCACTTCATTTTTAGAATCAAATTAGTAAATCCAGAACTGGTCACCACTTGTTGTGTTTTGAAACCTGTAAATGATAAGTCTTTCCGAACATATCACAGCCCCTTTCCGAGGTTGTGTGGCACCAATCAAAAATTTTTTTCTTTCGTTAATGTTGATTCAGAATGATAGAAATACTTTGGTAACTAATCCATGAAGCCACCTCTATATCCCAATGGGTTAATCTTTGCATTTTCTGTCATAACCTGTACCAGAAATTTAAATTTTTCAGTCTGCATCATTATGTGACCTGGTCCTTCACTCATTATTTTGAACGGATGTTTTTCCTAGATAATGATTAAGCGGAAAACTATGCCACATAAAGGGAAAAGGCTCAGTCATATAAAATCATTGCACAAAAATACTCCCTCTCAAGCTCTATTTTACAGTTACTGGTTTCAACCCTCTATAAAACTTCAGCAACCTACTGCTGAAACATGATTAAATTAAATCTGCTCTCTCTTTACTGCTACTGCTGTAGATTGCAAGAAAGTAATTTTTAATGGGTATATCAGTTCATAACATGCCCCTGTTGCCAGATTGTTGTATCTCAGACCTTATCTAGTGATTCTTTTCAAGAGCATTGAAAAGGGTGGTTGTTAAATTACTGCTCAAGTAATAAAATGACAGGCAGTACTTGAAATTTCATGTCAAGGTGCCTATACTTCTGCAACTTCTTGCAGGTTTCAATGGAGGTATTTCTTTTCATTCAAATGTCAGAATCATAAAAGAAAACAGATGCATTGGATATGCTTCAGTTAGAGACTAAATGTATTTTGCCCAGTAGTAACGAGGGTTGTTTATTATCGACAGCTCCTTGGGAGCGGGAGATG
This sequence comes from Metallyticus violacea, assembly GCA_030762175.1. NCBI lineage: Eukaryota > Metazoa > Arthropoda > Insecta > Mantodea > Metallyticidae > Metallyticus > Metallyticus violacea. Next base: position 13,564,450 of record CM060842.1, on the reverse strand, counting down.
GATTACCGGTCCGCTCGGCAAAGGGCCATATCAAGTCTGCATCCATCTCTACAGCAGGCAGAGCTGAGCACCAGACTTTAGAAACCCCTATAGATCCTCTCAGACAAAGGTAGTATTATTATTCCACACTGATACACCCTCCAGGCTAATTACTGGAGTGCAAAAATAAATAAAATAAAAAAGCAATTTTGGTGAAAGTGGTTAAATATATTTTTCTCCTATTCTTTATGCATTGGGCTGTACATATTAGAAGATTCTTAGTATGCAACCAGCTTGGTGAATTTCTGAAACATGCACCTAGCGCTGGAGTGCTGCAGGATTAAATAAATTACTTCAATAGAAAATTCCAAGGGAGAAAAAAATGTGAAATTTTTGGGCATGATATGCCTGGAGGGTGGTTAATCAGTTATTTTTGTAATGTGTTTAGAATAGATAAGGAGACTGAGAATTTATGCATGTTTGTTATTATCTTAAAGGAATGTTAAAATGCATTGTTTGTGCTTGGCATGTGGTCACCATTGCTCTGGTTAATCAGCATGCAATGTTAATGTGAACTAATATAAGTGTTGCAACTGCTCGTGTGTTATTGATGTTGTGTGTAAATGATTTTCACCAGGCGCTCCCACTTGGATGAGAAATTAATCATTTTTGTACTTTGTCCATGAGGTATATATGTTGGATTTGTTTATGAAGAATTACCATATTTTAGCACATAGTATGATAACGTCAAAAGATATGCATTACAGAACCAGTAAATCTTATCTCTGAAGCAGAACTATAGGTAATTTGGAAAGCATTTATTACAATCTGGAGTTCCAGTACTTGGACCATTCTTTCCAAAATCCTATTTGAAGGCTTTTTTCCATATTTCTGCACAGAAATTGAATTTTGTGAGTATAATGTGAACCCCCCAAAATATCAAAAGAATTGAGTCATCTTTATATAAATGTTGCATATCAAGATACTAAATTAAATAGAGAAGATATTATGTTCTTGTTTAAGCTGGATTATTAATTACATTTTGAAAGTGAGAAAAAGAATTTACCAAATGAAGATCATCATATCATAATGCTTCATCTTAAAAGGCTGGAAAAATTGGAGATCTTCTTGAAGTGCACAAGTGAAAAGAATTAATAAGAAAAATTCAGAACATTTCTACAAACAAATTATGCTATGTAGTAACAAAGGTAATGTAGTATTTGTTCAAAGATTGATGGCATTAATTTGAACTATAGTATCTTGAGTTTTTCTATATTGTTGCCACAGAAAAATTAGACGAGGGCTACTATGAAGTGAGTTTCTATTTGTTTCCATGCTTGAAAGAAAGGTAATGTTCACTATCTATATGCCCCTTTATGTAAGCCACAGCTCTGCATGTCCATTTCACTGAAGAATGTTGTTACATAAAAAAGCCCTATTTTTCTACTCACAGGCTTTCCTTATGCCATTTGCTGTATAGGACTCATGTTTTTCAATATCTTTTCAGAAGTTCATAAGTGTAAAAATCTATCAGAGAAGCATCCAGTGATTTTACAGTAATGAGAGAGTCAAATCAGAAATGTTATTTAATGTCTTATCCTAATTAAGCCAGACTTTGTGTTTTCACACTTGCATCCCAGCTCTATGTGCCATCACACATACAACAAAATGGCTTGACTTAAAAACAGATAAATACATCCAGTTGTAGAAAAACAGCACATAAAAGACAATCATTATCTAATCAGAGTTACTTGTTATGAAGCTGTAAGTACTGACTTCTTTTTAGTAGATGAAACATGGATCCATCACTTCCAGCCTGATACAAAAAGACAATCCATGAAATAGAGTCACATTCCCTTGAAGACTTGACCTCTCCAAAAATTGTTCAGGACATTACATTCAGCCAGTAAAGTCATACCATAAAATACAAATTGAGTAATTCACTTCTGCTCTTCCTATATCCTGTGTAATTAAATATAGTGGATTCTTTCTTTAACACAGCAAGGGCTCGGAACTACAGGGCATGCATGTAGCTTTATGTCTCAGCAGTTGGACATGCCACAGTCAGCTGCACCTATACTCTTGACTTCCCTTCTTAAAACTGTATAAAATCTTACCTTATAGCAAATTTTGGAAATTCGGCTAAACAGACATTGCACTGGGTAAACACATTCCGAATGACACAATTATATTACCACTGTGATGTTTGTTTTGTACACTTGTCTTTAAGGCTACCCCACAAATAAAAAAATCACAGACTGATAGATCTGGGTAGTAGTACACCAACACTAATCATTATATCCTCAAACACTTCCCTTATTATATTCACGGACCTCTGTTGTATGAGCAGTGGTGGAATCTTGTTGAAACCACCCATATAATTTCTCTTCTTTTGTCAACTGATTAAAAAATGAGGTCAGAATGTCATTTCAGTACTGCTCTGCAATTACCGTCTGCTCATAAAAAATCAGACCAATGTGCATCTTGCACTAAGTGCGCACCATTTTCAATTTTCCTATCATAAAGAGGGGTTCATGTATATAATTTGTATTTTTAGAACTCCAATGTTTTGTTCACATGACCATTTTTCTGGAACCATACCTCGTCTGAAAAGAACACAAGCTGTAGGTTGATTAGCCCTTCAGTCATTGATGAAAGAAACCACACACAGTAATCACTTATGCTATGGGATCACCTTGTCATAGTCAGTGGACACCTGTACACTTGTAAGGTTTGAATTTTAACAATTTTGAAATCATAGTATGATTGAGTGGAACTAAACACTCATATTGCTCCACATACTTGTCTATAAATGTAGAATTGGTTTCACTAACCTTTGTTCGTATCAACTGAAATTCACTGTACAAGTTCCAATTAGCATCTCTGTTTACAATTTTGTTGTGTGTGCAGAAGACACCAAAACTCCAACTTGTACTAATTTCGGTAGTGATTTTGTTGGCGATCGTTCAAGATTTGTTCCAGTTTTGTAATTCATCTTCTGTTAAAACTGTGCATCTTTTGTAGGTATTTCTTGTTTTGTACCTAACCAGAGTATTAAATTTATTTACAAAATCCTGGATTGCAGTTCTGGCTGGAGGCAATTGTTCAGGGAACTTCCAAATAAGATCCTCACAAGTGTGATGAGCTGATTCATGTTTATAATAACATTTGCACACAAAAATGCATTGCTTAGAAGTTAAGGACAGGCAGCCAGCCATGAGTGGGGAGGGAAGCTGGCCTTGACCGAGATGCAAAACCCGTGCAAATAGTGAGGACACACTCTGGTAGCCTCGTATATCTACCCCTATAAGAGCTGCTAGCAGTCATTATTACACAATTGCTCTTGTTATTTAAATTTAACTTATAAAGTTTAACTTTCATGGCTCTTAGAGCACTATACTTACACACAAACACTACTTGGCTACATAGTGCTGAAAGATAAATTCACATTTTTCATTGTGAAAAGCAGAAACAGCAAGTAATAGACTTGCTTGAGCACTTCACTGCCTTCATTACAAGCATCTTGCCCAAGATGAAATTACTTGCATACATACTCAGTTGGCATCAGCCAAGAGCCAAAACTTTTTAACCGTTTCAGTGAAGGTATGACATAACATAGCGCCAACAGTGAGTAACCACCAAGCTCTAGACACAGATTTCAGATATGCTACGTTTAGAATGTGGTGTGTGTCCTGCCATTTTCTCCAAGATGTTTTGTGATGCTAATCTTCTAGTACTACTTTTATTATTGGCACTAATGGTCCACAGTGTTTTCCCATTCTCACGAAGAAACTTTGTCCCCATCTTAGGAAGAGAATTTTTTTCCAGTACTCTGGTAGCTATAACACTGAGCCCTCCACTGGTGCACAGAACAGGAGTAAGTGTATTATTAAGGCTTGGTGTATCACATAATATATCTTTGTTTTCACCATCAGATGCATTTACTCTTCTATAATTTTCTTGTGTTCTTTACTTTTCTATTTCTAGTGGTTGATGACTTGCTGCCACCAGGAAAGTCAGAATCTCTCAGATGTATCACTCATTTCTTTTCCTTCCTGGTTTCGATATTCCTCTTTAGACCAATGAAAATCAGAGAAATAGTTTCCTGTATCATATTTGTCCTCCGCTAATCTTTGCAGTTCTTCAAGTGTTTGCTCTGTAGTTAGATTTTGTGGATGAGCCATTGTGAAACTGTATCTAACTTAACAGGCAGCAGCAAAGTCAAAATAATCAGTGCTGTAAGCTTTTATATGTACATTATTGTGCAGAGAGCTCTTGCAGAGAAACTTCAGTATGGTACCATGAATATTTGCTCTCATCATCTGCATTTCCTGAAACAAAAGAGCAGAAGATGAAACAATCACAAATCTAAAAATGCTAATTTAGTAGCTGCATAAATCATACTAACCAGTAACAGTTACTGAAATAGAGAGCAGTGCTCAATTGGTATGTAAAACATAGCACTGTCAGTTTGACTGCAACTGGCTCTTACAGTTTTTGTTTGGGCATATACACTTCTGTTCTGTAACAGCTGCAAAGCTGACATTTTGTGTTCAAGTAGCATAGTAATATTAATTAGGTTAGGTGTTTATTTTTTTAAAGATGTTCTTTAACAGCTTTGATCATTAGCATCCAGTTCAATCAGTGAAATGGTTGATAAATTTTGCTTAGAGACTTCTTCTTTCAGGCTTGAGGTTTTGAATCTGCAACCTACTAGGCAAATATGGTTTCCATTAGATTACACGGACCAACATATTAAGTTAAATGAAAGGTCAATAATTGCCAGGAATAAATGTGCAAAAACAGCAGTACTAATAGTTCAAATAGCTCTTGCAGTCAGAATGACCACTGCGGCTGTTCTGTTGTTAATTCTTTGGTTATAAGTACTCTTTTTCAATATAACTTTCTTACAAATATTTTTTTTCTCAGCAAGTTTGTCTTGGAAAAAAATGCAATATTTTATGTATAGTGCCTTCAAATTTGCAATTATGGAAAGTACTAATATCCTTATTTGTGACAATCACTGAACAGTATTGTTCAATTTGAAGTCTCTGCTCGCAGTATCAGGACAATCATCCATCAGGTAGAACATTCAAAGATTTTTATCTTGAAATGCCTAACAGTTATAAGGAGCAGAGTGCTATCATTTCTTTGCTTGCTCACTGCAAGACTGAAGGTGACTATTTCTTTTTAGTATTGTAATGAGAGACGAAACAGAGTTGCATCACAAAACTACTCAACCAGTAAAATTATAGCCATATAATCTCTTCTTCTTAGTCGAAATATTTAGAACACTCTTTATGGTTTCTCTTAAATGAGATTTATTCAGGACATGTTTCGTGGAACAATTGTCCACATTCTCAGCTGTTAAACAACTGTTGGATCATTTGTAGAAGTTGGGTCGGAGGTATCTGGATTGACTCTGGTGGTCTTGTGATAAATTTGAATAAAGAACTGTCTGATTCTAGGAGTTCGAAATTCATAAGGTTTTGCTCTGTTTTATTGTATATAAAAATCCTTTCCCATTCGCTTAATTCTTTTGGTGGTTCAGCAGTTTTTAATAACTTGATGCCTTTTTATATTTCATGGAAGAAACTTTGGAGAAACATCCATTATAAACAAATAGATAAATCAGATGTGGCAGCACATTTTTGGAATGAAACCCATGAAATAGAAAAAGACATCAAGTTGTTAAAAACTGTTCAACAACCAAAAGAATTAAACATATGGGAAAAGATTTATATAACAGAGCATGAGCAAATCCTTATGAATTTTGACATTACGAAAGCAGACAGTGTGTTTGATTCCAAATTGTATTAATATTGAAATTATAGCCATATTATTCTGGAACTCTCAAGGGAATATTTTGATCAATAAATTGGCTAATGGTGAAAAGGTTAACTTTAAAAAATAGTGTCAAACTATTTATAACTTCAAAAAGTAGCCGTGACACATTTTCCTCAAAAAGATGTGGCCAAAATTTTTCATAACAATGCAAAACACTTGTGAAAACATTTCATTGAATTTTAATTGTTCTTCTTACACCTTCTGATTTTCTTCTCTTCAATCCTCTAAAAGATTTAATCCATGATTAAAAATCCAATAATAAATCATACCTACAGTACAAAGATGACTGAGAAACAGACCTGCCAAGTGGTACTATAACAGTATACAGGCTGTTTTATCTAGGTGGCACAAAGCCATAGATTTGAAAGGAGATTATGTTGAAAATAGCACTGAGTAACCAAAGAATTGAGAAAAAATTTATGAGTGAAAGAAGAAAAAACTTGGTGTATTATGTACAGAACACCATTTGTAACATTGACAATAAAGTGAGTGGCTTACATTAGAAACATATAAATGTGCAAAGGAATAGCACAAAATTTAATTTTTTTGTGGGGGAAACTGAATGAGCATAACAAAGATATTTTGGCTGTTTTTCCATCTCCTTTTGCAAAAGATCATATGCTGAATTTTCCATGTCATGTTAGCACTGTCACATTTTTTTAGATTTTGAAGCATTTTCAATTAAGGATGTCTGCATATATTTATATGAAACACATATTGATTCTTCAAAAATGGGTTTGAAGATATTTATAAAATTTTATTTTATAGTATCAAATCTCTAAGAAGAGCAAAAATATTTCATCAACATTGATTTAATCTCAAGAATACCAAGGCAAAATATTCATGGAAAATTTTATTAGCATTACACAAGATTTTTATACCAGAAAGAGCCTGTAGGAGGAACATTTTATTGGAATGTAGACCAATGATAAAGTATGGGAATTCTAGCAAATATTACAAAAATTATATCGTTATCCTTGTTCATTGCAATGATGATTTATGCATTTTGAAAAAAACTGGTTTGAAATTTATATTGGGCTGATTTAAGAACATTGCATACAGTGCTGAATATTATGGAGACAGAAATGCAATTGTCAGTTGCAGAAAACATAAATCACAGGATACACTAAACTTTGTGCCAGTATGTGAATTCTGCCAGTTAGAGCTTAAGTTTTCAAAATATGGAAATGGAATATACCATGGCCAGCACAAATCAGAGTAATTTATGTAATATAGTGTGTTTTTATATTTAGATTTCACATTGTAAATCAAGACAAAATGCAGAGTGCATGCTGTTTATACCTGTATATTGTTTTCCTTGAGTAAGCGACTTCAAAATGTACATACATAAATCCTACAACACTGTATACCCATACCTCACAGTTGACATTGCACTGCCTTTGTATATATGTATATTTGTTTATCACAATCTATATTTTAAAAAGACTATTATTCAAGTTAGTTTTTTATTGCGTGACATACAAATCGTGAGGTTAATTTCATACATAAAAACAACATTTTGAATGACATTCAGTTTTTGACATTAAAGGCATGTATGTATCTCCTATTTAACTAGCATTGACTATGATGTAATCAGTTTTTGGTACCATTGAGAGTGCAGTGTTTGAGTATATTTTTTCTGTATTTTATTCCGTGTTTAATAAATATTTCTGTTAAATTTAATACACTGTTTTCTGCAGCAGGCATTAGTTTTTATATTATGATGTTTATTTACTAACTGGAAGTGTGAAATATATAGCTTTGTTTTTAGTAAGAGTGTTAACTTTATGAAACAGTTTCTAGTAAACATTTTACTAGTGTAAAGATTTTATGAACTAGGCAACTGGGTTCAGCATAAAAGTCAGCATAAAATCCAACATGGTGGTTTAGGGGCTAGTGTACTGGCTGATTCAAAAAAACTGTTGGTAACCTTAGTATGTTATGTGAAATTGCAAACACGGAACCCATATCCAGAAATGCATTGTGGGCACTGGGATGACAGTGCTTCAAATATAGTGATGAGCATGTGTTCTATATTTAGGCAAGAACATTCCACCAACCCAACAGAAGCATATCATGCATTTAACTAAAAAGTGGTTTGAATTGTCCACCTCCAATGTGATCATAGAGTGTACATCTGCAGTGAAGAGATTAGCATACATGGTCTGACTTGTGGTTATGTGCAAAGTATTTATCGTGTTGCATGGATCCATGGATCCAAGTTCCTCATGTGACAGGAGTCTCAAGATGGTATCATGCAAGTGCAGGCATAAAAAATTCTGAAAGTGCAAGTGCCAATCGAACACGGGTCATTGTAAAATATTTTGCACACACCAAAGTCTTTGGCCTTGTATAACACCAATCCCCATATCAGAAGCATTGTCATACTTTTGACACTCTACAGTGCCCAAACCACATGATCTCTTCTTGAAAAATTAATATTTTGCCATCCCACACAAGATACTAAGCATTGTCAGTGTTTTTATGAATCACCCTATAGACATTGTAACTTTTGTGCAAGATTTAGGCAAATTTAACAGCCATAGGATATGATTCTTGATTTTTAAAATTTATCTTACATGATAATTAAGTAAGGTATGAGTATAAAGATAACATATAAAATTAATAAATTGTGCTCTTCAAATAGAATCTTTTGTATTTTGTAGTTCCAGTGTTAAACCTTCATTTTGTTCTCACATGCAGTTTCTGTTAAGGTTACTAAATCACTTTGTATGAAGTATTGTTATTAAGCCACTTTGTATGGAATGTTGATGCAGGCAATGATTTTTTAATGGGGCAGAATAAAAAAACATCTTTCACCATAAGTGGAAAAAAAAAAGAAAAATGATGGGCCTAAGAAATGGGATAAGAAAAATGCCACCAACACAGATTGCCAAGGTGTGAAGACAAAGATTTATGAACAGGGGGCCTATGGTTCAATTCTTGCTAGGGCCATCCTCCCTGACTTTTTATACAGGTTTTCCTGGTCCTTGTCAATGGCAAATGCCAGGGAGGTATCCTAAACTAAGGCCTAGAACACTTCCATCTTCCTCCCCCAAAAATCCCTTCCCATTTTATCATTTCATCTCATGTATCATCAGTGTCCTCAGTCCATGCCTTAGTATGAAAATGGGCATTGAATAATATTTTTAAAAATATTAAGATGGCAAGCAAGTGGAATAAAGGTCATTGAGGATGCTGAATTTTTAAAGTGAATGGACATTTAATACTCCATCATCTATATAACAAAGCAGTGAACATTAAAGATGATACTTTACCAAGGTTTGTCTCAATTAAAAGACTATTCATTACATTCCTTTAATCTTTTTATTAATCAGTTTATGTTTTATCCATAGAAAATGCTGCTAAATTTGCAGCTATTGTGTATCAACTCACAAAACTATTGTTTTGTGCAGAGCTGACGAATTGGTCATTAAAATTAAGGATTGAGGCCCTGAAATGGGGGGTCTTCAACCTGAAAAAATTTTACTGTGCAAGTATCAGTTAATCAGAATTGCCACTTGCTTTCCTCTGCTTCAATACATGTCCACTCTTCAGAGAAGTTCTGTACCCGATTGTATAGGCACGTGACTTTATAGGCACTTTTCACCTTAAATGGGAAGCATCTTGTTATGAATATTCTTGATTCCATACCTATTGCCCATAAAAATTGCACAATGTAGTGCATGTGTTGGTGTAGTCGTTGCGATACTTGCCTCCTAAGCCCAAGATCCGGGTTCGATCCCTGCCAGGAACGATGGATTTTTTTGGGAGTAAAAAAGTATGTATGGCTTCCTGCAGAAGGGAAGTAAAGCCGTGGGTCCTGTGTAGTACATTTGTGGCATGATAAAGAACCACAAACCTGAAAAAAGAGGCATCTTAGCGAAATTTATCGGTTGTTTCACACCCTGATTTGAATGGGACGCTGATGACCTGAGATGTTAAAAAGTGTCCATACATAATCTAAATCAAAAAAAAAGAAATTTTGAGAGTTCTACAAATACTCAAGAGATATAACCAATTGCTATTACTAATGCTGCCTTCTAGTGAGAATAGCCTCAGGTGCTGGATTCATATATGTAGTACCCCACAGTAAGTCAATTTTAACTTAATGATTAACCCTCATATTGCATTTTTCATGAAAAATAGGCAGTCAAAATTTTGTTACAGCAATTCTGGTTTTTGTGTGTTATATATATCCTCAGCACTTAGTTTGTTTTATTTGTGCAAACTATTCTGCCAATCCTGTCTGTCATGCTCGTTCATGCACCCTAAACAGATTTGATAGCTGGGCTCTTACCCAGCCATCCCTATATTTCTAAAGAGAGACTTTCCAACATTTGCCTATGGTATGAGGTACCATCCTGCCATTATTATTAGGAAACCAAATATGATATGATTTCTCTTTATGACTTTGAGATTAATACCCCATCTGACTATTTAACAGCTCAATTAAATGCCTTTATATAGTTAAGTCATAGGAGACTACTGACGAACCGAAGACAGAGGTTAGTAAGGATCATAGATATTAGATGGGAGGTTCTCTGATTAGGTTGCCACTATTTTATTTTGTATTGTTTCATGTATTGAAATACAAATAATTATGTTTAATTTATAATTTAATAAAGAAACTTATTGTAACACATACATTGTGTTCATGGGGGGTCCTGCCTAAGTATAGCCAGAGCCAAATTAGTGAAGATGTCTTGTATTAATTTTTTGTCTTGGCATTCAATAAATATATCATTATAATTAAGTTTCAGGCACAAATTATGACTAATTTACCTTTGCTCAATGGTTTAAATTTTTATTTCCAGTTTAGACATTTCTTCTATCACCTTTGGTTACTTCATAGGCAGCAACTCTTAACTTCCAGCTGATTGAACCATTATAGGGAGTTCTGAAGCTTACTTGCATTGTTTACCATTTCCATAAGGCATGCCTGTACAAACAGCGCTCTTTGAGTGAAAACACTCAGCAGGAGAACTGTGAGGATAGAAGTAGATGACAGGGAGGGGTGCTGCGGTTAACTTTCTGGTCCATGCTAGAACTCAATAATCCCATGGTTGGATAGCTAACCACATGTTTCTTGTGGATCTGACTGACATCTGAACATATTAAATCTCTCTCTCCCTCCCTTCAGGGTAGAAGCCAATTCATTACTGATATCTGTTATGAAGAACAAATTGAAATAGGACTTTATATATATATAAATCATATGGAAGGAGGACACAGCTCACCTTGCAAATTTAGAAACTGTTCATGTTTGTGCAGAATTGAATGGTTATGTCTAGAACATAAAACCACATGTTAAACTGCTTGTAAATAACAAAGCAAAATGACATAAGCTTTAAGTACAGTGTGATATGTCTAAATAAATATCTTGACCTGTGCTTTATACTTTATTTTTAATATAAGCTTAGTTATAATTTCAAAAATTATATTTTCATTTTAAACACATGAATACTCATTTTCAAAGAAAAGAATTTAAAGTGTTCATTTTAATGCTTTTGATCATTAAAATTTTAAAAAGTTGAGTTGAAATTGTAACATATACATCACTAAGATTTTAATAAAAAGGAAGACTAGTTTATGGAGCCACCACTCCCATGTTAGTTCCAGGTCGACTTTTGATCATGTTCATATTTACTTGAAATCATTCTCTCTCCATTACTTGATTGTCAAAAAAATTATTTCATTTATACAGCACTGGAGGTATATATGTATTAAATTGCATAAGTAAAAGCACTTCTGTATATATGTATATTTACACTTTTCTGTTTATCTATAAATGCCTCTAACCACTCTTTTCCCTTTCTTACTTTTCTGTGCAGCAGACAAGCATTCCAATGCAATCTTCTCATTTGCAGTTTACCTGGAGAGTGAAAATCCTATGCAGACCTCCCCTAAGATCTTTTTTTATGAAATTGATTTATTAAAATTATTTCCTTTATCATGTGAACCTGTCTTGAAATAGTTTTATGAACTATTTTAGTTATTGTAGATACTGTCATACCATTTTATTTATTTTTTTTATATATTTATTTAGCTTTAACTGTGCACTGACTATTTTACATGACTTTTTGCATTTTCATTACCATTGAGATGACTATTTTTTAACAATCATTATTCCTTTGATCTTTTTAGAACTGAGGTCATCCTTTTACCCTTTTTGTCACTTCTGCTTTTAAATATTTTAAATGAGTATAAAATAAGGAAGTTACAAAAGTTTATGTTCTTTTGGTGATTAAGAAACCAAGACTGTCACAAAAGATAAATCTTTAGTTGCTATAATACATGCATAGTAGGGAGAAATTGAAATAAAATGTAATAATTTTTTATTATTGGCATCTATATGAGGTTAGCTATATTATAATCAATCTTACTACTCTATTAAGTAGAATCAACTTGCCTGTTTATTTTTGAAGTGGTGTCCCCTACATTCTCTAGAACTATCTTTAGAGATTGCACCATTCTCCTCTTCATAGGATGCAATAACTTCTTTGTACTGCTTTGAACCGACTGCTCTTCAGTTTTTCCTTGGCAGTTGGAAACAGGAAAATGTCCCAGAGAACCAGATCTGGACTGTACAATGGGTGATAAACCAGTGTCACTCCCATTCTTGCAGAAATTGTTTTCAAAGCTGTGTGTGCAGAGGTATTGTGATAAAGTAGCAGTTCTCACAATCTAGAGTTGCCTTAGTGTTAGTATTCTGAAAACCTGTGAAGGCAAACTGCCATACCATAGTCAGTGATATTGTTTTTTGTTCTGGAATGAAATGGTTGCAATAGGGCCACTTGTTGAAAAGAAACTGGCAACGTTCCGAGCCTACACTTAACCTTCTTTGGGGGATTAGTCCAGGTGGTATGGTGGTAACAATGTTTTCTCATAGACCCAAAGTCAATAGATAAAAAATAAAATTGCTGGTCCCATATATGGTAGGTAAAAGAACCTCAAGCCTGAAAGAAAAAGCCTCTAAGCAAAATTTATCAGCTGTTTCGTGCCCTGAATTGAATGGGATGCTAATGATTGGAGATGTCAAAGGAGGCATCCTTAAATAAATGTAATAATGATTTACTTTGGGATGGATGCCATCATTTGGGAAAATACAAATCACCCACTGACACCTGCAGCAAATGAATGTTTAAGACAAGTAACTTGTGTATCATTCTTCACTGTGGCTTTTACACAAACAATGTTTTCACTGAGAGTACTATTGCAGAATGCCCCATGTGCTCCTAGTCTTTCAAGGCTATTCTTCGTCCAAGCTCTGCAAACCAGTTAAAGATCCTTTGTACGTGAAGGAACAGAGTTTGAAATGCTCTTTCCAATGATGCCAACAGAAAGCTCTATTCTCATGGTTTCTTCAAACCCCAAAAATTAAATAGCAACTTTCATATTAAAAAACTGACTTAGCTTTTGTTTCAAATTTGTATCAATGAAATATGTTCACAGAAGTATAATAATAATAATAATAATAATAATAATAATAATAATAATAAATAGTTAAAATTTCTAATTTAATGACAGACCACTGTATGTGAGGAACAAAGAGAGTGACAGGTTAAGAAGGAAAAGGAAGCTTGTAAATGGGGTAAAATTGGTCTCTATATAATAACTGTTTAGTATTTGCCCAAAGTATTAAGTCTTGTATTCTGAACAAATTGTGATTATGCAAAGACCTTTTTCAGTACAACTATATGTTTCATGTCCTGTTTTACCTTTACTTGCACCCTCTACTTCTTATAGTTTCTTAGCTGAGGTAAGAACAATACTGTAAAGGTGAGTGAGCCAGTATTCTTCTTTGCTCGCTTTCACAATCCACTTTTTTAATGAAAATCATTTTTTTACATACCAAGTTACTTAAAGAAACCAATAAGCAAAATTTTAACAATCTTAACAGCACATATATAAGATGCAAAGAACTATTTCATGGCTCTGCACTGTATTCTATTTTAAAGTAAATTTTCATTTTAGAGGCAAGTTTTAAATATCACTATTATCTTCCCACTTTACATTGGCATACCTTTGATCATTGCACCCTCATTATACCATTGGTTCCTTACCATAACCCGTGACTATGGCATTTTTAGGATTAAATAGCAGTGTACATGGAGTGAAAAAATTATTACAATATCTGCAAGTTGTATAAACAAAAGCTTTTCAGCATAACTGGTAAACAAAAGGTTAAATGCTAAATGCAATTTTTTTCTGTAGTCTTTTGACTTGCCGGCATTAACTCTTAGCATCGAACAGTTATAACTTCATTCTCTGATTATGTCATAATTATAAGCACTATAATGACAGATAATTCTTTTGCTAATCAAACCTAATATTTATGTTATATGTAGTATAACAACTAAATAATGCACAATCTTTAGCAATAATTATATATATATTGTACCTGTTAGGATTTTCCAATATGTTTTGCACTAGACATCTTGCTACAGCTTTTTTACTATTGTATTTCTAATTTTAATTTATTTGTTTTTTTATTTTATGGTTTAATGTATTACAATTATTGTTTATATATCATTATTCTGGTCCAATGTGAAATACACTGCTGGTCATTAAAATTGTGACTCGTACTAGTGTTCATAATAGCCATGTCTGTCTTCTCATTAGATTGTTTAACGGTGCCATTGGAATCCTTCACACCTGTGTGCTTGTCCTACCTCAATCCACTGATCTCATGTCATTTTACTGTGGACCTGTTTTGTCCAACACTAGCACCAATTTATTGAAATGAAAATAATAGCCATGTCTGTCTTCTCATTAGATTGTTTGACAGTGTCATTGGGATCCTTCACACCTGTGTGCTTATCCTACCTCAATCCACTGATCTCATGTCATTTTGCTGTGGACCTGTTTTGTCCAACACTAGCACCAATTTATTGAAATGAAAACCTGCACTCTCAGCATGCCACAATTATCCCACTATCAAATTGGGATACTTGCTGGTCTTGCTGTCATATTTTCGACAAAAAAATATACATATGGGTGTTGCAATTTTAATGACCAGCAGTGTAGATGCATTTTAGCCAAGACTTGCTCACTAGTTAGTAATTGTATATTTTAAAATATGATTTACTTTTATTTCTTTCACTTGTTCCAAAAATTATTGAATAATAAAACTTTGATACCACATAATGTATTTTTTGCATTTAAAAGCGAGTCATAGCATATAGCATGCCTTGCATATTACATTTACATGTACCTTGTTGCATTATAACAACCGAACTATTTGTGTTGCAGTAGTGGGGTGGGACGGGGTCCACCAGTTTCTCCAGCAGTGAGCAATAGGCAGTCACCTTTTCCTCGCAATGTTCCGAGTCGCTCAACATTCCATAGCGGCCAGAATCGTCAGCGCAATCATACCACATCGTATGGTCAGACAACTCCAATGCAGTCGCAGGATACGTCGGCAATCAGCCATTCAGGACGCACCTCATCTTTCTTCTCAAAACTGTCGTCCAGATTCTCCAAACGGTAAGTAAAAATTAACAAGTTTGTAAATGAGTTCACAGTATTAATCAAGTAAATGTGACTTCTTTTGCTATAATTAATTATGGAATTTGCAGATAATACATAGTAATTCAACATTTCAAGTATAAAAATATTTAATTATTAAAAAATCCAAGCAAGGAAAATCTAAGAGAACAACTCATTTAACAAGGGTCACTCTGAAGTTTTTGAGAATAATAAAGAAATAATAAAAGCAATAAAAGTACAATCTAATAAAAGTATTCTGCATTACAATTATACAACAACTGATCCGTTCAAACCATTTTGTAAATGCTGAACACCATGCTTCTTTGTTTAGGGTGTAAATATGTTCTTCAAATGCAGTCATTGCAGTTTCAGGTGATTCAAATTGTTGACTACTAATTTTTTCTTTTATTTTGGGAAGTAGAAAAATGTTACATGGGACCCCAAATCTAGACTGTAGGGAGGATGGGGAACATTTGAATTCTGAACAAATTCCAGTGCAGTATGGGCAGAGGCTTTGTCATGGTGTGCAACAGGGTTCCATGCAATTTTACCAATTTTACAATGCTTTGTTCTTAGTACATTTAAGACATAGGGCAGGCATTTTGTTGTTTGATTTGTTTGTGGTTTGTGTAATGTGGCCACTTGCCGAGAAGAGAGAACAGATCATCATCTTGCCAACACTTCCTGCTTAACTCATTTTTGTTGGAGGATCCCATTCTGGGAAGACCCAGACCTATTATCGTTACTTAGTTTCTGAATCATACAAATATATTCAACTTTTGTCACCTGTTATGATGTTAAATATGAAGTTTGATCTCCCTTTATCAAATTTCTCAAGCATTTTCTGCCATCAGTCCATATGTGCTTTTTTCTGCTCACCTGTGATGTGGTGGTTGATCTAATGACTGCAGAGCTTCATGATAAGTTTTTCTTCATGGATTATTTTCACAGTTGCTGTTGAATCTGATAATAAGTGCAGCAACACATGCTCTGCTTTTATCATATTTTCATCCTTTGTTGGTGTAGTGGGTGATTCTGTGCTGTCATCTTTGAGCGTGCCCCTTCCTCTTCTTCCTTTCCCCCCCACTTCTTCTTCTTCTTCTTCTTCTGTTTTTTTGTTCAGCCTGTTTTTACTACTCAGGTACCACTGGCGGCGAACACTCATGATACATGAAAAGAAATGATATATTGGGAAAGGATTTTTTCATTATTATTATTATTATTATTATTATTATTATTTAAAGGTAGGAAACATTCCAAGCCTAAGTTCTGGGTACCTCCCTGGCATTTATGATTTATGAGGACTGAGGAAAACCTGGAAAAACCTCATTCAGGGAGGATGGTCCTGGAGGGATTCAAACCCAGATCTGCCACTCACAAGTTCGCATCTTAACGACCTCAGCCACCAGTGGCAGTATTGCTAAATAGTGGATTGCAAAAAGCAAAGATCCCCAAGGGCATGATGCAATCTTTCAAGGCAAGCTCTCTTCCATAAACAGACTGAAAAATCATAGTAAATCATTTCCAGGAAATGCTCTCACTTGAGACCCATCCTAATGTCTGGTGCAGCAATTTTTGTAACGTACCCAAACTTGCACATGTTGCTATTTAAACTTCAGTCTAGAGCTCGGAAAACGTGCATTGGCTTTCACAATTTCTTGTTGTCCATTCTCACAACTTTCAGGGTGCCCCTCCTGTAAACAAATATTACCACTTGTTTGCCATGTGTATTGACATATTGTCAGCAACAGCATTAAAAGGTTTAAGCATGCTTTTAACATGTAAGACAGGATATCAAGTCAATATTTTGAGGTTAAAAACAAGATTTTAAAGGGCTTTGTGATTTAAATGCTTCTGTCATACACATAACTTTTCGTGCCTCAGCTAATTGGCCAGGGACAGCTTAGGGTAGAGCAATTTAAATTATGCTTTGAGCTAGCCACAGCCTTAAAATGATAATTACTAATAATGTTACAATCAGCAAGTGTTCTCTGTGCTGTTTAAACAGAATGAGATGATAATTTCACAAACCAGCCAAAGTTGTCATCAGCCATGCATTCATCCATCATGATTCCATGACCCCCTCAGGGGTACTACAGTGTTATAGAATTTTATGCACTTACTGTACATGAGAGGAAATAATTAAATTGAATTCTAAAGTGACATTCTCATAGAGACAAATTTTAAGTTGTGCTCATACTTTATAGCAAATTGCTAACAGTGAACATCAGGCAGGCCCATTAGTAGCATTTTGCAATTGGAGTTTGTAGTGAATTAATTGTTCTTAGCTATGAGGGCTATTCTTTTTTCAACCTCCATCGGGGCATAACATTAACACTAGAGTGAATAACAAATTGGTTTTATTAACAAAAGTTACATACATCTTTAAGCTACTTTTCAACATAAACACCATGAAGATTAAGACACTTTTACCAGTGCACCAGCTTTCAAATAATCTGCAAAAAATACAATGTGGAACCACACATAGTCATGATGGAGGAACACTACTGACAACCATTTTCCATTTTGTCTTGAGCCTTGTAAGAGTCTTGCAGTACATCTTTATGTTAACAATCATTACTATAGGAAGTAGTCCATTAACAGTATGCCTGAAGCTTTCGAAAAGACTGTGATTATCTGCTTGCCTGTAGATGGAACAGCACTTGCCTTGGGACTCCCTGGATGTTTCCATTGCATGGACTGGACTTTCTTCTCTGATGTGTGATAGTGATACCATGACTCGTCACCATTCACAAAATCACAACATAATAAATAAAGCAAAATTATTAAAATCAGTACAAGGACCTACGGAATTAGCAACCTGGGAGAAAATCTACATCTACAAATACAAAGACAGCAAGCATAATGAACTTCGACATTGCCGGGCATAAGGCATAAACTACAAGTTTATCACACCACCACCAGAGCAGAATATACATTCCCACAGCTCAACGAATGATCCGACAGTTGAACTTTAGCCTGGCTGAAGATGGGAACTAAATGTTCTTGAAACTGGTTCCATACATTTATGAAAAGTAATTAAAGCTTTAAGAGTGTGTAGTTCAACTGAATCATATAATGATATCAATTAATATGATTAGCTTCACTGTGCAAGTTCGAATTTACATTTAAGTAATTCATCTTTGTCCATGATAATAATCTTCCACTGAGTTCATGACTTTCTGTACTTGACAACAAACTAACATTGTCCTTTTGCTACGCATTCTGCTTACTACCGCCACCTAGCATCTGCATGGCATACTCATATCAGTCCATTGCCCATAGATTGCACAATATTCATAAAACACCACTATTGTAAATAATTTCCAATTGCCCCTCATAGTTTTTTTGCATTGTTTGTGTTTATTATTACATATCTGTTTTATGATGATCTACCTCATTTGTCCAATGTATAGCAAGCTGCATAGGCATGGTATCTAGTACACATCTGATATTTGAAGTCCAAGATGACCTTTTAATTTTACTATTTATATTATAGCACTTGTTAGGCTCCCTTGGTGGGTTTTATTTTTTATTTATTTATTTTACTAAATGCCTGTTTTTACTGCTGAGGCATCACCTGTGGTGAGCACTGACGATACATTAAGATGAAATGATAAATTGGGAAAGGATTTCTTTTAAGGAAGGAAATGTTCCAGGCCTAAGTTTAGGGTACCTACATTGATAAGGACTGAGGAAAACCTGGAAAAAATGTAAGTCAGGGAGGGTAGTCTTAGTAGGAATCAAACCCAAGGCTCTCATGTCCACCCCTTAATAACCACCACTGGTGGTGGTGACTCTCTTGTTGTTTTATTTATGATAACAATAAGCTTGATAGTAGGCTGACAACATTTGGCTGATTTCTGTGAAATCATTAAAAATCTATTTTGAGAAAGCATTAAAACTTCAAGAATGAGATATCTATCAGTTCAGTACATACTTCTTAAAGATACGATTCTGCTCACTGTTCGGAAAGTAGTTTATTTTATACACTGCAATTAGATGTGGAAATGTTAAAAAGTTTAAAATAATAGGATTAGTTTTAGAAATACACCCAGATGAATAATATTGACAGAAAGTGAATCAGATTTATTTGGTGAAAAATCAAGAGCAAACTCAGAGGAGCTGTCACATATGTGCCTATTCAAAAGAGACTGTAAATGAGTAACACCTTCTATTAAATAAAATAAGCTGTTTTAGTTTTGCCGTCAGTACACAGCCAGAGAGCTGAGATGCAAAATGATGTATGACAAACATTTAAATAGTAAACACTATCACTTTTTAAAAATCTTTTATATAAAAGAATCCAAGAATATTTTTATAGTTATGTATTCAGACATTCCTTTAAAGAAATATTTCTTGGAAATTTTTGGTTCTTAAGCAAATATTGCATGATTGGATAAAAGTAATGATGAAAGACCTAGAACTTGGATTGCTATGCTCAAAAGGCAAAGTCAGGCTTTCTTAAATGTTTCATATGTGACAATTTGAATATCTGCACAAAGGTTTTGCTAATTATAATAGCTGTTATAGCATGCATCCTTTTACTGATTCTAGAATATTGTGGCTTTTTAGTTATGAACCTGCTTTTTGGTGTGATACTGTGTATATGTTTTCTAAGCACTGTTATTTTATTCAAATCTTTTATTTAAAAAAAAAAGTTATATTAATTCTAAATGCAATGCTTCCACTGCATTTAGAATTTTTTTTAATAGATATCCTATCGCTGACTATGATATCAGTTAAAGTTATATCAGGTATCATCAAAATGATCTATTCTGTATATCTGTTTGCTAAATTTTGTAGCTGTTATATGTGCATCTTGATTTCTAAGTAAACATTGTATCACAAACATTCATACTTCAATTTCATTATTTAGTTATATTTGCATCTTTGTGAATAGTTTTTCAAAAAAAAAATTCATACAATAAGTTAATAATTCACTAATTTATGTTATGCATCCCAAGACTTGAAGCTACTAGTTTAGAAATCAAGCTGCACTCACAGTGTGGTATACCATGCAACTATGATGTGTGTAGTAAATTCAATATTATTTTGCAATCCAAGTTCTATAATGCTGCTTATGGAAGAATCTAGATTTGATCCAACACAGGGATGCACAATGATGGTCTTCCATGACTCAGTGGGCAAAATTTAAATAACTAAATCCATTATAGTTGTACATTTTGAGTTCAAATTTGTTTTTCTTTAGCTGCAAATGATTTAGTAGTTTGCTGTGCACATTCCTTAAGCAGATACCATAGTGAAAGCTTTGTTTTTAAGTTGCTGCATTATTTGTTGCGGGAGGGAGTTTACATTGTGCATCCCTACAAAAGAAAATACATTGCCTTTTTTCTGACCTGTAGATAGATGGAAATAGATAAAGCATTCTGTTTAAATTTTTGTACATCAGCAGTTCTACAGACAGGAGGTGAAGAGAGTCAACTGTGTTGGTCACCAGGGGGAGAGACAAACATTTCAAGGCTTTCACTACATGGTTACTGCGTAGGGAAATTTTGAATTACAAAAGAAAAACCAACTTTAGTCCTCTTCATAGTATCTTGGTTGCACTTTGAATGTAAAACATATCTGATCTACTCAGAGAGGAAGCGGGAAAGCAGAAAATGTCAAGCTCAGTGATGATTTATATCTCCCTTTTTCAAGCTAAACAAAGTTTATACATAATTATCAGCAGGTCTTTGCTAAACCTGCATGTAAAAAAAATCATAGAAATAAAACAGTTTTACCATTGTTCGAGCATGCATAGTAAACTGCATTAAATGAAAATCATTTGTTAGTAAATTTCATAAGAGATTGACAGCATATGCACTTATATCAGGAATTGATAGAACTGAGGTTATTCCTGATCGTTTTTAACATAAATATGTTTAAATTTGACAGTATAAATTTCTGTGTGCATTATAAAGTACATTCTGACAATTGGAATGAAATTAAAATTGTAATTCAGCAGACATCAAAACTTACATCTATGGTTAGCTGATGGTTGACTGAAACACATGGTAGATTTATCCTACACTAATGTATTAAATATGTTCACACTAACTCCACTTACTTACATGACACAAGGTTGTTTTGGAAGCACTTGCTCCCATCATCAGCTGTTGACTGACAAGATAGATTTTATTTTTAATTTATTTGGTTTATTAATGGATGCTCTATAACATCTCGGGTCATGAACGTCTCATTCAATTCAGGGCATTAAATGGCCAATAAAGAGCCTCTTCTTTCAGGCTTGAGGTTCTTTTATATGCCATAAATACTACACAGGACCCACAGCATTTACTTAAGATTTTTACACCCGAAAAAAATCCATTGTAACTGGTCAGGATTGAACCCATGTTCTTGGGTCTAGAAAGCATATATAATTGACTACCACTAGATCAACATATAGTAGATTGAAAACATTGCATCTCCATTTGCTATGAAGTTTTACCAATAATGAATAAGAGCCTGCATGCTATTGTCATAAAAATAAATTAATGTATTTTTTCCAATTCCAAATTTAATGCTGTTATAACATTTTAACATAATTAGAACCTAATTAATGCAATTTGAATTAACAAGTAAACATATTAAGAAAACTTCAAATTTTCTGTCGTCTTAACACTCTTCATGCTTCACTAAAATAAAAATATTCATTCAAAAAAATATTTTGATTCAAATTTTCTATTTACCATTTGTGGTGCCAGAACCTTCAGCAAATCCAGAAGGCTCTATCTACAAAGTCCCAATAAGCTCAAATACTGTGGTTGTCAAGCTATCCTCACATTTCTAAACAACCACCTAGAGATAATTCTGATTCTCCTCTTCATAATGTTTACTAATTTTTCTCAAGCATTGTATATGTAACTTTTCCTAAATAGTTTCCTATAATCATTCATATTTTTCCTTAACATCATATTCAGCATCTTTTTGCGTACTATTTTCCATGATAAATGGACCCATTTCTCCAGTCCTAACCTCTCCCTACAGATCTTAGTTTCTTAACATTCTAAAATAGCGTGCCAATTATCTCTTAATCAACACATTGGACTTTTGTCCATATTCCCCCTTCCCTATAGCCCTTTCAGTTTTGTAGCTTGTTCTGACCCTGCAAATCCTTTTCTTATTTTGCCACATCTTTAAATATAATTTTCCCCACACCACTTCAATTTTACTCTGTATAAGATGTGGAGAGGGTATAGATGTCATCAGCTAAGATTCTATACAGGATGATTCCAAACTCTACCGACAAGCTTTCATAAGTTATTCAGGACAGTTCTGAGTGTATTGATATAAGCAACCCATGATCTCCGGTGGCTCATTAATGGGTAATTTCATTGCTTTTGTTTTATTTAACTCAACTACCATTTATACTGTTTTCTGGAAATATGGTTGTTTCCAAACAAAACACAACCTTTTGCTGCTGTAGTAGAGCATTGTAGTGCATGTTTTCAGTGTGGTCCACCATCAACCTTGAAGTCCTGCTCAGTTCTGTCTCAGCTTTTGTTTCCTGCAGTACATTACTTTTTAGTACGTTGGTAGTGATATGGTATGGATAACATTATTTATGCAGAATTAGCAGAATATTATCTACAGTTTCATTCATTGCTATGGAAGGGGGGCATGACGACGCAATGCAGAGCTTTCTTGCAGCAACGGCAACCTCATCACACCATATTTACAGCTGTACACAGGCAATTGGAAGAAACCTGGTCCATCATAGTTAGTATGTGAGATACTGGCCATGAGAGGAATGTCAGAATGCCTGAACTTGTAAAGGATGTTTTAAATGCGTTGTTTGACAACCCTGCAAGCAGTAGTTTATTGCACAAGAGGTGAATGTAAGCCAAGCAATTGTTTTGAGGGTCTTATTTGAGCAGCAATTGCACCCATATCATCCATGGAGGGTCCAAGCATTGCAACCAACAGACTTTCCTTATCAAGTGCAGTTTGCTAATTGTTCTTAGAGCAATGTGCAGACAACCAACAACTTCCTGCTATGATATTGTACACAGATGAGGCATTGTATACTAGAGAAGACATGTTAAATAGTTGGAATAGCCATATCTGGGAGTATGGAAATCCACATGCTGTGGTGAATCGAGCTACCAACAGGCATTCTCTGTGAATGCATGAGCTATTATCATTAACGATTCTGTGATCAGGCTTTATATACTACCCTACAGACTGAATGGAGTAGTCTACAAAACATTCCTTCAACATATCCTTCCACATTTTCTGAAAGATGTGCTGCTGATAATTTGCAGGTATGTGTGGTGTCAGCATATTTTGCAGTTAAAGTTAGGGTGATGAACAGTTTGGGAACAGATGTGGTGATCATATTCCATGGCCAGGTCGATCACCAGATCTGACACCTATGGACTTTTGGGGTCATATGAGCAGCCTAGTGTACATAACTCCTATCTAAATTAATATGAACCTGGTTGCTAGAATTGTAGCAACAGCTGATGATGTGCATCAATCCCCTGGGATGCTAAAGCGTGTGCAACAGTCCATGAGGCATCACTGTTAAGTTTTTTGTGCTCATGGCAGTTGATATTTTGAACATTTAACTTTAAATGGTGTAATTTGGATTTTTTCGTGTCATTTTTTGTAATGTTTGGTCAAAATAAATAATTGCTATTGTCAGCAGGTGGTGAGTAGTTGATTAACTGATGGCGGACCATAATATAAGCACACTCTACAGCAGTCAAATGTGTTTTGTTTGGAAATAATCATATTCCAAGTAAGCAGATACAAAGGTGGTTGAGTTATTACAAAACAAACAATGAAATTACCCAGTAATGAGCCACCAGAGAGCATGGGTTCCTTATATCAAAACAATCAGAAAGGATTCCTAAACAACTTTTGAAAGTTTGTTGATAGAGTTCGGATTCACCCTGTATATACGGTGAATATACAGTACATTTTAGACTTTGAAAAAGATTTCAGTGAAGCACAGTATGTTTTATACTCTAATATGGAATGAGTAAGACAAGGTTTATTGAAAGACATGATAGAACATAGCTCAGCATTTTTTGTTCTCTTCACTTTCTTCCTTAAACACTTTGTTTCGCCACAATTTTGCATTTTTATTTTGCATAAAATGTCATTTTAAACCAGAGCTCAATGTTGCAGCAATGCCCAACATCATACACTCTCCAAAAGAAGGGTTGAGCACATAGGAGAATGAGTGCTTGCACATTTTAACACAGTGGTTGATCGTTAGGTTACAACTGTACCTTTGCAATATGCATGCACAATCATGATAATATTCATCAAATGTTTAAATAAATGCAATTGTTTTATTGTATTCTCTAAATTATCAAATAAAATATTTCCACTTTTATTTAGTTTTGTTATTTACACCAAAAAATAATAGGGTATCTAATCCTGGTTTAAAGCTTTAATTTCACAACTACTTTACTCATACTAACCACAAACTAACTAACAAAATAAATAATTAAATTTTTAATCTCATTGAATGGTTATGTAAAAATGTTAATGATTTATTTTCTTTCACCGTGTATTGTACCTGTTTGATTTACTTTAGGTACATTTGAATAAATGCAAAGCATTTACTTTCTTTAGCTCTTGGGTTCAAAGCTAAATGAAATATAAGTTTTACTTTTAAATACTTTCGTTAAACACTGAAAATTTTGAATTTTTGCCTGACTGATGATAACTGAATGTTCTCGAAACCAGTTCTATATATTATGACAAGTGAAGCATTAAGAGCATGTAGTTCAACTAAATCATACAATAATATCAATTATATGATTGGCTTCGCTGTGCAAGCTCCAATTACATTTTAATTACTGATAATTTTGTTACAAAGACACAATAGTACTCCCTTAGGAAGTATCAAATATTACAATTTACGTAATACAATTGGTGCAACATAATTGCTGCTGCCTTCCAATGTTGTGCAACAGGTAGTGGTCACATTTCCTCTCCAAGCACAAACCTCCTGTGCTTAACATTTACCTGCACAGTAGTATCATTACAGTAGCTACAAGAGGAAGGCATAGTTCCCAAACATCTCTTTTTTCAAACACATTTTTGAACAAATCCATGCAAGATAGAAGAAAAGTGTTGATAATTTTTTTCATTATTATCTTTGAGATCTCCTTGTATGACATATACATTCCTTCAATCCATATATACTCAAGGATATTTTATTACTAAAATTAGCTACTATTTCCTTTATTTCATTATTTGAATTCTAAATTAACTTTTTTCTGAAAGTCTTTCTGTCAATTCCCTATCTTTCCATATTGCTCCCGTACCAGTTTTATCCAGGATTTCCTTAATGAAATCCAAGTTTCATCTTGTTTAAGTATACAATTAAACAATGTCTAAGAATATTTTGTTCCTCAAAGTTCCTTATTCTTTACCATTGTCTTTATTGTCTCCATAACTTCATTTAATTATTATTAGATTGGTGGAGTGGAAGAGAAAGTCTAATGGCCTTAGCTCTACCATAATAAATAGATTATTTCATACTCTTTCCATTATTTTACCTTTACTACAATTTCTTCCTAGTTCTGCTTATCCAGCTTCATATGGTGAAGTTCTTGATGAGCCTAAAATTTGCTTACAAAAATTTCTATGAATTGAATCTACATTTGCCCAACCCTCCTTTTACCCCAAATATATACTCCAGATATCAACTCCACATAAAGCATTTTAGCTCAACTATAACCATATAAACTCCCTCCAACCATTTAATTTTGTTTTTACATGTCCTTATAGCTTTCAAAGAAAATTTTCCTTTAACTAGTATCTTTTTCTTTTGATAACTCCATCCACCACATATATTTAATCTTATTTCTAGATTATTAATCACTTCAATTTCTGTTCCTTGCCAATACCATTTTTCATCTTTCTGCAGCTTATTTATTCTTTCTTAAATGCCATAAATTTTAATTTATTAATATTGAATCTTAAACTCCATTCAATACATAAAACAGCTATTGCTGCGATTATATCTGGTATTTCTATATTGTTTATTATTAATGCATGCCTGATAGACTTGCTTTATTACCTTTAAAATCTGATCAATAAACAAATTGAATAGTACTATTGTCTTAATCCTGTAGTATTTGAAATGGTGTGCATCACCCTATTACTTTAAATCTTTATACACAATTAATTATCTTTATATATTCTTTGTAATGCTATTATGAACCCATTGCTTTTTCCCTTTGTACTTAACTCTATAAATAAAAAGTCTTCATCCTCAGAGGTAAGCCATCTTTTAACAGCTGTAACAGTGGCATCATTGTCAGGAAAATATAGCCTTAGTAGTCTCGTTTTAGTTCCCATTGATAACAAGTTCCTCGAACTATTTTCACCTTGAAAAATTAAATACTAGGTAATTTAGTACAGATAGACTAGATTTGTTTATTTTTTAATAAAACCTATTTCAAACTAGTCAAAACTTCTTTACCATGGGAAAGTTTAAAATTCTAAAATGTTTAAAATATTCAACACTCTTTAAATTATTAAAATTCAGGACATGTTTTGTGACCTGTCAATCACATTGTCGAATATTTTAACCATTTTAGAATTTTTAACTTTCCCATGGGAAAGAAGTTTTAACTGGTTTGAAATAGGTTTTATATAAAGAAATGACATACGTTTTACTGTGCTGATTCCGATGCAGTTTTATATTAGATTTGTTTATGCCTACTCAAATTACAATGTGCATTGTTCACAAAGCATGATATCAAAAAGAAAGTTTACTTAGCACATATAAACATTGGTAATAGGAATAGCATTCAATTCATGCATGTAGTTTACATCTGGTGCAACCATGTAAGCATAGAGGATATCTAAATTTGGTTTTTTATCTTCGTGCACATCAAACAAAAATGTAACATTTAAGTATATTACTTAAAAAAAAAAAAAAGTAAGAAGTGGTAGTGGGTGTATTTTTGAAAGATATACTCACAGGCAGTTTTTTTGTGCTTGTCATCCTAGGACCTAAAATTAGACGGCCCCCTTGGATGGATGGAAGCAAGCTTCATGCATATGTTGCAGAACTGGCAGCAACATTACTTGGTCCTCGCTCTCTCAGGAATCAGTTTCATCTTCCGGAGCTGCCCAGTTAAGAGTAGCACTGGAATGAACCTGTAGTTTTGTTTCTGTTAATTGAAAGATAAAGAAAATGGACAAACTGATCTAAAATTTCAATAGCACACATTATAACCCTCTTAAAACTACATGAAATAGTCTTAACTTTTAGCATGCAGGAATAAAATTATAGACATTAACTGCAGCAGTAACATAGCCAAAAGTTTTGGAAATGGTTTGAACTTAATATCTATCTCACCAGGGAACATGTTTCATAGCACAGTATTTTTGTTCCATTTTATAACAGTTAACATAGCAAATGTAAATGATGTGGTGATAAATCTAAGAATTTAAATTTTAAATAATGCTGTTCTCATAAAATTCACTAGAAATAGATTCAACTGCCAGTTTAAAAGAAGCATCTGCACTGTACAATCATATGACAAAACCTAACCCAGGTCATTGTTGTGAGCCAGAAAGAAAATATGGTTTAAAGTGCCATATCAGAAAGTGGGAATTTTATGGTACAAATTAAATAGAAATACAGCAATGGCAGATTTCAGTGTGATAATTTTAATGCTCAAGTTAAATAATATTTTATGAAGCAATGAATGAAAACTTTTGTAAAGTGGCTAAAGAAAAGTAAAGGTTGTAATTTTAAAAGTTAGTTTTCAAGGATTTCGAATATTGAGAATAATTTACAATAAGAACTTGAGATCCATGACATTTTATTCCTTCCAAACAACAAGCATTTATGATTAGAAACTGGGTTCAATATAGGACAATTTTTTGGGACTATCCAAAAACTTTGATTTACAATAAATAGCAAGCTCTGGTGACTCATTGACTCCCCAATCATTCCACATGTTGCTTGAATTGAACTGAACTGGGAGTGCTCTGTAACTTAAAGTGAAATATTATTTTATCAGTAAAACTAATACCAAAAATGTAAATGAGTACAGTATAATCCATCCTTATAATAACCCTGCTTTGGATAATCCATACACATTTTTTTATTTTCATAAAAATATCAAACAATTTTTTTAATACATATTCCACTTTTTCTTTTCTTAACTCTTATATGCAGTTAACAAGGTCAGTGAACTGCAAAAGTATGAAAGAGTAAGGGATGGTGTAGATGGCAGGTCTGCATTGATTTATTATGTAAATATAGTCGGCTTAACAGTGCTGCAACATTTTTTTAAATCAAAGTGTACTGGCAGCTAATGATGAAAACAAATGGATTATGCTGTTACTTTTGTTGTTTTGAAATTTCAGTAGTGCAGAAGATGCTACATTGTTCAGTAGCACTGCATCTTTGTTCACATCAGTATGATTCAGCAAAGTTCACAATGAAAAGAAAGACGTTGCTTAATGTCTGAGTCAAGAGAGTGATTATTTCTCTCTCTCTTAATGCCAACTAACTTGCCTGATCAGGACATTGGGGACAGCACCATAGGCTATTTGTAACATGCACACTGATAAATCAGTGCACTACATTATGCTGTTTATGATGAAGATGGGCTAAGATGATGGAGCAATGATGGAATGAATGGCAGAAAACCTACCCAGTTGCCGTTTCATCTGCAACAATTTCTACTTAGGCCACTGGGATTAAACCCAGGGCATCTCAGAGGAAAGCAAACAGTCTAACCACTCAGCCACAATGTTGTCTGAATCAAATGTTTGGCATGGATTAACCCCCCCCCCTCCTAACTACCTATTCTCCTAAATTAGGCAAATAACAAGGTTTCACTTATAGGTTGCAGCAGACATAATAAGCAGCATACATATCCTGCCCTGCACCCTTCCCAGTTTGAATTTGCATTTATAGTAATCTATTGCAGCATTTTCTTCATTCCTTTGTCATGGTCTCATTTCTTTTATATATTTGTTTCACCAGATACCAAAGATTTTATTACATGTGAAGCACATTTTTTCAATGCTGAAGATTTTTAAATCATTTGCTTGGTGATTGTAGGTATTGCCATTAAATTCTTCAGCTGGCAGGGAAAAGCCAAGATTTCTGAACAAAAGAATAAATTACACAAATAGGGCAAATATTCACCCCCTGCTGATTGGAGTCGACATAGTGTGTTCTGGAACAATGATCTTAGGATCAGTAATCTCAATATTGGGCAACTATTGGAGTTAATCTCAATATTGGGCAACTATTGGAGTTGAAATTAAAATGTACTGCTACACGAGATTTTTTATGTTGTTGTCATACATATATCTGAATAAAATAATATCCACGTTTAATCTATGGCAATAAAGAATGTAAATAGCTGCAAGCTATTTGCACAAGTCATTAAAAATGTATTGCAGGCAGTATTGACCCGTGTGCTTAAACCACAAGGTGCAAATCAATCCCTCATAAATGTGATACAAAAAATATCAACAATTGCCATTTTTTACTTAAGTGCTTTTCCCCGTTGGCCAATGAATTGCTCACACAGGAATAATGGTTATGGATCACTCTTCATATAGAATCAAATGTTTTAAAAGTTTTCAAAACATTTGTGTTGTGGTTTTTTATTTGA
Organism: Metallyticus violacea; assembly: GCA_030762175.1. Taxonomy (NCBI): domain Eukaryota; kingdom Metazoa; phylum Arthropoda; class Insecta; order Mantodea; family Metallyticidae; genus Metallyticus; species Metallyticus violacea. The sequence continues at coordinate 13,534,508 of CM060842.1, read as the reverse complement.
ATTCAAATTTAACAAGAATGTGAAACGGAATGTTAGATTTGGAACCAAGTAATTGTGAGAAAAGGAAAAATGCATAGTAGTGTTCTTAAAAATATGAGAAAAAAGGGGAAAACATGGAAGGTATTTACATTAGAGGATGGCATTTGTATGTTTTACTGAAGTGACCATGTAGTGAAGGTTTGAAATGTTTATCAAATGAAAAAATTGATGCAGTTGACTTGTTTAAAGATGGGGTATCTTTACCATCATCTGTACATTTATATAAATACATATTTTAGTTAGTGCTTGTATTAAAAAATAAGTGCATTTTATAGTTAGCAATTCTAGATTAAGGTAGATGGTATAGGGAACAGCAACACAAAAGCAATCAACAACTGGCCTAGAATGCCGTGCCTTTTGTTATATTAATAATCTGTGAGAGTCAGTGAGTGAGTTTGCATGAGTATGCATATATACATGTATATGTGTTTGTGTGTGTGTTCCCTACATGAGTCAGCAAAGACTGAATGCATTTCATAAAAGATACAGTGTTGACAAATGTATTTTTCTGTATACCAAATGAGCTTCTCAACAACTTATATTGGAATATTTATCTTTATATTCCATAAAAATTGATGGTAAGTGTGTGGTTGGAGATAAAATCAGGATTTTTTGGTTATTTTCATAAGTGCAGTTCTAGTCAGTATGTATGCACATTATTAGCCAAAAATTTGAGTACATTACAGGTGTTTGATCTAGGTAGTCAATTGCTAATTAAAATTTTATTTTTTAGAAATAATCTATGGAAGTGCCAGTGCTTAATCTTCTCTCTTGATTCAGCATATGAAGATGTATTAAAATGTTTCCATAATGTCAGTGAAAACAGTATAAATTTATTTCAAGGTATGCAGTGGGCTCTTTTTAACTCACACTACAAGAGGATATAAAAAACATCTAATTATTAATGTTGATATAGAGTTGGTTTGATGATACTTAATACTTCACTATACCGACATTATTTTACTATTTTATTTTTAATAGTTTCAATAGTATAAATTCATATCTGATTATTCTACATTCAAATCAGCAAAAACATATATATGCACATTTATTAAAGAAAATAAAACAAAATTACTTTTCACAGAATACTTAATTTGCAGTGGTATTAACATTGAAAACTGTCATATTTTGTGTGTTGCTCCATAGTGTAAGGCAAAATTCACTTACAATAATTAAACTAGCAATAAATGAAAAACACATTTTAATAAGTTCAGTAGTATTCCGTAGTCTTTAGCATTGTGAGGTTACTTTCTCTATTTCTTTTGAACTTCTTACTTTTTTCTGTAATGTTAAGCTTCAATATCTGTCATACTTCGAAATTGCAAACAACAGCATGGACAAATTGCAGCTGACAACTTAGGGTTCTTTGGTTGCTAACTTCAGTGCATTTAAGAAGTTTTTTCACTAATTTTCTGTTCTTGCAAATCTTAATGAGTGAGGAAGTTGTGAAGGACAAACACCTGCACACAAAACAGGTGGGAAATCCATATTATTGAGTGAAAGCTGCAAGTATAGGACAAACAAATGAAAGCTACTTCCCTGTAACTGTCTTTGGATAACGGTAAACCAGTTGAAATTGCATTATTCTGTTTGCTGTCTGACTGCTGCTAAAAGTTATTAAAACAGCATAAACTGGAATTCAGGAATGAATAGCTTTTTGAATAAATAAAATCCTACCTATAAACTATCCAAATAAAATGTTGGAAATTTTTAATTAAACAGAAATTTTTAACATTGTTTTCAAGTTCCAGTTATCCATATTTGAATTTAAAAAAGTTTACTGTATTTTATTTTTCAAGATAATTCCTTTGAAGCTCAAAACACATGGTCCAACATTTCTCCAGTTTTTCAGTGACTTTCCTCAAGGTCCCCAGGTTAACAGTCTGCAGTCTCCACCACCTCGTTTGACAGTAACTTGAATTTCATTGATTTGTGGGAAGAGCGTTCATGGGAGCAAATTAATCAAATATGGTAAATACCCAAGATTTTCTAACTTTAGTTCTGTCAATTTTTGCTGAATGAGCAGTTGTATTGTCATGGTGCAATAACATTTTTTTTTTACACATTCTTAGCCATTTTTCTTGAATTGCTGCAAAAATGTTATCTAGTAGTTGACAAGTAACCGTTTTTATTTTCTCAAGATAGTCAAATAGCAAAATTCGTTTTGCATTCCGTGTCACACTCTCCCCTGCTTATTGTATGATTTTTGCTTTCTTTGGAACCAATTTGTCTTTTCCAGTACATGTTATGATTGCATTTTTGTTTCTGAAACGTAGTGGTTAATCCAAATATCAGCCATAAGTCACAAATTGTCTCTTGAAATCTGCTGAATTCTCCTTAAACACAACGCCCAGCTAAAGTTCAAGATAAAATGTATTTTTGTTCACAGTGAGCAAATACTGCATCATTTTGCAGAAAGGTTTTTTTTTTTAGAGCCCACATCATTCATTATATGAAATATGAAGTACATGCTGTTAGGATATTCCTATGATTTCATCAATCTCGCACACTTTTATTTGGTAATGTGCCAAAATCATATTTGGATTTGATCTACAAATTCTAGTATGGTAGCCATTTTGGATATCATGAACATAGTTCATGACTTGTATCCATGCAGTCACACTTAAATTCATAAACCAAAAGTTTCAAGCAGAAAATGAAGGTAATGAATCCCATGAACTGCATCCAACCTAGATTTGATTTCTGCTGCTGTTTTACCCTCTAAATAAAAAAAAAAAAATTTTTTTTTGATGGCTGCCCTAATAGTTTTTTCTTCTTTTCTTCTTCCTTTCTCCCCCCCCCCCCAAAAAAACACACAACATTGATTCATTCAAATATCTGCCAAGACCAAGCTATTTGAAAGATGATTTAACAGTTGCGCAAGATATATATGAAAAAACTGCAATATATTAATATTTGAAAACAACCAAAATCTCATAGATGATTCTGAAAACTTATCAATCCACCCTAGTACTTAGTCAGAAGTAACCTCTTATATAGAGTGGGGCTTTTTCAGTGCTTTATATGATTAGTTGCAGCAGAATTTTATGCTTTTATATCAATTTGATGATAGGTATAGCCTCTTGAAATAGTTATGGTCATGTTGTTCAGTTCTCATCATAGTTTTTTGGTCTCTACATAGGTTTTAAACAACTTTAAATTATAGGCTTCTACAGCCAGAACCCAGAATTTTTTGCCTGATGTCATTTTTATCTGCATCGCAAAAGTTAAATTTAATTTTGCTTAAAACCAAGCAGAAGCTTTAGGATATATTGGAATTATATAGTTCCAAAATAGAAATAAAGTATGCTCAAGCTTTTGACTTATAATGTGCATTGGCATAAACCATTCCGTCATTAAATATCATGGTGCTAAATTATTTGAGAAATGTGCAAAATTTGGTACCTTGGAATGCTGCTGAATTTTTGAGCCATTCATACTCAAAATTTTGTTATGAACAGAAAATAAAGCAATGCTAGTGTGATTCCATCCATGATACACCATGATATTTTATTTGAAGCTACAGCATTACAAAATATTGAATTTTTATAGTGCAAAGCATTGCTAGTTATTTTAATGTCAAAAATGTCCAGTTTGATCACGCACTGCACTTAGACTTTGGTGCTCCACCTGTGAAATCTTTTTGCTGAATTTCTACTCAGTTTCAGAGATACAGTTATTGCTTTAATTTAAAACCATTAAAATAAAGGAAACAGGTGCTTTGTGCATTAGTGTTAGAAATAGTCATGGCAATACATAAAGTTACAAATCAAGCAACTCTTGCAGTATAGATTTGATAATTTTACATTTCAATAGTTTTGTCTAATTGAAAGTGCATCAATAGGAACTTTTAAAAGTTTTTATTGTAATGACAAGTACAAGTAAAACAATCAGAAAACTAATTTAGTCATCTATGGATGTAATTGTAGCAATATATTTTCTTTTCTTCTACAAGTTCACTGAAAGTATATATAGTTAGCATTTCTCTGATATTGTCTTGTCCTCCTCCCCCCCCCCCTCCCAATAGAGTGAGCCCTGCCACAGATATTAAAAACCTCTTCTCTGCTGATTCTTTCTTATGTCACTTTTGTTTGATGTCCAGTTCCCACAGCCAGTGGGTTAGAGTTAGAACCACTACCATCTTATATATATATTAATCAAAAGACATCAGATATATATCAATGGCCACAAGAGCCCTGAATTAAAATAAAACTTATATATAAAATTTTTAACATAACAAGTGGTAATTCATTTATAATACAGGGTGTCCGACATACTGGTATGCCTCACTATCTCACTAACATTTACGTAAAAGGCATGTGTTACTATATTATATTACTTCCTATGTCAATATCGCATAGTTACAATTATTACCAGTATATAACATGTGCTGAAAGTGCCCTCCACCGACATCCAGGCATTGCTGCTCTTGTACGGCAGTGTTCTGATTAACACGTTAATTTCTCGAGGAGAGGTGTTATTCATCTCATTTATAATGTTCTCTTTCAGTTGGTCCATTATCCTAGGATTGTTAGCATACACTTTGCTTTTTAGGGCTCCCCATAAATGAAATAAATAAAAATAACAGGATGTTAGTCCAAATCATCAAGGCCATGTTTTTGCTCAGATTTGAGTTCTTTTAGCACACTATGGCATGTTATGCAGGATACAGCAAATTTGCTAAGATACTTTCCTTATTGATTTTTTGGGGCTTCTCTTTATGCCCATGCAAATTCTGTAAAATACCACTGGAGGTCTTCACTGTAAGATGCTTATTCTTCTTCACATTAGCAACAGACCCTGTAGTCCTCTATTTCTTGTACAGATCTTGAATTGTACTGGTTGATGGGAGAACTTGATACCAGGATATCTCCCCTCAAACATATCTTTAGTGTCCTTAATGGAACTGGTCTTTATGTAAAATTCCACAATATCAATTGGGGGTTCAACTATAAACTGCACCTTTTCTCTCACAATACTGCCACGAATTCATAACAATTACATAAATGGAGTGCAGTGTAGTCAAATTCTAAATATGAATTCAGTGAGGCCAACATCTGTTTATGAATGCAATGGTGCACCAGTTTTAATTGAGATACCCTGTACAAGAAAGTGCTCATTAACTGAGAATAATGCAAGATCTTCAAAAGTCCCTTAATAGTGAATATTAAAACATTGTACGATTATTTTAAAATTGATTAAAATACATAGTGGTTCAAAAAAATATCAAAATAGCTATGTAGCATTTTGTATGCAAAGTTACCTATCATATAATTATGTATTGTATATGTTTTCCACCTCTGTGCATAATGTGTTCCAAACAGTTTATAATCTAGTGACAATAGCAGCACACTATTCCCTTATTACTTGTGCATAACTGTTTCAATATTTTTATGAAGTTCATCTATACTACAAGGAATGGATGTGGAGCACTGTTCTTTCAGTGTCTTCCACAAAAACACACCACACAATGACAAATCAGGACTTGTGAAGGATATAGAAATCTGAGTATCTAGGAATCAGCCAAAAGAACTTTCTGTAATTTGTCTTCCAAGCCATCCACAAGCACCTGATCCTCTGGAAATAATATTGTTTTTAGTCCTGAGTACCCAATACTTATTCCTTTAGGTTTTATTTTCATCCAAATGTTAATGGTGTTCATATAAATATTAAGAAATGCTGGCTATTGGAAACACCCCTATCAACTCCATGGTTTAGATTTTTTTCTCTTATTATTAAATGATTAGGGATGCCTTGTCTTTCAAGTATTTCCCACAGCTTCTATTTATAATATTATTTTTTTTTTTAACTAATCCAAGGGTAGTAAATATTGGGTTAAATTCTCTTTTTTTGTATTGTTCTATAACACATATACTAATCTACCACGAATGTATGTAGTCTAAATGTATTTTGTTTTAAAGTGGAAACTAGTACAATTAAACATGGCCATCCAGCATGTCAACACACATTCCTGTACATTCTGTTGTTGCTCAAAACATTGCTTGTAATGTTGTCGGTGGCTATTTGAATTTGATTTCTCAGTTTTCGGAGGTTATTCACTTTTGTTTGTTACTCTTGGGATTTGATAAACGCTCAAGCAAAAAAGTTCAATAAAATCTGGTAAGCATGATGGACATAGTTTTTGTGAAATCCTGCCAGGAAGAGACTATTTAGACAGTCTAGGACAGAGAAGGCAAAATGAAGAGGGTGCCCCATCCTACTGAAACACAACGATACGGAAGATCCCATTGATAACATAATTGCAGCTACAAAAATAGTTTTCAGCACATCAGCTGAAATATTGCCAGTTATTCTTTGTTCTGCAAAGAAATATTTGGCATTTAGGCACAGTTGAACTTCATTCAATTGTATGCTGAATGAACCACATGGTATCTGCAAATTTTGGTGGCCTGCTTGAACATTTTTCTTCTGCTGTGATTCCCATCATGTTCAATTTGTTCAAATGATGACAAATGCTGGTTCTTGTTGGATCCAGTTTCCTGAAATTGTGCAAAAATTCAGCTCTAACTTTGTCATAAGATAATGCTCTTAAATGTGCCCAAACAACAGCTATGCTCTCATCTATAGTTAACATTCTGTGCTACCTTTTGGATCCACATAAAAAAATTGTGGAAAATGGATCAAAACCTTGTAGACATCATGTATTTATGTTTCTCAAGTTTTGTTTAAACATCTAGCTATTGTTTTTGTATAGACTTTATATGCAGAATTCAATGGGCCGATCCCTCAATAATTGCTATGGTCATGTCTGTTGTCTCTTTTATAAATATAATGTATTAATTAGCTAGAGAATTGGGTTGTAACACATTAAATTGCAAGTAAATAAAAAGTAATGTGTTAAAACACTAACTATCTAATTAATATTGGATTGCTTCACTGTATACAACATCTAATATACAATATAGAATGTATTATTTCTGGTATTTTACATGCTCTCCAACACAAATTACACCTAAAAGCCTATGATAAATTTCCATTGGCACATATTTTATTAGTTTCATATTAATTATATCAATTCCAGGTTTATTAAATTCCAAATTTAATAAAACTTAAAACTTCACAAAAGTTTTGGTATTGTGGATGTTTTGAAATGCTGTTCCAAGTCAGTAAAAATGTTAACCCAGGTGTTCATGGGCAGTAACCAAGTTGTAACGGGTCATTGACAAGTTCCTCTGTTCTTGGGTGATGTGCACTGCACAGGAGAAAGTTGGTATTCCTACATTTCTGACATTCCTTCCAATCCAGTTTTTAGCAGGTAATCAGCCCAAAGTTGCTAAGGTTTGGATGTGCTTGCCTTGATGGTTAAATGAACAAAACTATATGCTTGGCACCAAAATTTGCTTCCTTAGTGAAATGTCAGCGACACAATGACTGCAGAGCAACTTCTGGTTGACTGTTTATATTGTTTTGCATTTCTGACCATTAGATTTGATCTCTTGAGCATCCGTCCACCACTTATCCTGTGTTGTTATCATGATACAATATTTGAAATATTGTTATTTGAATATAGTGCCGCATATCCTTGGCAAATGCATAAATCTGGGTAGGCTATAGTCCAAGTATGCTTTAAGTGCTTTGAATATTGCACAGATATAGCTTGACAATTTCAAACTAGCCCATTTCTTTCTTGATTTTTAAATTTTCTAATGGATATTACCTCAAACATCTAGTGTTCTACACTATGATGAAATCATCAATATTTTACTAAATCTTGTAGTTAGGTCTTCTTGAGACATTCAACCAGCATTCAATTGCATTATTCTGAGAGGTAAGGGCCAGCTCACACTTAGCAATTGTTGAGCAAAAAGCTTTCTACTGTTTCCATTCACTGGAATTTAACTGAACTAAATAAGAGTGAAACAATGAAATTGCAGCATACTCATGCTGTCAGAGAATGGATCACATCATAGCACTAACTCATTTATGCGAGGAAATACAAAAAAAATGAACAATTAACAGCTAAAGATAATTAAAATATTAAATTCACTACTTTTTCATTTCAAGAAATATTGTGTTGAATTTCACTCAGTTTCAACTACCTTCCATGGGATGAAGTAAAATTTGTACAATATTTTCAAATAAGCATTCCAGAGTTAAAGTGAAAATACTAGTTCATGATATTTTTAACAATAGATATGTGTGGGTAATTTTGCATGTTTTAATTTGCTGTTATAACCCTAAGCATAATCACGAGTGTAATTATTGCATTAATGTTTATGACATTTATTATATACATGTGGATGGTTGTGAAGCAGAATTATTGTTTCTTCTTTCATTCTTTATCCTTATTATTTTCAGTGTGCAAATGCAGTCTAATCTCCAATAAGCAAATTATTGTGTTGTTTTTAGATTGGACCATTGCAATATCAAATGTTTTGTGTATCTTGAAAACCCAAAATTGCTTATGACTGTATTTATGCGAAACAAAAATTATACTCTAGCAACACAACAGATATTCTTGTGCAGGAATTCTATTCTGTTTGGTGCATCTCCTTCTGCTAGCTCCCATTTAAATGCATTGCTAAGGGAAATTCCATTCCACTAAGTGCGAATGCTCCTTCAAGATTCATTTTGAAAGTGACATTCCAGGTGGCTTATCATTCCTTCCCTCTTTGATAAGATTTATGTCAGTTTATAGATTGCTTTGCAATACAGCATTTCCAGAGTGCACCAGATGGAGATGAGTCTGCAGGAGACATTGAAACATTTGTTGATAATTATAAAGAACAAAGTGCAATATTCTTCAATCCACAATTCAATCTATATAAAGTGAATAGCTGTGGATTTATGAAATGGAGCCATATCTGTAATTAGCTTAAAGGCAAATTACAACAGAAATGTGTTAAATATATCTTATCAGAAAAGCCCTCCAATGCATTTTGCATTTTAACAGCATATCTTTATTCAGAATACAGAAAACTTAACCGTTTATTTTGCAAACAAAATTGAATACATATTTTAACAACTTTTTTTTATTCAGAATAAAACAACTGTTTATTCTGCAAACAAAATTGTATGTACATCTTTTCCACATCATAATGTGAGCCTTAGTAGCCTTGGAGAACACCATAAAATTGATTTAAACCATTTTAAAATTTTTTCAAAATTTAAATTTGTTGCCTTGAAGCAATCTTTGTCAGAAGTTCAACTAATGAGTGAGCAAATTATAAGTTTTCTATGCATGGTAGCATTGGCCGTGTAGCTTGTATTCATGGTAATATGACAACACAAGTCTGCATTTTAGTAAACTACAACTTAAATGCTAGAGACACTGACTAATAATATTTTTTTTTTAAAAACAAAACAAAAAAATCCTTTAAAAGTATGTGTACTCACCTGCATCATCCAAGGAGAAGTTGGAACCGCTCTCCTTCATTTTCCAAATGTTTCTGGCATCCACTAATGAAATGGTCTATCCTTCCTAATTCTCTTGGGAAATGGTCTTTATTTCATGACAGGCACTTGTCGTCAATTCCTCTAAGGTGGGTGGGTTTATCTTAATTATCTTTTTTTTTCAACTCCAGAGATAATAGTCACAGGGGTTAGATTGGGGTAGGGTATTCTATCATCAGACACTTCCTCAATTATTAAAATTGAAATGCCAGGTGTATGAGCCATTGCAGATCTAATATATGAATCACAGCATAACTAAAAACATGATTATCACAGGATTTATTTTTTTTTCCAAATAATTTCCTGCAAGCATGAGACAAATCTGTACATACATATAAATCATAAATAAACCCTTGTGAAATAGAATACTTAGGCCATAACTTTCTTAGCACTCTGCTTTACATGTGCAGTTTCAACAGCCATTTAGTGGAGACTGATAACATTTCCCAAGTAGCTTGTAATTCCCTCATGACTGTGATACCGCCACAGGTGGCTGAGGTTGTTCAGTCGCAGACTTGTGAGCGGGAGGTCTGGGTTCGAATACCGCCAGGACCGTCCTTCCTGGCTGAGGTTTTTTCCAGGTTTTCCTTAGTCCTCATAAATAGCAAATGCTGGAGAGGTACCCTAAATTTAGGCCTGGAACGATTCCTTCCTTAAAAACAAATCCTTTTTCAACATATCATTTCATTCATGTATCATCAATGTCCATCAACTGTGGTGCCTCTGTAGCAAAAACGGGCTTGAAACACTATTCATTCATGACTGTGATGGCCAAAACTGCAGCTGGACTGACTGGCGAACTGACTGATACATCTGTGCACAAGCATGAAACGTAATCTGCTCACCCACTATATGTTGCTTGTATGCACTATTTCACTAACAAATGCATTAAAACTATTTTTTCATTAAAATGAATACCCCCCCCCAATTAGAGACTTATAAGATCAGAATAAAATAAAAGTCCTGAAGTAGGCTAGTGCTATAATGACATACTGTACATATCATGTGATTGCCCTATGTGGGTATAGGTTGTCGTATGAAGTTCTTTCCTGCTTCCATGAAGCATTCACCATTGAAATTGTAATTACATGGTACTTTCATATTGTAAGATGCTTACACCAGATATAATTTTTAAAAACTGTAAATAACTTAAACATTAATTGATTATATTATTTCAGTATGCTTTTTAGTTGATTCAGCCATCTAGTTTAAGATATTTTAAAATGTAAGATGCATATTTACTTACCTCAAAATAGGAGTCACAGGTGCATTAATTTGTTTGGTTGAGAAGCTCATAAGTTGTTGATAATATTCAAAATTAAAAATAAGAAGTTTTAATTCTTTTCAAGAAACAAATACACAACTAATTCTGAAAAATGTTTACAGCACAAAATATTATAAAAATGTAATACTGGAAGAAATGTTTTTGTTTCTAGTTTCTTTATAATATTCTTGAAAAGTTACTCCTTTCAAAAAAACATTTTATCTGTTAAGTGTTATATAATTGCAATAATTAGTTAATGAATTCCTTGAGTCACAGTGTAATGAATTGGTGTGCAGGCTTTCTTTTTTATTTCAGCTATTATGTTCCTTTTTGTGTGTACATATATATATAAAGTATATAAAATAGCTTTTTTTATTTAAATGTTATTTTCCATGAGGAAATTTGTTTTTGCCATAAATTATTTAATGAATTTGGTATTGTATTATTATTTAAATTGTACTTAGGAAACTATAGATAATGGAAAGGAAATATGTCCTATTAGAATTTAATAAATATGTTGACACTAACTTACACAGAGCATTAGGACATATTCCTCACAATGCTCCCATTGCTGTTGACTGACTCTCAGTGCGGTGGCAGTCTCTGATGGTTCAAATAGGAATTTGCTGAGATCATCTGTGAGTGGAACATCCCATTAAATCCCCCCCCCCCATTTTCAATGATGAAAATGTTTTCCCAAGTAAATAGCTCTATTGAATTGTGAAGTTGTTGTAGCAGCTTAGTGATTTAATTTCATGATTTTAGGTCCAAAAGTGAGAGACCACTGCTGATTTAGAATTTGTTTAAAATGAATATTCCTAAAGTGTTCCTTTCTCCAAATTTATCTTTGTTTTTTTAATGTATTTTTTATTACAATCGAATCATTTACTTTGTAAATTCTTGATTTTTTTATTCTATTGGTATGCTGTCTTTTATTGTGGAATCTAGTACATTTTTTTCTGTTTATGTTTCTCTTCTATGAATTCCAAAGTTCAATCTGTCTACATCTCTTAAAATAGTTAAAATTATGAATGGGAGTCACCCATTTTTTTCCTCTTCCATGGTAAACATACAGATTTATGTTCTAAATTAAGGAGTTTCAGAGCATCAACCTTTTTTTATATATATATATAGCTCATAAATATATCTGCAAGAAGCTGAGACAGGGGATTCCCCATTGTTAGACCAGAAACTTGTTGGTAAATTTTTTGGGCAAACTGAAGAAATTTTTGCTGAATGCATATATTAGTAAAGTTTCAGTAAGTCTTCTATTTCTTCCATTTGTAAATTTAGGAGGTTAACCATTTCCTTAATATTTGCAAAAGATTTTCTATTGGAATCTGGGGAATAAGGTTTTTTACATTAAAGATTTTCACCCATCCATGGATAAAATAAAGTTCCTATTTGAACCATCAATGATCATCACAGAAGCACTTTGGGATCTAGCCACCACATCGAGTATCTGGTGAACAGCTGATGGTGGAGTGATTGCTCGCAAAATATGTCCTAATGTTAGTGTGTTAGTTAGTGTGATTATATTTAATAAATTCTAATAGTTGGTATTATATGTTTTAATTTGTATAGTTTCATTAAAAAGAAAAAGAAAATATTATGCAATAGCGGATGTATTATTATTGTAACATGTTTTATGCATGAACAAAGTAATATTTCCATATTTTGTTAATGCAAGTCAAAATATGTGCATTAAGACAGAATTAGTGCCAAAACAGTAAATGTCATTTGCTGAAGCAGTGAAAAATATTCCTTTGCAAAGAAATAAACTGACATTTTACTGCAATTTATTTGTTTGATTATAAAATAAATTAATGTAAGAAAGGCATTTGTGTAAAAGAGCAAAATGAAAATTTGGAAACAGTATTCTTTGGGATTAAAAAAAAAATCTTAAAAACTGGTAAATAAAAAGAAATTGAAAATATTACATTTTGCATCAGTTCTGCTTTTTGAAAAAACACCAGAGGGATGAGAGAAATGAAATAATTTTAAGATTACCTTGTTGGAATTGAAGAGGAATCTTTAAGAGGCATGGAGATCTTTACAAAGTCACTGTTGGTTCTGCACGATTTGGAAGAATGAAAAATATTATTGGTGTTGCACTATAATAATTTCTTACAATCATACATGATTCCAAATGCTTTTTGTATTACTTCTTAAAAAACTTTAATTTACATTTGAGTTTTATTCTAGTCTGAAGGTTCTAAGAGTCAAAATATTTGTGGGGAAATTCTAGTAATTTAAAAATCAATGTTTTTTAAGAATTTAAGAATTAACTTTTTTTTCTCCCCCCTTCCCCACAAAAAATAAAAATGTATTATTATTTAATTGCTTCATTTAAAGATGCTCTTCAAAATCTTTGGCATTAGTGCTTCATTGAATTCAAGGGATGAAATAGCCAATCAATTTTGCCGTAAATCTATAACACAGGTCTCACTTCCAAAGTAGGCCATAGTTTTATATTATCCTAAGCAACTATTGTCCACTTGAATGTGTGTGTATACACATACATATTTGGTTACTCAATCAGAAATTGATTTTGCTGACGGGAAGCTACCGCATAACAGTCTGGCAATCTGCTGAAGAAAATCATGCTGCACAGTTATAACTTATAGAGTACATTTTTGTTTGTTTCATTATTTATTAATAATAAATAGTAATTAAGATTGTACACACATCATAGTAGGTGCTCGAACTGCCTGCCCTTCACATTGAAATACCTGAATAGTTATGAAAATACTTTAATACACTTGCTGCAATTCATACTCCCAAGTATTGTAAGCTACATCTTGGACATTTGGGTTCACTACCTTCAGAGGTTTAATTTCACGTACAGCAGTAATTTTATATGGGTGAAGATACAGCAGCAAAATGTCTTTATATGCACTGACGTGGTTGCAAGTTTAGCAGTAAAAACATGTAGTGGTACAGATATTCAATGTCATCTGAGCTTAAATGGGGCAGTGCTCTTTAGCAAGAATATTACAACAATAAATCATGGTTCTAGTCAGGCTGAAAACTTTGGACCATTCTGTCATATGTAGTGTCAACTGAACACATTGTAAACTGTATTGTGTATAATTCAATGGTAAGTGGAGCATAAGAGTATTAAATCTACTCATTAGCTAATTAAGAATACATCTTAAAGACCTGTACATAGTAAAGACAGAGCATCTGGCAGGATTATATAATTAGCTTCTCTCAGGATTCTAGCCAGGTTAATTGCCTATGAAAGTACATGCTTTCATAAACGGAATTGATGTCCATTTGTTCTATTCCTATATAGTTGAAATAAAAACCTGGATTCCTGTTTAAGGTTTTCACATTTCAAATTTTTAAAAGTAAAATTCCTGTAATCACCAAAACTCAGGCCAACTATTGGTCAAGGGATCACCAGTAATAATTATGCAACCTTCAATAAGGTACCTCCTATTAGTATATGTGAACACAATAAATATTAGCACGTTATGGACATCTTCAAAAGTTTGAACTTTTATATGCAATAAACTGGCTGGAATCCTGAGAGAAATTAACTTGTATCACATGGCCAAAAAAGTTTCAAGTCTTACAGCATTCTGTATGTTAAATTCAAAATAAATTTCATGTTAGAACTAATACAGTGAAGCAATTAATTTATTCTTAATTAGATAGTGAATTGATTTAATACTCTCATGTTCCACTTACCATTGAATTATACAGAACATGTTTATAGGTCTTCCTCTGCATCATCGACTGTGTTGTCAACTCGAGTGAAACATGTTTTGTGTAATTCAATGGTAAGTGGAGCATAAGAGTATTAAATCAATTCATTGTCTAATTAAAAATAAATTTTGAATGTTATTGACCCTTAAAACCTTTTGTATACAGTCTTTGATGAGAATGATCATACTATACTTCTTGCCGAGTGTAAATGATATTTGATCAGCTTGTTTAGATAATCCTGCTAAAGAATCTTGAGAATGCTATAAAGTGAAAATTGTGCTCAATAGTGTGTAGATATGACATTATATGACATTATAAACTTAACTTAATCCTGGAGTTTCCTGTTGTATAACAGCATTTGCTTGGGTATTTCAAAAACAAATCTAGTATGGATCATTTCATGGTTGCTTTCCTTCTGGTGTTGACACTTTTTGAAAGCATGTGTTTGGGGGGTTAACTACAAGGCTATTATTTTCCGAGTCAAGAGAAGACATCTGCTAGAGAGATTGCTCCTAATATAGGAGGTAATGTACCATTTTAGCTGGCCTTTGTGTTCTTGTGGGAGAGGAAATCTGGAGTAGATAGTTTAATCCTTGCAAAATGTCATTTGTAATTTATCTGCTTTGTGGGTTCATTTTCATGGGTTTTACATGAAAAATACCACTTTGCAATGTCAAAGGACAAACCAATATACTTTTGATTGTAAAAAGGTAGTTTGGCCAAGACAAATGGCAAACATGGCATAATTCAGGACAGGAGTAAGCATAAATTTTGTTTCAAATAAAAAAGTATAAAATTTGGGAAGGGGTGAAATATTCTCCAACTTTAAAGCAGCTGAGTTATATAGCTGGATGTCTGCAAGCTTTCAATGACATTAAGCTGTTCCATCATCTTCAGGGAACTCAAAGAAAATACTATGATCAAAATTTCATTTTGAGATGAATAGTCAACGTATAATTATGCAGCTCTAAAAAGATCCTGAATAAAGATAAAATATTTGTAAAAAGTACTTATTTCAGAGATCTAGTTCAAGTTAAAGTTATGGGGCAAGAAAATTTTACCATCACTCAATGTTAAAATATTCCCGAGATTTACCAAAGATGAACATGGTGAGCAAAGAGATGATAATTGGTGTTTCAGCTTTAATCAAGTACTTTGAAATACCTGAAGATGCAATATCTATGCAGATGTTCTAGAAGACAACTGAAAGTAAATAATGTTCAAAATTTATATTAAGATAATGTTGATGTAGAATTGATTTGGTGACAATTGGTTTTTGGACAGGTATGTTTTGGGAACATTTTCTTCCTTCATTAGCAAAAGACCAACTGGGAGAAGCATACTCTGTAGTCTGTCGGAGAAACTTATTGGACGCATCAAATGCCAGTATCTCCAAGCTAATGAAGCAGTTTTAATTTTTTACCATGTTGTTAGTTTCAAAGTGTTGCAGATAAAAGAAGGTATTCAATTAAAAAGTTCACATATCACTTCTGTATATTCAATAATTATTAACAATTTATTAAATTATTCCTGCAAATCCTACCTTCCAACGAGGTCAGGTATATACTAAATCAATTGCTAAGACTGTGATTAAGTTTACATTGTAAAAATAAAAAGAAATTTGGAAACTCGTACCAAATAACATTTCAGAAATATCTGTTAGAAACAGATAGAAATCAGCAGCGCAGTTCACTTTTGGTCAAAAAACCACAAAATTGATACTGGAACAAAATTATTGAAACATGTGCAATCCCTTGGAACTAACGACAGAAAAATTGTTTCTTCGTCAAAAATAATAATGCAGGATGAACTTCAAAATACTGACATTGGATATGCTCAATAAATTTCTCTGACAGCCTACAGAGTATTCTTCTTATAGTGGTCTTTTGTTAAATGATGGGAGCAAATGTTCCTGAAACATGTCTAATTAAAAACTAAGTAAGAGAAGTATGTGTATCACCAAAACAACTCCATACCAACATTATTTTACTATTCACATTCATATTAGGTCAGGATGTTTGTATGTTATTCAGTTCACTAATATACTATTAAATTTTGTTTACTTTGATGTATCCATTGTTGTGCATGTGTAAGTAAATAGTGTAACAATATACATTAAAATTCAGTAAATATGAAAAAATATTCCATATGAATATAAAACAAATTAAAAAGATATTAAATTAACTAGCAAAAAATAAATGTTTATGAAAACATCCTGCACTTAGTATTTAGAAATGTATCTTCTTTTGAAAAAGAACCTTCCTAAATTAACCTGTAATTTCAGGTAGTAAATAAATTCTCATAACAATTATGGTAGTTAGTTTATTTGATAATTAAATTTATTTGTGAAAATATGGTCCTATTAAAATAAACCCTTCTTGCCAACAGAACAAAAATGCTTTTCCTGAAAAATCATAATTTTGTAGTTATCAAGTTTTGAAAAAATGCTGTTAAATTAGGCGTGAAATTTTTGAACACCAGAAGTAATGATATCCAATTCTCATGAGTAGAGACCAGGTATTCAGGCATTAAAAATGTAGAGAAAAGCAGGCAAAAAAAGCACTTAAAATATGAAATATAGGCAATAAATACAAGGGCTGGAAGGAAAATTGTGGTTAACACTTTTGTCACGATATTAATGAACATGTGAGAGCATGCCTAGAGAAATGGCACAACATACTCAGCATCACTAGTGTATTGTATGTAGATGGATGAATACAAAGCATCAAGTAATGGTGTAAATTGGAACTGCCCTAAAATGATCTTTTCTAAAAATTAGCAGTGTGCATGGATTAAAATTGAGGTGGAACGTGAGGGAATGTTATGCTAGTCTGCAAGAACCGTTTGCAATGAAACTTTGCCATATCGAACAGTGGTCTGTGGGGTGCCCGACTTTGAAACAGAGATAACAGAGTGGAAGATATACCAAGTTTAGGTCATCTAGTCCTTGAAGTGCATTGCATTGATTTGATTGAATTGCTGTTAGAGATAGGTTATTGATGGACAGTGAGGGAGTTAGCCGCAGAAATCAGAACAAGTAACACATTAGTGTTGCTAGGGCACTACTTCTCAAACACCTACAAAAACTGCTTAACTCTGGATGTCCTGTGTCTACCAGAAGTGTGACAGCAGATGAAAAATGTGGCAGGAGATTAATTAAAGGAATGTACAAGTCTCCAGGTTCTAGAATAAATGGTTTACTGCTTATGAATATGTGCCATTACTTTCTTTCCACCCCTCATATAGTTTTAAGCATATTGCTGATAACTAAATATTATTTACATAAAATGCGAGTAAAGTAGAAAGTTATTCATGAGTGGAAAGTTTAATTTCTAAAAGCTTCTGGGAAGCAAGAGAAAAGATGAAATTATGGTTATTATACAAATTATTTATAATTTTGTCACCTTTATGGTAATGATTTGTCAAAGGCACTGCATTAAATAAATAAATAATCATTGAATGTTAATGTGGAGTCACCACATCGGATGAATGCCAGTCCAGTGGTGCTTCAACTTCATTCCAGCGCTGAATTTGTTGTTTAACAATGATGATTTTTCACTGTTGCATCCCCATAAATGTTCTTTAGCACCATTGAGGAAACCTTAATCTTGTGTCAGCCACTTTCTAAAATATAGTGCTGCCACCAGTTATCCAAATAAAGGAGTTATGATCAGGAAATGAAAGGAATATTCAGGAAATCACCAAAACCTAACTTTTCATTTTGCTAAGTAATTTAATCAGAAAAAGTAGACTGCATTATTTTCTGATTCCTACTCATATACTGAATAATCAAATTTGTTTGGATTTTACCGCAATTCTTTTAGATGAATGGTGTTACTATTGTAGAGCAAGTTTCAGTATAATCAGCAATCGGTTGTTCTAATTCCTAGAATTCGCTATGGAAAGTGGAATGCACCTAAAGGGAAAGAGAAAGGCTTTTGCCATGTTGTACTTAAATTGAATTGAATTTATTTACCAATAATATCTCTACATAAACAGTTACCAATGTATTGGCCTTTGGAATTTCCTGAAGACTCAGGTTCAGCTACATAAAATATTCATAAATATATACAAACACAAACAAACAACATTGTCAACCAAAACGACGACTCGTCGAGTCGTCGTTTTGGTTGACAATGTGAGGAATGTACCTCACGAAACATGTACCAAAATTACTTTTATAAGTGTGTTTGTGAAACTTAAAGAGAGTTTTAATGTGACAACATGATTTTTAGTGTTTTACTTTAAATCAAAATAAGATTAACAAAAATTTCACTGTGTGGATTCCCAAATTCCGTAAACAAACAAACCAACCACCATTATTTACCAATTTTATAGTAAACATTTGTGAATAACTAATAAATTAACATACTTAACCTACATTATAATAATATTAGTAAATCTTAACATCTATCTATACTAGGCCTTGTTACAAATCCCCCAGGTTATATGCTTAATGAAACCCCCCACTATTTTATCAACTATACCCCAATTCTCTCATACTTCATAACTATTCTAATCCATTTCTGTTGTATTTTTCCTAAATATTCTCAGATTATTTTATTTTGCTTTGTCCCCATATCAGTCAACATTTTAAGTGCTATACTTTCTTTCTGTAATTTATTCTATTTTGCTTCGCATACACCCTCCCTCCATCCCTTTACCCCTTCACACTCTAGTAAAAAATGAAATATTTCTAGACATAACAAACACTTCCCCATTTTCTCCTATGAAACCCTTTATAAAAAAAAACAATGCTCCTGCTCATATCCAGGCCAGTCCTTCCCTCCCAATCTACATATCTCTCTTTCCCCTGATCCTTTTTAATTCTTCTATACAATTTTAAGGGATCTCTAAAACTTGTCCAAATTTCTTGTCTCTCTATATCTTCAATTCTTTGCCTTACTACCTTCCAAAACCCTTGTCTCCTTTTATCTCCAAATTTCTAAAGTTCCCCCACCCCAATTTTTTGCAATATTTCCCCCACTTCTCCCATCCAACTGTTAAATGTTGTACTCAAAAACCTGTGACATGGGTACAAATATTAATGCAGGCTAACAGATCTTATAACTCATCTAGTAGGATTATTTCCGGTTCATGAGTTTCCTTACTGCACATGGCAAAACAATCTCTCACCTGATCTAAGGTAATGAACTCTGTGACTTCTGTATAACTGAATCAGTTGCACAAAATGCATTGTAACTACTTAAGGGATTGAAGCTTCCATATATGCAAATCGCTTGTAAACTGACCTAAAATAACAGGAGAGGTAAGGGAGATGTTATTAGAGCATGATGTGAGCACTTGGGGGTCCGCGATTCCTCGGATAGGCATGATCATGTGTAAGTCTTCCATTTTTTTCCACTCAGGCAACTTTATGCATAAATTTCAACAGCTCCATATTTATTTTCCACAATTATCAAGCACTATCTAATTTATCATTACCAATGAATAGGAGGCAAGTGGATGCCTAAAGGCTGCAACAAACTGCAGTAATGTGCTGAATCCTCTGATTTTTAGGATTAACTCGAGGTTAGCTCTAGGTTAGGTGTGTGTACATATGAATTGATTACAAATTTCCATTTTTCCAACTTTCTTCCTTTCCTCTGCACTACTATCTAGTGCATTCCTTGCTGTTGGTATAACTATGACATCAACCCACTACATAGCCATTTTCTTTCTTGGTTCAATTTCAGTTATAAAATCTATATACTTTTTCAGGGTGGTGGATGGGTTACTAGCTTTCAATGCATTCACATTTTCTAATAATGTTTATATTCCCTGTCTCCTGTTGGATAAATTTAAAAGTTTTACTTGTGGTTTGCAAATGTTAAGATTTCAGCAAAAAGGAAATAAATGAATAAATCATAAAGAAAGGTCTTATATGACATTTCAAACAATGATTACACAGATTGAATTAACTTGTTAACTTTTCTTACAATGTTTTGTCTAGGAACCTGTAGAACTTTGGATAAGAGAGGAGAAATTCATTTACACAGCACTCAACATTATAATGAGGTATATTCCTGTAAATATGCTTTCAGATCGAAAATAACTCAATCAAGAAATCACAATGTTCAATGTTGATTTTAATTTTTCTGGAAATGAACAATTTGACTGAACATTAGGCGACATATAGTCTATAATAATTAAATAATTTTGTAAAAATGTAGTCATGTTAGTTCTTTAACCACTTGCATTGCTCAATACTGTACTCTCAAAGTTCTGCAAAACAAGGTGAAATAAATACAATCCCCCATTATGTGTATGTTTTCATTAAATAAGAGTTTATTTTTGTGAATAAGATTTGATTTTAATAGAACAATGAGTGTTTTTAATAATAATAATATATGTTAATGTATAAGCAGACAAATGTACATTTATACAAATATTGTGCATATGTAATGATGGCACAGTAATTAATATTTGATGATATAAGCTTTTACATCACAGTTGGAATAACATTTTGCATGTTTAAAACTGTATGCCAAGCCCATCTTTGTTAGATGGATAATGTGCTTGATGAAATGGCCAATGCAATGTTCTACCCAGATGTAGGCTGTGTATATATATATATATATTTTTTTTTTTCCTTCCTTCCTTTAATTTGTAATGTTCTCTATTACCTTATTCTTTGTTTATTGTTAATTGATATATGTACAATCTTGCCCAGCACCACAGTATGTATGTTTTGTAATGATGCCTTGTTCCATTGTTGTTTAGATTTGCTTTCTTTTTAAATTTCAGACCCATGGACCCGGTTCCTAAACATGTAGTTAGGTATGTTAGCCAGTTTTTGTCACTTCTATTATTCTAGATTTAGTATAATTAAAATTAAGTTTAGCAATTTTTGTTTAAAGTTTTAATTTTTTGCATGTCCTAAATGTTCACACTTAAGTTTTTAATTTATTTCCTTTTTGTATTTTTTTTCTTTTTTTCTTTTTCTTTTTACTTCTTCTTTTCATTCCACAGAAGTGCATGACTGATTTTTAAGGCACGTTATACTGGCTTTTTAAGGGCTGTTGGCATGTATGGGGAAGGGTGCAAATTCTTGCCGCATGATTGGGACATAGGTTTGTTTTGGGTTATCCGTCTGTAAGCATGTTAATTTTGCAGAATGTGAAACAAATAGCTGCCACAAAAAGAGGAAAATTTTCATTTCTTGTTAAACTTTTAACTATGAAACTTAAACCTATACGATTTTGCATCTGAATCGATTATCTTGGCTTCTAATATGCTTTATTGTCGCAAAGTTGTAATAAAATAAAAATTAATATCTTTTTACAAGCGATCATGGGTTCTTGCATGGCTCCTTTTAATAGTACCTCAGTAAAATAATTTTTCCTTGTGATTTATTTACAAGTTAACTATAGCACTATTGTATCAGAGATTCATGTACCACCCAGATCTGTGACCCACTTCAGGATGACTGTTATTCCAAATTCAGGCATCCATTTCATACCTCATATAAGCTGTAAAAGAAGCTAGACCACCATTGTAGAAAATATTCTGCTTTATGCCTTAGATGAACATCTTGGAACTCTTTGGTATACTAAGATATTGCAATATATTTCAATAGAAATAACAGACCATTGCATTCTGATAATAATAAATTTCTATCTAGAGCCTAACACTGTTAATCTTAAAATTTGTGGTGATCAGTTTGAAATCATGTTACAGCAGTACTGTCAACGATGACCAAGTGAAACCAAGATCTCTAAGATTTACATGGAGTATGAAAACAACTTCCTCGCGTGATCCCAACGAAATCATGGCTGAAATTAGAAAGGTAAAACATACTTGCATTTATTTTAACATTATTTAGTATTAAGTGAAACAATACATTGATAATTTATTTATTAGCAGAAGCTATCACTATCATCGTCAGTTTAATTGTTCTTATAATGGATAAACTAGTGAGGTGTTGTGTCACTTGATATTGACATCCTTTATTGTTATAATTGTTCTACTACAGCCCAGTCCATTAGAACGAATTTGGCTGCACTTGCTACTGTTTCATAGCAGTTGCCATGGCAATGATAGATGCTTGCCTATGCTCTGAGATAGCAAATACAGCTTAAAAGGAGAATTTGATTGTGGGCAGCATCTAGGGCAGGGACAAATGTGTATCATTGATTGGCTGCCACACTTGCATAGCAACTCAATGTGCGAGCCAGCAAGTAATGCCAGCTTGCTAGTATAATTTTTGAGACTTCCTTAACTACAACAGTTTTTAAATGTTATATGTATTGATACATTTGGCTACTTGTTTTATGATCTGTAGCTATAAAATTACAGGTGCTCGCAACACTTTATCCATATCTGTTGCAAAATTGGACTGAAGAGGAATAAGAAAAGTAGTTGAATTAATTATTGATGTGGTCACTTCAGGAAACATCTATGGAAAGTGCGACTCTATAACGAGAACCCACTTGTAGAATGTGTAAACAGGAATCTACCCCACATATCTGTTTGAGTTTCCAATCCTGGTAAGAAAGAAACTTGCTCTTTCTATAACCAGAGAAGACCTGGGAACGAATGCTGTAACATTGGAACCAAAATATAGCAACTTGTTCAAGAAACAGATTTAGGGAAACATTGAAGGCATCTCTTCCAGTGGGTAACGCAGTAAGCCTTATAGGCTGAGTACTGGAGATGTCCTCTGCAAGTGGGGATGAAATGTTTGACTCCTTGGCTCCAACAGACCACGGCTTCCAAGCCCAGAAGAAACTTCTAGTTATAAATATGAGTACTGGAGGTCATTCAAACTTCATAAACACCTTATCTATCTGCCTACAAAAAATACAACTTTAATTGCTATTGTATTTAGCTCTGGCTGTATTGAAACAATTAATGTGGTACTTCATTTGTAGCTTTGGTTTTCTATAGTGCCATTCTGGTGCATTAGATGAATTATTACATAACATGATATACAAACAGTGAATCTTTTCAAATGCAATGCATTCTTGGTATGCCACAGTTTTCTTGTAATCAAATACAAACATCTGCTGTTTTTGCTGTCATATTTTCGATGAGTCATGCTCGTTAGTTCTGAGTAAATGTAAAGTCAATTTAATACATCTCTTATTGGAGTTGCAATTTTAATGGTCAGCAGTATGTTAAAGAGTCAGTGATGCCATAACAATATCACTTGTCAATTCTCTTTGTTCTCGGAATGAAGCACAAAATGTCTTATTCTTATTTTTCAACATAGTCTCATTTGACACTAATGCACTTTATCTAGCAAAGGAAGTTTGAGTCGATGGGTAGCTGAGAATATGAACAAGGATTTGGAAACATGTACTAAATATAAACAAATGGAACCAATAAGAATATGTAGTTCGACTCAATCATACAATGATCTTAATTATAAAATTAATTTATTTTCAACATTGCAATAACATGTGAAGGCAAGCATCTTTGATAAACGTGGTCTTTTCTCCCATATTTTTGTCTTCAATAGATCCAAAAGATTAGCATAATATGCTTTGTGGTAGATATTCCAATGGGAAGATAAAACAATTAGCATACATCCATGGCATCCCAGAAAACCAATGCCATGATCTTCCTGGCTGATTTCACGCTTTGGCCTGTGACAGTAGAGAATTGTGATGCTTCCATTGTTAGACTGCTGTTTAGTTGTAAACTTAAAAGAAGTTAGGAACAGTGAGGTTTGTTAAATTATACAATTAAGTCGGTATTTAACTGTCACCTGCCAGTGTTAGTCAGTCCCCAGCTGAGGATGAGAGCGAATGCTCTTAAACATGTTCTCAAGAATAAAAATTGGTAGTGAAGTGCTGTTTAGTTGTTTGTAGTATTGCAGCCATGTGTTATCATTGGTAACAGCAGAATGCAATGCATAAAGTTGCCAGGATGTTTATGAAAACAGATCAAACATTTCTTTGTATAACTATTACAAACCAGTCAAAACTTCTTTCTTTAACCATTTTAAAATTTTAAACTTTCCCTTGGGAAAGAAGTTTTAACTGGTTTGAAGTAGGTTTATACAAAGAAATTACATACGTTTTGCTGGGTTGATTCCTATTGAGTTTTATATAGATAAAATGTTTATCATATCTGTATGAATTTCTGAAGTACTTAATAACTGCACAATGTTTCATATTCGAAATTTTTCCCATTTTGCACTGCAATAAATACTGATAGCTACTATGATTCTTTACCAATCCATATATTATAGTACAAATGTTTCTATAGAAGATAGAGGATTTTGATAACACAATTGCTTTGGAACTACTGCTATATTCTGTGTGATTGTGAGAACTTTTCAAATGACGATCAATTATCAAAGTTTCTATGTCTTAATAAATTGACACTGACAGTACATCACTATATTTTGAATATCAGAATACATAGCATGGAATTACCCATTCACTGTTAATATAAGAGCTTTCTAGTAATTGGAAGTGTAGTAATAATAATGATCTTACTTTATAGGTTTTGGATGCAAATAATTGCGACTATGAGCAGCGAGAAAGGTTCCTCTTACTGTGTGTACATGGCGATCCCAACACAGACTCACTTGTCCAGTGGGAGATAGAAGTGTGCAAATTGCCACGACTTTCACTAAATGGGGTCCGTTTCAAACGCATCTCGGGAACTTCCATTGGCTTCAAGAACATCGCCTCCAAGATTGCAAATGAGCTGAAACTGTGACTACCCGTGCTGGAGGGGGCGTGCAGTGAGGATGAGGGGAGCATGCCCCCTCCACCCTCAACAGCTCCCTCAAGAGGCTGACGATGGAAGCTTGGCCCACGGCGGCCCTGGAGGTTCCGACGTTGACTTTTTGTTTTTTCGCTAGCTTCTATGAGTGGAAGATCTGTGTGAAGCATATTTGGAACCACCTTATTGATAACAAGGAAGAGGTTTGATTCTTACAAAACTTGCCTTTCTTGACAATTCAGCCTTTTAACCAAATGCAATATGAAGGAATGACTCTTGAAGGCTGTAAATTTCTTGTGCAAATTGAATTTTTTCTGCTGGTCACATTAGGCTTTCAATCAAGACGCCTTCTCTTGAAATAAACACGGTGATTAACACCAAATTTATGTTTTTCCCATTCTTTTTTGGCATATTATCACCTCTAGGCCTGAAATTATTTTCTTTTAACACTTAATAAAAAATATTTAAAAAGCAAAAATCCTGTGGGTATGTAAAACAGTAGTTATATGATTATTTCCACGATGATGGTCCTTCCACCAAGCTTAAACTGTTTGTCAGTTTCTCCTGCATTATTATATGTTGATTTTTAAAGATGTTAAATAATTGAAGATGGGAAAGAGAGAAAGAAAGCCAGACAAAAAGAAACACATGAAACAGGCTTTTTGAAGATTAGAATTTCAAAAGCTAAATGCTCTGCAAAAGTAATTTGGTTACCAAATTTCAAATTTAAGTATTATAGAGATGCTTGAGAAGCAGTTTAAATGCACTATGCTTTTGAGATGGAGAATGGACAAATAGCAGAAATAAATAATTAAAAAATAAATTTATAGCTGAGCCGCTTTATAATATCATGCATCAGCACTATACGGCAATACTGGTGAAGTGCTCAGTCACAGGGGGGAAGTTTAGTGTTTTATCGTGTTAAGCAAGAGAGATGCAAAGTGTCACGTTCATCAGTACTTTTTTCCTTCACAAAGAACTGTTCAGAAAAAATTTTTTACAGCTGAGTAACTTTTTTAAGTGTTAAAAGGCATGTTTGGGTATGTTTTTCTTTCACTTCCCCTTTAAGAACGTAATTCATATTTTGGATCTTGGCAAGGAATAGCACCGCCATATATTACAATATTCCCTTATGCTTCTATTCTAGCTTCAGCACCGTTCCCTGTGAAGTGAAATCTGTGGGTGAAGGAGAGAAAATGAGATAATTAACATTGGTTTAATTCATTTTGTTGTCCTGTTCTAAGGCAGTGAAAAGCTTCCATAAAAATTAATTTAAATAGAACATTGAGTTAGTTTAGCAGATGTTTATGTGGAAGAAAGTGGAGCAAAAATGAGAAAGAAAAGAAATGGTAAAAAAAAAAAAAAAATGGGGGGACAAAGTTCAAGATGTATCATGAAGTGTTGAAATTAATCTCTTCTTTTTGTGAATCATTGCTTACCCTTTAGAAGAGAGAAACTGATTATTATGTGTTTACTTCTACAGAATGCTCATCATTGTAAATAGCAATCATTACTATTATTATCATTATTATTATTGCTGTAGTTTGTGCCGGGGCTAAGGTGATGACATTATCTTTTTTTTATCATATCGGTAGCAATATCCTCGCCAGTGACTTATATCACAAGACTATGTGATAATAATTAAAATTATTTCCCAGTTTTACACTTATATAAGGGCTTTTTTAATTATAATATAGGTTAAAGACATAATTTGTTTTTGGTTTGGTCGTCACCTAGGCCCTGGGTGTATATTGTTATGGAACATTTAATTCTGGAGTGCTGAGACCGGTTCATGTAAAAGGTGCTTCTTGCCTTCAAATAGATTTGTGCAGAAATGTTAACAAGAATTCCATCTTTTTTGAAAAAGTTAAATTAAAATTGTTAACTGTTTCTCTTTTTATTTGTATATAATGCAACTAAGATGGATAAAGCTAAAATGTGAGGACGAGGAACTCGGCACTGAGACTTATTATCATGTGTACAAAAGGAGTGTCTGTGAAATTAAAAACTCTTTTCCTTTTTTATTTTGTTTTCCTAAAATAATGTGAAACTGAAAGGATCTGAGTGTCTTATGGTTTGTTTATTCCCCCACTTGCCTCCATGTTGCTGTACTTTGTGTTATCCCTGCCACGATCTCAGTTTGTGGAAATGTTGTAAATAAATATAAATATATTTAAATTAGTGAAAGCCAACATGTTGAACATGTGCTTTACTAAAGATCTATGATATTGTTAACAAAATGCAAGTTTCTCCTTTTTTTCTTACAAAGAAAATGAGGAGATGCTTGCTTAGGTCAGATGGGGCTGTTCGCAATGCATGCCACAAAAAAGCAGCAGCATTTGTGTAAGCTCATGTACAGTTTCTTTCCTGCCCCCCACCTGGTGGTTAAGAAAATCCCGTGATTCTAAAAGAGACAAAAAAAATTTAGCAATTTATTATTATTATTACTACTATCCCTTGCCACTTGCACCAGTGCTTGAAATCTTTAGACAACTTGTAATGCAATGGTACCAGGCCTAGGTGCGAAAGTGAGAAAACAGAGCGCAAGAGGGGTGCTTACAATACTTGGGTGCATGTTATACCTATGCATGGCCCCATTATAATAATTATTTAAGTCGAATCCTCACTGCATATTGACAAATGTGTATGAGTGCTAATGAAATGCGTTTTTTTGTATGTGTGACTGACTTTCATAAAGAAAAATTAATGTTACATTTAACAAACAAAAAATAAGGAGGACTTGAAAGATGTTAATAATTAGAAAAAGTATGAAAGTGAGAGAGTGAATTTGTGAGTGCGAAAGAGGTGAATCTAAGAGAGGACATTGCTTGGGTTAATAATAAAAGCAGTGTTTTACTGCTGCTGCATGTATGAACTATTAAAATTCAAAATAAACATTATATCTTGGTATATTGTTTTTTGAAAGAGCCATTGCAATTTTAGTTTTACTGCAAATCAAAGGGAATATGAATGAAATTGTAATGCCCTCCTTCTCATTCATATGAGTGCTTTTTCAATGCTGCTGTGAATATTTATTTTTTCTTTCAGTTTTCTTTTTTAAGTTCTCTTATGTTAAATACTTTCATTATATTGAAATTAGGAAAGAGGGAGAAAAAAATATTTATTACATCTTTGTGAAGTTCCCCATTTTAGAACATTCTTTCCGTAACCAAAAAGAAGAAAATGTAGATATTATAACAATTTATTATAACCTCTATCTCCATTTATAAATTTTCAATAGATGTATTGCTCCTTTTGTTTTCTTCTGAAAACTTGTGTATTTTAATGCTGAGATTCATTCTGGTGGAAGTATGAAACATGGGGGAATATGACTGTAGTATTTAAAAAAATAATAAAATTTATAATAAAATGATATCACATGATCCCTTCCTGTGATTTTTCACACAGACCACATTTACAACATGTACATGACTATTTTTTTTAATGTTTAATGCAAAGCTAAAGTCAGTATAAAATTAATTTATATTGGGGAAAAGACCATTGATAATGTATCCTTAAATTGCTGTAATTTTATGGTAAAAAATTCAGTTTTTCGTTAAAAGTGGCTAAGATTGGATAGCAGCCAGAATGCTGGATGATATGAATAACTGAAATGTACACTGTTTGACCCATAAAAAAAAAAAGGTCATCCCAGATTCTACGTGTTAATCAGAGAATTTTGGGGACACTTATAAATGCTGTATTTACAAGTTCATGCAGCCAGTGTATGCTTCAATGGGCACTTTGCCTATAAGCATAATGGTCACAATCCTCAGCATCTGGAAAGAGAACATTAGGGTAGAGTAGTGGTGTTCAAGTGGTTCAGAAGGCATTACTCTTCTGTTTAAGCTCCTGGGTTCAAATCCCATAAAGCATTTTCGTTTTTTTATTTATTGATTTATTTTGGGGTTTACAATTGTATATATAGAATATTTTGTTGCCTTAATATCATATTATATTTAACGTATCATTTGAGTTTTATAATATTGCTATGCACACAGAAAAACGTATTTACAAAGTAACTTATTCTTTACAAATAACTAAATAAATACATGAACAGAAACATTTATCTTCTATAGTGAAAACACACATTGATATCATGTACGAACTCTGAGCATGTATAACTGCCCTCAATCTTCGGGGCATAGATGATGTCAGATTTGTACAGCAGTGTGAACAAAAGGCTGTAACATCCCAGGCTTCTTAAATTTTTGCCCATAAGACATCTTATGTCCTTGCATGTGCAGCATATTGCATTTAGATAAAACAAATACTGAAAAAAATATATTATCCATTATAATATGTTAACATTAAAGCTTGCTGTGTAAGAGAAACTAACTTGTCATAATATGTTATAAAGGTTTATTAAAAAAGGTACTTCATGCCAGGATGCAAACCTGCACTCTTAAACATGACCTCACTGCACACTCTGTCACAGAGATATTGGAACACACATACTAGTCAGCATCTTTAGTGCATGCCATATAACACAACTGCTGCAGTGGCTGCACAGCCTTGCTGGTTACCTTGTAAACCCCATGCTGTAACAAGTAGGACTTAGAAGAACTTTGCATTTAAGAAATGACTCCCCCCTCCCTCTCTCTCCCTCCCAAAGAAAAATGTATGAAAACAAATATTTTATAATCTTCAATTGCTAGGTTTGTAAATTCTGTGAATAATTAACATAGAATTGAAAATTAAATAAGATATACTAAAATTTCATTATTGTATTTACCTGAAAGAGAAGGTTTTTACCCCATTTTTACATTTTGGAAAAAATTTGCACATTTCAAAATTAAAACCAGGTGGGTCCATCTTTCATTTTGTACTTGTACAATTATTTGTCAATCATAGCACAACCCTTGACATTGTGACATCATGGTAGCAGAAAAAGTAAAAAAATATGAGAATACAGGTTTGCCAACAAGGAAATAATTTTACACTACATGTTTGTGTTGTAATATATTGCAACAGCCAATATAATTTTTACTGTTAACAAGAATGGAATCAATAGATAAAATTTTCTGTGTGCACTGTACTGTAACTAATTACAGCTTTCTGTTTGTCCTGCTTTTACATGATTTATCAGATCTGGAATTAAGGACAAAAATATTACTTTTGTGGCCCTCCTGATTTGTTCTTTGACATAAAACTTCAACTTACTGCAGCTACAGACTAACTCACAGCTCTGATCACAGATTTCTCAGATTTACATCAACACTGTGTTATTTACACTTAGTCAGCACTGAGAATGAACTTTTTTGGCAAAATGTGGAAGACAGTATTGGAAGTGAGAGTGAAAGTGAAGAGGAATGGGACAATTAGCATGGTATTGAAACACAGCAATATTGCTTAGAGAGACACCTTTCTGCAGACTTCAGGAAATTTTCCATGTTAAGAATGAGTATAGAGATCTTCAAAATATATTGTAATAAAAGTGTTGAAAGGCAAGTATTGTGCATCTGAGCCTTTCAGCAAGTATGTTTACATACTATTTTTTGTATTACCATATCGTAATGTAATTTACTTTTAATTTATTATAGTTAATTTTAATTTGGAAAGTTAAAAATAGCCTGAAATAGGAATATCAAATCGATTTGTATTTGCTCATATATTTGTATAATTATGTGTCAGTGTATTGTTGATTTTATTGAAACATTTAGTAGCTCAATGATACGAGGGTTAATTAAAAATTATATTGGAATTTGACGAAAGTGATTAAAGCAGCGACTAGTATAAGGAATGATTGCTGCTTGAGAAATCTAAAAAACAATATGAGCAAAAATCTAATTTTTTTAAAGCCTGATGTATAATGCATAAAAATGTAGGATACTTAGTGAAAATGTTATGTTGGTGTATTTTCTGGAGAAATCGAAGATAATGAAATCTTCAACATTATGGTCTTATTTATTCCATGTCATTTGAACTGCTTGAATAATTTCATAAATATATTCTATTAAATTGTGCGATATAGCAAGACTGCTACTTTCACTCATAATTTTTAAAATAATGGTGCATAGTTAGTTGCAGCACTAATCTTCAATTGATTTATTCCAGTGCCACTAGGCTGGTACTCGCAGTTCTACAATTAGTTAGGCATTAGTTACATTACCATATGGTAATACAAAAAATATTTTGTCAGTGATTTGACTAACATAAATATCTAAAAATATAACACCCCACAGAAGGCATCAAAATCTGGAGTTGTCTTATATACAGGTAAATGCATTTCCAACCACTAAATTGGACAGGTATCGAAGGTGATTGCCTTTATCATCAGGTTTTCTATTACCATGAAAGGCTACAACTAACAGCACTTTCATAGTAATAGTGGTGGAATTCATGCTTAAAGGCAATAGCATTGATTGTTTGGATGTCAAAATTCAGAATGAGCAATTCTGTGTTGAGGATCGTTAGATGTATTCTAGGTATAAATTTTAGGGCGTTCATGGCATATTTGTAGGCATGGGGCAGTTTCGAATATGAAACCTTCCAACGGAGAGCCACAAACTGGCGCATTTTCGAACGTGCTTTGTTGAATATATCCGCAACTGTAAGGCAGATTATTATGTTCTGCACATATTGGAAATTCTAGGGCCCGACTGTATATGCAAAGCAAGCCAGTTTCTTCTGTGTTCATTTACTGTGTATTTTAGCGAGGTTTGAAATTTTAAAATTGCCCGTCTATAGATTCCCCCCCCCTTTTTTTTTCTCCCCATTCTTCCGGGTTAAAAAGCCCTATGTCAAATTTTGTATGCTTACGGCCATTTCTGGGTAAAGAGTCGCTAGTGTATTCCCGGTATAATTTATAGGGCAATCGTGGCATATTTGTCGGCTTGGGAGACAGTTTCGAATATTAGATCTTCCTCCGGAAAGCCCCAAAAAGGTTTTAATACTTTTTAATATCTTCGCAACCTTAAGGTAGATTTATATTTCATTCCCAGTATAATTTTTAGGGCATTCGCATGTTTGTAGGCCTTCGGGCGGTTTTGAAAATTAAATCTCTCTCCGGAAAGTCCCAAATATGCTAATTCGGACTTGCTTTTTAAATTTTGCCGAAACCATAAGATATATTTTTCTATGTTCTGCACATATTTGGAACGCATGGGCACAGCTATGTATGTAGGATGTGTAAGGGTAGGTCCATAAGTTTCCGGCCAAGTAAATTGCAATTGTAACTTGCGCTTCACCGGTTAGTTGTTCAGATATAGTTGCATAAAGAAGGCTATGTGTAAAACATTGTGACATGTTCAGAATGAAGTTTCGACCTTTTATCAAATTCTTCACCAAAGGACGACTTACTCCAAATGAAATTAATGATTGGACGGTGTATATGGGGAAGTATCCCCCTCAAATTCTACCTCTGCTAAACTTTTTCGAATGAGTCGAGAAAGCATCGAAGACGAAGAGCGTGCAGGTCGGCCCTTGGGGGTGCTCACTCCTGAAAACATCGATCGCTCTTGTGGAAGGAGAAATTATGAAAGACCGGCGACTCAGAGTTACAGAAATAGCAGCAAGGTTGGGTATTTCTAAAACAACAGTCCATCGAATTATTCATGAACATTTAAACGTGAATAAGATGAGTGCATAGACTTCTTTCCTCAGTCCAAAAGCAGCAACGAGTTATCTGTTGTCAGATATTTTTGGAGCTCTGCCGTGGCAACGAGAGAGAAGTTTTGCAAACCATTGTTACATGAGATGAAGCTATGGTCCTCTACTATGATCCCTTATCCCAAATGAGACTCGGTGAAGTAGCGTAAACCTGGCGAAGCGCCGCCGCCAAAGGCCAAGGTTACTCAACCTAGAAGTTCATGGTCACAATCTTTTGGGAATGTGAAGGAGTACTCTTCATTGACTTAAAAAATAGGTGCACGACAGTTAATGGGGAGTACTATGCTGGCCTACTGCACAGACTACGTGCTTCCATCAAAGAGAAAAGGCGAGGAAAGCTGAGTGATGGTGTGCGACTTCAAGGAGATCGACCACCCACCCTACGGTCCAGATCTAGCTCCCAGTGACTATTTCCTCTTCTCAAAATTCAAGTAGGGCCTTTGAGGAAGGAAATTTTAGTGTGATGAAGAAGTGATGGATGCTGTTTATATCCATTTTGCAGACAAGATTCATGATTATTTGGGGGGGGGGGGAGATTGAAATGTTAATTCAAAGATATGGGAAGTGTCTTGTAATAAAGGTTAATTATATTGAAAAGTGAAATATAGTTTTTATCTTTACCATGCCTAGAAAATAATTAGTCCGGAAACTTATGAACTTGCCCTCATACCAGCATCTTTTGTTTTTGTTTACTGTGTAATTTAGCGAGGCTTGAAATTTCATAATTTTCTTTTTGTTGAAATGGAAATGGTACTTGTTCATTAAAAAAAAGTATATCAAGAAATGTCTGTATAATTTCCATGTAAGAGGGCCTGCCAATTTTTGGGTCAAAAATCAAGTGCCACAAGTTGTATTTGCAGCATAATGTTCTAGAGCATTCGAGGCATTTATAGGCGTATTGCAGTTTTGAAAATGAGACCAACTTTTAGGGAACCCGTAAAAGACCAATTTTCCGACCTGATGAATATCTCCGAAACCATTTGGCAGATTTTTATGTTCAGCACATAATCGGAATCCAGGGGCTCGGGTCTATCATCAGGGCACCTAAGCTTCTTTTCTTTAGCGTGGGTTGAACTTTCAAAAGTGTCGGACTTTTTTTTTTTTTTTTTCCAGGATAAAAATTTTCGATGTGTAATTTTGGCTTTTTATGGCTATTTCTGCAAAGAGGGTCCCTATTATATAAGAGCAATTGAGTATGCTTATATTGGGGAGCACTGGGAAGGTGAATACTGAACATTTTAAACCAATTTTTCTTCTAATGATTGAAACTTTTGTCTGTTTAATTATTGTAAACTATCGTGAAGTGCACAACATTCCTTATTAACAGACACTGTTAAAGAGAGAAACAGCACGATTATACAAAAGTACACTGACCAGAGCTTGTATGCATATTATTCATCCATGCCACGCTATCCGCACCACAAGATTTGCATTCCGCCCTACGAACTGCTGGCGCTAGCACTTGACTCAGATTGTTATAATAATGAGAAATAAAAAAAAAAGTTTCACGAGTTGTGTGTTCCATATGATATCCAAACGGGACACAATTTTACCCATAACTGACATGCCCTTGCATGTTAAACAAGCATACATGACTATTCACATTAATATGGCTCGCCCAGTATTCAAATTCAAAACTAAAGGTAAGTACATTGATATCTGTGCTAATAAAATATTCCCAGAACATTAACCTATATTTTCATCACAAATTTTTATCGAAGCATGCGAGATTATTTTCTGTCATCAGCTAAACAGAAAAAAAAAGTAAATAAATAAAAAAAAATCATTCCTAAAGGGCAATATAGGCTTTTTTTTTTAGCTCTAAAAGGTGAAGATAGACAAAAAAATTTTTTTTTTCCTGAGAAAGGCAGTGATATGAAAAAAGAAGGGGAAAAAATCGCTCAAAAAGAATATAGCTCCCCACCGGAAAGTTCCTGATTTGTTTTATTTACGGATGCTCTTTAATATCTCGGGTTATCAGCGTCCCATTCAATTCAGAGCGTGAAACTGCCGACAGAGGCATCTTTTTTTCAGGTTTGAGGTTCTTTTTCGTGCCATAAATATACGACATGGAACCCATGACTTTTCTTCCCTTCCGAAGAAAGTCATGCTTAGGATTTTCACTCCCGAAAAAAAAATGCATTGACTCTGGCAGGGATCGAACCCACGCTGTTGGGTTTATGATGGAAGTATGGTAACCATTACGCCACCAGGGCCGACCTTTCTCGGAAAGACCGAGATAGGCTATGATATACTGAAAAAAAATCCAAAAGGCAAGTATAGGCTTAAAAAATATTTTTATCTACAAAAGACCAAAAATCGCTACAAAAGAGAATAATAGGCAAAAAAAATGTTTTCACTCCAAAAGATTGATAAGGGGAAAAAACTACAATAGTTAATGGTAGGCAAAAAAAAAATCTCTCCAATACAATAATATAGGCAAAAAGTCCCGCCCCCCTCAGATTGGCAAAAAAAAAAAAAAAAAGATTTTTATCCCCTCGAAAGTTGATTTGGTTGGTATAAATATTTCATACCACCAGCGTCCCATTCAATTCCGGGCGTGAAACGGCTGATAAATTTTGCTCAGAGGCCTCTTCTTTCAAGCTTGAGGTTCTTTTACTTGCTATAAATGAGACATGAGACCCACGGTTTATTTCCCTCCCGAAGAATACTTAAATAAAAAATCGACTATAGCCGGGATCCAATTCGCATGTTGGGGTTTATGAGGCAAGTTGGTTACCATTGCACTACCAGAACCGCGTTTCCATGGAAAGGCCAGATTGGCTATGATATATATCTTTTATCTCCAAAAGGCAAAGATAGACAAATATTTTTTCACTCTAAAAGGTTGATAGGCAAATTTTTGTTTTTCCTCCGAAAGCTATGTTAAAAAAAAATTCCCTCCGAAAGCTAACGATAGGACCAAAAAAAAAGAGGATATTTTATGCTACAAAACGCAAATCATTAGCAAAAAAAATCGCTCCAAAAGGTAATGATAAGCTACGATAGGCAAATATATATAATTTCTCTCTCTCTCGGAAAGGCCAAGATAAGTTATGAAAGGCAAAAAATATTATGCTACAAAAGGTAATAATAAGCAAAATAAAAATCGCTCCAAAAGGTAACATTTTGGTAACAACACGATTTTTCTCCCTTGTAAAGGCAAAGATAAGCAACAAACAAAAAATAATAAAACGTTGCATACGGTATGATAGGAAATATGATAAAGCCGAGGTTATAGATAGGTAATAAGCAGAATTTTACTGCCAAATTAAGCCATTTTCACATTTGCTCATGTTCTGACTTTTGGATAATCTTAGCCTATCTTTACGCTATTATTTTCATTTGTTTGTTTATTTATTTATTCTTTCTACTTCCGTCATACTACATGTGCATGTTCCTTTTTGTGTTAAGCCCTAATACTAATGTTTGTCGTGCACAAAAAATTTATACAGAGAAGCTTGAATTTTTCTATTTTTATGTTGATGCATTGCTTAATTTACCCCCAGTTGGTCTCCATATTTGTTGCCATTTTCGGATTTTTAAGATTAACTATAATCTTCAGCACCGAGGAGGGATTTTTTAATCTTTGTTCCCCAAACTAAAATGCATACTTTACTGGACCGTCCTTTCATTGTTATTCAGCAAAATGCCTATCTTGTTACCCCAATTTAACAGTTTTATAAAATTATAATAATTACTCATATGCCTTAATGTGTAATACATTCTACCTATACATAATCGTCCATCATATCTGAAAAGTTGTTGCCCGCGGATTGCGGAAAGTAACACAGCCAATGCTTACTAACAAAAGGGCAGTTTGCAAAGCTAGATTTTCTCATTTTGGATTATTTATTTCTTAAAAATACCACAATTGCACAAACTCCACTTGCCTAAAGTGTCTTCTACCGTTGCTTAAAGTATAAATGCCACTCTAATCCATTTTATATTCGAGATGTTCGATATACAGGCTGGCTCAAAAGTAACTACACAGTGAATTTCAGTTAATATATGATTTCACTTCTTTGCACATTATATTAAAAACTTTTCTTTCTTCGTTTGTTTTTAACTGTTCTGTACGTATGTTTCTGGGTTAGTTATACTGCCAGCGGAAAAACTAGGAAACAGGAAATGAATAGTGTAAGTTGAAAATGTTAACGAAAGAGGAAAGAATGTTTGCTATAAAGATCGGTTACAAGTGCTATACTGAGAGAAGAGAGAACATTTCGAGTCAGATTCACCATCGCGTAATTACAATGTAATTTACAAATTTGAAATTGAAGGTTCTATTTTGATTACACCTCATAGTGGGCGATCTAGGACAGCACGGAACTCTGTATCTGTCTAGCTGTCACTAGTCCAAGGAAGTGCACAAGATGATTAGCAGTAGAATTTCCAGCAATGCTATGTCGGTCAATCCAAATGATATAACATCAGCAGAAGTTCAAAGTGTATATTCCATGCCTGACACATGGTTTGTTGGAAAAAAATCCATATAGGTGGCTAAAATTTTGTGAAAGTATGGTCAATCAGTATCGACATGGCCCAAATTTCTCTGGTTGGATAAGGCCACTTTTATGTTATCGGGACAAGTATACCGGCATAACTGTACTTGTTAGTACATGTTGTTTTGAAGCAAGCACTAAATCAACCCGGTGTAAATATAAATGCAATGCAATATCGGCACGTGGTGTAATTGGTCCACGCTTTATTGAAAGCTCAATGGTAACAAGTACTTGGCTTTACTTCAAGAGGTTACACCAGGAATCGTAATGCTTTTGAACAACTTTGATCAACTCTACTTCCAGCATGATGAATCTTTTGCGTATTATATTACAGTTCGGACGTACGTTCATTTACAATAGAAGAGCGCTTGGACGTTAGGCAGCAATTGAATTTTCACTACATTCATTGATCTTACCTTAATGGATTTCTTCCTTTGAGGTTAAAGACGAAATGTATGAATGAAAACCACAAACTGTTGAAGAGCTGAATATTTACATTGATGCCTTCTACAATATGAACGACATTCAGCTATGTTCCTGGTAGACACTAACGGTGCATTAATGCAGAAAGGAAACAGTTTGAACATAAAAAAAGTGAAATCCTTTGTAACCGAAATTCAGTAAGTATGCAGATACTTATGCGCCACCCTATATATCCAATCTAGAGTTCACTTGACTTTCTGCTCTTCCTGCCCAAAAATGTGATTTTCGAGCTGAATAGAGTTGATTGGTTCCTTTGTAACATTATACTCTTCGATACAAACAGTATGCTCCTGGGCTGCTTAATTTCATTTAAACAAAATCTTGTGCACTCTTAAGAAAACGGTATAGACTTGCATCCAGTTTAGTATATTGGCATCCAAATAACCGATTTGTACTCTTTGGTAACTGACGTTATTAGAATTATTCTATCGTTTGCTAAATATATGGTTTTAAAGTATATTTTTGGAAGCAAAAACAATCAGTAGTATTTTATGAACCGCTTAACGCGATACAAATGCTTAAATGTTCATCTCTTTCGTTTAATTCATCTATTGGGAAATAATCATAGCCTGGCGTTACAAAATATCAGCAAGTTCTTAATGCAATTATTTTACAATAATGCTTCAATATTTTGCCTCACCGCCACGGGTGGCCAAGGTGGTTAAGGTGCGTACTCGTGAGCAGGAGGTTTGGGCTTGGAATCCCGGCAGGACCTTCCTCCCTGACTGGGTTTTTTCCAGGTTTTCCTCAGTTCTCATAAATGGCAAATGCCGTGGAAGTACCCTAACTTAGGCTTGAAACGTTTCCTTCCTTAAAAATACTTTCCTAATTTATCATTTCATCTCATGTATCACCAGTGTCCACCGCCTGTGGTGCCTCATAGTAAAAACGGGCGTTAAACACTATTCAAAAAAATCTTACCTCGCCAGCTGATCGAGCAAAGAAAGATATTCAGCCAATAGTAAGGAGAGAGTGAAGAAAAAATCGTTGAGGGTAAGTTTATATGTAGGTATTTAAAGGCCATAATTTTTTTTTTTTTTTTTTGATTGATTTATTTATGGACGCTCTTTAACAGCTCAGGTCATCAGCGTCCCATTCAACTCAGGGCGTGAAACGGCCGACAAATTTTGCTCAGAGGCCTCTCTTTCAGGCTTGAGGTTCTTTTTAGTGCCGCAAATGTATGACACGGGACCCACGGCTTTACTTCCCTTCCGAAGGAAGCCATCCTTAGGATTTTTACGCCCGAAAAAATCCATCGGTCCTGGCCGGGTTCGAACCCGCGATTTGGGTTTAGGAGGCAAGTATGGTAACCACTACACCACCAGGACCGACAAAGGCCATAATAAGCAATAGCAGGTCGCTTTAAAGAAAATCCAAGCATCAATCAAATGCACGAACATGGGATTGAGACATGGTTTCTAGCGGGGAAGCCAATGAGCCAAAACAAAAGCTATCCCTGTTTACTACCCAGAAAACCTTCCAGCAATTAAAATGCTAAAACTAGGCAAATCCGCTGGCCCAGACGAAGTGCGCAATGAAGACTTGCGCAACATGCTCGGAAGACACTAGTTCAGGCCACAAAAATATTCAACGCTTGCATAAAGCACCATTACTTCCCTGCTGCCTGGAAGCAGGCGAAAGTTGTTATGATACACAAATCAGGCAAAAACATTCGGCAACCAAAAAATTACCGACCAATAGGTCTCCTCTCCGCCGTTGGTAAACTATTCGAGAAGCTCTTACTGGCAAAAATACAAAAATCCGTCTCGGAATACAATGTAATATCAGAATTTTAATTTGGGTTTAGAAAGCGTAATTCAACAGAGCTGCAACTGTTGAAATTCACAGATGATGTTACCGAACAGTTTAACACTGGCTCTATTTCTCGATGTGGAAGCTGCTTTTGACAAATGCTGACATAAGGGCATAATCTTCAAACTGTACAAAAACCCCTCACTACGAGGTTAGCCCCCCTCATCCACAGCTACCTAAAAATCGCAGCTTCCACGTACAGGTCCCCCAAAGCAAATCAACGCAAAGGTACATACAAGCAGGAGTCCCACAAGGAGCCATAATGCCCCGTACATGTACGCAGTCTACACCAGCAATGCAAGGTGGCCATGTATGCCGATGACACGGTCCTGTATGCTCACAATAAGAACCATAAGTATCGCTTAAAAAACCTACAAAAATACACCAATACCTTTCTGACCTGGCTACAGACATGGAAAATACACATAAATCCAACAAAGTGTACACCGGTAAATTTCATAAAGAAAAACAAACCCCCGGCCTTGGAGCTAAGCATAACTGGGCAACAGGTACCCTTTCGTCGGCATACACGTTACCTAGGTGTCAACCTAAACTCTAAACTGTTGTGGTGGGATCGCCTGAAAAATACCAATATTTCGTAGCAAATTCGTCAAATTCAAAAAAAAAAAAAAAAAAAATCATCCTGTATAAAGCATATATTTTAAGCCTACTAACCTACGCTAGTGCAGCATGGGCTCACGTCCCCCCCCCCAAAAAAAACAGTAATGGCACCCCCTTCAGACCAGACAAAAATCTAACGATCAGAAAATTATATCACACACCAATCCTAACCACGAACAAAACCATACATCGGGAGACAGGGATCAAGCCTATAGAGGATCTAATTAACCGCAGACTATTAACACTCTCGCCACGGGTGACCGAGGTCGTTAAGGCGCGGACACGTGAATGGGAAGTCTGGGGTTGGAATCCCTGACTGGGGTTTTTTCCAGGTTTTCCTAAGTCCTCATGACTGGCAAATGCCGGGGAGGTACCTTAAACTTAGGCCTGGAACGCTTCCTTCCTTAAAAAATATCTTTTCCCAATGTATCATTTCATCTCATGTATTATCAGTGTACACCGCCTGTGGTGCCTCAGTAGTAAAAGTGGGCGTTAACATTACTGAAAAAAAAAACTCTGGGCAAAAATCCGAGTCCACCCGAATATGGTAATCCAAAACATAGGCAGAGGCACACCCTTACACCGCAAATACAGGCAGATAAAAATTATGTAAACATGTAAATATGTACATTAGGCTTTCCTCCCTTCTACTCTTGTAAACAAAGGCAAACCGCCCCTTCCCCTTCTTCCACCTTCTGACTTCTCCAACTGACTGAAAAAAAAAATACAACTTACACATAATTAATTATAAGACATAAGCAATAATATAAATTGATGATAAAAGCTGTTTCTCATGTTCCAAAATAAGGGACATGTACGGGTTATTAACACATAATTAACTTTAATGCAAAACTAAACAATTGTATAAAAATGCAAATTGTATCCTGCAAGGCCACAGGAAATATTCTTCCAATAAAAAATCAATCAATCAATCAATAGCGAGTAATTAAAGGGGCGTATAGCTATTTTATAAGGTTTTTGCAATTATAATACAATTTTATATATAATTTTTCAATAATATTTAATTTGGTGTGCATTAAAATTGTTTAACTTTAGATAAGCTCTTTATTTTAAAACATAACAGGAGGATTAAATTTAGTAATTAAATTTATATAAAATTAATAATATATATTTTAAGTAAAACGAATTTCGTTCTTCTTTGAATATCGGCGTACAAGCGTAAAGTTAAGTATGTTATAAGCTGAGCCAAAACAACAACAATAATAATTAAGTTATCAATATCACGAACAATAAATGTCCTATAATTTAAAGCGAAGAACAAAACTAAACACATTTCAAGAACTGAGGAAGTTTGAATACACTAAACTTCAATAATTGCTATCGTTCTTTCAAAACTTTCAACTCGTGACTCTTAAAGCCAGACACAATTATCTCAGCGTCATATATTAATGAAATAAACACTTAATTGATAATTTATTGACGAAGAAATTAAACTATGCTTGGGATAAAAAATATGCGCTTTTTCTCCCCCTTTTTCTTTTTCACGTTTTGACCCTTACTTGGCGTGTGGGATGGCAGTGCTGCCACGGCACTCTCTTATTGATCGACTTGCTAGCTCGCCTCTCATTCCTACAGCCGTCAACATGAAGGAAAGGCGACTTGTCCCGATGCTGCTTCTAGCTCTGTACACAGGTATGTAAACTGTTCCTGTCCATAGCCACAATTCTTATGACGACCGCAAAATTTGGTTTTTACTTGCACAATTTAAAATTACACAATAACACAGCACAAAATTTTGAATTTAATTGTTGGCGACGTAAATACTTAATTTTTGTGGTGCCCGTAGTCTCTTGTTGTGGTGTTTTATTGCTCGATTTTCTGTGAAGGAAATGTATGACCATTGATCTCTTTGTCAAATGTCATAGATCGTAATGTGTTTTTGAAAATTTGTTTTTTGAATCTCCAGTTGCTTATATAAATTCGTTGACCTGTTATATCAAATTAACAGACTGTTTAGAGCAAGTTTTATCTACCTTTTTGCCCTATCTAATATCTCCAAGCTCTAAACATTAGAGGAAAACATATTTAGATGTTCTTGAAGATAAAGGGAAACCTACTTCACTACAGTTTCTCTTTGGGGATAACTGTTTTGCGTCCTAGGACCTCGAGTAATTTTTATTTTTCGTCAAATAATTTCTAGTTTTTGTTTTCGTTTTAAATCCCGAACAAAATTTTTTTGCCGCAAGAGTTGACGCCCAACGTTCTCGTGGGCGTTTCGGGGTTAGCACTGACTCTCAGTAAGTGGGAGTATGGTTCATGTTTAACAAGATCTCTGTAGATGAACGGATCACTCACGTTATGTAAGTGCAACTGAGTTTTCCATGTGCTTAACAGGATTTATTTTTGATTTCGTAACTTCATGGGAAAAAGACATCGACGCACATGTGCTAACTAATGGATTTCAGAAATACAGAGATTATAATTTTTGCAAATAAATTAAAACAGCATGTAAATATAAGAAATTATAAATTTTAAGCTTGCATGGAACAAGGGTAGGTTTAAGAGCAGGGCACTGAGAGGATGCCAAGTGTCAAGCTCTTGTGTGGGAATTCTCTTGTCTTCTATGATGCTACAAAGACTAATGAGAATAGAGGGGGAGAAAAATGTGAAGTATACAGACGAAGGGTTGGTATTAAGCTGGTATAAAGTCAAATCCTTTGTGGGCAGTTTGAATTCAAAA
The DNA here is from genome assembly GCA_030762175.1 of Metallyticus violacea. NCBI lineage: Eukaryota > Metazoa > Arthropoda > Insecta > Mantodea > Metallyticidae > Metallyticus > Metallyticus violacea. Next base: position 13,491,664 of record CM060842.1, on the reverse strand, counting down.
GTACCCTTTTTATCATGCATATAATTTTGGGGATAATCTTTTTAAATTGTTTAAGCCAGAATTTTAACTTTTCTTCCTTTGTTTTCCTATATTAAAGTCATACTTATAGAAGTTAAAGGGATAATATCACTGATATTTAAATAGCTTTGAGAGTTTTCATACAATTGCTCAACCATTTCTTCTCTTTAATCCTTTCTGTTCATTTTCTCTTTCTTCTCTTCTCCCATTTTTGATCATTTTTCTTTTCTTATTTGGTCTCACCATGTGCTTGGCCTTTGTTTGCATCTCCACAGAACAGTCATCTTCTTTTACCTGAATTTCTATGGAACGTAACAGAAAACTCAAACAATAAAACATTTCTGCGCATTAATTGTTAATTATTTTCATGCAATAAAAAGCACATAATCTGTCTTATACATAACACAGTTCCACATATTAAGTACTTAATATAAGTCTACATTCTAGTAAGATAATGTATGCTTAATTAAATTTGTATACATAATGCAACAATGCTGATTTTGCCACCTATCTTTAAACTTCCACTTAGGACTCATTTTCACATTTGCCCAGAATTCTATTTTTGCAAAGTTTTGTTACCTCTAAAGCAAATATATATATACACTTCTGGTATAAAATCCCAATGATACGGTTCCTAATTATTTTAAACATTGCATTATAAATTTCTTCACTTAATCTTACAAATATTAAGCTTACATTTATCTTTAAATGCTGTGGCAGTCAATAATGAGTTTTGCACACATAATTACCTTGGTAATAAGTGTTCAGTTTATAATAACACTTTTGTTTTCCACAAGATTAAAACTTGTTCAAGTGTTCTTAATTACCTATTTGAAATGATTAAGAATCCTAATTTGATTTGTAATGTATGTTATAAACTCAAAGCCAATACAATGTAAAAGATTATACTCTTATAAAATTACAAGAACTGTGTAGTTAATAGTATTTCCCATGGGCAGATAAAATCTTAAGAAACACAAAAAAAGTAGCAATAAAAGTCTTGTTCAAAAAAGAGAGTTTGTAAGGCACAAACTCTGTATGCACTATTACAATGATTAATTTCATTAATAACAGAAACTGAAATGTGTTCTATTATTTGATCATCAGTTCTGAAAACAGATGGCATGCTTAACAAATTCAAGCATTTCATAAGATAGATATAACATACAGTTCAACAGCCGTTTTACATTATTGAAAAATCTTCTATTGTAAGAAATGATGACAATTCTTTATAAAAGTCCTTCTCTTGTTCCATTATGAAAGGTGCAATATAACTTGCATTATAGATGCATAATTTTTGCATCAGTGATAATTAAATTAAAAGAATTCTGTAAGACTTTTCTATAGACATTCTATACTTAAGATATATTTTAAACGTATGGATGAATTCAAACTTCCTTATCTTATTGTGTTTTATTTTAATAATGTTACACAAATATTAAAATAAGAATAAAAATTAAATAAAATATAAACATGCAACCTTTGCTTAAAACCATCATCAAAAGATTACAGTTTTTTCAATTGATTTAACAAATTGCTTATTTCAGAATAGTTTTGGCCATTAAGTTCCTGATATGATTGCATACCAAATGTCTGCTTTTTTTTTTTTTATCAATTTATCCAAATAAAACTTCTAAAATACACTATTACACAACATTTAAATGAAATAATATTTCTGTGATAATTGCAGTGTTTGTCATTCTTGAGGCAGTGGGGGCACAGACAACCATTAGTCCATTGCAGGAAGATGTGGAGGAGCCCATTGAAGATGAAGAAGCTGAACAGACTGAAGGAGATGAGGAGGAGCACACCAAGCCTGAGATGGTGAGTGCTGTGTAATGGAATACATCTTTACATGGAAGCAACTGAATAGCACTAGCATTTATTGTCTTTTTTTTTTTAAGGTTTATCCATTCATTAGTCTTTAATGGTTCATTATTGCATCTATAAAACTAACATTAAGAAAAAAATAAAACTTGTAATTTATCAAAATAATTTAGACATGACTGATGTATAATTACCACAAAACACAAGTGTTATTAGTTAAAACAGACATAGACAATTTTAATTTCTTCCAATTTATTTTCGATTAGACCAAATCTCTGCCTTCAATTTTTCAATCTTTTCAAGTCCAACTAATATAACAATTTTTTGTAGAAATGTACTGTACAGTTGTTTTTAAAAATTAAGTTGAATGTTTTTTATTAATTAACTTTTGATAGAAAAGACATTAATTATGTCATGCTATTTTTATCCTTCATTATTTTTCATCAAAATGTGAGCAAAATAGTTTAGTTCCAGACAAGAAATGAGAGGTTTAATGACATTTTTAATGCTAAATACAAAGAGAAATGCTTAGTTTAGTTCCTGGAGCATTCAGCGAGTTTGTGAAGCAGTCACAAAGACCTATGGACATAGAACTTGTCATATGCAATTACCATAGTAGCACATAATCTATATTTACAAAAAATTTGTCTACATCTACAAAAATAGTTACAATAAAAATGAAAAAGAACACCTAGAACAATTCAACCGAACACAACGACAGACATGTCACATAATCATACAAATATTATTATATATATATGTTTACATATGGATTGATATAAAATCATTGCATTGTTTTTAATTCAGTATAATATTGTCACTCATATATTCCTTTACAGAATAATAGGCCTTTTTACATAAGTATTTTCTAAGAGCAGATTTAAAGGATTTACTATTGTTTATTAAGGCTTTTAGGCTAGAGGGAAGAGCATTTTGTATTAAAATGTATTCATAATAAACTTTTTGATGGCAGGAAAATGTTCAAAACACTGTGTAGATTTGCTTTTTGTCTAGTATTCTTGTTATGTATATTCTGATTTAGAACAAATTTTCTTTATTTCTGATATAAAAGTTCATGAGGGATAATATATGTTCACAAGGAAAAGTGAAAATTTCAAATTGCCTAAACAGGTTTCTGCATGAATGTCTACGCGATTATTTGTATGACTTTTTTTCTGTAAAAGGAAGACATATTCACTTTTAACTGAATTTCCCCAAAATATTAATCCATGAATGAATAATGAAAATCAAAATACAGTTTACAATTGGGTAAGAAAGTATAATGACAATGAACAGCCATGTAAATAAACTGACTTTTTTTTCTACTTTGCTTAGAATATATTAAATTAATTCAGAGTAATAGACATCCACTTTCTTCTGTCTCCTAATGTTGTTTCCTCTTTTAAACTGAGACATTAAAAAGTGTCCATAAATCAAAATAAATCCGTTTTAAACATGTTTTTATAGCCTTCCCAAAACATATGCAGCACAATTTATATAAGAATAAATTTACTATCCCCCCTTATATTAGAATCCTTTTCCCAGCTCCTCCATTTTCAGATTAAGATTAAAATTTATTTTCATTTCATAAGAGTGTTGTATAATGTATGTACTTCAGAACAAGGAATGGTCGATAAACAAAACTGCATTATATTTATGATATCAATATAACCATTACAAGTGTTTTACAGTATATAAATTGGCATATATACAAAAAAAAAAAATTAAGTTCCAGTAAAAGCTAGCAAATATAACAGTATATTTAATGTTGTCATATACTAACAATTAAAATCTGCCATATTATTGGATTTATGCTGTGAAATATATCACTATTGACAGAAGAATTTTCAGACAGTTTGAAAATAGCTAGAAAATGGCAGCCAGTTTCCAAAAAGGGTGACAGGAGAAATATAAAAATTTACAGAGCTATATTGTTGCTCTCTTTGTTTTCAAAAATACTTGAAAATGTTAAGTTAAATCAATTAATGCCCTTCCTAGAATCTGTATCCCCCCCAATCACAGTATGGCTTTCAGAAAATAAAATTCACCAATGATGCATCGTTATCATTCATTGGTGACAACCTTCAAGCTAAAGATAATATAAGCCAAATTTTAGGATTGTTTAAAAAAGTACACCTAATAAAGTCATTTTCAAAGAGTGCTGTGCTTTATCCATAAAAAATTAGGATCATTTTTTAAACATTCTGATTATCATGTCCAAAATACTTATATAAATAAATAATTTGCACTTAAACTCTCACAGGATTAAAAAGAGACTTAAGCATCACCCACAGAAGAATATGTATGCATACTAAAATAACAAACTTTAACAGCTGAGTGGACAACAGTTTAAAAGCAAATTTAATAAACTTTTATTAAATTTCATGCAAAATATTATAGAGGAATATTTAAACCTTAAACTGACCTGATTTTATATTCACATGGTAACCTTCTTATATTTCCAGTTATCAACAAAATTTGATCTGTGAATATGACTTAATACTGTGACTCCTCTAAAATACTGAATATAACATTTCCTATATATAATTTATGATATAATTCATATAAATATATAATTAAAAATGTGTCTTTTCTTTAAATTGTATTTATGTTTGCATTCCTTTTATTTTGATACTATGGAATATTTTGTTCATCCATTTATTGCATTTTAGTTGACTTGTTCTATGCGATTGGGATGAAAATTATTTAAATATGTGTGTAAGTTTGTATAAGATGTGTTAAGCGAAAGAAAAGACCATAAGGCCTTTAACTTGACCAGTATAAATAAATATAACTGAATTATATTTTAACTTTATTAATTGTTTATTTGTGAATTCGTCAATGGAATAATAGATCTTATTACTCAGAGGTTTTGTAAGAACAGATTTGAATATTTCTTTATCACTGTGTGATAATCTGAGACTATTTGCAAGAGTATTATACATTGTAATACATGTTACATCTGTTTTTGATGACAAGACAAATTTATATTGGGTCTATATATATTACACTTCATTTAATTTCTATTAAGTATTTGCATATTCTTAATAAATTGGATTTGTTTTTTAATGTAAAAACTTATACATTCACAAATAAGTATCCAAATTTTTAGTTTGCTACTTTCTAGTGTAACATTTTTATTTATAATTTTTTTAAGGACACTCTTTAACAGCTCTATAGTGTCCCATGCAATTAGGGCCTGAAACAGCTGATAAATTTTGCTCAGAGGCCTCCTCTTTCAGGCTCCAGGTTCTTTTATGTGTCATAAATGTATGAAATGGGCTCAATGGCTTTACTTCCCTTCTGAAGAAACCATACTTAGGATTTTTATAACCATCAACCCAGGTCAGGTTTGAACCCATGACCTTGGGTCTACAAAGCAAGTATGGGTGGTAACTCCTTTTACTATACTAGAGATATCTATAATGTTAATATGAGTTTTATGTTATGAAATTAAAGTTTTAAAAGCATACTTCCAAGTTTATAAGTGTGCCACTAGTTCCTTAAAGATGAAATTTTCATTAAAAGGATTATATAAGCTCTTGTTAAACCTTTACTTATAAAAGAAAATAAACACATTTCCAATTACCAACCAATTACACTCTTAACCAATTTTCAAAAATTTTAAAAAATTAAATTTTAACAGATTATAATCAAGTTGAAAGTACCAATAATCTGGTGGAAGACCAATTTGAAATTTGCAAAGGGATATAAATAGAAATTGTACCTTTTAAACGTAATAGAAATTGTACCTTTTAAACTTACAAATTAAACTCTGAGAGCACTGAATAATAAAATGCATGCACATGGAACATTGGTGACCTAGCCAAAACTTTTAACTGTGTAATCATGAAATTCTAATAAAAAATTAAGTTTACATATAATAAAAAATTTAGAACCTTAAATAGTTCATCACATATGTGAAAGAGTACGAAACAAAAGGACCTAAATAAATTCATCATTTAAAAATAATTCTAATATTTCAGGTTGGAGGATTAATAAACATGGAATCACAAAAAGATTCATCCTGGGCCCATTTCTCTTTTCAATTTACATTAACAATCTACCATAAGAAATAACAAATTAAGAAATTGTCATTAAATATTGATAAAAAATAGTTAAAACATTTATAATTCAATAAGATTCTAATTTATGTATAGAAATCAAAAATCAGTTAATATAACAGTCTACAGATGTCAAGTTTCCAGATCTCCAAGTTAAAATAGGTAAACTGAAAAATAAATGTACGAGGGCCATCCAGAAAGTAAGTCCCAATCGCGCCTGGAGATGGAACCACTTGTCGGATAGGAATGCGCATGCGCAGGAGTAGAGAGGAAGTATGTGGGAATAATGCAGTAAAGATTCAGCCTTGTGACGGCTGTGGTTACCGCGCTGTACTAGGAGAAAATGGCTGCTCTGATATTGTCTCCCGCCAACTGCGAGGTTCGTGCAGTCATCCGATGTTTGCACGCTCAAAAGCAAAGTCCAGCAGAGATCCATCGCCAATTGTGTCAAGTGTATGGACACGACATTATGTGCGACAGTATGGTAAGACGATGGTGCAGGCAATTCACTGAAGGACGAACCAATATTCACGATGACGACTGTAGTGGCCGACCGTCCCTGGTGACGCCAGAAGTGTTGGAAAGTGTGCGGCAAGCAATTGAGCAGAACCAGCGCTTCACAATTTCAGAACTCTCTTGTCAATTCCCCAGATGTCTCGCTCCCTTGTGCACAAAATTGTCTCCCGGAAGCCTTGACACTTCTGCCGTCACCAGGGACGGTCGGCCACTACAGTCGTCGTCGTGAATATTGGTTCGTCCTTCAGTGAATTGCCTGCACCATCGTCTTACCATACTGTCGTACTAATGTCGTGTCCATACACTTGACACAATTGGCGATGGATCTCTGCCGGACTTTGCTTTTGAGCGTGCAAACCTCGCAGTTGGCGGGAGACAATATCAGGGCAGCCATTTTCTCCTAGCACAGCGCGATAACCACGACCGTCACAAGGCTGAAACTTTACTGCATTATTCTCACATACTTCCTCCCTATTCCTGCGCATGCGCATTCCTATCCGACTAGTGGTGCCATCTCTAGGCGCAATTGGGACTTACTTTCTGGATGCCCCTCGTATATATTATCCCAAAACTAAGATTGCTATTCATGATCTCGAATCATATCTCATTTCAGCTCCAGATCTACACTGAAAATTATTATGTTTATTTTTATTCAATTATGAAATGTGAACAAATGTTTTGGGGTAATTTTAATGAAAGCAAGTTCAGTTTTATATTATAAAAGAGGGCAATTTTAATAATTTATGATGCTAACAATAGAAATTTATGTAAGAACCTGTTTCAAACAATTGATATTTTGACATCACCTTGCTAATGTATATTTTATATTATTAGTTTTTAAGTTAAAAATTAAGAACACTTGATGAAAAATATGCAAATACTAGACAAAAGACAATTCTTAAGAGACCGTTTGTATGCAAGAGGGGTTGAAGTGCAAGGGGGGCTACAACTGTTTATCTGCACACATACGAGTGTATGTGGGATACCCATGCTGCTGCATAAATGAGAAACTCTCAGGCTTATATCTTGCAAGCCTGCTGGACTTCTAGCTATGGGCAAGTATATGACAACACTTTATTTTTATCAGCACTAATACATGTGAACAGAGTAAGGAGGGTAGAAAATGTTTATGTATCACATTCCTCTAGCTTGCCTTTTTTTCATCGCCAGACAACAGGTATTATCTTGTTATTAAAAGGGAATTCTAAGAATATTTAATACTTTCCCAAATAATTCCAGGTTATCATTATGTGGTGAACAAAAATAAAAGTCTAGTCTTACAGAATATCTATGTAACAAAACCTATTACCTGCAAGAAAATTTATAAATGAAGAAAAATTTTTTTAGTAGGAAAAAGCCATTATGACATGCCTAATCTAGGAGCATTCTGCATCCATCAAAGGAATAGGAATCACTCTGTAAATGGCTTCTTTGCAACATTTTCTAACTACTATAAATTAACTGGTTCAATTAATCACAGTAACTCAACTGCAAACAAGGTATAAATCAGCTGCACACACAATAAGAAAAACTAGCAACAAAGCAGCTTTCATGTCAAGATCAACCGATCAGTAATACTACTTTATGATTGGTTCAGAGGGTGTAACAGGTACCATTCTACATTTGTTAATATGTAGCATTGCCAACTGAAAAGGTACGAGGGCCACTCAGAAAGTTTTTAGACCTGACTACTGTTTACAATAGGAAGAAAAGAATTCCACCAGTATCTTGCATGGTCCTTTGTTAGTGAATTGTGAAAGTTTCATCTGGTCCACAATCTTCTTCCCTTGCCTGCAGCAGTTGGTACATTGGGGGGTGAATGCTAGTTCACAGCTATGGAGAGAACATTTTTGAGCAATGATTCTGTATGCTTTTAAAAGTGGTTTAAACCAGAGCCAATGCCTTGAAAGACTCGCACAGACTTTTGGGGACTTTGCTCCTTCCAGTGTTACCATTTTCAAATGGTTTAAAGAATTTAGAAGGGGTTGGACATCCTTTGAAGATGAACAAAGAAGCAGCTGGCCATCCACAGCAGCAACCAAAGAAAACATCAATGCTGTGGAGAAAATGGTGAGAGAAGACCTCCATGTCACATACCAGGAGTTGAGGCAACCTTGAACATTGGGTCAGGGAATGTTGCAAAAATATTGCATAATTTCCTGAGGATCACCCAGGTTTCATCCCACTAGGTTCACAACCTCAGACAAGCCAAAAGAATACCTGAATGGAATGGTGTCAAGAAATGCTCCAAAGACTTGATAATGGTACCTCTTGCAGTGTTTCTGAGATCTTAACAGATGATGTGGGTTTATCAGTATGAACCAAAAACAAAATGCCAGTCTTCAATATGGGTCTTTGCTGATGACAATCCATATGTGAAAGTCAAAAGGACAAGAAAATGGTGACTTTTTTTGGCATAACTGGTCATATGGCAACAATGCCTCTAGAAAATCAAAGAACAGTCTCTGCACAATGGCACACTGTAGTTGCCCTTTCCCAGTTTGAAAAAGTGCACGAAAAGTGACCAAGAACTGGATTGAGAGGCATCTTGTGGGGCCCACACTGCCAATGTGATACTGGAATTTTCTCCAAGCAAACCCTGTTCCCCCATGCAGCCTGGACCTGGCACACTGTGGCTTCTTCCTCTTCCCTATGGCGAAGAACTGACTGCATGGGAAGCAGTTTTCATTGCCCAAAGATGCTGTTGCAGCGTACAAAAAGGAGTTCAATGCAGTAGATGAGAATGACTGGCATCAGTACTTTCACTTGTAAGTTTTGAATTAAATATTTTGGGGGGCCTGTGTTCAATAACATTCTGAGTGACCCTCATAGCTGTCGAGTGCAAAGTTTCAGTAGTCCTTTTATATATATAGTGTTTAACGCCTGTTTTTATTACTGAGACACCACAGGTAGTGATTTGATGATTGAAATGAAATGATAAATTGGGAAAGGAGTATTTTTTTAAGGAAGGAAGGGTTGTAGGCCTAAGTTTAGGGTACCTTCCTGGCATTTGCAATTTATGAGGACTGAGGAAAACCTGGAAAAAACCTCAATCAGGGAGGAAGTCCTGGTGGGAATCGAACTCCAGACCTCGAACTCATGAGTATGCACCGTAACGACCTTGGCCACCCGTGGCAGTTCAGCACCCCAGATATAAAGAATACTTAACAGAGGGATGTATCTCTAATCAATTTCTATGCAAGATTGAAATAACTATTGATATTTTACTCTGGGAACAATTAAACCCTTAAACAAATTTAATGGAAGGGATCACAATTTAATTCTCTACTTATTCTATCTACTTCAGGTAACATTGAGTGCTGGATCGCAGTTAACAGAATCAACTATGAAGCAGTCGAAGGAGTCAATTGGTGAGACTTTTCTTCTGGAAATCCTGCTATGGCTTCTCTTCAACACAAACAAACCTCTGAGACTACTGGTAGTACAGAGAGAGCCAACATGAGAGCCATGTTGCTTTGGGATCACAAATAATGTGATGAAAATGAATTTTGATTTCACTACTGACTTTCAGTTCTAATTCCTAGTGGTGATTAACGTCCAAAATCTATTCCAAGGGCTGGATTTTCTGAAATGTGCCAAATAAATAGTGCAGTACTTTATTTCTAAGACAAGTAGTGTTTTTGATCTACGAGTGGGGCAGACAGACTAGCTCCTCAAGAGAGTAAGTCAATGATTTGATCATTAATCAACCAACATTTATACACCATCTGCAATGCTTGGAAAAACTAAAGTCAATTGCTGAAGCTGGAAAATTAGTAATACAAATTCTTGTTGTTAATATACAAGGTCATTTTAAAAAAACAACAATTTAATATTATGAGATATGCAATCTGTTTAATATAAATATATGGTTTCTGTATTAATCACCGCCTTTTCAGCTCAGTTTCCACACTATTATACCAAATTCTTTTACCAACTGGAAAAACAAAGTTTTTGATTATGACTGAATCAAGGTAGCAAGTCATGGCTGTGTGGGTGATGCTCTAAGGTCTGAAATCGCAATCTCCGAATAATGTCCAGATTTATGACAGTATGAGGTTGTGTTATAATGAAGGTGCAGGATGTCTTTAGAAAAAAGTTCCCTGGGATACTTCCATATTGCTGGTTTATTCTTTTTCTGATAGCAGTATAGAATTGGTCTTTTCATATCCCAGAAAAGGGTCAACAAGAACTTTCCAGCAGAGGATTAGACTTGAATCTCTTAACATTTTAAAAAAAATGAGTCGAGATTGTAACATACACATCACTAAAATTAAATAGAATGGAAGACTAGTTTCGGAAGCCATCGCTCCTATCGTCAGTTCCTGGTCGACTGAATTTCTTTTTGGCTAGAGAACTTGTTTGCTCCCTTTTGCTTTCCAGTTCATTGTGATATTTCAGATTTTGTTCCCTGTTTCGGTATGTGCCAGGAAGTTTTCAAGTCTACACATGAATCCAGATATATTGTTGTTGTTAAAGAAATATACCCATTTTCATGAATAATGATTTAGTCTGGTTTACCTTTTGATCAATAATAGCCAAGCTGAGATTATCAGACTGTTGCTCAACATGAACTGATGTTTGCCCATTGTTAAATGTACTACCCAGTTATACTTTTCTTTCATCAATGTAGACATCTCCAAACTGCTGCACATTCTCTTACAAATTTCAAGAGGTTACACAATCTAATACCATACAAATATGATGGCTATTTGTTGCTCCTCTACAATGTAAACAACTAAGGGAGCCACCACTTTGTGCAGAATGCAGCAAAATAAGCAACACTGAAATTATTGATCATTTGCTGTCCAAGTTTCCATAGCAATGAAGTGTTTATTTATTGTATATAATAGACACATTGTGAAATCAGTTTTGTTTTGACTTTTGCAATTATGATTCTCATGACAGAAGATAAGGTGTTTACCATGGAACATTATTTCCAATCATACAAAGAAGGATGTCAGAAGGGACCAGTTCGTAAAAGAACTGTACAAGGAGAGCTTTAATAAGGAGGTACCCCAACAAAACAATGTTAGCTGTCAATGGCAAGTTCCATCATATGGAATCAGTCCTATGTCAGTGAAAGGTTGTACAAGAACCATCATCACAAATGAGAATTAAGGGTTACTTCTTCAACAGGTGTTAAGAGTCACCAAAGCATAAACTATGATGCACATCACTGAAACTTGTTTGAGTTATAGGTCTATTCAGTGGCTGTTTAAAAAACTGGGTGGATTTGCATACCATTTTTTTTGCCCATTTTTGGATTTGCATACTGGATTCAAATTGCTCAGCATACCAGAAGGGATTAGCAAGCCAGATTGTTATCAATGACATTTAAGATCCAGATTTATTCTGCAACATATGGTATTCACCTTGATGGCTACATCAACAGACAAAAAACTCATTTTTTAGGGTTCCAACAGCTTGATGTAGTTATACAGAAACCAGTGCATGAGTTACAATTTAGTATGCCGTGTTTGGTCATGGAATAATGGGCCTTATTTTGTCAAAGATGCTACACACAATCCTCAATGCATTCTGTGCCATTCTGAAACTACGATTTCCGTGACTTTTATTTTGCTGCATATTGTATATGCTGCACTTCTGATGGGCAGTGTCAACACCTTCTACAAGTATGTATGGGAGTTTCAAATCCCTAGGATTTTGTTTCATAAAATACATCTATTTGCTTTTACCTTTTGAAATGCACTCCTGCTTGGATTGGATTGTTTGGGGTGAAACATTTTTTGTTATTTGAATCTTGCTCAGAGCTGACCTAGGCCCCTAATGGGGGTATCTCCAGGAGGATGGGATAAGATGAGACAGGCCCAGATGACCAGAATCACCAGCAGTAACTGTGCAGAAGTAACATGTTTTCATATGCCTCGATCTCCATCCTGGAGTTCAAGCCCCTCAGAAGGGCCACTTTCATACCAGATGTTAGGAACCTTTACAAAGTCAAGTCACCATCTTACTGCACCAGTCCTTGCCTTGGCACTGTAACAGAATCAACAGAATGCAATGAAAAAAATGGAACAGCAGAAAACAGCATTCACCTAAGTAACCAGGAAAAAGCCCAAGATCAGGATGACTGGCGCAACAAGAATTGAACCCAGAACTTTTTAAATGCAAGTCTTGAGTGTTTCTGTCTGAGCCACTCTCCTTGGTTCTCTCAAGCTAAGGGGTTACTAAAAGATAATTAGCAAAATTCACAATTTGCTATAAAATGCAACTATATCAACTAAAGTTTTCTATTCCACTGCAACTATGGTTTTACATGTTTGCCCTCATCTGGTATAAGACAGAGGCTTGTAGTACAGGGCACATTTTTTGTTCTGTACTCTACAAGTCTGTCATTTATTTCCTCTTCTTAATCAGTGTTTGCATGTTCTTCTTGCCTGTATTTAATGTTATTTCCAAGAGTGATACACAGTGCACAGAAAGAAAGTTAAAATAAAAAGGAACATATTTTGGATCGTTATATACGAAATGAATAAAAAGTCATTTTTTATATATATATATATATATATATATATATATATATATATATACAACTAATCTGATATAAAGGTTAATGCTAGAAAGTTAAAAATGATAAAATAATTAAGGAAAGTGTTTCTAAATGGAGAGCAAGTAGAAATGGTGAAGAAATTTTACTATTTATGAGTAAGATTAAACAGATGTGGAAGTTGGGAAGCACATAGTAAGCATATAAAGATAAAAGGAAAAGCAGCTATGATGGCAATTAGAGTATACTTATACAAAGTTCCAGACATGTCAATTAAATCATTGGAGAGTATGTATGAAGTACCATTGAAGTATGAGGCTTGAGGCTTAATAGGGGTTCAGTCATTATTCCATGGAACGTTTTGTAAGGTTTGCAATTGCCTATAACTCTGTCAAATGGCAAGCTTTGGCTGAATGGAAAGGGTTTGGAGAAAAGTAAAGTTTTAGGAAGAACGCTGTGCAGAATTGGTTTAGGAGATTAGCAGTTGGTAATAGTAACACAATTATGCTTCATTTACATGTTTAAAACACAGGAACTGTTCCATGAGTGTGCAGTTCCATCCTCTGCTGTAGACCAACTAACTTTCTCTGGCAGGATAAGTTCACTTAAATAGGCGAAGTTCATGACGTCTTTATTTTTTAGAATACAAATTTTTTCTCACATAGTAGCTCTGCTGGTCTCTTGGCAGTCTTTAACAATTTTGGCTCCTTTTTAATGTGATGCTTTTTTAAACCAGAAATGCACTAGAACTGCCGATTTTTCCATTTGTTTCTTTTAAACATTTCTGAAATATTCCTTGGTTCAAATTTTTCAGTTCCTATTCATTTTTCCTTTCAATGTCTGATTACCAGAGCATGGAAGTTCAGGCATTTATTTTGGTAAAGTAGGGAGGCAAAAAGCATTTAAAATACTAAAAATAGGCAGTAATATAATTAAAATAGGCATTTATTAAAAGTGAAAACCAAGTAATGCCACCCATTATTGATGAAATTAGGTATTTAAGATGCTTAATGGTGTTTTATCACATAATTATAGTACTTAAATTCAGTTTTCTTGATTACAAGCAATAACAAGATATTTTTTCATGGTATCAACTGTCATAGTCAACTGCTTGTCAGAGAAAACATTTTTCCTCATGAAAAAGCATGTTCTACTTCAAATGAAGTGATTGAAGCACATTTAAAACAAGCTATTTTGGAAGGACTCGTACCAGTTACAACAGAAATTTCACCTTTTAGGACATCATGGAAATGCTGGTTAAGACAAAGTAAAGTAATTTTGATAACCCTGGCAAATGAGCAGAAGTGCAGTGGTTTCTGGTAGAGTTCATTTTATGTTTATACATTTGTAGGGGAGTCAGGTTAGTATATCTCTTACCTCCGTACTGAACACATTGTAGGGGCAGTTTATTGCACATCTTAACTGCTCTCATCTTTCTTACTTGCAATTGTTTGTTAATTTATGCAGTTGAAGAAGTTACCCCCACTGCAAATGTCCTAGAATTGTCTTGTGCAGATCAATACAAAGCCATTTGCTAAGACTATTTAAAACTACATCCCTCATCCTTTCTGTTTTCTGGTATTCATATGCTCAAGATAACTGTGCATTCCTTTCATTAATGATGGTTCTGTTACTTAAAGAGCTTAAATGAACAAGTTGAGGAGAAAGTTTTTGACTACTTGAAAAGAAATAAATATATAACAATATTCTCAATAGATATCTTTGTTAGGTGAACATTGCAATTAATTTTTATAACTTTTTTCGCTTCAATGTGAAATTCTCTATGTGCCTATTAAAAATGCATAAACAATCACAGAAAAAATCCATAAGGATTCAAAAAGGGCAAAATAAAAGTTTTAAACCTTAAAATAAGCAGCAGAAGCCAAATTAGACAATAAAATCCTGGCCCTATCAACACCAAATGTATGGAAACATGTTTATTTCTATCTAACTCTTAAATATATCCATCCAGATGGAAAAGGCATTTTGCCTAACTTCTGAACCATGAAATAAAGTTGATGAATTCCAGACTTTTTGCAATTTGGCACTGCATCTTTTTGAGATCTTAATAAACTTTTCATGCTCAATTTATTCTGGGGAACCAACATGACTACACCAAGTCATAAACAGCCTTGCACATAGACTGGTGAATGTACCACTTTTGTTTATTCTATAAAAAAGTACTAAAACATTATTAATATGGAACATCTGAATATTTCATTAAACAATTAGTTACCAAAAAAATTGATAAATGTGAAAGAATTAAAGCCATTCAGAAAAACATGCACGCTTATAAAAATGGAGTAGTACTTCACATCCCAACCAAAATAGTATACAAAAATTTTAAAAAAATATGTTTAAAGAGTATAACATTATGTTGCTTCCCCATGATAAATTGAGCATTTAAAATGTATTAAGATCATCTCAAAAAGATGCAGTGCCAAATCGCAAAGTCTAGAATTTATAAAATTAATTGCAAGGATTGTAATCGGATATATTTAGAGAAAATGAAAAGGAATTTAGAAATTTGAACCAAGGTACATTTCAGAAATATTAAATATAAACAAATGAAAAAATCTGCAATTTCAGCACATTTTAAAGACTGCCAGGAGACCAGCAGTACTAATGACTTGAGAAATTTCTTTTTATTCTAAGAAATAAAGATGTCATGCACTATAAGATGCTGTCATTGCCAGAGGACATTAGCCAGTCTACAGCTGAGGCTAGGAGTGCATCTCTTGGAAGATGTCCTGCATTTTAAACACATAAGTGAAGCATGATAGTGTTACTAATACAAACTTATCTCATTAATGAATTATAAAGGATCATTGAGAAGTTAATTTGCAGTCATTGTGTAGCTGAGATTTCACTAAGGAAGCAAATTTGGGTAGCAGTACTAACCATGCACTGAGCATCCAGTTACTGTCTTCACTTAACCGCCAAGGAAAGTACACACTCGAAAGTACAAACTTTAGCAACCGTGGGCAGATTACCTGCTAAAAACTGGTTTCGAAGGAAGCAATGTTAGAAATATAGGAGTACCAACTTTCTCCAGGAAACATCTCCAAAGAGTTTAGAACTACAGTGGGGTGAAGCAGAGTGACTTTTTATCATCTTACCTCTTTATCACATTGATGGACAATGCAAAAAAAAAATGTTTCATTCTTGGCAGTTGGAAAATTTTACAAGTGCAGACTCAGAACTAGCTTTTGTTGACAACATAACCCTTGTGGTCAATTCAGCCAGGAACCTCCAAATAAATTTGAAGGTGTGGCAAGAAGAGATGTGTAGAAAAGGTATGGTCATCAGTGCTGAGAAAACTAAAACCATAGTCATCACATGCAATTCAGTTTATCATACTATTAAACTTGGGGATCAGCAACTGGAGCAAATCACTCATTTCAAATATCTTAGTCAGGATGGGAAATATGATCAGGAGATTAGCTATAGAGTGGTTGCATTGGGTAATCTGTTTTATGCCATTAATGGAGGATTTAAAGTCAAAAGAGAAATTGACAGGAAGACTAAAATGGCAATCTACTGTTCAATCTATCTACCCAACCTAATTTACAGTTCAGAGTCTTGAACTTCAGATACTTATCATAAAAGACTACAGACAGCAGAGATACATTATTTAAGGAGGGTGGGGGACAAGACAGGTGGAGACTGTGTGCGCAACCAGACTGTTTGATTATCTTTAAAAGTAAATCTTCTGAATAAAGTTGTGCAGGAGGCACAGCTTTGCTGGTATGGACACCTGATGAAGATGCCCGAGACCCGTTACCCGCAACATGTATGGGAAGCACATCACATAGGCAAGTGACAACAAGGGCACCCACAGATAACGTTGGAAAAGAATATAGAGGACGTGCTTACCATAAGAGGAATGACCTTGAGGAAAGTTGGAAGGAAAGTTCTCTGCAAAACCTCTACACTGCAAGATAGACAAGATCTCAATGAAGAAGAAACTGAGAGGACCAACTTTCTCCTGTGTGGTACACATCACCTGAGTGCAGAGAAACTTGTTGAAGGCCTAATATAATGCTTCACTATCAAAAACTTTTATTAAATTCAACTGACTTAGGAATTTGAGGTTAGAGAATAATGAATGTTATTTATCCATACTTGCTGTGTGGAATTGAATTGTGGGGATTGGTATGTGCCAGATTTTACAAATGTATATTGTTTCCTCTCTCACAACTGAATGTGTTATGTGTGATGCAACAGAAGAAATATTTCTTTGTTTAGTGGAATGCAAAGAAACTGAAAGATGGGGCAGGAAATTATGGAACCAAAATGGAATATATAGCAAATTAAAATATTAACAGACTGTGGGAGGGAAAGAAGTAAAAGAAGTTTAAAAAATGCAGTAAGAGTAGTGAGCTTGGTGTAGACATGGCGATCGAAATATGCTGATAACCTTGATGAATAACTTTGAATTATACAGGATGAAAATTTACAATTTTAAACTTATGAGTTAAATCCACAAACAAGAAGTTTTTAAAAAAGAGTCTGCAGTAAAGGGAAATTTGAGAACCACTGATTAAAAATATACAAGAGTTCAAAATTTGTTCCATTTTTAGCCTACTGTGTATTTTCTCTTTGCATGTTTGCTTTACATTTACCTTCTGTCCTGTTAGTTCCGAGACATTGAAAGCATCTTAACAAATGCACATTATCACCATTATCTTGATATTATTATATGTGGGGAAATGAATGCATGTTTTTGTGGCAGCACTTTAAAGGCCAAATCCATATCCCTATGAAATGATAGATATGAAGATAATTGCAGAGCATTTTTTAAAAACTTGATAGATGCACAAAACACATTTTTAATAAAAACAACTTTTTTTAATGCCCATTTTACCTACTGAAGGCAAGATCATCTACAAGCAAAAGACAGGTCTGAATAGACTCTAGGTGCCATCCTACTGTAAAAAAAACCACTGAGGAAATATTTATTATTATTATTATTGTTGTTGTTGTTGTTGTTGTTATTTAAGGTATAATATTCTTATTTGGCAGGCTTAGTATAAAATAATTTTGTAACACTGAATGTTGGCTAAGTTGTACACAATGGGCATGTGTTCTATTAATTTTGTTTAATTAATTTTTTATATTATTTATTTTTAATCCTACTTACTTTATTTTATGTTTAATAGTTTATTAAATATAAGTTACAAATTGCATAGAGACTGCTTCCATGTAGTGTAACTATAATCTGGAGACCCTCAGTTGTATTTTCATTCAGGTCCCTTTTTTGCATGTTTTTGCTATTGAGGCACCACAGTGAAACATGAAATTAAATGATAAGTTGAGAATAGAAACATTCCAGGCCTAAGTTTAGGATACTTCCCTGGCTTTGCTATTTATGAGCACAGAGGAAAACCTGGAAAAAACTTCTTGAGCTCATTTACAGCATCATCAATTTATTAATCCATATATAATATTTACTGCATACAAAATCAATGATTTCTTGAAATATTAATGATAAATTCATTACCATCTCAATTCAGGCTCCTTGTATTTAACTGCATGCCTGTCCTAGCAGATAAAATTCCTTTCATTTTTTTTTCTTCTTTTTTTTGAAATGTTGAAACACTTTATTAAATACTGAATATCCTTTATTTCTTTGCTCACCATATTGGCCTTGGGAGCAGTTCAAGATAGAAGTGTTACCTTGCTGCAGGATTTTTTTTCCCTAGGTTTAATCACATCCACCTCCATAGGAGGAATCGCTATGGGTGCTGAGGTCTTGAAACTCCAGACTTGAGAGGGGGTTTGTATCCCACCAAGACTATCCTCCCTGGCTGCAGTTTTTTCCAAATTCTCCTTAGTTCTCATAAATGGAAAATCGAGGTAACCTAAACTTAGATTTGAAGCGCTTCCTTCCTTTAAAAAACCTTTTTCCAAGTTTACGATTTCATCATCTAAGTCGACCCCCTGAGATGCCTCAATAGTTAAAATGGGCATTAAACACTGTTAAAAAAAACTCTACAGGAAAGGGTTTAAGTATTTTAAATTTCTACAGATGCATTATGAGGCTTCTGCTGATAGTTTAGTAAAATTGAGCATTGATAAAATATAGTTTATCAATGCTTGAAGAAATGAGCAGGAAACCTAAGAAAATACATCAAAATATATGAATACTGCTGGTCAGCTTTGTATTTCACTGATTAAATATTTTGCTTGACACTATGTAAGAAAATAATATGATCTATAACTTTTGTGTTAAGTGAACAAGCACATTTATTAATTTTTGAAAAAGCTTCAAATATTCTTTACTCTTTACACAAGACATGTATGGAGTTATGCAAAACAGGGTTTCACATCAGATGTGGGTGATGAATATTATGCAGATAGTGCATGTGTGTAACATAAGTATATAGTATATAATAGTGATAAAACATAACTTTGTAAAATGTTGCATCTATGAAGATTGGAAAAAAACATTCCTCAATTTCGCAAAAAAGAAGCTTAGAGTCGTCCAAGATTTCAGGCTAAATCAGATACAATGTCCAGCATGTAAATTTAGAACCAGACTCAAAAAGTTGCTCCATGAAGTTATAACTACAATATGATATCAAAATCAATGTGCTTTTGTACCTTGCTCAAATGTCTTGATTAAAAAATTAAAGTATATAGCTGGTATTAAAAAGAAATTTGAGGATTATAATAGCAGTAGCTTAAAAATATATTACTATTAGAAGTTGATTAAACATATTAAATGCTTAGTTTAGTAGATTAATAGCAAATAGTCTTTCTGCATGCCTTTGTCATGTATTCTAAAGCACTAGCTATTATTTGCCATTTAGTATCACATTCTCATCATTTAGTCTTTCTCCTGCCATTCTATCCACTTTTCAAATACCTGCAAAACTTCTTTAGCTTTCACGACACTGATATTAATTGATTTATTTGCTTCCTAAGCATCACTATTTAACTCTTGTTATTTATAAGGTTACTGTATAGTGAAAATGTTTCATTTTAATAGTTCTTTGCAATATAATCAAATGTACACTCTTTAACAAAAGAAAATAATCATCTCTTGAATACAAAATTCTTCTACGTCTTACTCGAGACAATGCGCAATTTACAAAGTATCCAGCAAAGCTGTGTACCAATGGAGAAGTTGTGTTATTTGGCATGCATTAAAGATGCTGACTAGTGTATGTGCTCTGTTAGCTCTGTAGCAGTGTGTGCAGTGATGCTTTGGTTAAGAGCAGCTCAGGTTTACTTCCCGGCATGAAGTGCTTCCCCTTTAATAAACCTTTGTATCATATTATGAAAAATTAGTTTCATAATATAAACAGCAAACTTTAACATTAACATACTATAATGAATATTTTAATATTTCCTTCAATATTTGTTCAATCTAAGAGCGATATGCTGCACAAATTCAAGAAGCCTGGGAAGTTGTAGCCTCTCATTCACATTGCAGTAAAAATCTGATATCATCCATGCCCAGAAGATTGGGGGCAGTTATATGTGCTGAGATTCATAGACACTATTAATTTGTTTATTTCTGTGTTTTCACTTTAGAAGATAAGATTTCTGTTAATGTATTTATTTAGTTATTTGAAAGAGTACTTAAGTCATGATTACATTTTTGTGTGTGCGTAGGTAATGTCATAAAAGTAAAAAAATATTAAAATATAATATATTACGGCAACATGATGTTCTACATGTACAGTTATAAAACCATAATAAAAAGTAAAACAAAAATGTTGTGTGGGATTTGAACCCAGGAGCTTGTGCAGAAGAGCAATGCCTTCTAAACTGCTTGGCCACTACTGCTCTACCCTAATGTTCTCTTTCCAAATGCTTATGATTGTGATCATTACTTTTACAGGCAAAGCGCCCACTGCAATGTTGTGAATACAGACAGCATTTACGAGCATCCTGAAGTTCTCTAATCAACATGAAAAATTTGGGATGACTTTTTGGGGGGGACAAAGGATGTACATGTTTAAATTGAATATTTTGTTCCTTTTAATTTATAGAAGTGAAATCAACAACTTTATAGCATAAAAGTGCTGCTAATTATTCATGGATAGATAATTTCTTGTTTGTTCACCATAGAAAGTAAACATTAATAAAGATGTAAATTATAATTCATCTGCCGTCTAATACACTCTTATTCTTCACTTGAAGAGACATCCTCTCCATCTTCAACCAACTTGACGATCAGTGAGTGAGAGGATGTCTCTTCGAAATCGGTCCCACCGTATTTAAAAGTAAGTGAAGCATAAGATTGTGTTATACGACAGATTAATTATAATTTAAATTTAACAAGCTTCACTGTGTAAGTTCCAACAGAATTTTTTAAAAATGTCTTATTTTTCGTAAGTTCTTAAATGAATTAATAAAGATGTTAATAAAAATTAAAAATTGATATGTTTACAAAAGAAAATATTCAAAAATTCTTAACACTATTCTTAAGGGCATTCACTTGCTCTTGGCTTCTGATTTTCTAACTGATTCACAAATTTAGGAAAGATTTTTATAAAACTGCAGTATCCAGCATTTTGTAAGGAAGAGATTGGAACTAAACATACAGTGATGCAACACCCCCATGAGCAACATTCAATCAAGAGATAATTCATGCATGGTGTTAAGACTCTCACTTTCTGAAATACTATATTCTCAGAATTGATGTGCTAACTTAGATGGAACCAAGCATATCATAGTTCAATATTTATGGATGGGCATTAAAAAACTAGAATCAAATACATTATTGGGAAGTTTAATGTACAGCAGTATAAGTATATACTTTTCAAGATCCTTCTAATTAGAAAACCATAACTAACTAACTTTTTTTATTTTTGAAGTAATCTCCCCCACTCTGGATATAAAGTTACATCCTTCTTAGGAACCAATCACAACAGCAGCCATACCATGCTTCTTTAGAGGTAGCACCATCCTCCTCTTCATATAGAATACAACAACTTTCAAACTGTTCACACTTCAGTTTATCCTTGACATTTGGATGCAGGTAAAAATCTCGGGGAACCAGATCTGGACTGTACAGTAAATTATATTTACCTGATTCTTGCAGAAATTCCATTGTACAAATAAGTGTACACAGAAACATTGTCAATGTGAATCAATAATCCTTGCAACCCAGACTTCATTCTTCTTTCCGTTAAAATTACAATTTCTAAAGATACTGGGAGGTAAACTGGTATTGCCAGTGACTATTGGAGTGTAATGGTCACAATATGGACACTTGTTGAGAAGAAACTGACAACTTCCATTTCTGCATTGCTTAATCTTTTCTGGAGGTGATCATTTGGGAACACCCAGATAGATGAATGCCTCTTTGATTCCAACTCACATTAATAAATCCATTTTAGTCACCTATGAAGATATCATGGACACATAGGGAGCTGCCATTGTCGAAATGAACCATTTCCTGGCACCATTCCATTCTTGCTGCCATTTATTCTTCTGTGAGGTTGTAGGATACCTAACAACAAAGCATCCTAACACAAAGATATCTGTGCAGGATTTTTGGTACCTGCAGCTAATGAATATTTAGAGACTTATATATCTCTCTATAAATCACTCATGAATCATTCATCACTGTGGCTTCTGCATAAGCTGTTTTTATCTGTGACTCCTATTGCTGGATGCCCCATGTGCTGCTCAACTTTCCCTGGTCTAAACCCTACAAACCAGTTAGTTTGCAAGTGAAGGAGCAGAGTCTGGAAAAGCCCTTTGTAATTCTTACATGAATTCTTATTGGCTCAGGCAGCACTTATAGTCGTAAAAAATGGAAACACTAAAATGCTCTCGAGTCACTTTCATCTTAGAACATCGTATAGCAAGCACAATTAACATTTTTCTGCAGTTGCAACAATGGATGCCATGCTCTTTTTATGGTTACTAATAGAGATTTGCTCTTTCCAGTTCTGCCAACAGGAAATGTACATCTCTCATAGTTTCTTCAAATCTCAAAACTTAATAGGACATTCTTTTTTGTGGACATCCAACAATGTTTCTGTCCTTTCCAGTTTCTTGGCCAGATACTCTATGGAAATTTTTCTGGTAGTTTCCAATTCCCAAACTGCACAAGAAATTATCTTTGGCATTCCTTTATCATGCAGTTTTCCTTTATGTGCAGACAGAATGTTCTTCTACTGTGTACTGCCAGTTCATACTGTATTGTACTTACTGTAATTGCTCATTACCTACAGACATGATGACTTTTAATAACACATAATAGAGTAGGCAGTTGCATCACACTACTATAAAGGAAAGCAAACACATAATTGGCTTTGAATAGTGGGAATTTTCACAGTGAAATATAGTATAATATAACAAATTATTATTATCAGCGATGACATTGCTGATGAAGGCAACCGCCTTTGAAACATGTCCAAGTGGAACTAAATTAGTGAAATTTGAGTGATTTCCTCAATAATAATTTGTTATATTACACAGTTGGCCTTTGCATATGTGCATAGCCAAGAGCTCTGTGTCAAATTTAATTGCATTGCATTCATTAGTTTGAAAGCTTTAAGAGAAAATCATGTGCTGACAATGAATGAAACATCTGATACAATATTTTCATTACTTTTGAAATTAATAAAGGTATTGGAGTCATAGAGGTGGCTTTGAAGAAACAAGTGAAAGTCGAAAGGCATAAGAGTCTGAATTACCAAAAAGATTTCTCTGCAATAGCCAGAACTTAATTCTAGAGCACTTGCAATTTTGTCATACATAAAAAAACACAGCTTAACCAGTCCTTTATCCATTCCAAAATTCTTTTATAAGTGAAGTTTTTTTATTTTTAGTGCTGTTCATAGATTCATTTCCACAAATCATATCATATATATATAAGCATGCAGTGTATAATCTTGAGAGCTGTTTGCAGGAGCTGAAATTTTGATGCACTTAGCTCTTAGCAAGCATTAGCATAGCATAATTTACACTATGTGATCAAAAGTAACTGGACACCATTTCTGAATGAACCTCACTAACAAATGCAGCATCAGATATATTAACTACTTTGAAAAGGTCAGAGATTTTTCAAAGTGGGGTGATCCTAACAAAGATTCTTTGTGAATTTCAACAGTGAAGCAGCAGCTATAATCAAATACTATTCACTGAATATGTAGGTTGTTCAATTGTTTCCCTATGTTGTATTATTTTAATTTCGTAATTTATATATGAAATTTATTCATGTTTAGATTGGTGCATCCTTCAATACTTCTCTATGTAATCACCACGAGCATTGAGGCATTTGTCCCAACGCTATACCAACTTACCGAACCCTTCTATGAAATTTGCTGGGCTCAGGCCCTGCAAACCTCTTCTCACAGTGACCTCGATCTCCACATCCATTTAAAAGCATTGCCCCTTCAACTTCATTGTTGTGAACAGAGGAAATTTGCTCGGCTCCAAATCTGGGCTGTATGGAAGGTGACACAGCAGTTTCCACCCCCCATTCCGCAAATTTGGTCTGTGTTTGTGTGACTGAGTGGGGGTGGACTTTGTTGTCAAGCAGGATAACACCAGCTCAAATTAGGCCAAGGCAATTTTATCAAATTGCTGATTTAATCTCTCCAAAGTCTGACAATAACAGGCATCCATAATCGTGTGTCCTTATTCCAAAAAGTCAATGAGAAGGCTACTCTTTGCATCCCAGCTTCTTAGAGCTCCTGAAAGTCGCATTTTTCAAGATTGCGCAATTTTGTTTTATCTCTTCAACTGAGTCGAATCTTTCTTTGTATATTTCAGCTTTGGAAATGACAATTTGCAGGTGCAAAGTTAGAGTATGGAAGGCTAGGAAAGACCTATCATCTGGTTTATCATGCAAAAGTGGCTTACCAATGAAGAATGCATTGTCTTGTTGCAGGGTCCATGAATGTTCCTCCAAAGTCCAGGCTGCTTCCTTCAAATGTTTTACTGCAGAAGTCTGAGGACATCTTGGTAATATCAACAATTCACAGTTTGATACTCCAGCAGAAATTTGTAATGAATAACAACCTGAATGTTGAAGAAAACCTGTCAAGAGCCCTCTTATGTTTGACCTAACCTGACTAGCTTTTTCGGTCTTGATGAAGATTATTCTATTCATAAAAGTACATCCTGATTAACGTGATATAAGAGCTGATGGATCACTACATGGTTGTCTTTCTGTTCTTGTGTCAAAAGTCAAGGGACAAACTTTGGTACAACACAATACATACCAAACTTTTCTATTAGAATTTCATGACACAATCCCACAGAGATGTTACACTCTTCGGCAATTTATCGAAACAGTCAGTCATCGATATTATAGATGATCTCATTAATTCTGGCCACATGAGTATTGTCGTTTGACGTCAATGGGCTTCCAGGACATGGGTCATCTACTACGGGCTTCCAACAATTTTAAATCGCATATATCATAGCGCCGAGTATAACTTGAACATTTACCTCCTTAAGCTTCTCTCATCTCATGAGTCTCAGCAAAGGATTTACAAACTGGTAATAATCCACCATCTCAATAATTGCAGAACACTCACAACATTGTTGCAAATAAAGTAGCGCAAAACTTTACTCAAATAAGATAATACTGCATGGCAACCAGGAGGTGTCTCGTCAAGGTGAGAACTTATCAGCAATACCAACCACTTTTGACACTTCTTTGGCATAGAATTTTGAAAGTCCTGATATTTTTTTAACAGACCATGTATAATGGAAAGGCTGATAAAAGCAAAGGGCAGGCACCCGTGATTCTGATTATCAGCTGTTTACATACGTTGTTGCCGAAGATTATTTTATTTGCACCATTTTCCCTCATGCTTCCCAATATAATGCAGCTGGATTCTTGCTCTTCACAGTCTTGCACTTGTCAAAGTGGCTTCTATTTAATGTGGCATATTCATTGCATATTGTACATTTAAATGAAAGTAGGCAATTTATTTATTTTGTACAGACGTTCCATTATGCCCAGCTACTGCAGATCCCCTCCCTATTCCAATTAAGTTAATCCTTTAATAATCCTGTACCTTTTACCTTCAAACACATCATTCTCAGTAGATTTATATTGTTGCTAAATTATATTGATTTTCTTGAAGTTCTAGTTTTCTTGTTGATTTCCTTTTTACTGTAGTTGTTCCTTTCTTTGCCAGCTCGTTAATAATCTCATTTCTTATCATCCACAAATGAACAGGTATCCATTGTAAGTAGTTATTTGTTTCTGGGTTTGCGTATTTTAATTACATATCTTATTTAATTTCAGTTGCTGTTCTGTTATTGTAGATAACAATGTTTTCAATTGCTGGTTTAAAGTCAGAGAGAACTGTTTTATTGATTAATGTGTGGTTTTAATGTTTTGACCACTCACTACTACAGAGCTTTCACGTAAAAACTATTCTGCACCCATTGTGTTTTCAATCTCGTCGGCTAGGAGCAGACTCTCCATTCTTTTCCCTATAAGTCACACCTCCTGTCCTTGAACATTGCTTTGAAGCAGTGCAATAGTTGATCTCTGCCCAGATCAAGTTTTTGCAGTTTTCTGATCAATAGCTACTTGCAGAAAAGTAAGTTAAAATATTACTAATAAATTTGATTTTACTGGATCAGTGCACAACAAAAAATAAATAAACATACAGTTTTAACAGAGGATAAACCTTGGTGCAAACCTTGAATATTCACCAACAAAATCACTCCCAAAACTAGCACAAATGGGAGTTTCAGTGCTTTCTGCTCCCAAAGCAACAAAATTATTAAACCTCAAACCCGTACAAACACATATTTTTTAAAACAGTAGCAAGGGTGTATTACTCTGAGTGGTTTTTTCATCTGTGAATGAAGGTCTAATAGAATGAAAGCTTCTGTTCTTTTCAGACGAACCCTGGTTTCATCTGAACGACAGTGTGAACAATCTAAATGTGTCCTATTGGTGTACTAAAAATTCACATTGTGTAAAAGAAACTCCTCTTTATGACAGTTGAAGTTTTGTGTGCTGTTAGCACAAGGCATATTATTGGTCTGATTTTTTTACGAAATAATAGATGCAGAAAGGTACAGAAGGGACTTTTTGATCCCATTTTTTCAGCAGCTTACAGAAGAAGAGAAACCATATTGATGGTTTCAACAGGATTCGGGAACTACTCAGCAGAGTCCATGAATAAGATTTAAGGAAGTATTTGAAGATAGAGTGATTAGTGCTGGTGTATGGTCCTCTCACTCAACAGGTTTAAGAGCGTGTGATTTTTACCTGTGGGGTAGCCTGAAGGACAGAATTTATAAAACAACCCTCGCACATCAGAGGAGCTAAAGGAAAATATCACAAATGAATGGCCAAACTTAAACAAGTCATTCAAAATAAGTTTTCCCAATATATAATGCCTGTTTGGCCAATGGGGATGATATTTCCACACCTTCTATGAGCTAATATTTTATACACAATTTTAGAAGCAAAGTTAAAATATGTTCTTGGGCAGCAGCGGCATGCTCAGACACCAAGAATCAAAACCCTACCATGCGGGATAGTTTTTAAGTGAAAGCCCAGTACTTTGCCAGTATTTGTATTTCTAACATATTTGTATTATAGGTTTTGAATTTATGAAATCTTCTCATTGATTATGATCTTGTATATGATGCACAGCTCTTTCTGTGTGTAATAAATTCTATATGTTATAGAACTAGCATTCCAAAAGAACAATTGAATTTTTGTGTTTGCTTTTTCTTGGAAACGTGCCTTTTTTGTAATTCCCAAGGGAACCACTAAGAGGCAGATTAGATTACTTTTTCCCCAGTCCAGATGCTCTTGATTATATAGTTTAGCTCAAGCTGCAGCACTGCATAGTTTTTACATGCAAAAATCTATTATTATAGAACTCTATTTGACTTTGACCCATGTGAATAGCTTTTTGTATATTTGCACTTCTTTTCTGCTGATTTGAGTAGTTTACAGAAGTCACAGTGTTACATTTCAGTTAGTTTTTAGAAAGTTTCAAAGTTATGCTGGTTCAGTAACATTGATAAGTTTTAGTTCTGACCACATTTTTTGCAATGAATTCAATATAAAATTTTTGTTATTTAAAACTAATTCTATGTAGTCAACCATAACTAAATATATCAGGAGGTTATATAATATATAAAAACTACCTGGTAGGATGGGCTGCTCAGTTTGGCTCATGAGTAGCAACAGCTTACGGTAACCAATTCTGGAGTGCACAACTGTATAAAGCTCCTTCACAACAAAAAAAGATTTAAAAAAAAGTTAAAAACAATTTGCCTGTTTGCTACATATCTGATCATATAATTGATTATAAAGAAGAATTTGATCTATTAACTAATAATTTCAAATGCCTCAAGAGTTTTATCTTTGTTATTATTATGTAACTTTATATTAAAAGGTTTACATTAAAACATTTTTATAAATACAACACATTAAAGGAGTGCAAATAAAAATTTAATGTATCTGCTCTCTGCAATGGAAATATAATTCTTAAGCTAGTTGTAACTGAATTATTGCTCTCTCACATAGGAACCAGCACAGAGGCTAATGTTGTTACACAATATCGTGTGAATGACAGCAATGGAAATGCATGCATCCTACTTCAAGTGGACTGTTCTGTTACATTCCTATACAAAACCAAGTCTGGTTCTGACAGGGTAGGTAAGATAGCATAAAGCATTTTACTGACTGCTGTGCTAATTTTAAAATGTAAACTAGAAGTATTCTTTAGAAAGTTTCCCAAAATGCTCTATTATTATATAATAAAGAGTGAGTGAACCAAAAGAAAAACCTTTATATGAGGGCTAGTCAGTAAGACTGAGATTTTTTTTTTTTTTTTTTTTTTAATTTTCCCTTGTCACAAAGTGAAGATAAGGTGGTGAAACAAATCTTAATGAGAAGTCATGTGATTGACGGAAAAAATTGGAAGCATCCTATTATGAGCGTCACTCAGAAAGTTTTTAGACAGGCCGCTCCTCAAAATATTTAATTCAAAACTTATCACATCTTCCCAAAGTATTCTCCCTAAGCCTCTATACATCTTCCCATCCTTTTGAATCAGGAGTGAAAGCACTGGCACCAGGCAATGAAAATTGCCTCCCTTGCAGGGAACAGGTAGAAGTCGCAGGGTGCCAGGTCTGTGCTGTAAGGAGGATGGGTCAGCAGTGAACAGGGATTGTCCAAAGAAAATCCAATGTCACATGGGCAGTGTGGGCAGATGCACTGTCATGATGCAACAAGATGCCCCTTAATGCAATTCTTGGTTGCTTTTCCCGCACTTCTTCAAATAAGAGGGGAGTGCAACTTAATGTACTATTGTGCAGTCACCAATCTTTGATTCTCTAGAGGTATTGTTGCCACATGCCCAGTTGTGTTAAAAAAAGTCACCACCGTTTTCTTTCCAACATTTTATGCCCTTTTGATCTTCACAGGCAGACTGTCATCAACGAAGACCCACACTGAAGACTGGAATTTGTTTCTGAGTCATATTGATAAACTCGTATCTCATCATCTGCTATGATCTCGGAAACATGCAGAGAGGCACCATTATCGAATCTATGGTACATTTCTTGAAACCATTCCACTCATGTGTCCTTTTGGCCCTATGTGAATTGTGGGGGTCACCCAGCAGGATGAAATCTTGTTGACCCTCGGAAAATCATGCAACATTTTTAGATCTTCTCTCACCATTTTCTCTACAACATTGATGTTTTCTTTGGTTACTGGTGTGGATGGCCACCTGCTTATTTCTTCATCTTCAAGGGATGTCCAACCTCTTCTAAATTTCGCAAACCAATTAAAAATGGTAGCATGGGAAGGAGTAAAGTCCCCAAAAGCAAGTGTCAGTCATTCAAGACATTGGCTCTGGTTTAAACTACTTTTAAAATCACAGAATCATTGCCCAAAAATGCTTTTTCTGCAGGTCCATTGTGCATAATGAATGCACCCTTCATTGTTGCAGGCAAGGGATGAAGGTTGTTCAGGCTGGAACTTTCATTACTGACTAACAAAGGATTGTGCAAGACACTGTTTAAATTATTTTTTTCCCTACTGTATACAGTACAGACAGGTCTGAAAACTTCCTGAGTGGCCCTTGTGTCTTTTTTTGTTGGAAATGCTATAGATTAACAGCCCAAGTCCTCGGATATCCCAGTAGAAGTTACTGATGAACTGAGGACTGGGGCTCTTAAAATATACATAGAGAAATGGTGAAGTACATTAATTATTAAAATATTTGATATTGGAATAGTTTAAAATATTGGGCTGGCATAGAACCTGGGTTAGAACCAGACCATATTGTAATAATATTTACAAACTTAGTGTTATTTAAATAAATAATTTTGAAAATGCCATTGTAAAAAAATACAACAGAATTAAAACAATGCAGTAATGTTTCACCAAAAAAATGCGAAGTAACTACAAACTTTGGTGGGGGGGGAAGTAACATGAAAGATAAATATATTCTTGATTATCTAGTGAGTTGATTGGAGTGGATTGGAGTGAGTTATGCTCCACTTACTATTGAATTGTGCAAAACTAGTTTTGCAGGCTTAAGCCTGCATCCTCAGTTGTGAGTCCACTGTCGGATTCATTGTTGGTTGGCTGGACTTGGTGTAGCTTTTGTGGACATTTTATGAACTTCTGGATTAATTCGTCTTCTGTTGGGATCTCAAAATTCATAACCTTATCCTCATATTTTTGTATACATTTTTTTCCATATTCCCAGCTGCACTGGTCAATATACGAATTTCAATAATTTCATTTCCATTTCTATATCATGTCTATCTCTCCAAAAGTGATGTGCAACCACTGATTTCTCTATCTGATATACCTGATGTTTCTCCAGTGTTCCTTCAGCCTGATTCCAATGCTTCTTTTTGTTTTTCCAATATATACTTTGTTACATTCTGAACAGTTGATTTTATATATTCCTGGCTTTCTCCTCAGGTATTCTATCATCGCCAGAATTGAGCAGATTTTTAGGTTAAAATTGTTCACTGGGGACAAAGTAATCCCAAACTCTCTTAAGTATTTTTTGGAATGTTTTAGTGGCCCAAGGATGATAAGTGAATTTCATGTGGATGGTAGATTCTTTTATTTATGTCAAACCTGATTTAACCTCCTCTTTTATTTGAATTTCTTGAAATTATAGAAAGAAAATCAAGAAAGTCAAACAAAAGAAGAGGTTAAAGCAGGTTACAACATTGATACAAATAAAAGAATCTACCATCCACATGAAATTTACTTATCCTTTGTCCCCAGTGAACAAGTTTAGCCTAAAAATCTGCTCAATCGGGTGGTGATAGAATACTTGAGGAGAAAGTCAGGAATATATAAAATCAACTGTTCAGAATGTAACAAAGTATATATTGGAAAAACAAAAAGAAGCATTGGAATCAGGCTGAAGGAACACTGGAGAAACATCAGGTATAATCAGATAGAGAAATCAGCAGTTGCACATCATTTTTGGAGAGATAAACATGATACAGAAATGGGAGTGAAATTATTGAATTCGTAAATTGGCCAGTACAGCTGGGAATATGGGAAAAAAATTTATATAAAAAATATGAGGGTAAGGTTGTGAACTTTGAGATCCAAACAGAACACAAATTAATCCAGAATTTCATAAAATGTCCACAAGAGCTACACCAAGTCCAGCCAACCAACAATGAATCCAACAGTTGACTTGCAACTGAGGATGTAAGCTGAAGCCTGCGAAACTAGTTTTGCATAATTCAACAATTAGTGGAGCATAAGATTATCAAATTGACTCACTAGATAATTAAGAATATATTAGTCGCTTCACTGTATTGGTTCCGACACAAAATTAAATTTTATATTTAATAATTTGATTGTGAAAAAATAATGCTTCTGCATATACTGCAATAAAGTCTAATTTTATATGTGATTATTAAAAATGTTATTTTGTCTTATTTTAAACAGCTGGATATTTTCCAGACAGACCTTAGATTCAAGTTCATTACCCAGATCTCTAACAGAGCTAACTGTTATGATGATAACAGTTTTTATAAATTTCACTATAATACTAGCTGAAAAGAAATTAAACTTCGTTCGCTTATTTCAAGACTATATTTGACTTTCATTGCAGGAAAGTTCAGAGTATGTTCCAGAGGATGCAAAAGTGTCAGGCAACTGCAAGGAAGAGGATAATTCTGTTATGACATGGTCATGGGATATTTTTGAGCTCACATGGAGCTTTGCAAAAGTAAGGAAATGTTTCCCATATCTCTGAAAATATTTTTACAATTTATGAACACTAGGACAATCAAAAAGTAACATGTTTTACACTAAATTTATTTAAACTACTTTTGGCCTAATATTGTCCCCAGTTATGCCAATAATATGCTGCCAAATCCTTGGAAGATGGCAAATTAACAGTATCACTTCTCAATGTCTTTGTCATTAATCTAAGGCTCTTTTGATGTCAACTTGTGATTTAAAGTAAATGCCTCTTAAAGGTTCTCTGATCTTCAAAAATGCTGAGGTGTTAAAGAGCATCTGTAAATAAACCAAATCAATGATCTTCAAAAACAAGTCATAATCACAAGGGCTTGTTAAGAGTGGCATTACCTTCATATTGTCATCGCTCCAGATGCAGTCTTGCTGCCTCCATTGACTGCCATTTTCCAATTTCAGTTAGACTGTGTGAAACCCAGCAGGCACAAACTTTCTTCATTTTCAATTTATTTACTAAAATGTTATGAACAGCCCAAGTTCCATGGAAATTTCCATTGTCTTCTTACAATAAAGTAATTACTCAACAAAGAAATCATCATG
Source organism: Metallyticus violacea (assembly GCA_030762175.1). Taxonomy (NCBI): domain Eukaryota; kingdom Metazoa; phylum Arthropoda; class Insecta; order Mantodea; family Metallyticidae; genus Metallyticus; species Metallyticus violacea. Next base: position 13,458,969 of record CM060842.1, on the reverse strand, counting down.
ACAATGACAAGTTTGCAATTCTCTTTCTTGATGAAATGCTTTCACTCTTCTTGCAATAGTTCGGCATAATAGAACTTCTCTCCCTCAAGCTTCCAGAAATGCCATAAGAAGGTCAATCTAAATGTTTTGAGAATAAATGTAAACATTTTTTTAAAAATTGTGATCTTATCATTGCATTTTTTCAAAGTATTTTCTATTGCATTCTGTACAACATTTCATCCTCTAAACCATTTTCTAAATGCCTAACACCATGCTTCTTTGGATAGGGTGCAAATACATTCTTTGTACACAATTACTGCATTCAAATTGTTGGCCACAAACATTTTTCTTTATTTGGGAGAATGGAAAAAATTTACATGGGGCCAGATCTGGACTGTAGGGAGGATGGGACAAATATTTGACTCCTGTATAAATTGGGTTGTTTCTAGTGCAGTGTAATGTGCAACAAGATTCCACACAAACCAGTCTCAGGTTGCTTTTTTCTTGGTCCATTGAAGACTTGAGGCAGGCACTTTGTAGTGTACCATCTGGCAGTCACAGTCTTATGTCCCTCAAGTAGAGCTGTTACAATATGACCACTAGCTGAGAAGAAGGAACAGATCATCTTCTTGCCCACACTTCTAGCTCACCTCATTTTTGTTGGGGATCCTCTCCTGGGAAGATTTAAAACGATGACTCGCTTAGTTTCTGGATCATACTTATACATCCAGCTTTTGTCACCTGTTATGATGTTAAATATGTATTTTGATCTTCCTTCATCAATTTTTGCTATTACTTCCTGGCACCAATGCACACATGCTTTTTCCTGCTCATTTGTGAGGGATTAAATGATTGCAAGCTTCTTTACATGAAGCTTTTCTTTGAGGATTTTTTCACTGCTGCCGATCCAATATATAGGGCTTTTTGAATCTGATATGTGCAACGATGATCTTCCTGCAACATGAGCTCTGTTTCATCACATTTTCATTGGTTGTTGCTGTAGCTGGCCGTCCTGCTTGGTACTCAGCTTTAAGGGAATCCCTTTCTCCAAAATCTGCAAACAATGATAAATAGTGGATTGCAAAGGCAAAGAGCCTCAATGCACAATGGAATCTTTCAAAGCATTCTCTCGCAATTAAACTGACTTTCAAGTCGTAGAATGGCATAGTGGAAATGCTCTGACTTGAGATCCATTCTAGCATCTCGCACAGCAACATCAGCATATACATACACAGCTGTGATGTTGGAACATGTTCAGACTTGCATATGTTGCTATCTAAACTTCAATCTAAAGCTAGGAAAATCTGCTCGGGCCTGTAACAACTGCTTGTTTTCCATTCTCAAAATTTTTGGCTGACCCTTATAAAGCAATGAGTTGCATTTTTTCTTCTTGCAATTGGATTTTTATGAAATATCTTTGTTTATCATTGTGAACATATTTAGGCTGGCATTATTGTCATCATAATCAGAAGCAGCAACTGTATTTACAAATTATGTTTACTTTTGAGACTTTCAATACAGTATATTTATGGAAAAAGTGCTGCTCCACAGCATAATACAAGATTCCAGTGCTCACCGTTAGGACTACTGTTTACAGTTTTGTTACCATTCTTTTTGAATGCCCTAGCAAGTTAACTTGTTTGAAAACTGTACAACACAAAGCTTTGTTTCAAATAAGTTATATGATTATAACTCCTAAACAACTAATTTTCTTTAGGTATAACAAAACATTTAATAAATATATAATGCCACTACATCATTCAATCCATAGATCCTATATTTCAGTTGATCTAACTTTCTTGGGTTAGTTTAACTCTTTAAGATGTAGATATGTCAGGAATAACATGAATATTTGCATTTTGTATAAATTTACATGTATGGAAAAATTAATTTTAGATAAGTTAGAACAATTATTATTCAAATGAATGATTTTATCTAATGTATAGGTGTAAGTGGAAAGATATTTTTCTAAATGCTAACCTGAATTTGACTTTATTACAGTACAATTCTTTTATAGTTAATGGAAGCAAATTAAACAATAAATACTATTATAGTGAATGCATTTCTGAAAAACTTGTATATTACTGCTTGTTCTGTGTAAGTCATCCATGAAACATGCCTGAATTTTATATGAATATTTCAGAATTTTCTGCCACAAATACCAGTTCACCTAAAATTTACTCATGTTAATGGTAATTTCCAATCTTTAAAATAAGTGAATTTTGCATTTTGCACCTGCCATTATTCTTAATCTGTAATTTGTAATCCTTTTAGTACATACAGAATTTCCCTAAAACATTATTCCATATGTCATTAATGAATGAAAGTAGGCATATATATAATTATTGAAAAACAGTGATGACTGCCATAATGCTCAGAGCTTAGCAATATACTGTATTTTCGCAAATCTAATGTGCACCTTTTTTGTCCAAATATAATATTCAAAAATGTGATATGCATTAGATTCAATGGCATATTAGAGTCGAGTACAAATCCGTTCCGTAGTTCATTTCAATTTATCATTTACTACGCCACAATGCATTGTTGCAGTTCTCAACTTCATTATATTTATTGTTGGCCTATTATTGCACAAAATATTTGAATAGTAGGTAGTCACAAAATGGAGGGCAAATGGAGAACATCATCTTATGATGCTACTTTCAAGCATAAAGTAATTCTTTATGCAGGAAAAAAAGGCAGGAAAAGAGTTCAATGTAGCTGAGAACAATGTTTGCCTGTGGCGGCAACAGCAATTGACATTATTTGCAACTAAAGCTAGTGGGAAGAAATTCACTGGTCCTTGCAAAAGGAAGACATCCTATTATTAAAGAAAAAGTTTTGGAATTCGTACTTGAAAGAGGAATAACAGGCTACCTGTGACACCATAAGAAATGCCTAACTTTTTCTTCTTTGATCTATGTCAACTGTCCTGGCAACAACATGGGTGGTGGATTTTGTCCTATGTGCTCCAAGATGTAACAATAGTTCACTTATATTCTATGTTCTGATCATTTTATGAAGTGGACAGACTTATCTCTAAGATGCCATCCAACAATATGCCAAAATCTTTTTTTTTACGACTTTAAATTTAGAATTTAGGGTGCACATTACATTCGATGGCACATTAGATTTGCATACATACAGTATTTAGTTTCAGACAAAACTTGTATCACCTCTAATGTCTATATTTATTAATGCTGTGAGATAAATATTTATCCTTGTGGTCGCCCTTTTAAGTTTACACCCTGAATAATGCATCAGCTTTACATACAACTATCAAAATGCATCAACACAGAGTTACAAATACTGTGCCTCTCTTTTCAGACGCCTGGTGGAGAGAGGTGGTATGTTGACAAGGCAGAACTCCGTTTTACTGCTTCAGATTCTGGCAAAATGTTCCAGAATATCAATAAACCTGGTAAAGTGCATTTGACAGTAACATCAACAAATTTAAAGTCATTAAAAGTAATACTTATTCATTTATATGGAATGTTTCACCATTTACAGAAAATATTCACACATTGGCAGTCACAACCTTAATGTTGCATCAAATACTTTCTTGCTATTCCACAGAAGTCTGCTGCTTGTTGTAAAATGTTTTTAACTCTTTCAACATATCCCAGAATAAGAAAACTGCTGGGGCATAAATTTAAGACTAACTTGTGTAGGAACTAATACAGTGAAGCAACTTATATATGCTTCATTAGCTGGTGAGTCAATTTAATAGTCTTATGCTCCACTTACCAATAAATTATGCAGAACATGTCACATGCCATGGTCCACATTATCAGCTCTGAGTTTACAATGCTTTGAAATTGTTGATGAGTGGATGATGCTTCGAAATTGTTAAACCATTAAATTTACATCTGAAACAGAACTAGACAACATAAATCCTTTCCTTGACTTAAAAGATTATAAGAACAGGCAATAATTTGAAATTTGGAATATATAGAAAAAATAAGCATACTGACAATTACATAAAAGCAAGTGGCTTCAATCCCAGCACACAAACATGCAGGACTGCCACGAGTGGCCGAGGTTGTTAAGGCCCGGACTCGTGAGCGGGAGGTCTGGGGTTCGAATCCCACCAGGACCGCCCTCCCTGACTGGTTTGTTTTTTTTTTTTTTTGTTTTTTTTTGTTTTTTTGTTTTGTTTTTTTTTCCAGGTTTTCCTCAGTCCTCATAACTGGCAAATGCTGGGGAAACACCCTAAACTTAGTCCTGGAATGCTTCCTTCCAAAAAAAAAAATATCCTTCCCAATTTATCATTTTATCTCATGTATCATCAGTGTCCACCGCCTGTGATGCCTCAGTAGTAAAAACGGGCATTAAACACTACTCAATAAAACAAAAACAAACATGCAGTCCTCAACACCTTAGCACATAGACTCGGTAACATACCCATGAATGAAGTTTCAATATAAACTTGGAGTACTCACACATAATACAAACAGCAAAATGCATATGACCAAGAAATTGTAGACAAGAAAATCAAGAAATTCAAACCCAAAAACAGCTTAAACAGATTACAATATTGACAGCATGAAAAGAAACTACCATTAACAGGAAATTTACATATCGTCCATAGACCACCAAAAAATTTCAGAAAATACTAAACAGTTCAGTATTACTTTGTCCCCAGTGAACAAATTCAGCCTAAATAATCTGCTTAACTCCAGTGATAATGATAAACAGTTCAGTATTACTTTGTCCCCAGTGAACAAATTCAGCCTAAATAATCTGCTTAACTTCAGTGATAATGACAGAATCTATAATGATAAGAAACCAGAACTGTAAAATCAACTGCTCAGAATGCAACAAATTGTACATTGGAAAAACAAATTTGAACACTGGAGAAACATTAAGTACAATCAGATAGATAAATTAGCGATTGCACATCACTTTTGGAGAGATAAGCATGATACAGAAATGGAAATAAAATTACTGAATTCATAGATAGACCTTTGGATCTGGGAATAAGGAGGGGAAAATATGAAGATAAGGTTGTGAACTTTAAGAACCCAATAAAAGACAAATTAATCCAAAAGTTCATAAAATGTCCACAAGAGGTACATCAAATCCATTCAGCCATCAACGAATCAGTGGATTCATAGCTGATGATGTAAGCAATGGCCTGTGAAACATGTTCTGTATAATTTATTGGTAAGTGGATTATTAAATTGACTCTACAGCTCAGTCAATTAAGGACTATACAGACAACCTTGTTTGCCAAAAATGATATAATTGCTAAATATGAAAACAGCTTTCTAGTATGTGTGTACTGCTCGTAATACAAAAGCATGATGTCTGTTAAATCCTGTAACCATGGTATAGCCAAATGCATCACTCTATTGCCGAGAACAGCATGGGCATATGTGACACATAAACTAGAACAATATTGTTATCATTCATGCATATCTATGCTTAGCTGACAGTTCCTAAATAACTAAAATATGTTCATACATTCAGGAGTAGTATAGTACCTTCTGATTTTATTAGATAAACTATTAAAATAACCTAATTATATAACTGTATAAACTTAAATTTTCATAGCTGTCATTGTTATTGTAAACATTTATATACTTATGAAACTAGTTTTATGTATAAATATAATGGTGGAATAAATGAATGATGGAGCAATAGCAGAAGGAAAGGCATGGGAAATCCAAGAGCTGGAGAAAACCTGCCCAGGCACTGCTTCATCTGTCACAAATTCAATTTACAGTCACTGATATTGAACCAGGGAAACCTCAATGGGACACAAGCGTCTAATCACTTGGCCACAGTGCTACCATTTGTGTGTTTAAGGTCACACAAATGAAGATTGTCTGAATGTTAATCATCAGAAAGCCCAATATGGAACAAAGGGCCAAAGTGAAATTTTGTTTTGTTTTTCAGGATTTTCTGTATTGGGAAAGGTAACAATATAGAGCCAACCACCTTGCTCACCCAATATGGCTCCACACATTATTTCTTATCCCAAAAACTAAAGTTATTGCTGAAAAAAGTTTTTTTCCCCCCCTTTCTTTCCAGCATTCCAAACATCCAGGCAAATGTGTTGATCTCATTGATAAGAAAGAAAACTTAAACAATGTAAACAATAACAAAAATAATTTGTATCTGAAGAGAATTATTTTTAAGGGAAAAGTAGTAGTTTTTCTGTGCTGCTGCTTCATACTTTGGTCCATTCACAAATCTTTTTGGACAACATACACAATGTCTTGTAGTATTACAAAGACAGAAAAGTTATAACACATTTTGTTTTATGTTCAGCTGCAACTAGACTTGCCAGATTTTCAGAATTTTAATAAGGGACATATAGTTTTTTCCCTCAAAGGCAGGTAAGGGTCATTCTCTAGTCTTAAAAATGACAACCAATCCAGTTAATATTATATATATTTATTTTGTATTATATATTCACTGTCACTACATACAGTCATCTTTGTTTTTTTCTCAAACAAGACTGCCCTATGTTTTTGTGCATGGCTGAATAGGCATTTTGTTTTAAATCAGTTTCATCAACATGTACAGTAGAAAATTTGCAATTACATGTTATTTTTCATGGGAGATAACCCTAAATGTTATTGTTCCTTCTACCATTTTGTTGAATATATGCAAAGTCTCTTCTTTATTTTTTGGTGGAGAATACCTTATATTGCAAGAGATAGTATCTAATAGGCAAATAACATCCTAATATGAGGCAACTGCACACAATGGTTGATCATATCACCTATGTTAACCAATTTACTCACTCCATGCTATCCCTACCAAGATTCACACCCTGACCTATAGGCTACTGGAGTTAAGATTAGATACTGATTTTCCAAAATATGAGAAATTTAGACAAATGTTTCATGAATTCTGCATGATTTCATGATGCAAAAATTGATATGAAGGACAAAATGTGGATTTTTTATATCCTCTATGACTTTGAAACAGTACACAATTTTTCCTCCTCGCTTATGGTAAATTGCATATTACAGGGGATGTCTGGTAAGTCTAGCTGCAAAACAATAAGTAATTAATATTTTATACAACAAATGTTATTTTCTTTTCAGGATATAAGCATCTGAAAACCAAAGAAAACATGCTGTTTCCGACGCCGGTAGGGAAGTCCTACTCATGCCCGTCTGAAACCACGGTGGAGCTCCTAGATGGCGATATTAGAGCTAAGGTGTTCCTCCGAGGATTCAAGCTACAGCCCTTCATCTTCAAGAGAGAATTTGGACCAGGTGAACATTCTCATTCTTTTGCAGCTGAATACAAGAATTTAAAAAATGACAATATCTCACCAATATCTCGTGTGTCAAGTTGCATCCAGGGATTGAGAGCTTACTGACAGTATACAGATCACTTCCTTCTCCACAGTTTAAGCTCCAAAGTAAATCAAAATCGAAATGCCTTCTTCAGCATTATGCAGGCAATAGACATAGGGGATTTCTTTTCACTGATGAAAAAATACTCACAAAGTAATAATACTTCAACCTCAAAAGATGCTCAAGACAATACAAAAGTTCTCAGATATGATGGTACCACTGAGCTGCATTTTTGTGAAAACCTCCGCCAAAGTGTATTGAGATACTGTGTTGGAGCCTTTTGTTAAACCTTTGAGCTACACATTTTTCAATAAAGAACACTGGAGTTTCCAATAGGACTCGGCACCAGCTCATAAGACAAAGAGCACCCAGGAGTGTCTTCAGGCAAATCTACTAGGTTGTAAACTTAAAGAAGGAACAGTGAAGTTGTTAAATATACAAATGAGTCAGTATTAGGTGACACTAAAACTTCACTAACTGGTTAATTCTTCAGAACATGTTTCAAGAGTGTTCGCCTGCCAGCATTAGTCCGTCCCCAGCTGAAGATGAGAGCACTCTTGAAACATGTTCTGAAAAATTAACCAGTTAGTGAAGTTTTACTGACATATTTGTATATATAAATCTACCAGACCTTATCTCAATAGCTCATCAACCTTCCAGCAGTGCTGATTTGAACCTGTTGGACTATAAATTATCACTGGTCTACATAATTTTTGCTGAATGAAAACTTTATATTTTATGATTCCTTACCATAAAGAGTATCTCAAACCAGCCTTAGTTTTGTTTATTGGACTACAGTTTTTCAGAAATCAGTATTATAGAAAATAATAGTTTTTATTTGTTCATTAAGCAGATACATAAAATAAATATTCTGAGACATTTAAACAAGATAATAAATGGTTTGCCTTGTGAATGTAACAGCAGGGCTAAATCAGAGCATTTGATAAGAAAAAATTGGCCATAAATTGCAATTTAGTTTCTGGAGAAAAAATTGCTAAGTATGAACCATAGATTTTTACTTCTAACGTTCTTCTTCTACCACTCCATATCAAATTAGGCTTGATGAAGCAATTTGTTACTGCTCTGAATAAAGATGGTGATTGTTTGAGCTTTATTGTAACAAAGTTTCCACAGAAAACTGTGCTAAAATAGCAAGGATTTTCGATGGATTCCAGATTCATAAGCGTATGCAGGATGAGAACCTTTCCTTAGTTGGTGTCAGAGTTAGAGAAGTCAGAATGATTGACGTACAAAAAAGTGACAGAAAACTTTCTTGGCAACAAGATATCTGAGAACTATAAAGAAACTGTGGAGGAAATGTTACATCTTAAAAATCTAGGTGTAGAATGGGTGTTAAAGTGCATTTTCTCAACAGCCATATTGATTACTTCCCTGCAAATCTTGGTGCAATGAGTGAAGAACAAGATGAGCAATTTTATAAAGACATTAAAACAATGAAAATCTGTTATCAAGGCTATTGATGTGTGTCAACGATGGCTAATTACTGCTGGTGTTTGAAAAGAGACACTAGTGAAGGAAATATCAGAACTTTGAAAAAAAGTTTGGAAATTCTTGATTATTGACACAAAGATCTCTTTTTTTATTATATTCATTAATATCTAAGTTAAAATGAAGCCTACAAAAACAGTTTTGTCTTAGCTATATTTCATCAAGAATATAAGTACATTATTACATTTGATGTGACTTTGTCTAACAACCTAGCCCAAAAGAGTAAAACTGAAACATATTTGAATTCAGGCATTCATATTACATATATATCCAGGTATAAATATAAAAAAACAAGGAAAAAATCTTTTTTTGTAGACCAATGTTATGGGCAGGCAGTACTTGAAGAAATGGCCTGCAAGAGTAGTTGCTCCAATATGCGCCCCTGATGAAGGAATTTGCAGATTTCCCATTAGAGTTGTGTGCAATTAATGAGTGGCTTAAGTCTCTTAAGCACTGTATGAAAGCCAGAGGCAATCATTTTGAAAAGCAATTTATACTCTCTGAGCAAAATGCACATAAAAAGCATATTGAAATATAATAATGCCTCTCTTTGTATTTCATTAAAAACTTTGTAACATTTATTCTATGAAGGGTTCCCCCAGTTTAAGCTCGGATATTTTTACTTACATTTTTTCATGGTGAGATTCCCTTTTCCGCCACAGAATGTATTCAATTTGATATCCATAGGCTGGACCTATGACTCTGCAATGCAATTGCCATTGTAGAAGACTACTCCAAGAACAGGAACAAGGATGTTAGCCCACTCCTCCTGGCATACATTCCAGAGACTCTTAATTATGGTGGGACATCGAGAAGCAAGGTGCTGTTCCAGCACACCAAATCCACTAAAATCCATTGGTGAGGCATCTGGTGACATCATAGAAATCCTTTTATACGTTATCAGGCTGACACCTGTATCTACAGTTTTCTGGTGGCAGTAGTCCTGGGATGATAGAGGAACGTGGTTGAATGCTTTATCCATGTGGATCCATACATTTGGAGCATCCTCATTATGTAACTGGGGAATATCTTCATCAAAAATTGGATCCATGACATTGCTTTGGTAATAGGCTGCATTAATTTTTACATTTTTGGCAACTCTGTTTCCCTTGAGCACAGTAACCTGCAACTACCATAATCCCCTTGAAAACGTTTCCTTGTTTTTCTGGATGAAGTTGGAGCGCCCCTTTTGGCCCACTTAATGGTAGTAAATAGTACAGGTTTTGTTTGTGTCATCTACATAAATTCATGCTTTATCCAGAGAAACCATCATTGCCACTTTGCACCTGCTAGGTGGTGTTCATATAATTTTCTTGCATTGGTGAAACATTCTCTAATGAGCTGTTCTTTCAAGATATGCCTGCATGCTTTATGCTGCGCTTCTAGGCCCAGTTGTTGGTTGATTATCCTATAAATAATCCCTTTAGATTTTTCAATGCATTTGGCAATGCTGTTTTGTGGTAGAGGGATTTCTTGTTTCACTGCTGCCCTCATCTTGACTACTAGCCCTTTAGTTGTGCTGGTTGCACCCTTTTCTCTCCCCCCCTCTCTCTCTTTTGCAGATTGGGCAAATGGGAATCCATTTTTGTGCAGCTGTGTATGTGACCCACATACAATTTACTTATGGTAACACCTTTCTTTTTACAACTTTCTGCTACCATTGAAAGACTGTAATTTGGAAAGCCCAACAACATAACCCTTCCACAAATCAGTGAGTTATGAAGTCATTATGGGGTAATATTTGCATCAGACTGGATGAAATGATGTGATAGCACATGTAAGCATGTACCACTAGGAGGAGTGGGAGAGTGATACAAAATCATCTAAGCTTTACTGGGGCAACCCTTCATATACTAAACTATTGCACACTTATGCTATTATTATGTCCAACCATCACCAGTGCTTCTATTTTAAAGTACATATTTTGTTCCAGAATACATTTGCTCTCCTGGTGGAGCCCGTGCTTATAGAGATGAGACGGCTCCAATTGCTGTGGGTAGCACGTTGGCAATAGTAGTCCTCCTTACCGTCACCGGATATGGCGTCTATCGTTATTTCAAAATCAAGAAAGTACAATATGATACTATGGAGTAAAAACAGAAGGAAATTAATTAAGCATATCAAGTGAAGATATTCACTCTTCACCAGTCCTATTACAAACACAATATCTGTGTATGTTTAATTGAAACAACAAAACATTGAAAATAAAACAATAAAGTCTGTAAGTCTGAAAATGAGTATCATAATTTTTGGGGTTGAAAATACTAAAAGAAATTTAGAAAATTCTGAGAATGCTTACAAGAACATTATTTGCTCTTAAAATTAAATTGCATTAAACTATATGAAAATAAACTTTTAATACAGACTGAGGAATTTTAAGCACAAAAATTATGCTTGGAAATATGCATGCAGCAATGCAATTGCAAAAGTCAAAATATGCAATAAAATTATTAATACTAAAACTAAAATTTAAAAGAAAGCTATAGTCTATTTATCTTTATCTTATATTCTCTGCAAGCATTATTCAGCATTTTGTTAAATATATAAAGCTCAAGCTTTGAAATACAGTAGTTCCATTGCTGTACTATTTGATTGGCTAATGCTTTTATTTTTTAAAAAAAAAAATATATATATGAAATGTATATTCATATGATTTTCTTTTGACAGATGTTCCATCATAAAATCGCAGTATATTACCACTGAAATAGTGGATATAGTTTCTGTATAGTTAGCAAAGCAATGACATCTAAAATGCGTGATATTTATTAGAATTTTTAATGTTTATATAGAATAAAGTTTAAGTTCTCAAAAACTGTTAATTAAAAAAAATAATGTAGTCCAGCATGATATCTAGGTACAGGTGGTAAACACTTTACAGCTATATGAAGATTTATGTGTGCATTTTGAGAAGTTTTGCTGATCAATTGCAAAAAATAAAAATTCTTATGGATTTTTCCATAAGAAAAGACAAAAAAATGTGTAGTTTAAAAACTTAGTTTATTACAGATATTTATCACAGTTTGTTCTGAGTTCTGTTGCTATTGTTTAGTTTCAGATATATAAATTTACAGGTTTTTTTGTTGTGAATGGAATATCTTACAGCAGAGCAAGCTCATTATTTGTCAAAGGAAAATTGTTTTATCAACTATAATTTTTCTTATTTATCAGTTAAAATGTTAAAAAAAAATTTTTTTTTAAATATGTAGAAATAAGAAGCAAATGAAGTGCTTATATTAAGACATAGACACACCATTGTAAATACGTGAATATTTTGGTAATATATGCTCTTATATGGGTGGAAGGAAACTTTTGACTTTCCTCTTAATCTCAGAGAGATCATGCTATATTGAGGATTTCTGTTTAAATAAATTTTGCCATAGCACTGTCCATTTCTGAGATTATAATTGATTTATTTTGCACAATCTTGCAATGTAGGAATCCAGTGCTTGCTATTAATTCCTTAGCTTCTTCAGCTGTTTTTTCAATGAATAAAAGACTGTTAATACATTCTGTCAGTGTGCAATAAACATTAAGGGTTTGTTCACAATGTAATTTAGATAGAATATAAAGTAAACATTAAAGTCTGATATCAAATTGTTTAACTCTCTATCAGGCACAATATATCTAAGAAATAACTTTCCCACTATTTTCAGCATACACTATAAATGTGAAATAGCTCTAATCCATAGAAGCTTTTTAAACCCATTATAGCAATTTATCATTACTGATTAGCTGTCTGTTATTTTGTTTCATTATCAAACAGGGGTGTGTTCGTTTGTTTAATGAATTTATATGCATAAAAGAAAAAAACAACAGCAATATCCATATGAAACCTTTTATCTTACACCTAATGTTTATATTTGTGACTATTATCTGTAGGTGACTTCGTTTGCTAATGCATTGCAAAGCAATATCTTGATCAGTTTTTGGAGTATTTTGACCAAGGAAATAGAGGACTGTAGGAGTAGCCTCTTGCAAACCCTTTGACCAAAATAATTAATCATTGCCAGATTCTACATGTTGATTGGGGGACTTCGGGGACGTTCATAAATGCTATATTCAAAGCGCATGCAGTGAGTGCACACTGCAGTGGGCACTTTGCCTATAAACATAATGGTCATAATCATAAGCATTTGGAAAAAGAATGTTAGGGTAGAGTAGCTGTGGCCAGCGTTTTAGAAGGCTCTCCTGCAAAAGCTCCTGGGTTCAAATCATGCACAACTTTATTATTATTATTATTATTATTATTATTATTATTATTATTATTATTGTTGTTGTTGTTGTTATTGTTGTTATTACTGGTTTTATAAGTGTAAAAATAGAACATTGTTGCCTAAATATCATATTATATTTTAATATATCATCCAAGTTTTATGACATTACCCATGCACACACAAAAATGTAATCACAAACTAATCTATTCTTTACATATAACTAAATAAATACATTAACAGAAACATTTATCTTCTAAAATGAACACACATCGAAGTAAACACAAATTAATATCTGGTGTATGAACCATCAGTATTTATAAAGCCCTGAATCTTTGGAGCATAGATGATATTAGATTTCTACAATAGTGTGGATGAGAGGCTATAACATCCAAGGCATTTTGAATTTGTGCCCATAAGTCATTTTTGTCCTTCTTGCATGTGCAGGGAATTCGTGTGCAGCATATTACATTTAGATAGAACAAATACTGAATGAAATACTATAATACTCATTTTACATGTGTGTGTGTGTTAACATAGCTCGCTGTGTATGGGAAACAATATTATGAAACTAATTTGTCATAATATGTTACAATCATTATTTAAAAAAAAAATGTTTCATGCCTGGAGGTAAACCTGCACTCTTAACCATGAGATCACTGCACACACTGCCACAGAGCTAACAGAACACACATACTAGACAACTTCTTTAATACATGCCATATAACACAACTCCTGCAGTGGCTACACAGCCTTGCTGGTGCAAGCAGTGCACTTTAACAAGTAGGACTTAGAAGAATGTTGCATTCAAGAGATGACTCATTTTTGGTCAAAGGGTGTACATAACAGCTATTATATATATGCACTGTTGCATGTATTTCCAGTTTTATATGACTAACTGTTGTTGCATTAAAAGTTAAATAAAATATTTAAAAGACAATTACATAATTATAGTGGAACAGTGTATTAATGGCAAGACAGTCATATACATTAATCTGGGCCAGGAAAAGAACCTCAAGCCTGAAAGAAGAGGCCTCTGACCAAAATTTGTCGGCCGTTTCATGCCCTGATTTGAATGGAACGCTGATGACCTGTGATGTTAAAGAGCATCCATAAATAAATCAAATAAAAAAAAATCTCATGCAGTTATAATAGTTTCGTTAGTAGTCAGCTGTTGCTGAATAGTGAGTTTCATGTTAATGCACAAAGTACTTTATTTTGATGTGTTAATGAAAAGAAAATGAACGCTACAGAGCTTACATTCTAAGCCTTTTTCTTTGTGACCATTGCAACAATTAAAAATTGAGTAGACCAACTTAAAGTATTCATTTGAATCAAACTGTGATTTCAAAACATGGGAAGTAATACAATACTTTCTGCAGAGACTAAACTTCATCCTGCATATTCCAGACTTTAATCAAAAGGGTCATTGCTTAGTTTTTTTGCATTAAAACCTCGAGAGTAACTTTTTAAATAGGTATGGTAATAAGATATTTTAACTAAATTTTCTTTTTCTGTTGTGTATGTAAAGCCAAGCAGATGAGAGTCTAAATTCTAAAGATTCTAGAAATTTGTGATATATGTTCAGCAATAGCAGTAGTAAAATTGTGTAACCCTGGTTTATGCTGAAGCAAGTTGCCACATTTGTCAAACAAAAGTATGTGTTTGTATCCTTTGTTGCTGTCAGTCACATTTTCATACAGACATTGTCACAGAAACAGGAAGTATTCAATCTAAATGACCCAAATGACTTACAAAAAGCCCTGGAATTAGAGCATTATTATAATTAGCTGCAAATTTCTTTTTTCTATTGAAATGAAATAACTTTGAGTTTATATCATCAAAAGATTTACTGCAGATTCTTGGCTCACTTCTTGCAAATATGCTCTGCATGCTCTAAACAGTAGTAGATTTCACATTTCATTCAGCAGTATCTTGAAAGTCACTTCTTAGATTCCAAATAACATCTCTTACAAGATTTGTTTATTTTCTGAGGAAAAATTTGGGATAAAACTCAGTGAATTTATGAAAAGTTTAAAATACCTGATGATATTTATTGTTTACCCATTTGCATATGGTGCTATATTAAGTCATTTTTTCCCCTTGTTGGTGCTATATGAAGTTATTTTTTCCCATTGTTGTAGTATGACAGAAATAATAAATTTCCTGAATTACAAGCACTTATCGCTTCAATACCATACATTGCACTAATTGTTTTTTTAGAAATAAAATAAGAAATACCACAATATAAACAACACTGAAATAATAAAAAATTAAATGTTAACACACACAACCCTAATGTAGGCAGTATCTCTCTGATACATTGCATCCAATTGTGTAACAATAAATATTCAG
This sequence comes from Metallyticus violacea, assembly GCA_030762175.1. NCBI lineage: Eukaryota > Metazoa > Arthropoda > Insecta > Mantodea > Metallyticidae > Metallyticus > Metallyticus violacea. The sequence continues at coordinate 13,443,599 of CM060842.1, read as the reverse complement.
TGCAACAGAGCATTAAAGAAATGTTGCCATAACCTATTCATTCCTGAGATAGTTGTTTTGTTTTGCTCAATTTTGCAAACCAAGAATTCAATACTTTTAATTCCTTAGCTTCTACAGCTGCCTTAAAAATAAATGAAATGTCATTAACAGGCTCGGTGAAACTTGTCAAGAATAATTTATAAGTACTAACCAAATAAATATAAAAGTGGAATCCCTAATTAATTCACATATGCACATACGCTAATCTAGATCTGACCTTGAATGAATTTTAGAAACGAGAGAACCCAGTGGTTTATTCCTTTTGTAACAATCTCCATCTACTCTTGTTATATTACATAAGTTGAAAACTACCTCACATACATGGAAAGGAAGTTTAAAAGATGGAATACATATATTGAAGTTTCAATCAGGTTCTTCCAGCATGCAGATTATTACAATGAAAATTAAATACAATAAATGTAACATAAAAACTAAGATTTGATTGTTTAATGGAACCACTCACAATTACTTATGCACACATATGACAATAGATTAATAAAATCCTAGATAATGGTGTTCATCTGCTTGGGAATCTTTCTCAACACATTAATGTTACTGCAGCCCTATTACTGAAGCTAACATTACAAAATATGCAGCATTGTTAAGTTGTGTAATCATACAAACTGGCATTTGTTTCATATAAACAGTTGAAGATCGTTATTAAAATACACAACATATTTCATTCTTGGATGTTCAAACCCTGCAAATCTTATAATCAAAAGATTGTGAAATTAATTACTGTTAAATAATTAACATGTAGAGAAAATTATCTTGCCTTTTTCTATAAGAAATATTTACAAATTTAGTTATGTAGAAAATGTGCTTAAAAAATGAAACATGCGAATTTCAATTATGTAAAAGATGTGCTAAATAAATTTTTATACCAATAAACTTCTTCAAAAAGGATTAAAAGACACAAATTTGTTGTGTTCTAATCGTCTTAAAGAATCACCCAACTCAAGGAAAGTCATGTGTACCCTTCCACTCTGCATAGGACATGATATGAATCAAAAAATGTAACACTAATCCACAAATGTAGCACTAGATAGATGCAGACAGAAAATATTATACATGGTATAGAACATTATTAGCAAAAATTACTTCAGCATTATAATTTAGTTCTGAAACAAAAAGGAACTTTTTAAAATTATATCCACCAAAAAGTGTCTGAATAAGAAGACAAAATAATAATTTATACAGCTTCTACGATTTTTCTGATCAAAATAGGATCATACCAAATGTTAGACTTGTTGAGAAAAAATACTAAATGTGGCCAAGTTCAGCCCACTAAAAATTTTAACATTTGCAGCAAAAGACATAAGTCCATATTGAAAGATTTTCAATACTATAAACTTTGCTCTTTTATTTTTATTCCTCCTCCATTCACCTTCTGGGTTTTTTTTTTTTTTTTTTTTTTTTTTTTTTTTTAATAAAGAAAATACATTCTAAAACACTAAAGGAAAATGACTAACTTATAGTCATAAACTGGTCTGAAGAAATATAAAAAATATATTTTTAAAAATTAGCTATTTCTATGGTGTAATAGAAAGATTTTTAACCTCTGACTGCATCTAAATGCAAGCCATGTGGGGCTGAGGTCACACCAATTGTTGCTTCCATTATACCACAACTTTGATCAATAACAGCCTGCACACAAAATTAATTTTATCTCATTTTGAACACTAACCTGTTTTATAGGAGCTATTTGAAATTGTATCTGGCAGTCACATATTTCCAACATCTTTTAATGAAATTTGCATTTCGCTCACAACAGGCTCTGCTTCCATAATTTTTCCAACATCTGCCCTGATATTTTTGTAAGTTATTTGACAACAATGGTTTTCAATGCAAACCAGTAAAAGACTTGAGAAATGTTGGAGATTGGCAAAACAATCTTTTTATTTATTTTCATTCAACATATTTATCAAAAGGCAGGAATTGACATCATTTTCTTTCTAGCTTTACAGTACAACCTGACATAGGCAGTTCTTCAGATGAAATTAGTGAAGTGCCACTTCACGTGTTTTTTAACTAGATACATTCAAACATATATTTGGTTTCTATTTTTTATTTTCAAATATCCTAATATTCATATAGGAACATGTTTTTGGAATTGCTATGTGAACAGCGAATTTCACTGTCCTGGAGAAGTTACTGCAACAGAAATAGAAAAAGATGAAATGTTCCTCTGAGAAGGGAAGGAGCGTTAAGTTAGCAAAACGTCTCTTTTCTTTCAAGACTTAAAGCTGCTTGTCCACATGCAGGCACAGAGCTGATGCAGCTGTTTTGTGCTTTCTGATGTTTAGCTGCATGTTTATGCCTGGTTGCCATGACAACAAATAAAGCTTGGCTTATGTTTCTGCATTTATACTACCTGCTTCCAGGCTACAGGAAGTTTATCACCCTGAATCTTTTGGGGGAGAAAGGCCCCTTATAGAAGCTATTCAGTCATTCATTGACACTTAACATGTTTTGCAAATCAGTCCTCCCCTTGAGTATTCGGCTATTTTTTATCCTCTTAATTTTACTTTTGGTAACTTCTGTTCAGTGTGTGAAAACAGTATGTGCTATTGGTGCATTTATTAAAGTTAGCTGCTGTGAGTTATATGGAATTAAAGCATTGTCATTAACTAAATTTTTTAAAACTTATTAGTTATTTGCAATGAATCTGCAAAATGACAATGTGTAGTGTGCTACAAACCTAATTTTAAAGTGGACTGACTACAATAAAAGGCATGTGTTACTAATGGGAAGACCACAGTCAATTCTTAATGTGTCAGTGCAAAAAATGTAAAGGAAAAATGTGAAATGCACTAGCAGACATTTTAAAAGTTTGTGGTATAATGAACATGAGTGACACTTGCAGAAACTGTTCTCCACCTGTGGTGCCTCACTAGTAAAAGAGGATGTTAAACATCAGCGGCCACTGCAACCTGACAAAATCTTGTTTTGTTTAGGCCTCAGAGTTCAGGTTTGGGCAGTATAGCAAATGTTGGTTCATTTCTTGGTGAATATCAGCACAAAGTAGGCATTTGCCAGATGGATACATTTCCAATATGTGAGAAAGAGTTGTGTTCCGACATTAGGTGAAATTTGGCCATGGCTTCTTTACAGCTCTTTAGTTTCAATTGGTTTGCAAGCTCTTCAGCTTCCTCCTACTGCTTTCCTTTCACTGCTTCATAGTTTTTTGTGGTACTTATAAGATCCCATGTTTTCTTAACTTGCTGTATCTTGTTTCTGAGGTGTGGTTTGGAATTTACTAATATTTGAACCTGCATTCCTTTCTTATGAGTCTATTTCACTACCAAACATCCATTGGAAGACTTATCTATTTTTCATGATTTTTAGAGGAATTTTAGTAGTATTCAGCATTCTCTTATATTCTCTGATTCTGGGAATAATAACATAATAATTAATTCTATTCATTTTAAAATTACAAATTTAAATCACATATGCATTTTACTTTTTCAGTTTGAAATTTTACTGCCACTCTGAAAAGTCATCTTTATGGACTCAATGCGACAATGGCTTCTTTTTATTTTACAAAATCTTGTCAATTCCTGAATCCAATATTAATACCAAGAGCTATAAAATAGCATCAACATTCATTTGGTTTCATATTTTGTTTTAATTGCACACACAGCAGAGAAAGTTGCTTTACCTAAATATGTAGTTGCAAAATTTATTAATAATTAAATGTTTTTAAATCTGGAATTGAGGGTTACATCAGAATAAAGTTCAGCTAAGCTTTCTTATCTTGAAGAGTTTTTCACTACAGAGCAGGACAATAATTATGCAGACCAGAATTAAAAACCACTGTTCTGTAGTAGAGCAGTGATTCCTATAGAATCTATTCTAATATAACACGTCTTCTAAAAATGTTATGGCATGGATTTGAGAGCAGAAGGTCTCAAGTTCATTTCCTGCCAGAAGTATCCTCCTTGAGGTTCTTTCCAGGAATTTTATCAATTCTCTACTTAAAAGAACCTTATATTTTAAGAGAGCCTGATAATTTGACACCAGTTAATCCATGAGATATTTATTTTATTTTAGTTCAATATGATTTATGCCTTTAATTTTTTTCCCCAATTCTCATTAATGGCAAATGCCAAGAAGCTATGCTAAACATAGACCTGGAATGCTTTCTTCCTTTAAAAAAATTCTTTCCCAATTTGTCATTTCATCTCCTGTATCATCAGTGATGCTTCAACAGTAAAAATGGGCATTAAACACTTTAAAAAATTCCGCACGTCAATAAAATTTACTTCACTAACACACTATAATTAACAACACGGAATGCCAATAGCCTATAATATAATAGCATAAAATAATACAAAAACTTGGGTTATAATCTCTTTACTGTAAAATGAATTATAACACAAAGAAAAGAAATAATGCTAGCACTTGCAACAGCACTGTGCTTAATTATCCATACACAGCCATCACCAAGGGAACTATCTTATACTATAGCAGGCCATTAGCGTGACTTTGGCCCAGAGCACTGCACTCAGCTGCAAATACAGGTCAAAAATAATGCTCAGTATTAATCAATTGCTAATAAGTAGTGTTTACATAATCCAAATCTGTTAGAGTCCCCAAAATACAGGAATCAATAAATTTATATGTTCTACAAACTTTTTTAACAGTTAATGTTGATCATTAAATACTTAAATCAAAAGAAAAGTTGTAGCAGTTGCAATAATTCTTTTTCACCTCTCTCAGGACAAGGTGATTCTGAAAAGAACATTGTATTCTCTTCTTGGACATGGCTTTTATTTTGTTTGACCTCTGTCCTAGTTTTTTGTTTCATATCAAATATGTTTTCAAAACTTCATGCCTATTTTATACTGCCTATTTTGTAACAATAAATGTTTTGCTATTTCTGTGCCAATGCTTGAGTCCTGAGCATTATAAAAGATAAATATATTTATTTTATGCTTCTGTTCATTTGAAGCATTATCTCAGAGAATTAACAAATTATTTAATACAGAGGTAAGACAGAATGCAGTTTTGTAATATCACATCACGTTGCCCTAAAGCAGAATAATTAAGAACAAAATGTAATTAAATATAATGTGGAGTAAAGGTGTATAGCAGTTTTTATGCTCTCTGTCCACTTGTTATAATGTAAATTAGAATTTAGTTACAGAACAAAATAGAATTTATGATTTATTAAATCTCAGGTTTTTAACATAAAGCCTAAGAAAGTTTCAGAATGTGTTCTGTTCAAAGGGGTTTACTCAATTTTGAGGACAATTTGGGAGAGGGAAAGGTAGCATGTATTGCAACATCTTCAGGGTGACAGCCAACTAGCTTTATTAATTTGTTGTAATAACCAAACCAATGAATGTAATGTTCCTTGTATATACAGAGAAAAGTACTTTGTCATCATATATGCAATTAATACAGAAATAATAATGCCTGTTTTTTTTTATTTCTTTATTGTATTTATATAATGTTATTAATTTCAATTCATTTTACACATTTGTTTTTCACTAATTCTTCTCCTATATACTTGAAAAGAGATGCAGCTACATTTTATTTTTCTTTTGATATTACCTACCACTGTTACAAGATGTATGAATATAAGTCATGACCTATTAACTGTGTGTAAAAATCTATCTAAATAATATGTCTTGTTGCATAATTCAAATTACCATTTCTTGATTCGCATTTAATAGCAAATTAATTCTATGTACTTATTGCATTATTCTATGAATTTTAAAGTTAATGCAAGTTTAGTTCCATAGATATATAATAAAATATTTATTTATTTTTTAGAAAAAAAATAAAGCCTGAAAGTTGCCCATTAAAATATACCTTAGAACTGAAATTAATTGTTATACATAACTCAGCACAATCTAGTTTAGTAAATAAAGCACAATATTCTTCCCTTACTCATTAAAAAAGTATTATTTTTGTGTGTTTGCGTGTGTGAGTAAATGTTGTTGAAATTTGTTGAATGGGTGGCTACTTATTTGCATTTTGGTGCTATTTATGAAAGTCAAAATTATTAAAGCAAACAGAAATTTTTACTAATATAGAGTTTGACAGTATTGACAGATATTTAAATGTATAAAAAAGTTTATTATCTACATTTATTTGCAACCTAATTAGAACATTTAAAGATAGTGTAGGATTACTGCAATTATTAACTTAGCATTTAGTAAGCTTTCTTTTCTTTTTGTTTATATATTCAGAGGCATGTTTATATCAACAAATATTTAAGAAAGTGAAGACAAATTTATTTTTCATGTTAAAAAACTGGATAACTATTAGAATATAAACATGTAATATATTAAATATGTTGACCCTAACTTTGATATTAAACTGTTAGGTAAAAGAACATGCTGTATAAAATACAAGGCTACTTCCTGCTACTTAAGTAAATCATTATTTAATCATAAAACAGCTGCAGAGGTTTTGAGAATATAAGATGACATAATCTTTATGAATATAAATAAATAGCTGATGACAAAAATGCTCTACGTATTACATGCCTATGATCATAAAATTGTCTTCAAGAATTTGATCTCTACTTATATAAAACAAAAAGGAAACATAAAAAAAATATATATTAATATATAACCCAGTGTCATGTCTTCCACTTGCTCTTAAAAAAAAAAATCTATATAATATTGCGTGAAAGATGATTGTGAGTAATGACATGTTTGTTAGTGAGAAAGAAATTGTAAATAATGTTGTTCAATGATTCTCATGTGGTAAAAAGAAGAAAAATAAACAAATGAATAAAAATTTAACTTTTATCTTATATTTTCAGTTTCTCTTAATAAGTGACTTCAGTGTCTATTTAAATATGATTATTTTCTTCCCCTTATTTTTTTATTTTTCATCAGTTCGTTATTTATAAGCTCATTCATAGTATTATTTGTAGAGGTCCACAGAATAGTTTTTAAAATTTCTTGACTAGCACTGTTAATGATGTCATTAGTAACGAATAGGAATGGTGATTTTTAGCATTATAAAATCTGAAATTCAGAATTTTGATTTGTAGCATTTATACATTTGCAATTTAGCATTTTATAGCCTTTTAACATAATTTGAGTTAATTCTAATTCTAACACACAAGTATGTTTGAAATAACATTAATGTAAAATAAAAATTGTCAATAATTAATAATTTATTTTACACCCCTAAATTTAATTAAATATTTACTTTTCATTTTATTTATGTTAATTGTTTTTAATGACTTTGCTAAAGTGTAGATGCAGAAATGGCATTAAATTTATGACTCTCTCTTTGTTTTTAAGAATAAGATAAAATTAAATGTGTGGTATACAACCTTAAAATAAGGTACTTATTTTGACAAGTACTCCTGAAAAACTGGAATATCCACTTTATGAAGAGGGATGTTAGTCAGCAAAAACTTCTTCAGTGTCTTGCACAAAAACACTTTTTTCCAGATTTTGCACTTTTCACTTTATCTTGCATCATTGGGTTGCTGCTTTACTCCATTCCATGTTGTTCGTCTTCCAATTTATTGTTGAAACTATCTTTTGCATTGACATGTCCCTATGATGTGCTTATCTAAAATGTCCTCCTTTTGCCAATCCAAGCATGATTACACAATTTACACATTAAAATTTTCCTGTTTATAAATTTTCTGCCTGCTGTTTTAACTATATTTTTGGCCTTATTTTTTACCACTTGTGGACTTGATTTATGAGAAGGAAATTATACAAAACATGGTAAATGTGTGATGGTCGAACATTGAGATTTTGAAGGGTTTACACTTCGCAGGAGGGGGTTCTTTCCGCATTCCACAATGATGGTGGTAAAATGAGTCATAAATATTCCAAGGATGTACAAATGGCTCACTTGAAGTTTTCAGAAGAAAATCGAAGATAAAGGTTTTATTGGTAAAAAATTGTCAAGTTTGCATTTATATTTATTTTAATATAGTCGATTTTGCATTTCATCAGTTATATCACATTGTGAAAAATCACCACTCCCTAGCAATGACAGCAGAGGTAGCGGTAGACAGCTTCTTATATAACATACAGAATGAGTGGAAAATAACTCCCTATTGAAAATTGCTAATAAAGTTTATATACCTTGATGTAATATGGTGAAACTTATTGGAAGTTCTCTTTACAGTGATAGAAAGTGATCCATAATGGTGCATCACATTATAATGCAGGAAAGAGCTTTGCAGTTGGCAGTTCCCTACAGTCTGGCATTCCTTTATACAGATACAGGAGTTGGTTTTTTTTTTTTTTTTTTTTTTTTTTTTTTTTTTTTGAATGGTGTTTAACACCTGTTTTTACTACTGAGGCACCAATGGCGGTACAGGAGTTGGTGGCAGACAGTACATGGACCTCACACTACAATGAATCCCTAAATCAGAAATTGACATAAGTTCATAAAACAGAATATGAAGAATATGAAGAGGTGGTCGTCCCTTGCTATCCATGTAAGAGGCAATAGTGCAAGTAGTTCTTCTTCCTCTTCTCATTTGGCACTACAACCGGGGTGAGCCTTGGCCTGCCATGGCCACCTCTGCATTCTCTTATCTCCATCTTACAGCTTAATTGATAGAGGGCAGTACATGTGATCAACTGATCGGCAGACCCACCAGTCACCTATATGTGGCTTTCTAAATCAAGGAATGCCACCCCTCCATCAGGTGGCTTCCAAATTGTCCTCACGAGGCTGGGTGGACCCCATCCCATATCTCCCTAAATTAGAAAAATTCCTAAGTATCTAGGTAGGTGCCGGGAATCGAACCCGGGCCTCCCAGCCAAGTCAGCAACACTAACCACTAGACAAAGGGGGTGGTCAGTGCAAGTGGCTCAGGAGATCTTTACCAGAAGCCTCAAAAGTCAACATCACAGGTCACTTGTGAAAGTGACCCACTACATTACCTAAATGTTTTATAGAAGGAATTAACTTTTTTCATGGAAGATGGAAAATAGTAAATAGTAATATCATAATTGGTTGACTGGCCCCAGTTGTTCACCAATATCAGTTTTGTAAAACTGCCACGGGTGACCAAGATCAATAAGGCACAGACTCGTGAACTGGAGATCTGTGGTTCAATTTACACCAGGACTATTCTCTTGACTGAGGTTTTTTCCAAGTTTTCTTCAATCTTCATAAATGGCAAATGCCAGGGAAGTACTTTAAAAACTAAGGCCTGGAATAGTTCCTTCTTGTTAAAAAAATTCCTTTTCCAATTTATCATTTCATGTATCATCAATGTCCAGCACATGTGATGCCTCAGTAGTTAAACCAGCATTAAACACTATAAAAAGGGGGGGGGTTGTAAGCTACCATAACTTGCTGAAAAGATGCAAAACCGTACTAAGATCACAGGTGGTACGGCATGGCATTCCAACTAGGTTTGGATCTATTCCTTTCTCTGAACACCATGAACAAATAACATTACCTAACCATGCTGGAAAATAAAGTTTGGGTTATTGTATCCACCTGGAATATCAGTGACATCTTCATGTAGGATGATGTGCCATCTCAATTTGCACTCAACCTTTGTGACTGGCTTGAACATTTTCTAGGATATTGGTTGGGTCACCATGATTCTCATGGAGTTCTGGCATTACTCCATATGACTTCTTCCTGTTGGGGGGCACAGGAGGAAGTTTATAGTATTAAACCAAAAACTGGATGAACTGGAGGACAGAATTATCAATGTTCTCACTAATATACCTCAGGAATTCGTGCTAAAGTCAGTCAAGATTATTCTCAAGATATTACAGAAAATGGTGGAATGCAGATGCGTATGTTGAATTTTAATACTGTAGACAATTTTCGCCATTTCATACTCCAAAACAAAACTTGTTTCACTATAATAGATCAATTATTAAAGTATTTATTAATGATTTCCAGTACAGAGTTACTTTCCAGCCACACTGTATAAGTTATAACTTTATGGCAGATTGGTCCCCTGCAAATCCAGAGGTCTCAGGTTCAAATCCCATGTGTTCAGTTCCCTGAGTAAGATTATTTCTGCAGTTTTGCCTTACTCTGAAAAGTTGACTTAAAGCATTGTGGACTCTGGGTTCATTTACGCTAAATGGTCCCAAGTAGTACAAGGGGCATTCAAAAATATCTACAAATACGTAACTAACAAATCTGGCAACAATGGACCTTAAGCTATCAAAATATGCATTAGTGCAAGTTTAAACACAGTCGTACAGTCTGTTGAGTTCAGTCCTGTGTCAATAGTTGGTGAAAAATCATGAATATAAATAAAAAAAAAGCTTTAGAATCTACATTTTCACATTATATAAGCTAGGTGAAAGAGAGAAAAAATCCACAAGGACTTAGTAGCGATCAAGTGTGTTCATTTGATATCATTGCAAGATGGATTCCATCATTTGAAGAAGAGCGAGAGACTTGTCTCACTCTGGCTAGCCTTGGGAAGCTATGAATGAGAGAACGATTCAAAGAGTGAGAAACTTAATGGAGGAAAATCAACATATTACTGTTGAAATGTTAAGTATGGATGTGGTTATCAGTGTTGGCAGCATTAACAATATACTACATGAACATTTAAAGCTGCGAGAAATCTATGAAAAATAGATTCCACATTCCCTAACCAATGAACAGAAGAAGAGAAAGGAACATGCAAGGAAAATGTTGAGAATGTTGCCACCAAATAGTTCTAAATGTTTGATAGATATATGTACTAGTCATGAAAGTTGGTTTTATTACTTTACCACCCCAAATAAAGCTCAGAACTGCATATAGGTAAATGAGAATGACCCAAGATCAATTGTTCTTCGACAATGTTAGTTCTCAGAAGCAAATGTTCACAGTTTTTTTTTCAACTATGAAGCACCCTTAGTGCCAGAAGGAATGACAATGAATGGAGTATACTTTGTCACTTATATTTTGGATCCTTTATTTGAAGAACTGAGACTACAGCATCCAATAGCAGGAACTTCAAGGCTGTTGCTTACAATGCATCTCCTCATAGAACCATTGCAAATTTGAAGAAACTGGAAGTTCAGACAATGTCCAGTTGCTTGACCATCCACCCTACAGCCCTGATGTTGCATCTTGCAATTTCTGGTTGCTCAAGGAAATTTTGCATTGCTAGAAAACCTTTTAAACGAGTGCAGGACCTTTCTCAAGCTATAAATTCAGCTCTGTTGGCAATATCTCGGTTGCTTTTGACAAGTGGTTGCACCCTCTACTGTGAGTGCAGAGAGATGGAGAGCACTCTGAAGGATAATGAGGATAAAATTTTGAACTCTCCTCAGCTTGGACTTCAAGGTGACACTTGTTAACTTTATGAATTCTTCTTATTTATTCTTCTTATTGTATCTCAAAACAATGTTTTGATCTACAGTACTTGCAAAGTTTGAACAACTCTACACTTCAGTGACAAAAAAAGTACTGACTTTTATCAATGAAGTAGAATCCAATCAAAAAGCAGTGCATATTGTGAAATGATATTTTTCTAGTATATAATAGAGATATGTGCGATACAGTGGTCAGACATGAAAAAATTCTAAGTATGAATATTTTATGCTGAATTACAGTGATAATACTTGTGAGAAAAATAACATCTGCATTTTCATAGTTATATACAAAATGTTATGCTTAAACCAAGAAAGTGGGCAGACAGCTGTTTACTTCGCTCTCTACTGGCTTCCTTCTGCCAACCCTTTCACAGTTTAATGACTCCAAACTCTCCACATAATTATTATAGACTGAAAAATATGTACATTACTATGACCTAACAGTATAAAGCAGCAAATTGACACATGATTTTATTATTGTATGAAATGAAAATTACTTATTTTTTACTACATTTATAATGATAATTTTACTTTGATTAATTTTAAATTTGCAAGCAATATCTGAGGACTATTTATAAGTTTAACAAGTGTTATTCCACTGATATATGAGTTACAGTTTTTTTGTGACATAACCTTCATTTTGTTGATGGTGTTATTCATACCACCATAAAACATGAACTATGAAGATCACTCTGAAAGTTTTGAGAATGGGCAACATAAGAATTGTGATAAACCAGTGCAAGTTTTTCTATCTTTAGATTGAAGTTTAGGTACTGACATGTGCAAATCTGAGTGCACCCCAAAAATTTGTAGTGTCAGCATCTTCTGTATAAGTGTATGCAGGTGTTGCTGTGCCAGATGTAGGATGGAATTTAAACAAGAGCATTTCCTCTCAATCTCGGTTGTTCTGGAGGTTTCTAGCAACTGATTCCTAGTTTTATAAATGATTTAAGCTGTGTACCAATTCAGTAGATTGACTTAGCATCACCATACAGTGTAATTGACCCTTAAGCTAAGATGTTTGGAACATCATCAGTAATAACTCATCACAGCCACATTACAAAGTTCACAAAATCCACAAAGCAACACCTTAATGCATACTGGGAAGCTGACAGTGGAACTGTGCTGATGATGAAGGCAACAGCCTTCAAAACATATCCAAGTAACTGGAACAATAGTGAAATTTGATTGACCTCCTCAAAAAGTAATTTGTTATATTATAGTTATATTATACTATGTTTCACTGCGAAAATCTCCGCTATTTAAATCTATAGGAGTTATTTAATTTGTTTAAGGATACTCATTACCATCTCAGCTCATCTGCATTCAATTCAATTCAGGGCCAATAAATTTTTATGCGACTCCTCTTTTCAGGCTTGAGGTTCTTACATGTACCATAAATTTATGACACTAAATCTATGGCATTACTTCCCTTCTGAAAGAAGTCATACTTAGGATTTCTATACCATAGGCCAGGTTTGAATCTGTGACCTTGGATATATTGAACCAGGACCTTCTCTAGCTACCCTCATTTATAATTTTCATTATGCAGTAGTCAAATATTTAATATCCAGTTTCTGAAAATAGAATGAATTCCCACTTTTTATTCACTTATTTCTAATGTGGGAATGCTCTTCTTGCAGGTTTATATTAACAGTTTTGCAATTCTGAAATAATATCCCAAAATTCTTTTACCATCTCAGCCTTTGATTACACCACAGAAAACTTGATCAAGATAATTAGACATTAATTTAAATTGTAAAATCCTTGATTTCCAAGTGCTGCCTTATTTTAATATGTAACCTTCATTTCTGTGTTGGTCCTGGTGGTCTAGTGGTAACCATACTACCCTCATAGACAGAAGATTGCCAGAATAAACCACGTCAGGGTCAGTAGAATTTTGTGGTCAAAAATCATAACTAAGTCTTATATTTTTTTCATACTCTTAGCTATACCTAATCAAAGCTTTAAATTGTTGGAGGACTCCTTATAATTTCTACTATTAAGTTAATTCTTTGCACTGTGCCCCTTATATTGGATTGGATTGCAATCTCCCCTCCTCTTACTCACTGGCTGCTGCTTGTCCAATGAAGTGATTCTCTAATAGTGTCTTCCAAATATTACTGAGATAAATCTATGCTCCAAGCTAAGTTTATTTTGAAATTTATACTGCCTCACATGCATCTTTTGCCAAAGTGTTGCATTCTTGCCAGCAAGATGGCATGCCTGGTGGTATTGGAGAGTTCTGCTAGAACCGATTTGTCTCACTGTTTAAGATGTATGCTGCATACATACTCCTTCTTCCTTGGGTTTAGGGAACAGCAAATTTGCCATATGTACCTATATCTTATGACATTTGCAAAATAGTTACAGAAGCTTACAACTCAACATAATTTAACTGCCTTAAAAAGTTTGTCACCAAAATTATTTATTTACGTTTGTAATTTGCACTTTAGCAAAATAGTGAACTGTTTTGATTTACCAAAATACTGTGCATACTGTATTCAATTTGTTCGTTCTTAACCTATAAAGATCAACAGATTCTCAAAGAAAATCGTTTTATAGTCAAATTCTTGTCGTGAAATATGCTCAACTACGGAAACAATATGTAATCTGAAAATTCTGCTTCACAAGAACGTAGAATATACTGTTATACTGCATGTCCAGAGCATAAACTGAGGAAAATTAAACCATTTGAAATGTATTGATAAATCAACTGCGGTAAACTATTTTGATCCTATTATTTTTGTTTCAGTTGAAAGATTCTGCAACAATACAGTAAAAGCTCTCATATCCGGCAACTATGGAACAATGTCAGTGCTGGATAATTGCAAGCATAAACTTCCTTCAGGGTACATAAGTAAACCAAAATTTACAGTAAAGTGAGTGCACGCGTTATTTATGCAAAGTTTAATTACAGGAGAATGATTGGAGATATTTTAGTTCGGGTTTCATGGTCGCAAGTATCCAGTGATAAACTTACATGAATGTAGTAAATTTCCATATTATTATTGTTGACAAATATGTTTGCGTGCTTGTTTTACGTTTTGCTTACCAGGCACCAGGGCGGCTCTGCGAACTAATTTCTGTGGTCTGTCATTTATTTTTCAGAGTAGCCAACACCTATATAATTTTACTATATAGTAAATATAGTAAAAGTCTGCTGTATGTCATAATTTTCACTAACAGGGCCAATCTGTGTCTTAGATTCTTTTCAACGTTGTGCATCTGCTTGGGAAAATCCAAGTTTTTTTTCAATTACCAACCCAACTTTTATATAATAGACCGTTTAGCCGTAGCGAGCCGAAGTAAACCATTGCATTCTCCGATTTCGAGAACAGCCCTAGGTTACAGTGTGCTGTCTGAGTTGATTACTAATTTCATTTTTTCTATTGCATTGTCCTTTTTTTTTTTTTGTGATTATACTTCAACATGGCCATATGCTATTTTGATTTGTTAATAAATAATCTCAAAGAACGGGTATTTTGCTGTATACCATTTACTCATTATTTCACCTGTATTTTATTTGCTACTTTAGAAATGCATTGCTTTAGCTATTAAGGCCAGCATGTAATCTTTTATTTCAGGTTAACTTTTTACATGATTATGAATTTCCCTCTTAATTCGCCTTATCCGTTACATTCCCTTTCTAGTGTATTTCTTATTGTGACGAAAGCACACTATGCAAATATGAAGCTATTTCCGCCATCCTCCGATTTCAACTGTAAAAGTACAGCACATTTTGGCAGGGTGAGTGGGGCGTACTAGCTTGTAACCGCGTCACATCTCCTAGTACTGTTTTAGTGAACTCTCCTGTTATTCTAGGTAAGTTTTACGCTATAATTTCTACTCCGTACCTTCATGGAAGTTTTATAGATTATCATACTGCATTAACATTTTCCTTTGTAGATATTAAGCATTTTTAATTAAAATTTTAAATAATAATTTTTTTCAATACTTAACACTGTAAACTCTGTTAATTCATGATTGCAAAAAAAAAGTGCTAAGATTACTGTAATAAGTTAAAGACACTATTCATTGGTGCCTATATGACGTCGAAACGGTAGTCAATACCTCAACCGATTGCAACTATAAAGCGCACATGGATTCTTCCTTTAAAGTGTTCTAATACCAGGTTTTTACAATTTTATCCAACAGCTCACACTTCTGTTTAAATGTAAAACATTTCGCTTAAGCTTCACAGAATTCATTGTGCAGCAGTGGGTTTATTCACTTAGCTAACTATCCGCAAGTGCAGCGGTATGTGACTGCCACATTATCACGCTCGCTACTATGATACTGTAAAGTGTGAAGCCACTCTATGTTGGCTCGTTTCTCACTATAGATTTTCTCGTTTGTGGCAATGTAATTCACACTATTATAAAAGTATTGGTATAATTAAGGATTCTTCCCATATCAAGTTCATTTATTTCTTCAAAATAGTTTTAGTTTTCGAAATTATAGAATGATTAGTTTTCTTTTGCTACTCTGTATGTCATCCAGAAAATTCTATGCCACTTGTTTCTCGACTTGATGCCAAAAAACATACTGTTTCTAGCTTTTGTTTGCTAGCTTGCTCCAGAATTTTGATTAAAGTTCTGGTTCGTGCTTTCTTGGTGTTTCCGTTCTTCCTTCCTTCCTTCCCTTCCTTCCTTCCTTCCCTTCCTTCCTTCCTTCCCTTCCTTCCTTCCTTCCTTCCTTTCTTATCAGAGATGTCAACTGCTGTTTCTGGTTTTCGCCATTAAATGAAACTAGTTCATTATCTCATTCTCTTGAAATTTCTATGCCCGTAGTTGCATAAAAACCTGCTGTATCTGCATATAGAACAGCCCAGATTAACTTCTTAAAAACAAGCCCCACCCCCCCTTCCCCCAATGACAAAATACTAGGCCACATGTTGCGATTTCCTTCTGCGATGGTGTTGTATCAGGAATATGTTAGGCGTATTGAATTTGAGTTGGTTTCAAAATCTCTGATGCCTACCCATATACTAGAGTTTCTTTTATAGTGCGGCATGCAACCAGGATGTAATCCTTCCCGAAGACATTGTTGTCACGTATTGACACCATCATAGCAAAAAAAATATCATAAAGCGAAAGTGTAACTATGAGCTGAACACAAAATTAAATTGCCACATACTGATACCCAACAGAAAATAAAATTTCTGGCATAAAGCGAGAATGTGTCCGTGGCGTATGAGACTAGCACAAAGCAGCTGAAATACCACTTGGTACTCATACAGGAAAAAGGGGAAAAATACACAAAGTGAGACTATTACCACCAACTACATGTATTCAGATGAACCAACAAATCACCTTAGCACGTGTAAATGTTCGCACAGAAAACACATTAAGAAAGTTCATACATTTACTCATTGGCTATATGAATGGAGTCGGAAATAAACAAATTAAGTAGCCAAACAGGATACATCTAGCACAGAAAACAACCCGATCTAAAAGTAAGTCTTGTGTCTTTTCAGGCTGCGTGGTTTTCCGCCTATGTAAGCCCTGCTAAAAAGTAACGTGAATTGTTTACATTCTTAAAACAGAACAATTAGCTCTACAATCTTGCAAATCTAATGATGTAAAACAAAACGAAACCTAATCAACAGTCAAACATGTTGCTTATGTCCCACAATACCAAGCGCAATCCTCAGAATAGAAAGTGTAGTAAAGGCCATATTTTTTATTACAAAATGTTCAGTATTTGATTCATGAATTTGTTATATTTGTATATACATTTTTTCATGTATTTGTGTGTCATTTTACAAAGTTAAGAGGGGTGTTTATAAGTTCTTGACTGGCTCAGAGATTTTGTAATGGCCAAATTACTATATAATTTTTAAATACCATTATTTATATGGGACGCTGTATTTCAGGAGCGTTAAGTGTACTTGGTTGTGCCTATCGTATAACTGCAAAATGGACAAAAATGAAATACGAACTGTGAAAAAGTACTTACATTTGAAGGATTCAACCCAACAGAAATACGAAAGGAGTTATATTACATATTAAAGGATTCTTCCCATCGTTTCCGACGGTTAAAAAGTTGGTTGATGAATTTAAGCGTAGTCGTACATTCATTCAAGATGACGAGCACTCAAGGCGTCTCAAAACTGCTATGACTGACAAGTTGTGATAAAAATTTACAATGATCGCCAAATGAAAGTGCGTGAGTTGGCTGACATTGCAAAGATCTCATAGGCCATGTCCACTACATTTTACACTAGTTTTGGGTATGAGAAAGCTTTCCGCTCGGTGGGTGCCGCTTTGGTTAAACAATGAATCAAAAGCGCATTTGAATGCACATTTCGGAAGTGTTCAGACTTGTTTAAGCACAATTCCAGTGCGTTTCTATGACGTTTCACAACAGGTGAAGGTGAACCAAAGAAAGCAAAACGTGTAC
Source organism: Metallyticus violacea (assembly GCA_030762175.1). Taxonomy (NCBI): domain Eukaryota; kingdom Metazoa; phylum Arthropoda; class Insecta; order Mantodea; family Metallyticidae; genus Metallyticus; species Metallyticus violacea. The sequence continues at coordinate 13,425,867 of CM060842.1, read as the reverse complement.
ATCTGCAGGAAATGTCATGGCTACGGTTTTCTGGGATTCTAATCGTGTGGTACTCGTAGATTTCCTCCAGAAGGGCAAAACCATTACCTGGGAATATTATGCTTCACTACTGGACCAACTCAAGGATACTGTTCAGGCTAAGTTTACGCCTTGCGAAAAATTAATGTCTCTTTGATCACGACAATGAGCCTTCCATACGCCTGGGATTGTTGCTCCAAAATTGCTGGACCTTCGCTTTCAAGTGCTCCCACATTCGTCTGATTTGACTCCCAGCTAAAACTTTTTGTTCCCAAATCTGAAAAAAATGACTGAGTGGACGAAGATTCGCATCAAATGATGAGGTCGGAGACAATTCACTTATCTTATTTTACTGAGAGTATTAAAAAATTGGAAATATATTGAATTACTAAGTGACTGGTGAGAAAGAAAGAAAAAAATTTCCTAAATCTTGCATTTTCTTGGTCAGGCCTAGATCTATTGGAAAATGCCCCTCATAAAGCCTAAATTTTAGTTTAATGTTCATTTTAGACGACTAAATCTAGATTTTATACATTTAAATATCTCTTAGACACCTCTGTTACATAAAGTTAGCTCCCAATTCTGAGTTTATAGTTCCACAAATAAACTTCCTCCAAGCTAACGAAAATTACCTAATTTCTTTCCATAATTTTATTACAATGGTTGCTTAAATTTACCTAAGTTTAGTAGAACTTGCACGATGGAACTGATTTGTTTTATTTACGGACGCTCTTTAACATCTCAGGTCATCAGCGTCCCATTCAATTCAGGTCATGAAACGGCCGACAATTTTGCTCAGTTTTCTTTTTTCAGACTTGAGGTTCTTTTTCGTGCCGTAAATGTACGACACGGGACTCACGGCTTTACTTCCCTTCCGAAGGAAGCCATACTTAGGATTTTTACGCCCGAAAAAAAAGCCATATTTAGGATTTTTACGTCTGAAAAAAGCCATCGATCCTGACCGGGAACCCGCGACCTTGGGTTTAGAAGGCAAGTATGGTTACCACTACACCACCAGGACCCACACAAGATGGAACTGCTTCTCAATTTGCACCAGGTACACAATTCTTAATGACAACTTTCCCCAAGGCAATACATTGATAAAGGATCTGAGACCACTGTTTGGTGGTTAAGGTCACTAGATCTGACATACTTAAAACTTTTTGTTATGGGAATTCGTGAAGGATCAAGTGTATAGAACTCCTGTGACTGATCTCGATCATTTCAAGTTATCTGCCTTGAGATTCATATGTACATTTATTTCTCTTTGACATACACATTTCCAGTCACAAATTTTGCTTTTGGCCTTTTAAGCTGGACAGCCTTGTATAAGAAAGTTTAGTTTAGAAGTCAGGTTTTAAACGAAGATCACTTCAGCAAAAACTGGTAGTCTAATGATTAAAATAACCACATATCAAAACAGTACAATAATATTTTATTTTTCAAATAAAAACAGTATTTACAGTTATATTCTCTAGTACTTACTACAATAAACACATCTAAATATGATTTGTTGTAAAACAAATAAAACCATAGTAATTCCTGCAGCCATCCCTTCATTACGCGAGGTAACATGCTTTGGTAGACTGAAAGATTAACTGAAAGCGCCAAACTTGTAGATTACCTACACATATGTTCTGTGTTACTGATTGTGTCCTACAAAACACTTCTTCACTACCACATAAGTTAAAGAAACTGGTATCAAATTTTGAAGCAAGATGGTAAATTGCCTATATAATGAATTCTGCTTGCAAAGCAGAATTGGCTTACAAAAGTGTACAATTATACTTAGTTATCAATACTGAGATACACAGCATAAGGAAAGACTGGCTGCAGATCTGTTAAAACCTTACATTCATATGGCACAAACATGGCAAGAAAATAATCAATTGATCAGACTATAACATAAAACTTTACAATATGCAAATTAATATTGTGCTTTTAGACATATCTATATAAACATTCTAGGCCAAAACTATTAAAAAACGTTCGTTTCGGATGAACTATGAAGAACAATTCAGTACTTAAAGAGTATTTTACTTTTAATTGAGACAACCTAGGTTAGGGGATAAAGTAAGTAATGGCCGAAATACTGCATTAAATACTGAGTCTTTCATTTATGAATACTCTAGCATGTATCATTGGATCAACTTCAGAAATACATATAAAAAATAACATTTAAAGTTTTAGTTACATTTAAACTTCAACTATCGCATTCTTATAATCTTATTTAATGTCAAAATTACAGAATTATCTGATTATTGTAATACTAATAGCAGCAAGTTCCATATAGAAACCAACAGGTCAATATTATAAACCTTTATTTTTTTTATCTCAAGGTTAATTTAAACATCTGTATTTAGAACTATGAGAGTGCCAAACAATTCTAACAAGTCTATTTTCCAAATGTTATTAGCCAAAATTGATTTTATTAACATTGATATTCAAAAGTGCAATAGTGTTGTAAGCAAAAAATAATTGAGTTAAACTAAAATTGCTTTAGCATTCATTTACATAGACCAGATCAAATCTAACTAACTTAATCTAACACTTCCTCCTTTCTGAATCCAAACCTCATCATTGACCTTTTATTTCATATTTCTTCCATGAGCATATATTTTCCTAACAAATAAATTTAGAGAACAAGTGATAACTAATGTGAAATGTGCAAACTTGTAACTAACCAGAATGTCATTATTTGAAGTGTTATCTAGATTTGTTGTCATACAAAAAAGTTGTGCCATACAGATAGATCCAAAATGTGTTTGCATTTAAGATTGCTCTTAAAGTTATATGCTCACTGACCTCATTTTGTCATAGTTATGAAGTTCAAATACATAAAATACCAGACTTAAAATGTTTGTTAGGTTTCAACTTACACCACTGCAATCTATGCACTCAACATAAAGAGTTTTACAACTATATGTTGGATTTTGAACTAACAGCCAAGATTGGAAACTCAGAAAATTTTGCTATAAAAATAATGATAGCTGATATTTAACAGGGTCATATTTGACTAAATTAAAACTAATTTTATTTTTTGGTTTGGCTGTTTTTTAAACATAAGTTCTACATCATGACCAGATGTTTAATTAGATATGTTAATAAAAATTAAATGTTTTAGCAGCTGAGGTAATTACATACTCCTATTTCCACTCTAATGAATATTTATTGGCAGAATAAGTGATTTGAATTGCATCATGGATGCTTCCAGCTGACTTACTGCAAGGGGTTACACAATTTTGTAATTAATCTTTCATCCATTGGGATTTTGAAATTCATTAGACTAACTATTTCTTGATTAATTATTTGGTTTATATAAGGATATTCTTTAATTTCATAGCACGAAATAGTTGATAAAGAGTTCTCTTTTTACAGGTTTGAGGTTCTTTAAAGTGCCATAATTTAACAACATGGGACCAATGGATTCATTTCCCTTCCAAAGGAAGCTAGACTTAGAATTTGCATCCTAAAAATCCATCAACCCTGGTTGGATTTGAACCAGTGATCTTGGGTCTATGATGCAAATATGCTTACCAGAACTGATTCGATTTCATGATGTAGATCTTTCCCCATATGCTCAGTTTCAATGACCGATAAAATGATTTTACCAATTTTGATTCCTGCTGATTTATTTGTTTATATTTGATATTCCTGAAATGTTCAAGTCAGGTATTTATACTTCTTGTTGTATTCCTTATTACAATATGAACAATTATTTTGGGCAGAAATTGTGTGTATATGATTTAATGTTAAGAGTATGGTGACCAGAAGTTTATTTCAACCTTTGTCTACCCCTCCCTATTCCCCCCTTCCTAATTTAAATTGGGATGCTAGATATTTCATTTCCATGATCAAACATTTTCTTGTCAGTTTTATTCTTTCTTTGTCATTATATCTTGCCAATTAATCACAAGTATAATTTTTAAATTATATCTGTTACCACTGCTTCATTTCATAATTGCCAGCCCCTTATCACATTTCTTACACGTGTTTTCACAAACACTGAAGAAAAGATGTCGGTTGAACCTTGTATGTAAGTTAATAGGTTTGAATGCAGTCAATTTGAAGCGATTGATTCGAATGAATGACATAAACATAAGAATAGTTACTTTCTTGTCCGCATTTTTTATTATTTTGAAACATCTACTCTAAGTCAGTAGGTGAATTTGAGGCTGGCTTAATTAATGCTTGTTAATAATGTCCTATCATAATCAAATGGTTTTTGGAAGCTTGACTTATTCAAATTTCAAATAAACACTACTTGAAATCATTTAAGTTCACATATTTCTACAACTACACACAGTATGTGCAAGTTTCAGGTCATTTAGAGTATAATATTAACTTAGCATTATGCACTAAAATTTTAATATAGCTATTAATTAAATACCCTGTTCCCTTTGCCCATTATAAGTCACTTGAAGCCAAGGGGATGTTAAATTCTTTTAAATTTTTTTTAAATTTTGAAAAGTCCCCAAATGTGGTATCTGAATTTTCTTCTTTTCCCAATGATTGACAGATTAATTACAAATTTGGTAACCTCTTGCAGAGATGTTAGAATTCAAATCATGCATCAGTCAATTAGCGGTGAAGGATTTGGAGAAAGGTCCATGATAACATGTTTTGCCAACAAACATTGGTAAGTAAATAAATAAGAATGTATAATCTATTTACCAACTAAAACACTTAGTTACACTTTGGTGCTTCATTTTAATATAATAACTGTTTTACATTTAAACTTAAACACAATTTAGATGCTACTAGCCCAACAAACAGTATTTAATTATTTGCTCGTCTGTTAGAAACTATCTGCAGGATTGCAAAATCCATTTTCAATTTATTTGCTAGATAGGAGGCCTATTGCACCATTACTGCTGGGATTTAAGGTTGGCCTATTAGGTTGTTGTGCACTCACTGCAATGTTCATTACAACAGCAAAAGTTTGCAAACTTCCTATTAAACTATGCTCTTCCTTTCTGCCAAATGTTATATATAACAACCGTGCTATGAGTTGCAATAATTTCAACTGATTTGGGTGAACCGGCGCAAGTGGTTTTTAGGTATATTTATATAAACAGTGTATAAAGTACAATGATTACATTTCCATCATCCAAGAAGTTGAGAGCATATGAGGCATGCTGTATGGAAATATTTGAAGTACAATGATCCTGGAACAGATCCTAATTTGTCTGTTTGCACGGTTTACCTATGCATGCTGAAGGTGAAAACAAACATAGTAACCCAATGGCTTATCGTTACTCAGCGACTTTTTTTTAAGTTTAGATAGACGTTTTATCAAAATGACACCAAGATAAAACATTTTTTGCTTTAACACATAATGAAACCTGCAGGAGATAGTAATGCATATGAAGGTAATGAATAAAAGATACGCTTTTGTAGTATATTATGTGAAAGAGGAAACTGGTAAATCTGCATTTTTTTTTTAATGGTGTTTAATGCCCGTTTTTACTATGAGGCACCACAGGTGGTATAAAATCAAATGATATATTGAAAAAGGATTTTGTTTTTTAGAGAGGAAACGTTCCAGGTGTAAGATTAGGGGTACCTCCCTGGCATTTGCCAGTTATGAGGACTGAGGAAAACCTGGAAAAAAACCTCAGTCAGGGAGGACAGTCCTGGCAGAATTTGAACCCCAGATCTCCCGCTCACGAGTCCATGCCTTAACTACCTCGGCCACCAATGGCAGTAAATCTGCAGTTGTGTGCACAGTCACTTACTAAACAAATTACTATGTTTAGCCAAAGCAGATTTTGCCTCAGGAGAGATGCCTGTACAATATCATACTAAAGGAAAGATCCAAAAACAAACCAAATTTAAGATTATATTAAAATACAAGCATTGAGAAATCCATTACTTTTCCTGTTGCTCTCATCTGTCACCTGAACTAATTGTTTGGATTGTTGTGGGGTTTGTTTATTATTGGAAGAAGAATGTCGTTTAAGGATCATGATCTATGATGGTTGATTGTCAGAAATTTCCAGAAGCAAGTCTTGTGTTTTAATCTGATTAGTGGTTAGGAGTTCCCCCACTTATGTAGTAAGTCTTTGGGAACACTTGAATAGAATTGGTGAGAATAGACCATTCATTGTACATATAGGATCTGTCATGTGACATTTTTCCTGCAGTCCAGAGAAATCCATCTTAACTCAATATTGTAAAATCAAATATTTAGAAATAATTAACACTTTAATAACCTGAAAGAATGTAATAAATTTTATAGTGGTAATGTAAAAGCAAAAACTATAATTTAACAAAGTTCCTCCAAACTTCCATGCCAAGTGATATAATGTTTTACTAAGTGAAACTTAATAAGCTATGTCTTTACAATGTCACTGATATAATCAAGATTCATGACAATATTAGTTGATGTGGGGAAAATGTTTATGAAGGCTATCTACTATGTTTCTTCAAGTACAAATCACTTTTCTACAAACATTTTATCTTGAATTTGGAAATCCTCATTCAAATACCTGTTCTGCATGAGCTGAATTCTTGCTAAAAGTTAAATCAACTCTTAATTTAAAAGATAAGAACAAAACCAGAACTGAGATTTAAGTTTTTTCAAATAATGGTGACAAAAAATACGCATTTGGACTCCACAAAATCAACCATTACCAAATTATCAACAGGAGAAATATTTTATAGCAGAAAAATGTGGCTAAAATTTCGCAATCCCTTCCCCCTCCCATTGCTACCACTATACATTCAGTCTTAAGGGATGCTACCCTATTCTGGTGAGAGTGAAGCAACTTCTGATAAGTTGCCTTAAAGGCATAGCTACATTATTCCAAGGATAGCTTCCCGAGAGGTGATAGATTATAATTTGGCCAAATGAGTTCAGGGGATTTTGTGGCTTAAGTTTCCCAGACACTAACCTTAAGATGTGAGGGTAAAAACTCCTGAAAAACCTTCAGTCAGGAAACAGACCAAATCAAATCAAGGCCCCCCCATTAGGAGCACAAATGTTACCACTAGACCATGGCAATAGTTCTTTACAATATTACAGGTGGCAAATAACACCATTTAACAATACAATCATGAATCAAAATTGCATCTGCATTATATCAAACTAGGCAAAGAACTTTGAAAAGGTATATAAAAAAGTTTGTTCTTTAGCTTATCTCTGATTCTTGTAAAAATGAGTAATTTTCATTCTCATAAATAATAGATAAGTCTCCTGTTTTCATTAAGATTCTTCATAATTTTCCATCCAGAAGCATTGCTACTTTCCTCCAAACCACATCTTCAAATATATTGAGAAAGAGTACCTAACCTAGACATGATTACTGCACTACCATGCAATAATAGAAAAGCATGGTAAAATTAATTAAACAATTTTGGTAAGATATCACTGATATTCCACTAGTTTTTACAATTGTTGCCTTTGAAACATATACAAGCTGGCAAAAATTAGTGAAATTTCAATGGTCCTTGTCAAAATTGTTCAATTACTGTTTATTTCACTATGAGCATTGCCACCATTCAAAACTTTAAATAAAATTAGTTTTAAAACATCTTTCATTTTATGGTCAGAAAAAAGTTCATCACACACCATATCAAATCTTCTTGACAGCCTCATCTATGAATGTGCACCAGAAGTTTACAACGAATCCTTATTTTCACTTAACACAAATCTAGTGTTTAATACTCACACACTGTCCCATTAAACATTTGCTCTGTTTCAGTTGCATAACTTGTTTAATTTCATTCGTTTAATACATATATGTTTTTAAAAAAAATATTATTGCAATAAGATTTGTCTCACTAAAACAACACTGCATTCTCTCACAATTTATCAAAGTAGTAAACAATAAACTCTCACAATTTACCAAGATAGTCTACCTAATTGAAGTTGTAACATATATTAACGACTAGGGATATTAATTATAAATTGCTATCTAGTAGAAACTCTTTTAATGAGAGTTAGGAACATAATTATGAGCATATAACACAAAAGTACCATAATTTTTTCTTTAAGTGAACTTGCATTTTGGAAAACTAAATCTCATATACATTAAAAAACAGACTGATTAAAAAAATCTACTCCATGAATTTTTTAAAGTAGACTGAATTACTTTTGAATTTTAGAATAGTTACAGAATAGATTTATTAAAACAAAGAGCCTTGAGAAAAAAAGAATTAGCAAAAAGCAACTACTGTTAAAAGCATACTGTAATTAAACAAAAAGAACTGACTTACTTATATTGCTTCACTTACTGAAATAATTTAGCACTTGATTTAAGAATTATTGTCCTCAAAAAAATCACAAGTGCCTGCACACTTTTTTTAATCAAAAACCATGAAATTGGAAACAAAGTTAAGTTACAGCACACAGTTTAAAAACAAAGTTAATAATGTATTTGGAAAAAGTTATTTAAAAATTGTGAATGTTAAGAAACTCTTGATGTTCTCATTTTCAAATTAATTAGAGGATAACCAGCATTACCTCTCTTTGCCATCTATGGGTATTTCGAACAGTTAATTTACAGCTGAGGATGAAGATAATGGTTTTCAAAACATGTGCTGAATTATTTCAGTACATAATTATACAAAGCAATAGTATTAACAAGTTATATTTTATATAATTAGGGTGACCATGTATTTAAAACCAAAAACAAAAGAGAGAAATATTTAGTTCTTCCATACTTAAAATTTAGGACAAAAATGGCACACACCACACATTTGAAAGTGTATAATGATTACTGCAATTTTGAAAAATTAAATTTACCATGTGTGAATTTACCGAAATAATTCATTTTTAAATTGAAAAATGGAATATATTTACATTTTATCACTATTTATCTTAAAAAAATTATTTGTTGTAAAACTGTTTTGTTCTTAAATTATTTAAAACACATTTCACAGGCCATTACCTGCATCATCAGCTGTGAGTCAACTACCAGATTCGTTGATGGTTGGATGGACTCCATATAGTTCTCATGGACATTTTACAAACTAACAAATTAATTTGTCTTCTTTAGGAATCTCAAAGTTCATAACATTATTCCCCCCTCCCTTTTTTTAAACAAAAATTAAATCAAAAGTTCACAAAATGTTCATGAGAACTATACCAAGTTCGTCTAAACATCAACAAATCTGGCAGCCGATTCACAGCTGATGGTGTGGGCAATGGCCTGTGAAACAGGTTCTGAATAATGGTATTAAATCGACTCACCAGCTAATTAAGAAAATATGTTTGGTCTGTAGAAGAAACATTAAAATGTGTTTAGTCACATCATTGCCTTCCCAGTGTTGACAATAAAACGTTTTTTATATCTGTCTATAAGAACTCATTCTTTCACTGTTGCATTTGTTTCTGAATTGCCATAACAAATTCAGCTACCAATATTTTTTTTTTATTCTGTATGTATCTTTCCTGGAGCAATTCAAAATTTCATACCATTTTCGGCATTTGATTTTTTTATTCTTAATGTTCACATAGTTCATATCTCATGAGAGTTCATTTAGATTGATATTGTCTTGCTATCAATTTCACTAATCACTTTTACAATGTTGAAACTTCATGAGTTAATCAACTTTTAAGCATAGTCATAGGCCAGAGGGGTCTGAGCACCCCAAATTTTTTCAAAAGGTGATGATATCAACATATTTTTAGTTTGTATGTACTAAATTTATATATGATGAATTGTCAGAAGCTGACTAAAGCAAATAGTTTTTATTTTCAAATAAACTCATTTTATTCTCTTTCTACTTGTTTGTGTGGTTATTGATGCCGTTAACTCCAGAAGAAACAGTTTTCTGGAAGCATATTCTTTAGTTCACAGCCTGGCAGATACTTTCTCATATATGGGCAACTTATGATGCATTTTGAGCAGGAAACATAAAAAAAAGTGTCCAATCTCTTCACTTACAAGAATCACAGCTAATATGCAATGCTCCTCATATCTATGCCACCCCTAAATATGTATGCTAAATAATTTTTTAAATTATTTATGTTTAGTTCAATGTCTTATGTCTAGATTTTAAAGTGTTGCTTCTCATCTGTTATTTTCATCACAAATAGAAATGATGATATTACAGATATTGTTAATTTTTTTAAAGATGACATTATTTCCAATAGGTTCAATTGTATTGTAACATGATAATGAATATTTTTGAATTAAGAGTGCACAAAAACTCCTTAGATAACTTTTCCTTTGTTGTACAGTTTCTGAAAAATGTGCCTGAAATTCTACATTTTTACAACTTGTTTTAACTATTCTGACATTAACTAGTACAGCTGAGAGACCATTCTTGAGTGTTAGATGGCTTTGAGAACTTAATACTATCACCGTTTTAAATTGCAACCAAAATATAATCATTGATGGTATTAACTTATCAGTTCAGTTACAGTTGCAGATGTTTTCCTGGTTTTCATTAAAATGGATAATTTTTAAATATTTGGTTTCGTAAAATATTTTTATTTATTTGCATGTTTTCAGTTCCTAGATTTTTTTTCCTTCCCCGAAATTTAATAGTATATTTTTGAACAAATACATAGATTTTATTTCAGTTTACTACATATCATAAACTCATTACTTTATTTTAATCTGCCTACTTATTAATGCATACTGTTAATAAATATAATTTTTTTAGTAAATTGAGAGTATAAAAAAAAGCAACATATAAAAGTTTATATTTTTAATTTTACACATTATTATATGTAACTATTGTAAGTCCATTCATTTTTTGACCATTAAAAACTTTTCCAAACATTTTGCAACCAGTCGTAAGTATTCAGATATTTTGAGTCTGTAATTTCCTTTATTGCATTAATATGAATAGAGTTAATCACATTTCATAACGATCTAGTTTTTATCTCTACGGTAACACAACGACACACCTTTCAACACTCAGTGGCACTCTCAGAAGCGGGTGTTTCCTTCTCTAGCTTGCATCACAGCATGCAGCCTTACAAGCATGCTGTGAACCAAGGTCCTAAAGTTTTTTTGTGGTATGACCTCTCATTGCTCACACAAAGTCTCCTAATGCCTCTCGTAAACATGTTGAACATTCGCCCTCTCCCCTCCTCATGTCCCAAACATGCTCAATGGGGTTGAGATCAGGCTTCGTACTGGCCAAACTAGCGCCTGAATCCCCACCTCAAACAGGTACTCTGTGTCACAATGTTGGCGACATATGGACGTGTACTGAAAATCATTGCTAAAATATGAAGCATAGGGGATAATATGCTCCTGAAGAACTTTCTCCATGTACCGGTTTGCATTCAGGACCACGTTTTCCACAAAAACCACCAACTATGTCTTGGCTTCCACAGATACCAGCCCACACCATGTCGGAACCTCTCTTGAAAGCAATCGTTGATGAGAGGGTGCAAGAGGCGTACTGTTCTCCAGTCCTCCTCCATACTCTTTCCCTGCCATCAGGTGCTCTTAGGCTGAACCTCGACTCATCCCTGAATAGGACAGCTTTCCATTGCTCCTCCAGAAGTTGAAGAGCAAACGCAAGGTGCGCTTGCCAATGTTACTGGGTCAACAATGCACCTCTAGTTGATCTTCTAGAGGTGAGCTGTGCTTCTTCTCATTGTTCTCACTCTGACATTTGACTCCTGATGCCTTTGCGAGCGATCTTGAGCTTCTACGACTGTTGTGTGACGATCACGCAAAACTTGCAGTCTTATCCTGGTCTTCTGCAGTAGCTACCAAGTTTCCTGAACCTTCGGCATGTTCCTTTGTATAGTACAGACATTGACTCGTAACACCAAACGCAAGATCCGTCCATTTTCCAACAGGGCAATTGCTTTAGCAGCCTCCTTTCGCCTAAAAGGAATCTTTACCTCATAAAATCATGTGTTACAATGATTGAAATACCTCAGCAATAGAACAAAGCTAATGTAACAACAAAGTCATTAGACATTTCAATTGGCCCAAGAGTAAAAAAGTGATTAAATTGCATTCATGCTTATACAATAAAGGAAATTATAAAACTCAAAATGATATCCGAATGCATAAGAGTGGTCGGAAAATGTTTCGGAAAGTATTTAATGTTCAAAAAATAAATGGAATTATAAATTCACATATAACAATTCGTAAAACCAAAAGTATCTAACAATTTAGGTGTATTATTATTATTATTATTATTATTATTATTATTATTATTATTATTCCTCTCAGTACCCATTTACACTTCTCACACAGCAGGTCACCCCCCCCCCCAGTGCCTATGCTTTTAGGCTAAGTTTGCTATGTCTAAAATTATTTTTCGTCAAAATATCTTTATATTCCAGATCTGAAATAAATGACCTCATTTTAAAGGTATGACATTTGTTAGCTTTCATTTCCATGTATTTCTTTCTGAAGAAACACAGTACTTTGCCAATTTCGATGCCAACTCCCCCTCCCAATTTTTATGATTACTTTTTTAATTGGCTTCTGCTAAATTAATGCCAAAGGAAGGAATACACTGGCTGTTGAAAAATGGCATTAATAGTAGAGTTCATTTAATTTTTATCTTATGAGAGAAAATATGAATTTTAGCATTTTTTACTCAGTCTAAAACATGTTTTATAATTCATCTGCTCTAGCGCTGTAAATATTGAAATGTAGAAATATTTAATTTCGACCAACTCAATGTTCAATATATAAAATTAACACAAAATAAAGTGTGACATTCAGATAAAAACAAACAGGACACATTTACTATGCCCCGCAACGGCACAATCCCAATTTTACAAAACAAATGGTCACCCTATATATTATGCTACTAATCATTTAAAAAAAACAAATAAAAGAATCGTGTTCAGGTTTCAGGGGTGTGATTAGACATTACGAAATATATGTTTCGGTATTTTTTTATGATAATTACTGATGTAAATTTCCATATCTGTTACAAGATTCTACAAAAATAACATTAGCAACTTCAGTCTATAAATAATATTGTACAGAAGACAGGAATATAACACTCATAAATCTATGAGATTGTATAAAGAGGTGATACGAAAGCTAAATATGCCAATACTTTAACTAAAATGGAAGCATAAATCATTATTTTTAAAAAGTTGACGGAATGGGGGCTATACGGCATGTCGGTTACGAAAGGGGTCAAAGATAAATTTGTTTAATCATATACATAAACTCTCATTTTCACCTTTATTTGCCAACTTCCAGGGTCAAATTGATTTATAATCCTCTTTTACGTCTACTTTAGCACTGACATCCAAGAAAAAGAAGAAGAAGAAGAATTGCAACGAACTCTAGTTCCCAGACAAATGAACGTAGCGATAATGACGTAGTACGAGGATCGATAGTTGCACTAGGAATGCGGAATGTTGGAGGTGAGGAGAGTTCCCGGATCGTAACCATGGTAACCATGATGGTAGGCTGCTGCCGTGGCTGGGTGGAGCATGTGGTGATGATGGTGATGATGCTGATGTGCACTGCCCGGTTCGTTCTTCACCACACCCACGTTCCCCGCCCCGCAACTGCCGCCGACGGTGCTGGTCCCGGACACTTCACCGCCCCCACCGAACAGCTTGCTGGCCACCGCTGCTGAGGTGTAGTATAAGGGCTTGAGATCAGGAAGTCCCGTCAGTTCGGAGGAAGTCCCTAGCAATCCTTCCGTTCCCTGACAAATCAGGCTAAGGTCACTGCAACAAACAAAATAGGCAACACATCATCTCGGGCAAATGCTTTAACGAGAATAGCTTTAGTATGAAATATAGTCACCAGACCTGCTGCTAACGCAAGACTATAAATTCCCCTTTATTAACTCCTTTGGTCGAGAAGCAAACATCCATTTAGTGCAGTTTCCAAGTCGGCAAAAAGATTCAGAATTGCTGCAGAGTCGGCTTTTGAGGTGCAGCTCGGTACATACATTATTGTTAATTTAATATTTTTATCCCAAAACGAAACTATTTCTAAGTGCTGACACACGAATTTATTGATAACAGAGAGCGGTGCTTTGGCATGATTCTTACACCTATATCCTCTGATACAGCCCAATCCCTGCAGCAGAACGAATTTGGTTGTCCTTGCAACCCGTATCATAGCAGTTGCCATAGCAACAGTAGACGCTTGCTTTGCGCTTAAAGATAGCAAGTACAGCCAAAACTATAAGTCGGACAATAGTCAGCGTCTAGGGCTGGGAGAATGTGTGTCGATTGACTGTCCCGCTTACATAGCAACTCAGAAGGATTGCGCGAGCCGGCGAGTATTGCCAGATTGCTAAATAAAGTTTTTTGGGGATTTCGTTTAGCTACAATAATGTTCAACACCTTACCGGTATAGTGATTTAGCTACTTGTTTCATAGTCTGTAGCTACAGAAATGCAACTTTTTTGGGTTGACAATGGTATTACTTAAATTAATATTACATTATCTAGGCTAAATTGAAGCGATTGGTATGGTACGAGGTGCATTCAAAAAGTTTTTGCAAGTGTCAGCTTTTAAGTCCAAACTAAGGACTGAATTCGAAAATGTATCCTCAAATCCTTCAAAGTACTCTCCATCTCTTCCCATACACAGTTGTAGACGGTGCAACCACTTGTTAAAAGTATTACGGTCCTCGGACTGAGATATTGTCAACAGAGCTGAATTTATAGCTTGACCAAGGTCCTGCACTCATTTAAAAGGTTTTCCAGCATTCGAGGTTGCTTCACTCGAGGAACCAATCAGAAGTCGCACGGTACAAGGCCATGGCTGTAGGGTGGATGGTCAAGCAACTGAACTCCGGCGACTTCCAGTTTTCTCAAATTTGCGGCTGTTCTGTGAGCAAACGCATTTTTAGATGCAAAAGTAACAACCTTGAATTTCCTATCTTTGGATACCGCCGCTCCAGCTATTCAAATAAACTCCCCAAAATATAAGTGCCTTAGTATTCTCCATGGATACAGTCAACCACTAATGGCCCTTCATATTTGAAGAAAACTTGAATAGTCGCTTCCGAGAATGAAAATCTTGTCGAAGAACAACTGGTCTTGAGTCATTCTCATTTACTCACACGCAGTTCTGAGCTTTATTTGGGGTGGTATAGTAATAAAACCAACTTTCATAGTGCATATATCAGTCAAACGTTCAAGACCAATTGGTGGTAACATGCTCAGCAGTTTCCTTGCATATTACTTTCTCCTCCTCTTCTCTTCATTGGTTAGGTAATGTGGAACCCATTTTGCACAGATTTTTCGCAGCTTTAAATGTTTATGGAGTATACTGTCAATGCTGCCAACACTGATACCCACCTTCATACTTAGCTCTTCAACAAGTAATATGTTGATTTTCCTCCACCAAGTTCCTCCCTCTTTGAATTGTTCTCTCGTTCACAGCTTCCCGAGGTGGGACAAATGGTCGAATCTAAGTTGTAATGGTATCAAATGAATGCATGTCATCAACATGAACACCAACCGTGTTCTTGTGGATTTTTTCGCTCCTTCACCTAGCTTGTAGCGTAAGAAAATGAAGAAACTAGTTTTCTATAGAAATATTCACCAGCTATTAATACAGGATTGAACTCAACAGAATATACAACAGTGACAATCAAGTTGAAACTTGCACATGCACTTTTTCATAATTTAAGGTGCATTCGCTGCATTTTATAGACATTATTGTCCAACATTAGATAGGCTGGATGCAAACTTTTATGAGTACCCCTCGTACTACTATTGCATTTATATAAAATGACACACATACTGTGAATCTCGTGTAAATATATCAATTTACCTTTTTAAAAGTTAATTTTCCTCTTATACATCTGCTGTAGTGGTCAAATGTGTTGTAGTTTATGTTGAAATACAGTAGTTTTTATATTATCAACCTTCTATTGTGTATTATCAAGAGGAAATTGCCAATATGCAGCAGGGTAAAAAGCAGTTAGTTTAAGAGAAGAATTCATCTATGTTTCATAACTAAGGAGCCAAGTCTGGACGCTAAAATATTGCCTGAATGCTGCTACATGGTACTTGTATAATCACGTGATGGGACTTTGGACTTGATGTAAACAACACGATGTGCATAACATGCGACTTGTAGTCAACTTCATACGTTTAGTGTTCGTATTTATATACATAGACAGTGGACTTTTAGACATTAACAATAATAGTTCTTGGTCATAAGCTGTAGAAAGTAACAAATATGCGCTATAAAACTGATAATAGGCATTACAATATATTATAAAATACTTTTAACATGTCCAAGACCGCTTAATGAAGTACCTAGGACATTAAATTTCACATATTGATTTCCTATCTTATCAACACAGCGTTTCCAAATTAAAAATACTTGTACATTTAAAAGTTTTATTATTTAAGATAATATAACGAATATGAAAAAGTACTTAAATTCGGTACCTGATAAAAGCAATAAAAAATGTTGATATGAAAATATTTTTTTAATTATATAAACATTCACAATTTCACTATCTGACCCATTTTAAACTTGTTTTACTTTTCCAAGTAAATTACATAACCAACCTATCAAAATAAACTTTATTCGAGGATATATGCGGGTTAGAGAACTATGAAAAATTAATAATCACACTGTTTGATATTTAGTTACATGTTTCCCTTAATTTGCCTTACAATAAATTAATCTACTTTTGCAAATGTTCCACTATAAATTATATCTTTTATCCGTAAGTATAAATCTGAAGGCGGAAATAGTATAATGTGAAATAAGTGTTGAAAGACACGTATTTCGCAGTATTTTGCAACCTCGGGTTTGTATTTCACATTAGGATCGCAAAGAGTCTTTCAACAAGTATTTACCACTATTTTTATACTAGCATATCGTAATGTAACTTATTTTTAATTTATTTTAATTTGGAAAGTAAAAATTATCGACAACTAGAAATATTGAATCGATTAGAGTTTGTATAGTTACGCGTTAATATGAGGTCTGTTCAAAAAGTATCGCGAATTTTGTGTTTTTCCAAAAAGTGTTTATTTATTCATGAATATCTATTTTGTCCCCTTCAAAGTAATCCCCACCAGATATTATACACTTGTGCCAACGTTTTTTCCAATCCTCGAAGCACTTTAAAAAATCGTTTTTTGTGATCTTGTTCAGTTCCTCCTTCCATGCCGTCTTTATTTCCTCAATCGTGGCGTAGCGTCGTCCTTTCATGGGCCTCTTCAGTTTTGGGAACAAAAAAAGGTCACAGGGGGCCAGGTCTGGGGAGTACGGTGGCTGCGGCATCATAAGTGTGTTATTTTTGCCCAAAAATTCGCGCACAAGCAACGATGTGTGGGCAGGGGCGTTATCATGGTGCAAAAGTCAATTTTTGTTCTTCCACAAATCCGGGCGTTTCTGGCAGAATGCTTCGCGCAAATTGCGCATAACTTGCAGGTAATATTCCTTATTGACCGTTCTACTCTGTGGCAAGAACTCATGATCCACCACGCCCCTGCAATCGAAGAAAACTGTAAGCAAAGCCTTCACATTCGACCGAAATGGCGCGCTTTTTCGGTCTTGGCTCGTGTGGCAGCATCCATTGGGATCATTGAGCTTTAGTTTCCACGTCATAACCATTCGTCACCAGTTATGACCCTCTGGAGCAAATTTGGGTCGTTGCGGACAGAGTTCAACAGCTCCTTGGCAACGTTAATGCGATGGTGTTTTTGATCGAAAATGAGCAAATTTGGTACGAATTTTGCGGCGACCCGTCTCATGCCCAAATCATTCGTAAAAATCGAATGGCACGAGCCAATCGATATGTTTAGGTCCTCAGCAACTTTTCTAACGGTGATTCGACAATTGACCAATACTATTTTCTTCACTTCTTCAATGTTTTCGTCTGTTGTTGACGAGCTCGGGCGTCCGGTACGCTCTTCGTCGTTCACATCTTCTCGACCCTCTGAGAACATTTTGTACCACCGATAAACGTTGCTTTGGTCCAAGGTAGCTTCACCATATGCCACACAGTAAACATTCGGAATGCATCCGCGCACTTAATTTTGTTTTTCACACAAAATTTGATACAGATTCTTTGATACATTTTTTGGAGTAGGCAAAAATTGAAGACGAGCCAAAACACGTCCAAGCAAAATAGCTGTCAGCAATTAACTGAACATTCTAAATGACCGAGCTTGTCAACATAAGTGAGGGACATGAGTACCAACATAACGCCACAAAACAATCGAAAATCGAATATACGTAGCCCGCGGAAATTCAAAATTCGCGATACTTTTTGAAGAGACCTCGTATATTGTTAGTTGTTGCTGATTTTATTGAAACATTTAGTAGCTCGATGATATGAAAGTTAATTGAGAATTATAATAGAATTTGACGAAAGCGATAAAATATTTTGAAGGAACTCCACCCGAGGTGGTTGAAGCGGCTACTACGGTAAGGAATGATTTGCCTCCTGAGAAATCTAAAAAACGATAGGTGCGAGTACGTGTTTTATTGACCGTTTGGTGCAAGAAGAAAAACGTCAGGACAATTAGTGAGAATGTTATGTTGGGATATTTTCTGTATAAATCGAAGATAATGAAATCCTTAACATTATGGTCTGTTTATTTCATGTTAAAGTCTTCGTTATATCCGAGTCATAGTGTTGATATATGTATCGAAGTTTGGAAGTTTGATCGTCTTATTGAAAAGAAAATCTAATGGATATGTAGCAAAAAAGTTTAGTGTTTTCACAAGAGAGTACATAAGTAAATTTTTGATGGAAGCTTCTGATGCAGAATATTTAGATATAAAGGTTGGTGTAATAATGGGCGTTGCAGAGATAAACTCGTGAAGATGGAACTCGACGATATAGAAGGTAAAGAAAACATACACATGGCATCAGTTTCGAATACCAAAAACTCGCCAAGTGAGGTTCACTGTTATGGATGGTGGATGAACATTTACAGAAAGTTTGTCTCTCTGCGTCCGAAACACGTTGAACACAATCGTTTATTTGTGAATTACACAAATGAAAAGTGTATAATGCAACCAAATAAAATTAATACAATAGGACTGTTTGGAAAGAAAGTTACGGAATTTTTTGAAACTAGACAATCCCTCCAGTTATACTTGACATTGTTTTGGGAGACTTCGGCTACATTATTTGTGGATGTACTGAAATTAAAGAAACATCATCGGCGGTTGCAGAGCGATATGTGGACGAATAGTAAGGTGGAAATTCTGTACTGAACTACTGAAAAGGATGAATCACACGATTAAGATATCAATAATGATAGCACTTTCGTAGCAGTGGAGGGATGTCAGGAATTCAAGTATTGGCACTATTTGGTTTATTTATGGACACTCCGTAACATCTCAGGTCATCAACGTCCCATTCAATTTAGGATATGAAACGGCCGATAAATTTTTCTCAGAGGCCTCTTCTTTAGGCTTTAGGTTCTTTTACATGCCGTAAATCTACGACACAGGAGCTACTACTTTACTTCCCTTCCGAAGGAAGACATACTTAGAATTTTTACGCCCCGAAAAAATTCATCGACCCTGGTCGGGGTCGAACCCGCGATCCTGGATCTACCTGGTGAGTATGGTTACCACTTGACTACCAGGACCACACCAGGAATTCAAGAAGGATTGGTTGTGTACTAAGAAGAATAATGTTGTTTAAGATCCTACTATTGTTAATATAAAGTGCCAGAAATTAATTTTACCCAGTGTACCTGTGTAGTGTAACTATTCATATTAACAGCAAATAATTTGCATTGCTTGAATAATTTCGTAAATTTGTTGTATTAAATTGTGTGATATAGCAAGGCTGCTAATTTCAGTTGTAATTTATAGAGTACTGGTACAAGGCTACTTTGCAGCACTAATCTTCAATTGTTTTATTCCAATGCCTCTAGACTGCTACTTTCAGTTCTAAAATTAGGTAGGCATTAGTGACATTATCATACGATAGGATAAAAATAATTTTTCCTCGTCTACAGAATGCTTACATTTCATCTTGTGAAATATTTTCAGCACGGTCAGATTCAGTTGTTTTCTTCTTCTTTTTCACACAAATACGAATATTTTGTCAACCTGAGTTCTAACTTTCAGCCATACCAATTCAGTCAATCAATTAAAAATTATGAATATATACACCGAGGGTGCCAAAAATGTATGTACGCTTTCACATTAGATATCTATTTAATGTATTACAAAGTTGGACCGAAAAACAACAGTAATGTGTAGTATGATGTTCTATAAACAGATGTGACTCGCATACATTATGATAGTGTTGCTATGTGACACGTAAATCAACAATGAACAAATGAAGTCAAGATTATCGTATATGAACAATGAACAAATGAAGCCAAGATTATCGTATGATCTTCTGTAAACAGATATGACACATTACGTTGTGCTAGCGTTGCTACAACAAAATGGAGCCAAGATTATCGTTTGAATCGCGGAAAGCAATTTTGAAGTGATATTGGGAAAACCGAGAAGTTCAAAGGCAATGGAAAGATGTGTACAGAACAGAACCGCCAACGCGAGTAACAATTGCACGCGTTCGAGACAAATTTGAAACTCACGGTAGCGTATGCGATGTTCACAAGGTCAGATCTGGGAACCTCGCACAGCATCAAACCCCGCGCATTGGATCCAAGACACTGGATAGGACGAAGAGTTCCGATTGAGTTTCCACCGCGTTCTCCGGATCGAACTCCGTTGGACTTTCCCTTTGACGAACTCTTGAAGATGTATACCGCAGAAAACCAGTTACACTGGCAGCACTTCGGGAAGAAATTGAAACGGCATGTGCTGCAATCGCTGAGGACACTTTCGCAAACGTTACTCAATCAGTAGTTCAACGTACTCAGGAGTG
The DNA here is from genome assembly GCA_030762175.1 of Metallyticus violacea. Lineage (NCBI taxonomy): Eukaryota > Metazoa > Arthropoda > Insecta > Mantodea > Metallyticidae > Metallyticus > Metallyticus violacea. The sequence goes on along the minus strand of CM060842.1, from coordinate 13,405,096 downwards.
TATCGACGCTGATGATGGGCATTTTGAGCAACTGTTGTAACTGTAAAAGTGTAAGATGATTAGTGCTCATCATTTTCTGTTTGTGTGAATTCAGTTTTGTTATGTTAACATAGTTTTTTTCTTTGCTTGAAGTGTATATACATTTTTGGCACCCTGTGTGTATGTATGTATATATATATATATATATATATATATATATATATATATATAGAGAGAGAGAGAGAGAGAGAGAGAGAGAGAGAGAAAATAATGTAACACCATTAACAATATAACAAATTAACAATAATTATAAAAGTAGAAAAGGAAAAAACACCAAGAGAAAGTCACACTTGTAATTTTTATATTATATTATGATATATATAATTTGAAGTGTTTCATATGTAAATATGCATATTTTAAACACGAAGCTAAGGAATAGGTAGGTACTAACGTCAAAATAGGCATTCATATGCACTATAAAACTACAAAAATGCCGAATAACATAAATATGCCGATTTTCATAATCATACCAGGGTGGTTTGATAGATAGCTTGATTGGCATAATAACACAGGGCAACAGCAACATATGTAAATGGGGTCATAATTTACTTTCTTTGTATCAATATTATATGGTCACAAGTAATTCTGGTGTTCTTTAAATACAAACATTTGAATAAAGATGGAAAAAAAAATGGAATTCAAGATGTGATTTAGTTCTTTTTTCTGGAAGGGAAAACAGGAGAGGAAATTTTCATGAAAGGATTGTGCGATGCATGCCCTTGCTATGAAACCATTCGACTTTGAAGCGTGGCAGAATAATCATCGAAGACTCACCACATCCTAGAGCTCCAAAATCAGTTTTGAGGTTAGAAATCATCGATAAAGTCCACGCTAGGTGAAGGACGATTGAAAGTGCGCGAGTTAGCAGAGGCCACGGATATCTAAACCGAGCGGTTTCGATTTATTTTGCATTATAAATTACACATGAAGAAACCTTGCTGATGATGGGTGGTATGTCTGCTCACTCCGGAGCAAAAGTGAAGTTGCATAGGAACATCGTTTACCGCTTGGAAATGTTTAAGAAGAATCCGTTTTGTGACTATGGACCAATCGCCATTACTATACCCGAAAAAGAAACAATACAGTGAACCAAATGCGTTCTATTCGTTTCAGATTTTTTTTGGAATGCACAAGGAATTCACTTGATTGATTACTTGGATAAGGGGGAAAACTATTATTGAAGAATATTATGCATAACTTTTGAGCGAAAAAGACGTCCGGGAATGGCCAAATAGAAGTTGCTTTCAAGCCGGGTCCTCAGGACAAATTCACCGAATTACGTTTTGAATTGCTTCCGCGTTCACGCTCCCTCAGTAATCGGTCCTCGAAACTCACTTTTCTGGTTGGGCACAGATTTAATTCAAATGGAGAGGTTAAGCAGAAGATAAACGAATATGAAGAAACTCAACCCCCCTTCCACGAGGGAATCACGAACCTGGAGAAACGTATGCGCAAGTGAAGGGACTATGTCGCACAACAAAGCGCGGTACAAGACTAAACTTGCTCTATTAAATATCAAACCACCCAGATTTATTAGGGAAAAATAAGCGCTTGACTGAAGATCACTATCTGCTCATAACAGAGGGTTGACACTTTGAACATCATGTATGATGTTGAATATAACATTAATTATAAACGCATGATAATTCCAACCCAAACTGTTCAACGGAAAATTGCAAAGCCCTTTCATTGTAGTTAGCTGACGTCAAAAAGCAATGATGAAATAACCAGTTAAATGAAAGCTCTCTCTTGAATAGATTTTCTTCAAATTTAAAATAAAAACTGGCACGGGATATCTGAAAACAACGCATTGAATTCCAAAGACATCAATTAAGTTTGTCCCAGATGTCTATGTAAAAGCTTGTTGGCATAATCTTTACTTGGTTATGCAATGGCGTATCATTCCTTTCCCAGACAGTATCAAGTACGGTTCTCATGTTGCGAACACGTAAACAGAAGATGAGCCGGGTTGCTGGTGAGGTCATTGCAAGTCCATAACTGCTACATTAACATTACATATGAACCACTTCCACGTGATATCACAGGTCAGTGACATCAACAGCGTAAATCTCGGCTGGAACTTTCGGAGTCAAAAAGTGTTCATTACTGTTGAGGAGGGGGATGTACTTGTACGTTGATGAAATATATACGAGGGTAGGTCCATAAGTTTCCGGCCTAATCATTTTCTAGGTATAATGACAAAAACTATATTTCACTTTTCAATATAGCCACCCTTTATTGCAATACACTTCTCACATCTTTGAATTAACATTTTAAGTCAGAAGTCTTGTCTGCAAAATGAGCATAAACAGCATCCGTCACTTCTTCGTCACACTTAAATTAAGGTCCTTCTTGAGTTGTGAGAAGAGGAAATAGTCACTGGAAGTTAGTTCTGGGCTATAGGGTGGATGGTCAATCTCCTTGAAGCCACATTTCTTCACAGCTTCCTTTGCAACAAGAGCTGTGTGCACAGGTGCGTTGTCGTAAGAAGGCGCTCAGCCTTCCTCGCCTTTTCTCTTTGATGGAAGTACGCAGTCTGTGCAGTAGGCCAGCATAGTACTCCCCATTTACTGTGTTGTTCCTCTCCTTGAAGTCAATGAAGAATATTCCTTTACAGTCTCAAAAGATTTTGGCCATGATCTTCTTGGTTGACTGGATGACCTTGGCTTTTAGAGGCGGTGTTTTGCCAGGTTTATGCCATTCCATTAATCCTCTTTTGGACAAGGAATCATAGTAGAGGACCATAGTTTCATCTCCTGTAACAATGGTTTGCAGAACTTCTCTCTCGTTACCACGGCAGAGCTTCAAAAATGCCTGAAAACAGAGGACTTGTTACTTTTGGACTAGGGAAAGAAGTCTAGGCACCATCTTGCACTAACCTCATTCATGTTTAAATATTCATAAAGAATTCGAAGGACTTGCTTTAGAAAGGGCCAACCTTGCTGCTATTTCTGTAACTTTGAGCAGCCGGTCTTCCATAATTTCTCCTTCCACAAGAGCGAGCGATGTTTTCAGGAGTGAGTACCTCCAAGGGCCGACCTGCACGCTCTTCGTCTTCAATGCTTTCTCAACCCATTCGAAAAAGTTTGCCACATTCTTTTATGGTAGAATATGAGGGGATGCTTCCTCATATACACCGTCCAATTGCTGTTTTGGAGTAGGTGCTTCTTTTGTGAAGAACTTAACACAGCTCGATACCCCATTTTGCACATGTCACCATCTTCAACATATAGCCTTCTTTAAGCAAATATATCGTAACTGAACACAGCGGAGTGGAAGTTACAGCTGCAAGTATTTACTTAACAGATAAGGTATGACACCAAATAAGGAATTTGTGAAGGCGATAATCATCGGCGAGGCCGGAAACTTATGAACCTACCCGAGATTTTAAAATTATATTATAGAAAATGCATAATGTCTTTCATGCATTAAAAAGTACCTATATGTATTTTGCATTTTTACTTCTTTCCGTCTACTGATAAGTCAAAACATTTGCTCGCATCCTGCCAGTCGCGTTTATTTTCCTTATAAATATCGTACTTTATTATGTTACATGTTTTCCCATCTCTTCATATAATTAGTAAACGTAAACATTTCCTTCAGAATAATAAATTCATGTCAAATGTTAAAAAAAGTGTTAAAGAGTAAGGAATGTTCAGGGACATGCGTCTGATATTAGTTAGGTTTCACCAGTTTTCTGCTAATTTACTTTTAAAGATAGAAGAAAAAAATCGTGTCATCTTGCAACACAGTCTCCGTATCTTTCAATAACTTTATCACCTCTTTGAATTAGCAATGTCTATAACTTTGAAGAAAAAGTCTAAACTTTTGCCTGCAACATTTTATAAAACAAAATTTTTCATCTGATTTTCAAACAGTGGCGGCCTGTGGCTCCTGTAGAAGGGACATAACTACATGACACCAAATTGCATGGGTGAAGGTTTCTTTAAACAAGATTTATACTCCTCTGCGACATTCATAACTGCAGCGCCATCGTTTGTGCAATGAACTTCTGGTTTATATGAACTCTTCTAATTCAGCTGCTACAGTACGCTTTAAGCCTCCTGCAAGCATTTAAGTTCATCAATCTTCCTACCAGTTTACACCCACTGATGTATCGTAATATCACAACAAATTGTGACATGCATGTGATAGTTGTCGTCTCGTCGGCCTATACACAAACAACTTGCCCCCCCCCCTTTTTTTTTTCCTTTCTAATCTCATTCCTATAGACAAGAAACGTTTCACACTTCATGCGCTGTCAGCCAAGATGCCCTTTCAAGCCATAAGAGAAAGAGAGAGAGAGAGTTATGCCGTCTTCCTAAGTAATCTCTTATAGCTTTCGATTGACGAAGTCCAAATCGTATCACTTCCAACTTAACATTTAAACTTAGACGCGAAAATGAAATCTCCAATAAAATGTCCACTTTATTTGCTGGCACTAACAGATACGCTTTTATGTAACGTAACAGTTAACACTATGAAAGTCAACTTTCCAATGACAAACAATGAGGGATTGACCCAGTTTCTATCTACGCAAACAACTCCTAGTGAGATGTATGGTGTCAGTAGTAACCCCAAAACATCTGGTTCCAAAGGAAAGAGAGAATACAGAGTGCTGGGCCATGTACCGTCTTCCACCTGGCCAAGAGAACGCAGAAATAAACAGGAGAAAGGCTACCTTATCTTGGAAAAAGAAAAATATAAGTACTTGTAATACTTGTCTTTGCTAGCCCAGGAACTTCCCTCGCTAACGGAGGAACCGCAAGCTACCGCTACCACCTTAGATTGGAAATGCGCTTATTGCGCGAGATTGAATTAATCGCGGCACTCGTGCTTTTTATATATAGTTGACCAGGAGAATATAAAATTGTAAATAATTAACGAATTTTCTTTGCAGAGTAGGGATCATCTGACCCTTATTGATGTGCTGCTCATTAACTCTTTTTTCTTGGTACTTCAATTTTGATAAAATACTCACTGGGGGCTAGAAATGAGCTGAATCCACAGTTCTTCACGTTTTCTTTTACAGTCCGGGAAGAATGCGCTGGTACATAATCATGCAGAAGGCGAACAGCAAGATGCTTTGTGTCAATCGTGGTCGTTTTTTATTCAACGCATGTTTCAAATGATCCAACAATAAAGGATAAAAGGCTCCAGTTATGGTTCTGCCCTTTTCCAAGTAATTTATCACTACTATACACCGGAATTTATTTAAAAAAAAAACACTGCCTTCACCTTTTTCTAGCCGACTAATCAGTCCCCGCCTTTGACCATTGTTTTGTGCCAAAGTTTCATTCAGTGTCACGAATCGGAGCAAGAAACCCACGGATTGCGGTTAAACATTGGCAGATGTGTTGATGTTTGTATTGTCAAACTTTAAAAAATAGCGCTTAGCTCTATTAATGAAACATATTTAACTAATACAATTGACGTCATCTCTTTACCGCTGCACACAACACGAGTACATTACAAACATGTACGTTTATTTTCTAGCGTAAACTGTAAAGAGTTAAAATGCTGATTGCTTCTCCTTATCCCGCTTCGGAAATTACAGTAACAGGTAAGCGGGAGGTATAACTTCACGGCGAGCCAATATGCGCGATCTTTATTGAACATTTTTGGTTGTTTTAACTTTATGTGTGGTTGCTCGAGAATTTAAACATCAGATAGTGAAGGAAATACTCATAAATGCCTCCGAAGTGGACAATAGAAGACTGGGAGATTGGAAGGCTAAAAATGTCCTGAAAACTCTGCAAGGCCATATAATACACAACCACCTTGAGTAGCCGAGGTCGTTCAGGCGCGGACTTGAAACGGATGGTCTGGGGTTCGATTCCCACCAGGACCGTCCTACCTGACTGAAGTTTTTTCCAGATTTTGCAGTCCTCATAAATGACAAATGCTGGGGAGGTACCCTAAACTTAGGCCAGGAACGTTTCCTTCCTTAAAAACAAAATCCTTTCCCAATATATCATTTCATTTCATGTATCATCAGTGTCCACCACCTGTGGTGCTTCAGTAGTAAAAACTGGCGTTAAACACCATTCAAAAAACAAATCATACGCAAAAGGCCACATTTTCGTGCAACATGCTGCACTATGATAATGAACAGCCAGACATCGCAAATGTTGTGCTGAATATTTCACAAAAATCAATGTTAAGTGACACCAATAAATACATATATAACTGATAAACGTGTATGAGATTACGCTACTTTATTACTGGTTTATACACAAACTCTAGGAAAAACCTTTTTTCTTCCTTCCCGCCACTAAAAAGTAACTAACGTCTACTACATGAACGCCGAATATCTAATTTTCCGGAAAAGACGCACATGCTATATATTCCTTTATACTCTGCCGATTAGCACGCAGAAAGGAGGTGGACATCGCAAAGGCACGCTGTCACGAACGCTATCAAAGTAGGCAGCAACTGTAACCGGAGAAGTCTTGTCTTGTTAAGGGGACCCTTGCTATAAATCACAGGGCGGGCGGGTGTACTAGAGGGGAACAGTGGGGGGGTTGACAGCCTCGGTTCCCTTCTAGGCTACCGTTTTTCAACGTTTTCAAGCTAATCATCCATTAGTGTCCTCATCAGCTTCTTGCGGGGATTCCCTACTTCGACCACCAACTCCACTCTTCACGCTTGAGGTACTGTTCAAACTGTACGGACCTTTTTTTAAGCTGTTCTTAAATTTACAAACAAATAAAAGCAGGGTTTTGTTCTTGGTTATGTTCACAATGTGTTTCATTTGGCTGCTATAGAGGGAAAAAATCCATAGCCTTCCAGGTTACCGTACCCCACACGTTGACAATGGTAAAAGTGCACAAACTGGGTTTGGAATGTATTCCTCTTTCACTCTATATTCCATACTCAGTCCCTTGCTAGTTCTTCCTGTTTCCGAAATTGTAAAATTTAGCACGGCGCGTGGCAAGAAATATACATCTAATGAGATTTTTGTCCAGCCGTCAATAACTACTTTGCAGAACTTGACTATACCAGTTTTTTTTCCCTCCCTTCTTTTCCTTATTCCCTAACGGACTGATCTTTCACCCTTGATGAGGACTACAAGCGAAATGAAATTTATATTTTTCAGGAATGCGGTTTAAATTTGCTTTTTACTATACTTTCTATAAGACCCCCGTGCACAACAATATCCAAATTTATTCTAATAATAATAATAATAATAATAATAATAATAATAATAATCAGACTCAGAGATGTCAAATGACAACATTACTATGAAAGGTATCATCCTTTAAATGGCTCGACTCGATGTAAACTTTCATACGCGTCTTGTTTGTGACGGTCGTGTAACTATCTAGTGTTTAACATTTTCTACACAATTGAGACTTTGATAAAAAAAAAAAAAAAACTTTGTTTTGAAGGGTTTAACTCCAAAAGAAATACAAAAGGAGTTAGATTCCACATTAAAGGATTCTTCCCCTTCGTTTTCGAGCGCTCAGGGAGTCCCAAACCTGCTACTACCGACGACATTATAAGAAATTCACAATGCCGTACTTGTAGATTGCCGACTGAAGGTACGCGGGTTAGCTGATATTGTAAAGATTTCAATAGGCATTACATTTGACACGAAGTTTTGGGTCCAAGAAAACTTTCCGCTCAATGTTTGCTAACAATGGACTTAATAACGCATTCAAATAAACATTTCGCCAAGATTTTTTGTACTTGTTTAAACGCAATTCCAGTTTCTCCGGCGTTTCATAACAATAGATCAAACACGGATTCATCACTACACGTCAGAGACGAAGGGACAGTCCAAACAGTGCGAAACAACAGGTGAAAGTGCACCAAAAAAAGCTAAAACATTCCATCTGCAGGAAAAATCATGGCTTCGGTTTTCTCGGATCCTCATGGTGTGGTGCTCGTAGACTACAGAAACATCGCCGAGAAGTATTACGCTTCACTAATGAACCAACTGAAGGATGCTATTCAGGCTAAACGTTTACATCTTGCGAAAAAGAAAGCTCTCGTTCATCCCGATAATGCACCTTCACACACTCTGGGATTGCTGCTACAAAACTGCAATACTTTCGCTTTAGTGCTTCCACATCCCCCATATTCGTCGGATTTGGCTCCCAGCTATTACTTTTTGTTCCCAAATCTGAAGAAATGGCTAGATGGACGAAGATGCACATCAAAAGACGAGTTTGAAGCTGAGAGACACTATTTTTCACAATTGGAGAACTCTTTTATTTTATTGAGGGTATTATAAAATTGGAAAGTTGTTAGACTAAATGTATTATTGATAAGTTAAAAAAAAATTCTCTTAAACTTGTGTTTTCTTGGTCAGGCCGAGAACTTTTAGAACGCCCTCGAACAATCAAATTTAAATTACAATGCCACACAGTTTACTGTCCCAAGGAGTGTATGTCTAGTTAATACCATTAACTATGTATATCGGTTAGGATTTCTCCCCAATCCCTCTTTTTAATAGTTTTATTTAAATTCACTGCCATCTATACTGGGTTTGTCAAAAAAAAAAAAAAATAACTGGTACCTTAACATAACAAATATGTGAGCATTTGAAATTTTTGGCAACAAAAAAGATCTGAACTTTTTTCTATTTTTGACATTTTCAAAATTAACGAACCGAACAAATGTCGCCATGAACTGCAGCAAACTATACTCAAAGGCGCAACATCTGGGCTGTACACTGGGTGAGACAACTCTATTCCTTTTAATTCCTGCATTTTCTTTTGCTAGGTCAATCTTGATCGACGGGCAGAGGTCTTGTTGCAGTATGGCGCGCTTTCTATTTATTAAAGTCGGATAACGTAGTCTTAAAACTTCGTAAACTCTGTACAATTGCTTGCAGTACAACTCAGCATCGACCACAAGACTGTATTAAACCTGCTTGAAATGAACACCACCTAACTCAAAGCATCTCATCTTGCCCAAAACGAATTTGAGTAACTACTGGCTGAGGTTCTTTTCTACAGAATATCCATTGCTTTCTATTCTCATTAATTATTACGGAACAGAGATACCTATAACTCGACGAGTTTCCAAAACTGGTCTAGGAGAAATTTTTTATGTCCACTCATCTCAGGACTGAGCTTCGTTAAGTTCATACGTATCTACTCTTTGGCTTTTGTAATACATATGTCGTGTAGGGACGTTTTGCAGACACCAAATCTTCTTGATAATCCACAACTATTGGCATGTTTCTTTGAATGCAGTACTGTCTACAGCTGAAGGTCTTCCAGAGTGCCGCTTATCTTCAAGGTTAATATCTCCATCATTGAACCGCTTTAATCATTCGATGCTAACATATTGACAACATACTCGTTTCCATTTTCTTTTCCATTTTCTATGGCGCTACAATCCAGGATCGGGCCATGGTCTACCGCAACGACCTCTGCTTCCTCTAGCTCCGTCTTACGACTTCATTGATACAGGAGAGGCATGTGATCAGCACGTCTTGTTAAGTGTGGAAGAAGAGAGTAGGTCATGTGTAGGGCTCAGATTCTTAGCTAAATACATGTTTTATTTGCACTGCAAAAGAAACTCGCAAACGTGATAAAAACTTCAGATGTAGTTAACTAGTTATATTTTCAATTTCTATTTCACATTAAAAAATCGCATTTCTTTAATCTTAATACAAGTTTTCCAATATTTGCAGAAACGCACAAAATTTTTAATTATATATTTTAACATTTAAACTTATACGGAGAGTTCGAGTCACGCTTGGTCCGAGAAGGCGGGCAGGAGGAAGCCGGTAGAGTGCGAAATAAACACAGACATTCTAGATGGGTAATTTTTCTTCAATGCTGTGCGAACCCGTATGTTTTCGGTCAATACTTGGTACATGTTGAGGTGTTGGCAATAGAACATGTTACCGGTCGTTGCTTTGCACAGTTTGAAGTGTTAAGAAGACGTATTTGCTTGTGTACTTTTTTATAAGTATGTTCAAAGTGCGAGTGCTGTGTATGTATTAAGTTAGTTATTTAAATAATTGATTTTTTTTTCTTTTCTTTTTCTTCTTCCGGACGCTATTGAACATCTCAGGTCATCAGCGTCCCATTCAATTCAGGGCGTGAAACGGCCAATAAATTTTGCTTAGAGGCCTCTGGTATCCTTTCAAATCGTAACAGGTTAGTGAAATAAATGTATTGCGTACTTGCCGTAGGTAAATGATATTTATGAGTAAATTACCGATCTAGAATGCCGCTGTTTACTTCGCACTATACCCGTCCGCTTTCTCGGATCAAGTAAGAAGCGAACTATCTGTAGTTGGAACAGGATTTTCCTTTAGTCTAGTGTTTCGTATTAGTGGCTGGCAAGCTGGCTCAGCAGCATCAGCCAGTATTGCCCAACAGAGTAGTAACTTTTGATATAAACATCCGAGTGCTTGCTATTTTGATAATTGTGCTATCGACTTCTCTGTTTATACGTCCAAAACGCTATCATTGTTTTGGGTGGAAGCAGTTTATCTCTTCATTCCGCTTCTTTTCCTCCTTGGAGGCGATATGGAGCAGTTGGTATAGTGTAAGGATTCAAAGTACGGTGCAAAAGTGTGTATGGATGCAGTTTGAAATGTCTGTATTTTCATATCTCGGTTCAATGCGAATCCACAGCTGATGCTTGGACCCACTCTTGTTCCTCTATGTCTCCATTAATAGAAAATGCATAATGCTAGTCTTATGTTAAAAATAACATCGTCTTTACTTGGGTATCAGTTAATTAGCTTGACACCGTGTACGCATATCAAAGATGTGATGAATTAGGGTGGTGGTGTGAGAGAGAGTCGTGTACAGTAAGCTTTGTACTGCGATTTTCAATTGCAGGTGATTGATAGTGTGAGTTTTTATCATTTTTATTTGGTTTATTTACGGACGCTCTTTAACATCTCAGGTCATCAGCGTCCCATTCTATTCAGGGTGTGAAACGATCGACAAATTTTGCTCAGAGGCCTCTTCTTTCAGGCTCGAGTTCTTTTACCTGCCGTAAATGTACGACACGGCTTTACTTCCCTTCCAAAGGAAGCCAATACTCAGGATTTTTATGCCGGAAAAATCCATCGATCCTGGCCGGGTTTGAACCCGCGATCTTGGGTTTGGAGGCAAGTATGGTCACCCCACTACACCATCACGACCGACGGTGTTGTGATGTAGTGGTTCCAACTATTTTTCTTTACGCAAAACTAAACGTAATCGACTAGAATCGACTGCATCACACACTGCTCAAAACAAGTAGAGGGACAAAAGTTTAAACGTAGGTATTGCTGCTGTAGTTGGGTTTGTGGTGCTAAATATTTTTTTTTCTTACAGTTTAAATCTTTATTTGACAGCAGTGTACATTTTGTTTACTTTTCATTTCACACAAGGATGTTGTAAACTAAAGCCGAAGTTTCTTCAATTTTGTACATAAAGGAACACTTCGGTATCTGTTACGTCCTCCATGTGCTTGAATTACTGCCTCACCTCTTCAAGGCAATCTCCTGATCAGTCTACGAACCTCCTCTTCGATAAAGAGCATCTGCAAGCAAGCTGTCGAAGAGTCTGAGGGGCTACAAGTCTGTGTCGTACACGTTTCTCCATGTTCATTGGGGTTGAGGTCAAGACTTCTAGCACGCCAGTCCAATGTTTGAGTCTGGAGTTCCTGTAGGGTGACCGTGGTGTCTCTTGTTGTATGCACTCTAGCATTGTCTTGCTGCAAAACAAACCGGGCCCCATTCCGACTGTAATAGGCATAACCTACTCTAGTACGTATCAGAAATGTGTCTGGCAGGACTAAATCGGTTTCTGACCACTATAAGGTCTGTTCGGTCATCAATAGCGGTGCCACCCCTACCATGACTGACTCACCACCAAGTGTGTCTCTTTCCTGGACTGCTGTTTCTGTAAAATGTTCACCACAGTTACCTGTTCCTGCGCAAAGCTCAGTCGGGCTCTCTTGTGAGCAGGCATTAATCTCAGGCCTTTATGAGGTCTTCGTGGTTTTAATCCTGCTTCTCTAAGTCTGTTTCTTGTTGTTTGAACAATGAGTTGCTGCCCCCAGATCATTTTTGTGGTCCCGAACAGTAGCTCTGAGCCATCGAAGGGCACAATTGACTACATACCGGTCTTCTCTGGGAGATGTTTTACTTTTTTGACCCTGGTTGGTCTGGTTTCCTGGAGTACGTACCTGTTTCAATGAAGCGCTTCCATGCCCTACTTATAACAGATTTAGCCACATTAAGCTCAGCAGCCACTGCACGAATAGTTTGAATAGCTGAACCGTTTCTACCTCATGTTGCCTGACGATGTAAATGTACACAAAGAGTACAACGTTGAACCCTTCACCTACAGGTACTAAACAACGCTAATCGGTAAACACCACTTAAGTTTATAAACATAGTCTGTAAATTCAGCTTACAGCATCCTTGTGTGAAAAGTAAACAAGATATACACTGCGTTAGATAAAGATTTAATCTTTCTGTAAAATATATATCACTCTAACCCCAACTAAGGCAGCAATATATATGTTCAAACTTTTGTTCCTCTAATTGTTTTGGGCAGTGTATTTATCATCGTCCATACAATATCCCTTGGCAACAGTTATAAACGGGTGTACCTGTCATGTATTAGCTTCACCTGCAAAGGAGTCGAAACATAACATCCTGCTTACACCATTCATTTAAAATTCATCATGCTCCAAAACCCCCTTCATACATTCTCCTGGATCCTTTCTTTCATTGATAAGCATCACTGTCATATGTTAGTAGATTGGAGAAAATTGCACATGAAAAATGTTTTCCATAACCAAACATTTTCATACGAGATGTTTAATACACACTACAAAATTGGCATATTGTACGAGGGTAGATCGATAAGTTTTAGGCCTCACCAATAAGGATTATCGCCTTCACAAAAGCCTTATCTGGTGTCATACCTTATCTGTGCAGGTATAATTTTCCGTTTCGCTGTGTTCATGTTCAGATATATTTGCCTAAAGAAGGCATGTGTAGAAGATTGTGATCTGTTGAAAATGCAGTATCGAGCTGTTGTTAAGTTTTCATAAAAGGAGGTCTTACTCCAAATGAAATTAAACAGCGATTGGACGGTGTATATGGGGAAGCATCCTCTTCATTTTCTAACGTAAAATAATGGGCTAAACTTTTTCGAATGGGTCGAGAAAGCATTGAAGACGAAGAGCGTGCAGGTCGGCCCTTGGAAGTGCTCACTCCTGAAAACATCGCTCTTGTGGAAGCAGAAATTATACAAGACCGGCGGCTCAGCGTACAGAAATAGTAGCAATGTTGGGTCTTTCTAAAACAACAGTTCTTCGAATACTCATGAACATTAAAACATGAATAAGGTTAGTGCCTAGACTTCTTCCCTCAGTCCAAATGCAGCAACGAGTCATCTGTTGTCCGGCATTCTTGGAGCTCTGCGGTGTCAACAAGAGAGAAGTTCTGCAAACCATTGTTAGAGGAGATGAAACTATGGTTCTCTACTATGATTCCTTGTCTAAAAGAGAATCAATGAAGTAGTGTAAACCTGGCAAAGCACCGTCTCTAAAGGCCAAGGTCACTAAGGCAACCGAGAAGATCATGGCCACAATCTTTTGGGATTGTGGAGGAATACTCTTCATGACTTCAAGGAGAGGAGCATCACAGTAAAAGGGAGCATTATGCTGGCTTACTGCACAGACTACATGCTTCCATCAAAGAGAAAAGGCGAGGAAAGCTGAGTAGTGGTGTGCGTGTTCTTCACGACAACGCGCCTGTGCACACAGCTCTTGTTATAAAGGAAGTTGTGAAGAAAATGACTTCAAAAAGATCTACCGTCCACCCTACAGCCCAGATCTAGCTCCCAGTGATTTATTTCCTCTCCTCAAAACTCAAGAACGACCTCCAAGGAAGGAAATTTATGTGTGACGAAGAAGTGATGGATGCTGTTTATGCCTTTTCCAGACAAGATTTATCTTGGGCGAGGGGGATTGGAATATGAATATGAATTCAAGATGTGAGAATTGTATTGCAATAAAAGGTAGTTATATTGAAAAGTGAAATATACTCTTTGTCTTTATCACATCTAGAAAACGGTTAGGCCGGAAACTTATGGACCTACACTCGTATACTCTCTATCCACTCCTTTAATGACTGCTCTTTAAATACAGTAGTATGTGATGCACTACCATAATTAGAGGTTTAACGGGCACACAAGAGCGACCCATGTTGTATTACACAAGTTCCCGCTATAATTTCATTAAATCAATATTAACTTATTAAAAACAAAAGAACTAACACACTATGTTGATTTACCTCAATCTATAAACCACTATAATAAACCAGGTAACTACAGCGAACCAAATAAACAAACCCACGTGCTTAATTGCAGCAACATGTCCGAACCTCGATCGCGCCATATTCTGCACTATTGATACACGCTCATTAGGGCCTGAAGACTGGAATCTGTCTTGGTTGTGTACATTGAAGGCGACGATTGTAAACATAGCGTTTTATGACGACTACTGTGCCCGCTATATGAAAATAGGAATAACTTTATTAACAACCCTCATATGTGATACATGCTTTTCTTGTTTTAGGTGTGTGGTACGCGCAGTATTTCCGTTATGCTCTGTATACATGCTTACGTGACAGGGTCGGCCGATTTTAATTGCTTCGTGTCGACGCTGTAATAAAAATTCATTCTTTAATATAACCATTTTACACGCTGGAGAAAACAACTACACGTCTCACATTCACTGGTGTTTTTGTGAAATGCTACGCATATACTTCTTTGACCAAAACCGGTCAAGGGTCTGACACCGCCACACACCATTAAAGTTTACACGGCATCTGGAACTCTCGGTCAGCTTTGCACGTGTGCAGGCGGAAACAGGGACACCCAAAACTAGATATACTTACTTATACAGCATATACGAAAAATCTGGTAAGCAAGCAAAGTAATCTTGCAGGAGACCTAAACACAGCTCAAAGCTAAATCTGCACACTGATATATAAAAATAGAGTTTAGGGGAAATAATTGTTTAGATGTCATCTGTCACTGTAATAGGATTAACAATAGAACGCCCGAGCTTAAGTACCTCCTAAAGCGCCCGTTAACTGTCAACTGATCGCTAGTACTTTCTTATGCACTTTAAATCATTTTTCTCACTAAAAACTATGGAATGTCTCGCTTATCGCCTTCTAGCTGCTGTGATGGTATAGAGGAAACAATTTTGCTTCTCAATTGCAAGCGGTTTGCATTTAGCTTCCGGGGTGAGTTTGAATATATTTAGTGCCTGCTCAGTATCGCATATGTAAGTGCTCTTCTGACTCAGGTCGATGAAATTTCTTACTTACCAGACGACTGAAGTGATGTAGAGGGAACAATATGGCTACTGAACTGCGAACCAGGTTGGAATCCAGCTTGAATCGAGCTTCTGGTTTCAGATATTTTATATGCAGGGTTTTTGCTCACATATCACGCATGTTAAGCGCTTTATGTCCCCAAGCCCCTTTGCATATATATTTAATTTGTTGGTAATTGACACATTTGTTCTTTCATTCTTTTGTTCATCTTGTATAGGTCATCTCAGGCTAAATGTTTTTAATAAAAAAAAAGTTATTTACATTTTTATTTCTATTATAAGCGCATGTATTCTCGAAAATAGAAATATTTTATTATACGAATTGAGTTTGCTCTATGCTATATTGTCGGTCCTGGTGGTGTAGTGGTAACCATACTTGTCTTCTAAACCCTAGATCGCGGGTTCAAACCCGTCCAGGATAGATTTTTTCGGGCGTAAAAATCATAAGTATGGCTTCGTTCGAAAGGGAAGTAAAGAAGTAAGGCCAGGGTCCCGTGTCGTACATTTACGGCACAAAAAAAGAACCTCAAGCCTGAAAAAAGAGGCCTCTGAGCAAAATTTGTCGGCCGTTTTACGTTTTGAATTGAATGGGACGCTGATGACCTGAGATGTCAAAGAGCATCCGTAAATAAAACAAATCAACAAAAAATCTATGCTATATAGTAACAAATTATTTGTACAAAAAGACATAAGTTTAAAATACGGGTAATGTTTATAAAGAAAACTGTTATGTTGAAACATTCTCCGAGATATTGGCATGACAATTCTTCCAATAAAATGAAGTTTCCGGACTTATTGGCCGTGGTCCAGCAGCTGTTGAAACACCTGAGGTTTCGCCCGTCTCTCCGTCTTTAGTTATCCTCTGAAGATGTCCGACGGAGAGACGGGCGAAACGTAAAGTGTTTCAGCATCTACTGGACCACGCCCAACAAGCCTAGAAATTTCATTTGGATTGACGTCGGCCGTGAAAGTCTAAGCAAATAGATTATGACACTTTTTGCAGAGTTTTTTTATTATATAAAAATCACACACAATTTTTTTATATGTCCAACAACTGTCTTTGGTTTTGTTTTTCTTACATAACCCTATTTGACATGTCTTGCGTTTAGCGACCTTAGATGTTCCTTCGTCCTTACAATCAGCCATGACAGTAGTCGATGAAAGCCACGTGAAAATGAAAAGCTAAGCGAAATTTTAGACGTGGATACAAGAGTTGATAAAACAATGACTCACGCACTACGTTACAATGAGTTTGTTGCACTGTGATGATTATTGCCGGTTACAAATTTGCAATACACGTGTAAGAAAAGCAGGTAAGGAAGCGGTCAATTAACTGCCTCCGGGAACCGATGGTAAATTTGCAATTATTTTAAAAAGTTACTCTTGAAATATATAAAATAAAAAATAAATAAAATTGGTGAGCTAAATGGCACTGAAAAAGTCACAAAATCAAAGAAAAATTCTTCCAAAAGCCGTGAAAATATGAGCGTTTGAAAATTAAAAGCTGTCAATTGACCGCCATTGGGCGTTCTAGTGTTACAATGTTAATGACTTCGCCCCATCCTACCGAGTTCCAAGTGTCTATTGTTATTGCTTTCGGCTAAAAACTACCAGAAGATTCCTGGTAATTTTCCAGCTTTGTCAATGTTATTTTCATACATCAAAGATTGAGCAGAAACTAGTTGCTGTTTCTCATATTATTAAGAACAAGAATATCTTCGGGTATTTTAATTTATTTTATTTAATAAATAGCAAATAAATTATTTACCCTCACTATCACACACGATCTCTGTGTACAGATTGCAGAAACGTGACATGGATGTTTTCCTGGGCGAACTCGGTTGCACCTCGTTCCTCTGGTGTGTCATTTCAAGGTAACAAATAAACAACTGAATAGTTGTAAAAATCGTGTCATCAAAGCTGTACAATGATCTGTAACATTATACACAACCTGACCTAAACGTTTTCCCATTGGCATTAAGTGGGTTTGCTGATTTTTAGCGTTCGTTAAGTGGGTTTGCTGATTTTTAGCGTTCATTTTTGTAATTATTAATCCAGAAAAATTGGGAAAAAAGCTACAAAATAATAAATTACAATATACAATCTGTACTAGCTGTGAAAAATGCAAGTAAACCAGATTGAAAACTCCTATCAAGCATCTACAACAATTGACTGATCCGCTTTACCTTGTGACAGGTCCTCACACCCACGCATGCCCTAGAGTGCATGTATTTATATAATTTAAATGGTAATAATTATTAAATATTATATAGCCTGTAGTAACAAACAGGAACATTTAATGTAAAACAAAAATGTATTCATTGGCCACCTGGACGTAACTCCTTGACGAGAGGGAAAAGGCTGCCTATTGTAATGTTTTGTGCTCTCACTTACTGATGTGCATGCAGCTGTCCGAACAATAGGTCTTTTGGACCTTTAGTTGCTGGAGATGCTCCGAAATTCGTTAAGAATTAGAAAGAGTATAGGTGCTGGCGAAGACGTCATTACATCGAATGATCATGAACTCCCCATTGAGGAGTCAAAGAGTTCATGGATTTAAAGTGAGCGCGTTTGGGAGCACAAGAGCTCAACAATAATATTTTAATATTTTAAAGGTCAGGAATCTATGGGCACTAGTATGTGAACCCCGCGAGTTCTTACGACCACGTGGAGCACTTCCAATTTAGTATATAAGGGGAAACAACTTTACAAACGGATCGCCTTAGCAGTTTAGACACACAATGGAGGACAGATCAGGCAGTTCCTGTCATCTTCATTACTGTACAGTAGAGAACAGGACATTAAAGGCATTTCCTGAAGGCATCTCCAGTCAGTACAGTACAGTAAATACCACGAAGCAGACCCAGATACAGTAGGAAAGTGTAGACAAGAAGCACACCGATGCAATTTCAAGCAGCATATGTAGTTCGTGGCGTTCAAGCCATGGAGATAGCAAACCAGATGGCCGAAAGCAAAGTGTCGTGTGAATAAATACTTCGTGTGATTTGAATTTCTCTCTTTCATCTCCATCCTTCCGTGATCACTAAGGCACAAAAAGCAATTTCGGGCCTCTGAACGACCCGGGGTACGAAACGGGACCCTCAGGTAAATATCCAACAACATCGACCAATAAAACCGCTCCAACCTATAAGAAAGGCGACCACAAGAAATTCAATTATGCTGTAGATATATACGAACTCTCTAGAAGTCCAAGTATTAAAATTTGATACAAATAACTCTTCTAATAAATTAACATACAAATATGAGACAAATGACTTGTGGTAGGTAAATCACGTTTTTCTTTCCATGAGAGGCGTTCGGAAATTATTTACAACAGCGGTATTTTATGAATACCGTGCAATCTATGGGCAGGTTTATTCATAAGGTGATGAACTGACACTAGTACGACATGTAGACGCTATATAACAGAGTCGATCCTGGTGGTGTAGTGGTAACCATACTTGCCTTCTAAACCCAAGGTCGCGGGTTCAAACCCGGCCAGGATGAATGGATTTTTTCGGGCGTAAAAATCCTAAGTATGGCTTCCTTCGGAAGGGAAGTAAAGCCGTGGGTCCCATGTCGTACATTTACGTCACGAAAAAGAACCTCAAGCCTGAAAGAAGAGGCCTCTGAGTAAAATTTGTCGGCCGTTTCACGCCCTGAATAGAATGGGACGCTAATGACCTGATGATAAAGAGCGGCCTTAAATAAACCAAATCAATAGCTATATGGCAGTAATAAGCAAGTGTATAGTGAAATGACAGTGTTCGTTTGTTGCCAAGTAGAGAAAGACGTGGACAAGATGGCCATGACTATCATAGACTGCATGCTTTTTGTGTAAGGAAGGCGTCAAACTCGCACCCATCCACAGATGTTTTACTGCGGTATGTGGTCAAGAAGCTACTGCACAGAAGACCGCTTATAACTGGGTCAATGGGTTCGCCAGTGACAGGAAATCTGCACACAAGAGTACCGGTCGTCCGTTAACATCGCGGTCTTCCAAGAACACTGAGATTGTTTCAGGCTTGATAATGGCACATAACCGAATGTCATACACACCTCAGCAGCGCAACCCTACACGAGGATTTGAATTTGAAAAAGGTGTGTGTTCATTGGGTTCCACAAGACTTGAGACAGTTAAAGTCTGCCGCCGACTACTGGAAACGCATAACTGAAAATCCGGATTTTTTTTAATGTGTGTGTATAGAGGGTGGTGACTGGTGACGGTGTCACTACCACTCACCAGATAAGAAAGAGAACACATGATATTTCGTGTTGCACATCTGTGGACAAGCAGATGTGACCGTCTTTTCAAGCACTTAAGGTATACTACAAATTTAGTCGAACTTTGCGGCACTCTCTCGTGGTCAGCAGATGGTTCATTGAGACGCATGGTATGCAGGAAATGTTTATAGAAGATTCCTATTCAGTGTTATTAGATTTTCGTGTTTTCTTCCCCCCTGTTTATGTTAAAAACTGGGCTTAAGTGAGTAAGTCTGCCCTATCTCGCCCATGCTAATTTCTCTTTTCAGGTGCACTTTTCTCAAAACTGGATTGAGATATCAACTTCAAGTTTTTACCTTGTGTAATTTGTACCTTCATTTATAATAATAAGCAGTTTTCTGATATTTTAACTGGTTGCCAAGATATACTTTTTAACGATATTTTTTTAAATAAATATTAAAATTGCAGTATTTTGAAACTTCTATGAGTTACAAAAAAATATTTTGTAGCCCTTTATCATGGGAACATGCTGTAGAAGTTTATTTCGTTATCTTTAATAGTGTGGAAAGAACATCTAACAGACATTGTAAAAATGTCCAATTGAGAAAAATGGCGTTCATGTTTACAATTGAACTCTTACCTTATTAACACATATTTAGAACTGTCCTGCTTCGTATTAGCCAATATCCTCATCCTCTCCAATCTTCCTCTTGTTTCTTCTCTTCTTTCTTGCAGATTTGCTCCACGTTTCTCCCTACTTTCTTGATACGTGTACGGTCCTGTTCTTGAAGATACACTGATGTGTTGTAACCAGGGTCTATTGACAGTTCATTCAAAGCCCTAATTATTCCTATATTCCTGGTGTTAAATGTTAAAACTGCATTAAATCCACTAAATTTTATTGTATCAAGACCAATAAACACCGTTTTGGGCACACGAGTGAAAAAACACTATTTTTATGGTGTTTAACGCCCGATTTTACTACTGAGGCACCACAGGCAGTGGACACTGATGATACAAGAAATGAAATGGTATATGGGGAGAAAATGTTTAAAGGAAGGAAACGTTCCAGACCTAAGTTTTGAGTGTCTCCCAGGCATTTGCCATTTATAAGGACTGAGAAAAATCTGTGAAAAACCTCAGTCAGGGAGGACGGTTCTGGCGGCATTCGAACCCCAGACCTCCCGCTCATGAGTCCGCAACTTAACGACCTCGGACACCCATGGCGGTCACAAAACACTATTGAATGATTCATTGACTTGTTTTTATTTTATTTTAAAGGTTTGGACAGGTATATTGGCATCCCTGCTAATGGAAATCCATGAAGTTTATAATTGGCTCTTGTCTGTTGAATTCACACGAAGAGTGGAATGATGACCTTTGTCATCAGTTGTAGCTCATGAAAATATGTGATCCTGCACTCTGAAAATCATGCACATTAGATGTTAGCACCACATAATAATTTTGCAGTTTGTCAATCATACTATCAGTCAGTTCTTCTTGTCCCTCTTGACAGTTTCTTCATAACCATGTCTTTCTTCAGTTTACGCAGATGCAAGCCCATATGTTTTGAACGTGGCCCATGTATTATAGTTTTTCAGTATGTTGGTTTTATCCACAGGGTTTACTTTCTACTACTCTCATGAAACCTTTGATATCTCCATCTCCTGAATATTTCAACTGCATGACAGAGAGTACAGAAGGGGGCGTGGCTTAAGTAATATCATCTTAGGAATTTTTAATTTGGAAAATTGTATATTCGAATTTAAATACCATCTTTAGGTATGGTATTTGTAGCAATTAGAGATGCAAAAACAATAAAAAAAAATCAATTTTGATATTTGGATCCCATTTCCCTTGGCCTAAAGACCATTTTGGGTTCATATAACGAAATAAAGTATGCTTACGTACTGAAACATAGGCGGAGGTAGATGGCAATGTAATCATTTCTAAGCACTGCCAAGCGCAATAAAACTCATGATGCGATCAAACACCGACCCTCTAACAAGTATTAGAATGCAGGATATACAGTTTTAATATATCCGTAAATTTTACCACTGTTAATACATTCCCGTTTGACGTTGAAAAATGTTCCCTTAGGCTGAACCAAATCACTTGACAATGATTTACGATAAATGTCGGCTCTCCGCTCAGAAGTTGGATGGAGGGTTCCTTTCCATATCGACCACAGCTTCCTGTCCCTCCTCGGCGGACCCCTTGAAGGTTTCGGCTACCGCACAAACATTACTGGCATTTCTCATCAGGCAGCACAAAAGTGTTATTATTGCGCTTTCTTACCAGTTTCCAGGGTTATCGAACCGAAATTCAGTACTTGACAGATCATTTTCTTACGCTTGCAGGTGTATCACCTATTCAAATACTTAAGGCGGTCCATTAACAAAGGCAGTACATTAATAGTGAACATAGTTTGTTTATCTTTCTTTCCGGACGCTCTTTAACGTCTCATTCAAATCAGAGCGTGAAACGGCCGACAAATTTTGCTCAGAAGTCTCTTCTTTCTTGCTTGAGGTTCTTTTTCGTGTTGTAAATCTACGATACGAGACCCACGGTTTTACTTCCCTTCCGAAGGAAGCCATACTTAGGGTTTTTACGCCCGATCCTGGCCGGGATCGAACCTGCGATCTTGGGTTTAGGAGACAAGTATGGTTACCACTACACCACCAGGACCGACAACATAGATATTGATTTACTACATAATGAATGTACCACAACAACGAAAGAAATAAACAAATATACCAGAAAAGAGATAGTTGCGTGTGATGAGTCCAGAAAAGGAAAACAATTTAAAAACCATACTTACCGATATTACCAGGGTAAGAAGAGAAGCGGTTGAAGTCGGCGAGTCTTCTCTGTCTATCCCAGCAAAAACAAAGATATAGACCGGGACATATAAAAGTGGTTTCGGATTTGACAAGAATGTGATACGCCTCTGCTAGATCAATTTTTGAGAACGGCTACATGTCCAAAATGGTTGTTATGTACGATTCGATAAAGAATTGAATTTCGCCGGAACGTTCACTCTTTCAGAAGATTCCTTAATGAAATGAACTAAAATTGAAAAAAGTGTCGAAATTTAAGGGAAGTATTAAAGGAAATGTGGGGGAGGTCAAAAAAGATATTTATGTTTTTTGTATCATTTTAATATTTGGAATTTTCTGTTTTTCAATATAAGATTTTCATTCTTGTTACTTCGTTAAAAGTATTTTTAATAAAATTTTAATTGTATCACTGCAGATATCATTTCGGAGGATTTCGCAAGCACTTGTTTAGTTAAAAATTCTGTATCTCAGGAACGATTTGCTGTAGATAGCTGTGGCTTGTCTTGAATGATAGAAAAAGTTAATTTCATAAATTGGCAAGGCTTGTTTCCACGACATCCGTTTGTTTTTTACAACTTTAGGGTTGTAGCTGGTGTTTCCCTAAAATGTTAGTTTTGGCCGTAAAATCATTTTTGGCAGCAATTAATGAAAAAAATATTTTTGCATAAGTTTCCCATTTTTTAGGATCTGTATAAGCTATCACTTTGAAACGTTTCCCACTTATCATGGTATTATTGCGATGAGGTGCGTCTATTGTGTGACAATGTAAAAAACTTAAATGTTGGGGAAAAAATACAAAAATGCAAACAATTGAAAATAATTTATAAATTGCTGCAGAGTCAAGGTATAGCAGTGTAAATAGTTAGGCAAATTTCAATTATGTGCATCTGTGTGCTGTAAAAGTTTAATTTCATTACCTTTAATAGTCCTTCATAAAATGGGAACTGAAGTTGGTAAATTTAACATTACAGATAGACCTTTCATGCTCCCTTAAGGAAATTATTAATTGAAAAACCAAATAGTGTGGAATGGCTCTGCTGTATCTGACAGCAATAAGCCGCTTTAGCGAACATGGCAATTCTATTGTGTATATATAAAAGTGTTCATATCCCAACAGATTTTAGGGCATTTAGGTCTTACATCTTGATACTGATATGAACTTAAAATAATAATGAAGAAATTTAGAGCTCAGACCGAAACATAAATGAAGAATCTCCAAAAATATTTAGGCTAAATATATTTTAGATTTTTGATAAACTTTTGAATGATGGAATATTTTTACATGTAAGCTTAAGTGATATTTTGGTAAGTAAGCTTAATAAATTATATTTATAAACTTATTTTTCCCGAAGTGTAGGCCATCTGGGTGGGCAAGTCAAGAGCACAATTTGTTTTCAGCAAAGTGAAAGTTGGTTGAATGATTCCAGGAACGTTCTCGTTTTAATAAAACTGTTGATATGTCCATATCTTAAGACTCTCCTTTTAGTCTTTAGGAATACCTCTACCAGAGGGTCCGTCTGAGTTACTGATATCTTGGGAGATATCTTTGTGAAAGTAAAACGATTTGTTTCATTGGCTTTCAGTACAAGCTCCACGTATTCATTTGGAGTGTAAATTCAATCAAATTTTTTCAACAGATGTTTTATAGCCCAATCAGTCATGCAGCGAATATGGACAGGGAAGTTGTATGGGTGATACTGTCAAATCGCCCCTTTGTCACAAAGGTTCAACAAAAATCAAACAACTGTGTGATTCTTGTATTGTCCTGATGGACCATCACTATAATGCAGTTTCTTTACCATAATAGGTAACAAAAACACAAAATGTACCCAGATTTTACTGCAGAAATTCTGTGTCATGCCAGGAGGACATCGTTTGACTGAATATGCACTAAAGTGTGTGACAATACTGGTATACAATAAGACATCGAGATCTTCTGCTATATGAAAATCTCAAATAAGATTTTCTTTGGACCGCTAAAGAACAGGAACTTTCATGCTTTCCCGGTACTGCTTAGTGTCTTTCCGAGAAATCTTTGTATTTTGCAGCCACTTTGCTGAATTTATTGTTAGAATCCCTTGAAACAAGTCTTCTCAATCTGATAACAAGCGGTGTACAACAGAAATTGCTGCTAATGAAAATAAAGTATTAGCCCTCAATAGATCTAACCAAAAAATGAACATCTATATGTAAACAGAGTTAATAAATTTACTATAAGCAGTGCTAAAACGAACTTTAATTTGAGATACATTGAAACCTCTACCAATAAGAGCAAGGCTGCGTGGCAATTAATAAAATAAAATGGTTAATCTGCTAGTCATAACTGTCTCCTTAATTTCTCCCGACTGATTTAATGAATTTAACGGACTATCCAAGCAAGGCAAAATTAGACATACAACACGTATGCATCTGCTAATCAAATATTACATACTAATGTTAAGCCAAGTTCTATATTTAACTAGAAGGAGATTACTAAAGACGACATTTTATATGGCGTTAAGGATTTCAGAAATTCCACATCAGTAGATTACTATGGAATATGAAATTATTTTGTATAACTAATTATAATGTACATTTTACGAGGATAGGTCCATAAGCTTCCGGCAAGGGTTATCGCCTTCACAAAACCCTTATCTGGTGTCATACCTTATCTGTTAAGCAAATAATTGCAGCTGTAATTTCAGCTTCGCTGTGTTCAGTTGTTCAGTTGATAGTAGCATAAAGGAGGCTATGTGTAAAAGATTGTGATATGTTCAGAATGAAGTATCAAGCTGTTATTAAGTTCTTAACAAAAGAAGCACTTACTCCAAATGAAACTAAACAGCGATTGGACGTGTATATGGGGAAGTATCCCCCTCATATTCTACTGTAAAAGAATGGGCCAAACATTTTCGAATGGGTCGAGAAAGCAATGAAGACGAAGAGCGTGCAGGTCGGCCCTTAGAGGCGCTAACTCCTGAAAACATCGCTCTTGTGGAAGGAGAAATTATGGAAAACAGGCGGATGAACGTTGCAGAAATAGCAGCAAGGTTGGGCCTTTCTAATACAAGTCTTTTCGAATTATTGATGAATATTTCAACACGAATAAAGTTAGTGCAAGATAGGTGCCAACACTTCTTTCCCCAGGCCAAAAGCAGCAACGAGTCATCTGTTGTCAGGCATTTTTGGAGCCCTGCCGTGGCATCGAGAGAAAAGTTCTGCAAACCATTGTTACAGGAGATGAAACTTTGGTCTTCTACTATGATTCCTTGTCCATAAGAGAATCAATGGAGTGGCGTAAGCCTGGCAAAGCGCCGTCTCTAAAGGCCAAGGTCAATCAGTCAACCAAGAGGATCATGGTCACAATCTTTTGAGACTGTAAAGGAATATTCTTCATTGACCTCAAGGAGAGGAACACCACAGTAAATGTGGAGTACTATGCTGGCCTACTGCACAAACTACGTACTTCCATCAAAGAGAAAAGGCGAGGAAAGCTGAGTGGTGGTGTGCGCCTTCTTCACGACAACGCACCTGTGCACACAGTTCTTGTTGCAAAGGAAACTGCGAAGAAATGTGACCTCAAGGAGATCAACCATCCGCCCTACAGTCCCAGATCCAGCTCCCAGTGACTATTTTCTCTTCTCAAAACTCTTCTAAAAAGTTCTGCAACTACTTTGAAAACAATACTATATCTTATACAAATCAATATGGTTTCAGGACTGGTTAAGTACTATTGATGCAGCAACACATTTAATTAAAAATGTATTAAACACTTTTGAATGGGGCGAATATCTCATTGACACCTTCTGTGATCTTAGTAAAGCTTTGAACTTTATTGAACATGACATTTTAATTTCTAAAATTAAAATAAACGAATGATTTTTACCTATTCAAAAGTGTTTTGTATCATAAATGCCATAAGTATTAATATGAAACGTTTGAAAAATAAAGGTCTTAAATGAATTGCAAATTTTTATTATTGTCATAAACAAAATAAGTTTGCAAAAGGACAGGATGAAAATGTTAAAAGCCAGAAATGGAGGTTGAAAGAAAATGCTTCATTTAATAGTTTTGAACACATTTTCTGGGGGAGCGGGGGTATGATTGTGAAATTACATTACACTGCTGATTGTTTTGCCGCCATTGCTTGAGTTTACAGTGTAATCATAACAATATAATTACTCATGTGGGATATATTTTAAAACTTTTCAAATGTCTTTTGCCTTATCCGGATTAATTGGCATCTTTTCCTCTTATGTTGAAGGTTGTGAATGAGAGGTGCACTAAACACCAGGTAGAATAAGGTCAAATGTACGGTAATAGACTCAACATGATGAAGATTGACACTGTATTTAAATTCACAGTAGTTGGCAGGTGCAATTGATATCTTTGATTTGCGTGGCGGTTATCTTTATTATATTTCTTTTATATTTTTGGATTTGATGTCCTCTTTTTGTTTTATTTGGTTCCTTTTCCATCTTTTTACTATGTATGAATTTATTTTGTATTGATAGACGTATATACGAGGGTAGGTCCATAAGTTTCCGGCCTAACTATTTTTAGGTATGATTAAAAGAAAAACTATATTTCACTTTTCAATATAATTGCCGTTTATTGCAACACACTTCGCATATCTTTGAATTAACATTTCAATCCCCTCCCCCCATGTATTTACAAGTATTATCTGCAAAACGGGCATAAACAGCATCCATCACTTCTTCGTCACACTTAAATTTCCCTCCTCGAAGGTCCTTATTGAGTTTTGCGAAAGAAAATAGTACGTGGAGCTAGATCTGGGCTGTAGGGTGGATGGTCAATTTCCTTAAGCCACATTTCTTCAGTTTCCTTTGCAACAGGAGTTGTGTGCACAGGCGCGTTGTCGTGAAGAAGGCGCACACTACCACTCACCTTTCCTCTTTGGTGGAAGCACGTAGTCTGTGCAGTAGGCCAGCATAGTACTCCACATTTACTGTGGTGTTCCTCTCCTTGAAGGGAATTAAGAGTATTCCTTCACAGTACCAAAAGATTGTGACCATAATCTTCTTGGTTAACTGAGTACACTACCACTCACCTTTCCTCTTTGATGGAAGCACGTAGTCTGTGCAGTAGGCCAGCATAGTACTCCACATTTACTGTGGTGTTCCTCTCCTTGAAGGGAATTAAGAGTATTCCTTCACAGTACCAAAAGATTGTGACCATAATCTTCTTGGTTAACTGAGTGACCTTGGCCTTTAGAGGCGGTGCTTTGCCAGGTTTACGCCACTCCATTGATTCTCTTTTGGACAAGGGATCATAGTAGAGGACCACAGTTTCATCTCCTGTAACAATGGTTTGTAGAATTTCTCTCTCGTTGCCAAGACAGAGCTCCAAAATTGCCTGACAACAGATGACTCGTTGCTGCTTTTGGACTGAGGAAAGAAGTCTAGGCACCCATCTTGCATTAACCTTATTCATGTTTAAATGTTCATGAATAATTCCAAGGACTGTTGTTTTAGAAAGACGCAACCTTGCTACTACTTCTGTACCTGAGCCGCAGGTCTTGTATAATTTCTGCTTCCACAAGAGCGATGTTTTCAGGAATGAGCACCTCCAAGGGCCGACCTGCACGCTCTTCGTCTTCAATGCTTTTTCGACCCATTCGAAAAGTTTGGCCCATTCTTTTACGGTAGCATATAAGGGGGCGCTTCCCCATATACACCGTCCAATCGCTGTTTAGTTTCATTTGGAGTAGTGCTTCTTTTATGAAGAACTTAATAACAGCTTGATACTTCATTTTGAACATGTCACAATCTTCTATACATATCCTTCTTTATGCAGTTATATCTGAACAACTGAACACAGCAGAGCGGAAGTTACAGTTTAAATTATTTACTTAAAATGAGGGTATGACACCAGATAAGGGTTTTGTGAAGACGATAATCATCCTTATCGGCAAGGCCAGAAACTTATGGACCTACCCCTTTATTTAAAAACAATACTTTATAAAATAAAATACATTGAATATAAATAACAACCGATGATAACCAGAGTTTCCCGTAACAGACTGAGATATTGCTGAAAAGAATTCATTGCTAAAATGCCCTCTATCCTGAAGTAAGGGCCTTTTAGAAATGACTTAAAAATTTAATTCCCTGCTGTAGCTATACAAATAGTTTGGAAGGAGGTCCTTTAAGCATGGAATGTGTATCTATCTGCGAGGATACAGAATCCAGCATACTCATTTTTACAAAATAGTGGAGAAAGTGCCTTTTAGAAATGATGATTCATATGATGAAAAGCTTCAATTCTTATTAGATCGGTGTATTATGCCTATTTCAATACTCTATTGAAATATGGTATCCTGTTTGTGGGGAAATAGTTGTATGTTGACAAGCATTTAAACTAAAGAAAAATGTCATGACAAACTTTAACTTTACGAAATACCGTCGACCTCTTTTTATCAAAGTAAATATTCTTACTAATACATGTTTGTATATACTTGAGTTATTATTATTATTATTTGTTACAGGCAATGTAAATGATTATACAATAAGAAATGACATGCGCTTTTTTATTACTAGACAAATAAAAATATGTTTCAAGTTCCTTTTATTAGATTAAGTAGAAATCACAAGAACTTTGAATTAATGACTATTAAGACAGGCAACAAATTTCCATACCAGTTACTTAATCTTAGCAATTTATAAAATATATCTCTAGTTGGCTGATTAATAAGGCTTTTTATAATTTGAATGAACTGTTCAACTCGAGATATTCATTTACAATATATTTAACTGTTTTATTGTACTGCGCAACTTGTGCTCCTAGACGTATAAAAATTATAAATACAACGCGATTTAGTTTCAAGTTACCGTTTGCCTATTACAACTAATGTCCAAAATTTGAAAGTACCAGAACTACGAATGATGCAACCATTAATGTAATTTCATCCTTTACTGGATAAACCAGGCTAATTTCATTACAGTTATGATTTTTTTATTGAATAGTGCTTTACGCCTATTTTTACTACCGAGGCGGTGACACTGATGATACATGAAATATATATATATATTGATAAAGGATTTTTTAAGGAAGGAAACGTTCCATACCTAAATTAAGGGTATCTCCCCGGCATTTGCCATTTATGAGGACTGAGGAAAACCTGGAAAACCTCAGTCAGACAGGACGATCCTGACGGGATTCGAAACCCAGATCTCCCGCTTACGAGTCCGCGCCATGACCTCGGCCACCCGTGGTGGTCTACAATTGTGATGAATACATGCACTCAATATTAAATTAGTTCCAGCGACAGAGAGACATCGCTTTAGAATAGGCAGCAAAATAAAATCGTTAAAACTTTGGCAAAGTCTGTGCGGAAAGAGCAGACATTTTAAATAATGGTATTTTCAAAACACTACCAAAATCTAACTGAAAAAGCACTGGCAATAAGGTGCTGAAAGTTGAAAATTAATGAGAAAATACAAGAGTAACTTAGTAGAAAAATATTCGGATTAGGTTATGGTGTTCACAAATTTCACAACTGCGTTCGGAATGGCGTTGATCAATGGACATCGAACGCCGAGGTCGTTAAGGCGCGGACTCGTGAGAGTGGGGGTTTGCGATTGGAATTCCGCCATCGTCCTCCCTGACAGGTTTTTCCGGGTTTTCCTCAGTCCTCATAAATGGCAAATGCCGGGGAGGTACCCTAAACTTAGGCCTGGGACGTTCCTTTCCTTAAAAAATCCTTTCCCAATTAATCATTTCATCTTATGTATTATCAGTTTCCATCGCCTGTGGTGTCTCATAAGTAAATACGGGCGTTAAACACCATTAAAAAAATCGAAGTTGTTAAAAAATAAACGCAAAATTTAAGGTCACTTTGTAGAGACAATAGCAATTTTCTGAACCCCAACAGAACAGAACAGCTGAGTTTTCTGAAAACCTATACTGTCTATCCCAATTAAATTTTATCACTAATTACGCAATTGTTTCTAAAGTGTAAATTGTTTTTAAATTATGGCTAAACTTGTTATTCTAATAAACCATAAAATACATTAATTTGTAACATTTTGGCTGTTTAGGTGCACTTTTTTCCGTATACTATTTATCTCAGATTTCACAATGCATCTGAAGTGTTTTTATAAATTTGTATCCAGCCTTACTTATAGAGCACACCTTAAAATTATATTTCGCCGTAACCCATTTCCTTCCTTCATAAGGTCGCAGGCTCACATCTTTGCCAACGCCCTAAATGTGCACTAATTATGCCAGTCATTCGTTCCACAGCCCTAATTTATCCAGAGAATTTAACATTTCTTCATTTGCTACTTGTACTTCCAAGAACGTCGTATATATGTTATCTTGTAAGCTTTGCAAAGCATTTTATATTGGTTTAACTTCTACTGTTGTTTCGCTACGCATGAACAATCATAGACGTTCTGTTAAAACCAAGTCTCCCTTGCCGGTTGCCCAACATGCCTTATCTCATGTAAGGATTTTGATGATGCTTTTAATTTAACACTTATTAATGCGTTACCTACTCATAGCTCTGAAAGTTTGCCCGGATATATTGAGATGGCAGCTATATATATATATTTCGTAAAGCGGGTTTAAATCTTACAGATTAATATCTATTTTTTTTTTCCTTCACTCTTGTTGTTCGTATATTTCCACGCACTACAATATCTTCGAAATTCTGTTTTTATTTTTACCACCTTCACTTGTGTTCTGTCTTTGAAGAACATGAGTTATTCCAAATAAAGCGAAAATAGTATGACTATTAAGTGTTTTCACTATTTCTGCTTCTCTAGTTCTTGTTATTTTAGTTACATTATTCCAAGAGTTACGTTACCGCACAAGTTTTAGTTAAATATGGTTGAAACATAACTACTTGCTACAAAAACTGACATATATATTTAACAAACAGCAAAACAAAAATGTTCTACCTTCATTGATGAAGGAATTACAAATGCTTAAAGTTGTTAAAAAATGTAGTCACTTTCTATTATATGCATTTCCTGTTTAGAAAATGTAGTTTTGAAAGGACCAATCCGTTTCCATTTTTGCCAGAGTCAAAATAGTGTATTATTCTGGTAATTTTTTCAGAATTAATTGGTCTCAAAAAATTACCAAAATTGGGTGTAATCGCAATAGATACACGTATGTCAAAGTAAATGTGAACTTTCAGAGAGCGAATGGAATTTGCTTGCTGTCTTCTCGAGACATTGCCATTGGTTGAAAAAGCATTTTCTATAAAGAAGATTGTATGAACAATTGAGAGTAATCGCCTCAAAACAGCGTGAAAGAATTATTGCTGTTTAAAATGAGATGTAAACACGTTCAGATCTTATCAAGAATAACAATGCCTTCTTGTAACTGTTTATGATTCGGCCTAGTTGAATAAAACTCTACGAAAATGAGGATTAGATCCCAATTCCTTGATCGTCCAAGAACTTCTAAAGCAATGGAGTTCCCAACATAACAAGTACCATGGTCAAATTATAATGGTAACGCACATGCTAAATATGAATTATTATTGATTAAAGTGTCTGTACTTTAGCTTCCCAAATTATAGTATTCTGTTCTATAAATTTATGAGTTCGTATAACATTATATACAGTTTAAACAAATTATTTAGTTACCATAATGCAGTATAGCGACTATATTAGCAATTGTTGTGATATGCAGAGGAATTTTGCTTTTATTTAAAAAAAAATCCTTTCACGATGTGGTAATTTTTCACCCCTCCTTTTGATTACCTGGAAATTCTTGTTCATTTCTTATAAAGACCACAAACATGCACAAATACACTCTCTGCATCTATAAAAACGTTTCCTAGCAACGGATTTCTTGAATGTTCTTATTTCTTACTTATGACCCTATTACAAGCACAAATACACTCTCTACATATATAAAAACGTTTCCTAGCAATGGATTTCTTGAATATTCTTATTCGCAACTTATAAAGACCCCATACATGCACAAATACACTCTCTGTATCTACAAAAACATTTCCTAGCCACGGATTTCTTTGATTATTCTTATTCGTAACTTAAAAAGACCTCATACGCACAAATGCAATATCTGTTTCTACAAAAAGATTTCCTAGCAACTGATTTCTTGAATATTCTTATTCGCAACTTATAAAGACCCCGTACGCACAAATACACTTTCTGTTTCCTAGCAACGGATTTCTTGAATATTATTCGCAACTTATAAAGACCCCATACATGCACAAATACACTCTCTGTATCTACAAAAACGTTTCCTAGCAACGGATTTCATGAGTATTCTTTCTCAAACTGACCTGCGTGGCTGCGGCGTCCTGTCCCTCTGCCGCCTGTTCTTGAACCAGTTGCTCACTTGTGTCAAGGTGAGCCCAGTCTTCTTGGCCAGGTTCCGTTTCTCGTCAGGCGTGGGATATCTGTTCCGATGATAGCACTCCTTGAGGGCATTCCGAGATTTCTCCTTAAAACAGTACACTGTCTCTTCGCCGTCCCAGATGGTCTTGGGCAGTGGATATTTCTTGCGCAGCCGGTATTTGTCGACGGCTCCCAGAGGCCTGCCGCGCGTCTTTTCCTGCTCGCGGTAGTGAGCTTTGAACCACATCTGCTGAAGCTCCGGGTGGTAACGACTGTCGTAGTTGTGTGACTCGAGGATGGCGTACAGCTCGTGAAAGGCGCCCCTGTAGAAGGCCACTGTAGCACGGGCTCGAAGCACTGCCTCGTTACCTCGCAGCAGTTCTTTAGGAGACAGAGTGACCAAGAATTTGGCAAGGCGGTCCACGTCTCCCGCCTGTTGCAGCGCCTCGCACATGCACGCGATCTGTTCCTGAGAGAAAGACAGCCCTACACCCTGATGCACCAATTTCTTCACCGCCGTTGTCTCCGCGGAGGAGTTAGACGTGGTCACTCTGAGCGTTCCACCCCCGGTCCCATAGTACGTAGTACTAGTGGTGGTGGTGGTGGATGCCAGATCCTGCAGGTCCATTTCCAGTCTGCCGCCGCTTGCGCTAGAGTCGCTAGCCGGCGAGGACATGGGATCCGCGAAACTTTCTTCCGGACTGATAGCCAATTCCATTTTCACACATTCATTTTCTCTCGATCTCCTCGCACTGACGGCTCGCATGGTACAGGAACTGTTCTGGCCTCCCAATTGGTGGATGGGCGTGGCGTTCTCGGCGCTCATTGGTCACGTAGAGGATGCGCATACGCGTGGTGGGAACACAGCCGTATTATCTCTCGCATTGTTCCGGCTTGGCGGATGAACATGGAGTCCGAGGGGGGAGAGAAAGTATTACCTCCAAAATGACGGAGAATCTCAGTCAAGGAGAGACCG
This sequence comes from Metallyticus violacea, assembly GCA_030762175.1. Lineage (NCBI taxonomy): Eukaryota > Metazoa > Arthropoda > Insecta > Mantodea > Metallyticidae > Metallyticus > Metallyticus violacea. The sequence continues at coordinate 13,371,371 of CM060842.1, read as the reverse complement.
TCATGGGTTAAACGTTTATACTTAACTAAATAGCTACATCGATATTTCCTATACGTATTGCTAAAGAGTGAGCACGCCAATCATTTAAAAGATTAATGTACAATTCTCCTTTTCTAATTCCCGTTTTAAAATATTGGTTAAGGAAGGAAACGGCACCTATATAAGACAAAACAAGCTATTTGGGCTTCCCGCTTAACATCATAAACACCCGTCTTCGGCATGAGATGTATCTCATTTCTTTGTTTATATTTCAACTGAGGGTGCTTGCTATCTTAAACTAAGGAGGTATTCGTTAGTATAACAGACAGATCCAGCGGCTATCCACATTTAAGACCGTAGTACTGCCTCGGAGCAGTGACGGCTCGTGAGATTTACAGTCGGAAGTTCGTCCACCAACAACTTTCTACTATATTACCCTTTCTGGTACAATTTAAATGTTCATTAGAACAAATTAAAACTAGCGAATTATGGGATACTTATATGTAAAGTTCACACCTCTCTCTTTCAAAAAACTGCAGTTCGTTGAAGGTTCCTTATATTGTTGATAAAGTTCCTTTCTATGGACAGCATCTGACATGGTGCCTCGGAGAAATGTTTTTAGGTATCCGCTTGAGAGTAGAAAAGTATCTTTCTTCTTCTGGAGTTGCCATTGGCGTAGTTACGAGCACTTTTAATAGCCTACCGGTTTCACTAAAGATTATGTTCAATTATGAATTGAAGCACAGACACGGCGCCGTAACTCATTAAAAATATTATCTCTTATAGAGAAAATGCTAGTTGTTTTTAGAAGCTGTAGCATAAAAGCACTGACATCATTGTTATTATTATTATTATTATTATTATTACATCATGGAAATAAATTAATGACCGGAAATACAAAAACCTTAGGGAATTTTCACTAATTTGGAAAGATGTGTTTGTTTTAAAGAAGGTAGCCAAGGAATATAGCGCTCTTGCCAATCATCGAAATTTAGAAATGTTACCTAACTGAAGATATTTTATGGAAGTACTGACATTTTAAATATGTATAATTGTACAGCGAAATTTGCGAAATATCACTAAGTTTTGGATAATCGTTTGGTTTAAATAAACTGTAGAAAGTGCATTTTTTAATTATAACATATAACCATCAGTTAAAAAATGATTTGTCGAGCTGGTTAATCAGCAAAATTGAACCATTAGGGTGGCGGTTAACGTAAAATGAAATTTAAAAATTGCTCTAGTTGCAGCAATTATTTCAACGAAACTCTGTATATAACATAAAATTAATAAAAATACTAAAAATTATGAAAATCCAGTCATTAGGAGTAGAGGTATATCTGAAAACTGAAATCTAAAAAACGCTTTAGCGTTTAATTTTCTCTCAATTATTTCAAAATAAAATAAATTAATTCATCATGTAAACTGTATTTATAACGATGCATGTGTTTTATATTTAACAAAAGTATCGTCGTTAAGATAGCAAATGTGAAATATTAATCTAATATAGGTATGTCTGAGAATTATATTTCTATGTAAGAGCGCTCTGTAATAACCTTCAGAAAACGTTTACGTTACATAATAACATTTAAATTAAATTTCAAAGCCACTGAAAATCAATTAAATTTTCGATTGTTTATTGTTGACTGTGTATATTTGCTAGGTACATTGCAATTGTTTTTAAATAGTAACATGTTTTTGTTTTACTGAAACATATGAACATCATCTTAAATACACAATGTATCTCGAAACTTTCTGTTATTTCTCTGTATTGTAGTGAATGTAAAGATGATACCAAGGGTTCAGTGTCGGTCCTGGTAGTGTAGTGATAATCATACTTGCCTCCTAAACCCAAGATCGCGGGGTTCAAACCTGGCCAGGATCGATGGATTTTTGGGCGTAAAAATCCTAAATATGGCTTCCTTCGGAAGGGAAATAAGAACCTCAAGCCTGAAAGAAGAGGCCTCTGAGCAAAATTTGTCGGCCGTTTCACGCCCTGAATTGAATGTAACGCTGATGTCCTGAGATGTTAAAGAGCATCCGTAAATATAACAAATCAAGGGCTCAGTTCAGAAACTCGGTCACATTTAAAAATGTTTCAAAATACCCACACAGGTATTTATCTATCGGTGATCATACAGTTCATTAAAGTCATAGTATTATTAAATTTTGTTGTTTAATTTATTATTATTGTTATTATTATTCATGGAGATTAAATGACTGGAGGTGGAGTGGAGTAACTGTGCAAAAATCAAATGAGACTAAAGTGAAAATGAAAGAGGTGAATTTTCCTGCCAGGATTCATTTTCTTGCTCATATACTGGAAACACCCTTAAGCATCCTTGGGTTCCGAGGGCCACGGTAAGAGTTTTCCAAATATTTGCAAACTGTGGAATAACTTCTGAAACCGGAAACAGAAATTATCCTCTATTTTTGGAAAGAACAAAAAGAAGGCTGCAATAACTACTATAAACAAGCACACAAGAAAAACTTTGACCGCCTCCTTGGTCTAGTGATAACAGCTTTCGCCTATTAATCCAGAATTCCTGGATTCGAATCCCGATCGAGTCAACTGCCTGAGCATTTTTTTATTTTTTTCGGAGTTTTTCCTTGCCCTGATAGCTTTAAAACGCCAAGCACTCCGAGCTCATTTGTGCCATTATTGATTCAATTCATTTCATTCATTCCTATAGACTTAAGAGAGAGGTGATCTAAAAGTTCTTGGCCTGACTCAGAGATGTCGGGAAGATATCCAAATTACAATGATAGTTGTTATGTAACGTTCTTAGATGGCGCGCTATAAAGTTTCGGACACGTAAGTGTAGTCACTTGTTTGTGACGATCGTGTAAACAAACTAATGTTAACATTTTCTACAAAATGTTTCTAAGTGCTGTGATAAAGTACTTCATTTTGAAGGATTTAACGCAAATAAAAATACAAAAGGAGTTAGGTTCCACGTTAAAGGATTCTTCCTCTTAGTTTTCGACGTTAAAAAGTGGAATGCTGAGTTTAAGCGCGACCGTATTCAAGATGATGAGCGCTCAGGGCGTCCAAAATCACGACCGACGAGAATGTAACAAAAAGTTTCGCTGACTGAAGGCATGGCCATTGGCTAACATTGCAAAGATCTCGATAGGCTATGAGAAAACTTTCCGCTCGATGGATGCCGCGTTTGTTAACAATGGACCAAAAATACATTTGAATGAACATTTCACAAAAGTGTTAAACTTATTTAAACGCAACTCCAGTGAATTTCTCCTATGTTTCATAACAGTAAATGAAACATGGATTCATCACTGCACGCTAGAGACGAAGGAGCAGTCCAAACAGTGGGTGGCAACAAGTGAAAGTGCACCAAAGAAAGCAAAAATGATTCCATCTACAAAGAAAGTCATGGCTACGGTTTTCTGGGATTCTCATAGTGTGGTGCTCGTAGGCTATCCCGAGAAGGGCAGAACTATCACCGGTGAGTATTACGCTTCACTACTGGATCAATTGAAGGATGCTATTCAGGCTAAACTCTACAACTTGAGAAAAAGAAAGTTCTGTTTCATCACTTTAACGCGTCTTCACACATGTCTGGGATTGTTGCTGCAAAACTGCTTCCCAATGCTTCCACACCCGCCATATTCGCCGGATTTGGCTCCCAGCGATTGCTTACTGTTTCCACACCTGAAGAAATGGTTGGGTGGAAGAAGATTCACATCAAATAATGAGGTTGAAACTGAGACAGACCCTTGTTTTTCACAGTTGGACAAATCATATTTTATTGAGGGTAAACGTTGGAAAGTCTTTGGGCTAAATGTGCTGTTTTACTAGGTGACTATGATGAAAAATAATCCTCTTAAATCTTGTGTTTTCTTTGTCAGGTCGAGAACTTTTAGAACGCCCCTCGTGTACTTGTAGAACTCCGTCCACAATCTACAGACGTTGCGAGAACCAAAGCGACAATACGTAAAACATATTTTAAAAAAAGGTAAATAAATATAAGAAACAGGCGTAGAAACTGGATATTGGTGCATTTGCAGATAAACACAACAAAGAGATAGAGAGGGTCTTCTGAAGACTCGAACGCTCCTAAACACTGTGTTGTGCGTTTTGTGTTTATTTTGGAGTCTATAGGGTTGGCATGAAACCCAAGTAAGGGCATGACAAATGACACCCTGTAACGGCACTAACCTACACCAAATTGCCCTGTCTGTGGGTTGCCATGGTAACATCCTGCGCCATCTTGTTGCGCAGTCCTCTCTGTTAGTACTGGAAGCGTTTGGGTGGAGACATGCATTACATTCCTTAGTAGTATTTTTTTTTTTTAGTAGTAGTGTTTAATGCCCGTTTTACTACTGGGGCACCACAGGCGGTGGGCACTGATGGTATACGAGATGAAGTGATATATTGGAAAAGGATTTTTTTTTAAAGGAAGAAAGCGTTGCAGGCCTAAGTTTAGGGTATCTCCTCGGAATTTGCCACTTATGAGGACTGAGGAAATCCTGGAAAAAACAGCAGCCAGGGAGAACGGTCCTGGTAGGATTCGAACCCCAGACCTCCCGCTCACAAGTCCGCGCCTTAACGACCCCGGCCACCCGTGGCGGTTAGTAGTAATAGCACTGGTAGTACTAGAAGTATTGATAATAATAATAATAATAATAATAATAATAATAATAAGTTAATTGTCCTTTTTTCCCTTCCTCATCAGTCAGTTCAATAACGTTCATCTTAAATTTCCTCATTCTCTAACCATTCTTTTCCTTCAGACTCCAGCAGATCTGAAAATAAACATTTTTGTGACTAGTGGCTATAGTATTAGTATTTGCTATTGATTACATACACTTGTCTTGTGTAGATGACGTCATATATTGCCGAACAGCAGATTCTTAATTATTGAAATGAAATGGTGCCGCTTTGGTTGTATAAATATGCAAATATATAGTACTGGTACTGGGTAATCACGTGTGAAATACACTGAATTAAAAATTTGACTGAATGTGTTGGTACGAGGGGCATTCAAAAAGTTTTGCAAGTGAGACATTGTCAACAGAGCTAAATTTATAGTTTGAGCGAGGTTCTGCACTTGTTTAAAAGATTTTCCAGCAATGGAATATTTCACTCGAGGAAAATACCAGAAGTCGCATGGTGCAAGATCAGGGCTGTAGGGTGGATGAGAAAGCAACTGGTTTTGGGAATCTCGAATTTCCTCAAATTTGCAGTTGTTCTGTGAGTGGACGCATTGTCGTGCAAAAGCAACAGTCTTGAGTTTCTGTCTTTGAACGCCGCCGCCTTAGCTCTTCAAATAAAGGGTTCAAAATATAAATGTCATAGTATTCTCCATTCATTGTCGTGCTTCTAGTATACAGTCAACCAATAATGGTCCTTCATAGATAGTTGAAGAAAACAATGAACATTCGCTTCAGAGAACAAAACTCTTGTTGAAAAGCAACTGGTCTTGGGTCATTCTCATTTACTCACATGCAGTTCTGAGCTTTATTTGGGGAGGTGTAGGAATAAAACCAACTTTCATCACCAGTGCATGTATCTGTCATTTGGTGGAAACATGCTCAGCAGTTTCCTTGCACATGTCTTTCTCCTCTTCTTCTCTTCATTATTTACGGAATGTGGAACCCATTTTGCACAGATTTTTCGCAGCTTTAAATAAATGTTCATGAAGTATACTGTCAATGCTGCCAACATTGATACGCACTTCCATACTTAACATTTCAACAGTAATGTGTTGATTTTCCTCCACCAAGTTGCTCACTCTTTGAATTGTTCTCTCATTCATAGCTTCCCAAGGCCGGCCATAGTCTCTCGCTCTTCTTTATATGATCGAATCATCTTGCAATGGTATCAAATGAACACACTTGATGCCCATGAAGCCTCTGTTTCAGACAAATTATGAAGCACCCGTCTTGAAGAAATTTGTTTTACACTGAGGTGCTCATGAAGGATGGTTGAAACAATCGACGAACTAATCGCTAATGCCAGCTGAATGTCCTTGTAGGTTAGTCTTGAATCTTCCCTGATCACTGTTTCCATAGAGGTTATGTTCTTTTCAGTCACTGCTCTTTCCAACTTCAAGAGATCTCAGCTCCCTCTTAAATTCTCCAAACCAGTGGAACATAGTAGCACATGAAGAAGTGACTGCGCCCCGCTCAAGTGACTGCGTTTCATTTAAGTCACATTTGAAATCGTACAAGATCATCGCACGAAAATGCTCTCTCTGTATCTCCATTGTACTTAACAAGAACGTTCACACTTTCTAGACTTCAATATTAATAAGCAGGAACATGAATAACACAATAGAGCTTTGCCTGCTACCATGGCAACACCAATGACTCAACAATTTTGACGCAACGTTTTCAGCCATGTATATGACATCGTGTTTACATTCACTAGCTATGGATGAGCTAAGGCCCCTAATACATGCCATGTATACGATTGCCGTTTTGTTCGGTACACATGATGAACGTAGTTAAATTATATGACCAATTAGATAACTGAACTATTTAACAGCACTGTTATTTTAGTTTTAATTCTATTTGCCTTCCACTTTGCTGAACAACACATCATCATGGATGAAACTCAATATGCCAGTAATAAACTTTGTGTTGATTTGAATGTCAGATGATATAGCTGTTCATTTACATTAGTACATGTCTGAGCGAAGAGTTTGATAGTGTGGTATGCAATCATCCTACTGATGGATCTGGAAAATCTCGCTTGAAGGGCTATCACAGGAATACAATTTTTATAATTTCCCCATTCCATGGTTAGACCTCAAGTAATGTACTCTTTCTGTTACATCTGAACACAACAAGGGCGATAGTGTCTGGCAGCAAAACCGTTACCTGATGGCCAAAACTGCTTTCAAAAGTTTGTAATAGCATGTGATGAGCCGCCGCTGACTCTTTGAAATAAAATATATATATATATATATATATAAAAACCAACTCGACGCTGCGAATGTTGTGTGCAAGTGGCAGCCCATCAATAAGTAGGATCAAATTTACAATTTTCTCTTTTCCTGGACAACTAGTAGCGGTAGCATGCGGCTCGTCCGTTAGTAAGGGCGGCTCGTGGGCCAGCACAAAAAATGTTACGCTTTAAGGTTCTATCTTCAATGACCAGCAAAGATATACAAGAAGTTTGTTTGTCTTCCTACAAAATTGGTTAGCCTTTCTCCAGCTTATTTCTACGTTTTATTGAGCCAGTAGGAAGATGGCCCATGGCCACGTTCGGTATTCTCTCCTCCTCTTTTTTTTTTTTTTTTTTTTTTTTTTTTTTGTTACAAAACCAAAACATTTGGCTGACAGCGTAACTTGTCTACAGGAATGAGATTAGAAAAGAAATAGAAAGGACACATTTTGTTTCTGTACAGGCTATCGAAACGACAGATATCACATGCGTGTCAATTTGTTGTTATGTTACGATACATCAGTGGGGGTAAACCGGCTGTTTCTGGACTGACTGCAGAAGGCTTAAGGCGTACTTCACTGCTGAATTAGAGGAGTTCTATATAAACAGAAGTTTACAGAACAAACATACGATGGCGCTACAGTGTCGGGGAGGAGTATAAGTCTTGATACTTGTCCCACGCCATTTGGGTGTCATATAGTAACTCTCTTCTACAGGAGTCACGAGCCGCCACTGTATGTGTACTAACATTATGGTGGCGCATTACATTCACTAGCCGCCGCTCATATTTTTCTACATTGAGAACCTTTACACATCACGTATTATCAAATATGGCACACTTTGTGGGGGGGGGGTGACAACTGCGATGGGAAAATAGTTTAATTTCCCGGTATATGGATGGTATACACAATCAGAAAATGCAAGTTTTCAAAAGGTGTCGAAAGTAAAGAAACGCGAAGTTGATTGACCAGTAAATAATCAAGTTTGGCACTGCGCACAGTAAATATAGGGGGCAGCTGTGATGTTAAAGTTTATTTCTGACTCAGCTACTACTGCAGTGTCGTAGTTATTGTTGGTTTTTGTTTTTGTTTACTGTATCTTGATGTTTTAACAACTGGCAGCTGGCCATGCCCTTGTACACTATATTTTCAGCCGCTGTGCAAATTGCTACTGCTGTTTGTATTACACACAGTACACCTCTTTGCACTTCCTCGAGCGATGGACCTGTGCTCCCCCCCAATCCCTGTTAAGGCGCGAATTTGTCAGCGAGAGGTCTGTGGTTCGATTCCGCCCAGGACCGTCCTCCCTGACGGAGGTTTTTTCCACGTTTTACTCAGTCCTCATAAATGGCAAATGCCGGGAAGGTACCGCAAATTTTGGTCAAGAACGTTTCCTTATTTAAAAAATATTTTTTCCCAATTTATCATTTCATCTCATATATCATCAGTGCCCACCGCCTGTGATACCTCAGGCAGTAAAAGAGGTATTAAGCACAATTAAAATATATATTAAACACAAAAAGAAATATGAAAAAGCAAGAAAACAAAATATAAATAATTCTCTAAAATTTGTCTTTTTATTTGTCATCATCATCATCATCATCATCATCATTATTATTATTATTATTATTATTATTATTATTATTATTATTATTATTATTATTATTATTATTTGGAAGAGGGAAATTCCTCAGGAAGAACGAAAAGAGGAAATAATCTATTATCTAAAATTATCACACTATTCCAAAGGCCAATTTTTTTTTCTTCTTAGAATTAGTATCAATTTAGCCAGCTAAAATTCCTTGTGATAAATCGATCTTCGCTAACAACAATAATAGACAAACGAAGTAAATAATCTCCATCGATACAATGACGCCATAAGTGTAATAAAAGGTGTTGACCTCAGAGTAATTCATTACGAAATGAACATTAATATTAATTTTATTTTATTGATATACTTTTATAGTTCTGCTACATAAATTAATAGCGGTGAAATTTGCTTATGATGTTACACAGTGTGTCCGGGAAGTCCAAATACCCCTAAACGCCGTGTTAATTTAATGAATTTAACATGAATTCAGTACTTTAGTATGAATGAACTTACGGCTAGTTGTCCAAGGAATCCGTATGTGCTCCATCATTTTTAACACAATCCTAAGCGCCCCCAAGTCTTTTGTGACATTGTTTTTTTTTCAAAACTGCAGGTGCGATCGTATTGCAGGCATCCCGTACTGCTTGTTCAAGTTCAGCGTTGGTTCCTTAGCGAGGTGCGGCAACCTTCATCTTGATAATACCCTACAAAGAGATCAGGTGTCGTCAGGTCAGAGCACGTGGAGTTCATGGGAGTGATGCTGGAGATGTTGAGGACTCACGTCCAGGGAATATATCGTTTAATAAACCGCGAACGGTAAGAGCGAAGTGTGCTACATCTCTGTCTTGCACTTCCGCTAGTACTCTGTTGGGAGATGAGCCAAGTTGTCAGCATTCACAGGTCCATAAAAAATGACGGTCCAAAAAGATACTGAGATGTCATTCCTGTCCACATCATAACTTGTGGTGGGTTGTGTTCAAGTTCGGAAGGGAAGACTGACGGCTCAAAGTTACAGGAATAGCAGCAAGGTTAAGTCTTTCTAAAACAACAGTCCTTCGGATTATTCATGAACATTTAAACATGAAAAAGGTCAGTGCCTAGACGTTTTTCCTCAGTTCCAAAAGCAGCAACGAGTCGTCTGTTGTCAAGCATTTTTGGAGCTCTGCCGTGACAACGAGAGAGAAGCTCTGCAAACCGTTGTTACAGGAAATGAAACTATGGTCCTCTACTATGATCCCTTGTCTAAAAGAGAATAACTGGAGTGGCATGAAGGTGCGAAGCAGCACCTCTAAAGACCAAGGTCACTCAGTCAACCAACAAGATCATGGCCACAAGCTTTTGGTGCCGTGAAGGAATACTGTGCATTGACTTCAAGGAGAGGAACAGCACAGTTAATGGGGAGTACTATGCTGACCTACTGCACAGACTACGTGCTTCCATTAAAGAGAAAAGGCGAGGAAAGCCGAGTGGCGGTGTGCGTCCTCTTCACGACAACGCGCCTATGCACACAGCTTTTGTTGTAAAGGAAGCTGTGAAGAAATGTGGCTTCAAGGAGATCTACCATCCACCCTATAGCCCATATCTAGCTCCCAGCGACTATTTCCTCTTCTCAGAACTCAAGAAGGACCTTCGAGGAAGGAAATTTAAGTATGATGAAGAAGTGATGAATGCTGTTTAAGCCCATTTTGCAGACAAGATTTCTGACTATTTGGGGGGGGGGGAATTGAAGTGTTAATTCAAACATGTGAGAAGTGTACTGCAATAGAGGGTAACTATATTGAAAAGTGAAATATAGTTTTTGTCTTTATCATACCTAGAAAATGGTTAGGCCGGAAACTTATGGGCCTACTCTCGTATATCAACCATACTTGTACGTGTAATACTTTAGAAAATATAGCGTTTTGAACGAATGAATCATTTATAGTAGCCCTGTATAATCACTCGCTTAGCTCATTTCTCAAACATTTACTCCGCAAAAATTATAATATTATAAACTAATATCATATTAATTCATCAGTACACATTTAGAATTTATCATCAGGGTTTTAATTCTCAATTTTTTTTCTTCTTAAAAGTATCATTTTATGAAAAATGTTGTACTAAAGCTGGCTTCATAACAATAACTCAATAAAAACGGATAAATAAAATGTTGTTGCCATATGTTTTTGTGAAACAAATGATGTGCTACACGATTCACTTCTTGATAGTATCAAAGAAGAATACGACGTAATTTATGACGCACCATAACTCGCTCATAAACGGTTGTAAAAATATTCTGTTTTTATAAGGAAATGTCTTTCAAAATATATGAAAATTACATGTATTGCAGCTTTTTCTTTAATTCGTGTAAAAAGTGGTGTATAGCGTGTAAAGAAGTGGAAATGTTGGTACATCCACCTGGACTGGCCCCAAGTTGCGGATGTAACAGTATATGTGTCTCGCATGACATCAAGTTCGTAATGAAAATATTTGTGCACACTTGAAGTGAGGGGGGTAGAGTTTATTAACGAAATTCTTTCCCTGCTCAAGTGGTTGCGCTGCACGGTGCGTCACATTGATTAGCAACGGTGACTTTGTAAGCGTCCTTTCGGAGATTGCGCGCTCTTGCAGAGCGGTGGGTGGTCCTACATGTTTATGGGCTACGGTAAAACTGCTAAGCTTTCTTTATTTGAAACACAGCGTTAGACAAGGCTTCACAAGTGCGCGGCGTTGAAAGCCATGTACAAATTAACTGCGCCTGTATTTCATTCACCAATAAAAAAACTTGAATTCTTCATGGGTTTCAGTAACTCATATCCCCTTTCTCTCTACTTGTATGTATTTACTTTATTCTCTTGTTCTGTTCCCTTTTCTTGTTTTCTCTCTTTCCTTTTATTGTTTCTATTCTATTCTCTTTTCCAATCTTCATCCTCTGCCCTATTCTTCTTTTCTTCTTCTTCTTCTTCTTCTTCTTCTTCTTCTTCTTCTTCTTCTTCTTCTTCTTCTTCTTCTTCTTCTTCTTCTTCTTCTTCTTCTTCTTCTTCTTCCCTTCAATTCTTTATTATAACGAATTCCGAAGGAATGTAGCTATTGCGGTCAGTACCATAAAAATTTGTCTTATTTTTCAGCTATTTTATTTATTTATTTATTTATTTATTTACCAATTTATTATAGCGAATTCCCAAGGAATGTAAGCTATTGCGGTTGTACCAATGGAAAAAAATTTTTACTAATCTATTCAATTATCGATCGTACCTGCCAGGCACCTACAATTTAAAAAAAATCTAAAATATGCATATATAGCATGTGTTGTTCATTTTCTCTCTGGCGGTCGGAATTTTTGTTATTTCTCAAGAAACTCGGCACATAGTCATTAATTAACAAACGATTCATCGAGCGCTTGGACAATTGAAAGTGGGGATAACCTAGTGCGAAAATTAATAAAAAAAGAAAGAAAGAAAGAAAGAAAGAAAAGAAAAGAAAAAAATTGAAAAATCGCTCTAGCCGCGCAATTTTTGCTTTATCTCAACGAAACTCGGTAAAAAAAAAATTTTAAAAAAAATCATAAAAATATTTTTCGAAAATCTTGGCAATCGGGCCACTCATGAGAGCATATTTGAAAAACATTTGGGAGTTAAAGGGAAATTTAAAAATCGCTCTAGCGGCTGGAATTTTAAACATTTTTAAAGGAAACTCAGTATATGCCACTGAAATAAAGAAGTAGAAAAAATAGTTTTCGAAAATTAGTGAAATCGGACTATTACGAGATGGATTACCTGAAACCCAACATTTTAAAAATTTCGCTATGAGCATTAATATATGATTTTTCACAATGAAAAGAGGCGCAAAATTCCTAAGTATGGTTTCATTCGGAAGGGAAGTAAAGCTGTGGGTTCCATATCGTAGATCTGCGGCACGAAAAAAAACCTCAAGCGTGAAAGAAGAGGCCTCTGAGCAAAATTTATCGGCCATTTCACGCCCTGAATTGAATGGGACGCTAATGACCTGAGATGTTAAAGAGCGTCCGTAAATAAAACAAATAAACAACAAACCACAACGAAACTCCATATTGCCATTTAAATAGAATAAGGAACATCGTTTATAAAAATCAGGGAAATCCAGGCATTGGGGGGGGGGGGATTGCCTTCCCCCCAACATTTAAAAACCGCTCTAATGGCATCGATATTTGCTTTTTCTCAACGAAACTCCATATATGCCATTTAAATTGAATAAAAAAAAATTTCTGAAAAGCAAGCAAGGTGGGCTATTAGGAGCGGAGGCGTCACCTGAAAGCCAAAATTTAAAAATCGGTCTAGTAGCACCAATAATTGTTTTTTCACAACAAAAATTGACATATACCATTTAAATCAAATAAGAAAAATATTTTTTTCAAATTATCAGATTATTGGGAGTGGGGGTGTACCTGAAAACCTTCTGGGGGTTAAGCCCAAATTTAAAAATCGCTCTAACATCCGCAAGTTAAATTTTTAAAGGAAATTCGATATATGCCATTAAAATAAAATAAGAAAAATAGTTTCTGATAATCAGTGAATTTAGAATATTAGCAGGAGGGTTACCCAAATTTTTAAATTGCTCTATCGACACTAACATTTTTTCCGCAATGAAACTCCGTATATGCAATTTAAATAAAATAAGAAGAAGAAGAAAAACAGTTCCTGCAAATCAGTGAAATTGGAGCATTAACTGCGGGAGGGGGGGGGGTTAAAATCGCATAGTGACAACATGTTTTTTCGCAAAGAAACTCTGTACATGCTTTTAAACAGAACAAGAAATTAGTTTCTGAAATCAGGGAAATCAAATTATTAGGAGTGGTGGTTTATCTGAAACCCAAAATTTAAAATCGGGTCATTAGGAGTGGGGGTATATCGGAATTCCATAATTTAAAAATCGCTCTAGCGACACCAATATTTGTTTCTTTCACAATAAAATTCGGTATATAACATTTTAATAAATAAGAAAAATAGTTTCTGAAAATTAGAGAAGTTGAACTATTAGGAGTAAAGGCATATTTGAAAACCGAAATATAAAACATGCTCTTGCGTTTAATTTTTCCATTATTGTTATAAAATAATACAATAAATTAATTCAACATATAAACTGTATTTATAAGGATGCATATGTTTTATATTTAACAAAAGCATCATCGTGAAGATAGCAAATGTGAAATATTAATCTAATATGTGTTTAAGAATTATATTTGTATGCAAAATCGCTCTGTAATAACCTTGAGGAAACGTTTTCGTTGCATGTTTTTAATACAACAAAATCTAAATTAAATTTCAAAGCCACTGAATATCGATGGAACTTTTGATTGTACATTGTTGATTGTGTTTATTTGCTTAGTACATTGTAATTGTTTCTAAATAGTAACGTGTTTTTGTTATACTGAAACATATGAACATCATCTTATATACACAATGTAACTCGAAACTTTTTGTTATTTCTCTCTATTTCAAATCGATATTTCTTAGTTTATGTGTTTTAAGGTTCTTGCTACGTGCCATGAAAATAATTTCTTTTCATTCTTTATTCTCTTTTGACACATTGTACCCAGTTTTTTTTTTCTTATAATGAGAACGTGATTGTCAAGCAATATAATAAAATAAAACACCGAGAGCAATAGAGAATCTCGATTCTTTTGGCATCTCTTGACGACTGAAATTGGTGCGCCTCATTGTAGTTGTCGCTCGTCTCAAAGTAGATACTACGCTTGAATATCGATAAATGCATAATATGGTATTTAAATTATCGTTATATCAGAGAAAAAAATGCAAGACCTATTTAGCAGGAATGAAAATAGTCCGCCCTGGATGTTACAAATCCCTAAGGAATGGGACATAACCTAATTCAAGGTAGGGCGTCGTGTGGCAAACAGCTGTTCCTCCAACGTGCTCTTATATGATTTCACTTGTAAAATATTACGTTACACTTCTTTCAGCTACAAGACCGTACTTTACAAGGACTTGTACTAATATACTTGTATGTATCAGACGTTCACGTTCCTAATCGGAGTTCGATTCTTGGATTTGTAAATAAATTTCGTTTCTCAGAGGGAACTCCAGAGAGTAAGGAGCAATTTTCTAAGCAGATGTCAGAGATGCATAAGCAACAAAGGGAGGCAGTTCCACCATCTCCCGCTTAATGTGTTTACTGCGAACTTCCTGTCATCCGCATCGCCGTCACAGCAATCAGCCTCGCCGGCCGGCCACACGCCGCGAAACCGGTTGCTTCAAGGATCCTTCACTCCACAGGTATATAAAATGAGAGATGTATTGTCCTAAATTTTCATCCGATTTAATATGAAACCGCCCTAAGAGCTTATAAAAATCGATAAATAACTTCAATAGTCGAGTGAAAATTTAAGAATTATAAGAAATTATGCGAGCTTTCAGTTTATGTAAAAATCTTATACAAGCGTTCTCTAAAGAAGCCCTTAATGTACTATAGAAAAGTAGTTGGTAGATCAATGAAAACTTTGTAAGTGTAATGTATACAGCTAAAATGTGTTTATGTGAAATAAATAAAATAAGCATTGTTTCGAGTTGCAGTACTTCAAAGTCCAGATTTCGACATCTGAAGCTGTACTGCTTTCTTGGTGTGCGGTGTGTTTGTGTTTGTACTATTAAACACTTGGTGACGTCACGTGCGACCTACCCCCTCCCCAGGGCCATAAAGAGACGTGATGGATGGACGAAAATAACAGAGTTTCACAATAATTGTGTAGCACCCTTTGAGGGTAGGCGGTGTGGGAAAGACATATCGGATGTCCTGGAGGGACCAATTACTGCGGGGCTGGGTCGGGGTTAGATAATTTAATAAGAGTCGTTAGCCTCCAGTCAGCATGTGGTCTGCATATGCACTGCGTGCAATTTGCCTCTCTTGATTTCAAAGTGTTAAAAAAGAGTACTCATTGCTAAGTGAACAACCGCCTTGAAGGTTTTGATTATCATCAGATTAACACTAGAACAGCTAGGAATCTGAAATACTTAAAGCGGAAAGGGGTCAACTTATCCCCCAGCTGCAAAATTGTAACATTTTATTTATTAATGGCTTTATTAGCGAATTCCGAAGAAACGATGCTATTGCGATTGTACTAATAGAATTCATTTTGAGTAATCTTTCCAAATCTTCATCGATACTACCTGCTAGGTACCGAAAAAGACAAAAAAATGTATCTCTCTAACGTAATTTTTGTTTTTTCTCAGCGAAACTCGGAATACAACCATCAATTAGCAAAAGATAACTAACAAAATTGGTACATTGGAGGGGGGGGGGGTTAACCTAAAGGGAAAAGTTTATAAAAATTTGAAAAATCACTCTAGCGACCGCAATTTTTATTTATCTCAACGAAAATCTGTATATTTCTTTAAAATAAAATGATAAAAGTTGTTTCGGAAAATCAGGGCAATCGAGCAATTAGGAATGGGGTTATACTTAGAAAATTAGTGGGGGTTAAAGCGAAATTTAAAAATCGCTCTAGCGGCCGCAATTTAAAATGTATTTAAAGGAAATTCGGTATATTCCATCGACATAAAATAAGAAAAATAGTTTCTGAAAATCAGTGCAATCGAGCCATTAGGAGAGAAATTTACCTTAAACCAAAAACTTAAAAATCGCTCCAATTTTTTTTTTCTTACAAAACAAAATACAATTTAAATTACAGAATATAGTTTCTGAAAATAAGGGAAATCGGGCCATTAGGAATGGGGAGATCTATCTGAAGCTCAAAATTTAAAAATCACTCTAGCAATACCAATATTTGTTTCTTCACAACAAAATTCGAAATATACTATTTAAATAAAATAAAAAATACATTTTCCGAAAATAATGGAAATTGAGCCATTAGGAGTAGGGGTGTACTTGAAAACCGAAATTTAAAAAGTGCTCTTGCGTTTAATTTGCTCTATTGTTTCAAAATAAAGGAACAAGTTAATTCAGCATATAAACTGTTTTTATAACGATGTTTATATTTAACAAAAGTAACATCTTGAAGATAGCAAATGTGAAATATTAATCTAATATGTGTTTGAGAATTATATTTGTATGTAACAGCGCTCTGTAATAACCTTCAGAAAACGTTTACGTTACATGTTTTTACTACAATAACATTTAAATTAAATTTCAAAACCAATGAAAATCTATCAAACCTTCGATCGTTTATTGTTGATTGTATATGTTTGCTTTGTATGTTGTAATTGTAATGATAATTCTAAAAATGCGATTTTTATTTTTTGATACTTATAGATTGCAAGAATACCACACAGTAATACTATAACTTATTTCATTTCATTAATTAATAAGGCCTAATTTGGATTTCATATTCACTTTTATTAAAAATTATGTAACTTGGTGAGTAATTCGGTTAGTTTACACAGTTCCTATGTGACGGACTTTTTGAATTTACGAATCCTTTTAGAACAATAAACAAGTGGATATTAAATTATGCTTAAATATTTAACTTAAAAAAACATATATTATTTTCAATCAATTTTTCCTTTTGCTTTTCAGTTCATGACTGTATTTCACATCGTAGTTTTTCTAGTTAAGTACATTTATTTGAAGATGTAGAAAAAAAAAATTCTGAACCGCCTATACGCAATTTCTGCAAGATTTGGCGTTTCTTTCGCTTTTTGGAAGGTCTATGCACTTCATTCTCTTCTTCTTGTGTCTGTTCTTCTGGTGCTCCACCCTCCACTTTCAGTTCATTCACCAGCTTAAGGATGAACTTCCTCCTTTTCATTTTTCTGTTCTTTACCTCATCAGAGATGGCCCATGTACAGGATATTTTAAAAATGTGCATTGGTAATCTTCTACATGCTACTTTAATTGAGTATCGTCTGGTCAATGACATTTACCCAAATTTGTTGTTACTGTAGATGCGTATACCCTCTTACCTTCTTTGCTCACTGCCACCCCAGAATGCACTCTACTGAGAAGTAGAACATTGTTATTTTTCTTTGCTTGGTAAATAGTCAAGGTACAATCTCTGCCAATCGGGAAATAGCAAAGTGGTGGTGGAGTTGAGTGGTGAATTCGCCTTCTTTATCTTATTATGAAATTTCACGACGAATTTTGTTCATTGTTTCCCATCAATGTTGGAGTTTCTTGGCAAGTGGAAGCTTGGTCCAGCTTTGGAAGCTGCCGAGTTTGACAAATTCTATTTTTCTGATGGGATTAAAAAATTGCATACTTGTTGGATTAAGTGTGTAGATAGATATGGATAGACTATGTTGAGTCGGGCCTGGTGGTGTAGTGGTAAATATACTTGCCTTCTAAACCCAAGATCGTGGGTTTAAACCCGATCAGGATCGATGGATTCTTTCGGACGTAAAAATCCTAAGTGTGGCTTCCTTCGGAAGGGAAGTAAAGCCGTGGGTCCCGTGTCGTACATTTACGGCACGAAAAAGAACCTCAAGCCTGAAAGAAGAGGCCTCTGAGCAAAATTTGTCGGCCGTTTCACGCCCTGAATAGAATGGGACGTTGATGACCTGAGATGTTAAAGAGCGTCCTTAAATAAAGAAATAAAAAAAAAAAAAAGACTATGTTGAGAAATAAAGTATGTTACAAAAATAATGTTTTTACCAAAAATTTTAAACAACTCACGTATATTAATTACTTCATTTGTAACCATAGTCTGTAAAACAAATGCAGTGTTACCTAGCAATGCACGAAGAAATTTTCTGTTTTAAGGAGAAAAGGTTTTCGAAACTAAAAGCCTTCAAAGCACGACTCGGACCCATGTCGGGGAGCAAGGCCACTAGAGAACCTCGAACTCCAAAAATAAATCATTTCATTAAGGAGCCTTCTGTCATCTCTTAAGACCTGGTATCCACATGCCGCAGATCTGTTGCCAGAAATCGAAGCCGGGATATGATGCTCATTACAGCAAATTTGTGATATCCGACACTTGCTGTGCAATAGACAGTCAGACAGACAATAACTCACTCGACAGTTCTAACCAGTCTGCTCATCGCCACGGCTCATTTACTGGGAGGCATGGTGCCAACGCCCCCCACCCCTTTTTTTCATGTGCAAGGGTTACAGCTGACAGGGAACCTCTCGTCAGCCTCGCTAAAACACTTGGGTTGGAACAGTAAAGGTGCAAAGGGTTCAAGTGGGGGAGTGGACTCAGGGAAATTTAAATGATGGTGCATAATACATCATATTAATAACAACAATATAGATGCTGTCTCATAAGTAGACCTCAGAATTTTAGGCACATTACAAAATAATTAAGTTAGGCATATTTTTAAATTTTATTCAAGAAAATATTCATGGTTTTGGCATCTAAAATAGGCCACAACATTTTAAATTAAGTATTAAACATTTTAATTATGCACGAAAGTATTTTTACATTTTTATGAGTATATGTTTATTTATTTTAATAATTTGCAACACAATATATTAAGATTTTATCCAAATTTTCAACAGTTGGATTTTTTTTTTTTTTGTGTTAAAATGATTTTAAATGCTGAAAATGACCGTTCCACTGACACATAAATCATGGCAGCAAACTTATATTTTATTACATTTTTCTTGCACACTTTTTCTGGAATTTCTCCACCTTCTCCAAACAATTTATTTACACGAACCTTTACAGCATATCCAGAATTGTTTTTTTATTACACGCTCCCAATTGCACCTTTTGTCCTCAACTTCTCCCTTAGCAGCGCTAATTCTCACTTCAACTTGTTGCACCACTGACTCCTGATCCGACAAAGGGTTTCCTTTAGCTTCGCTATTGTTGAGAGCAAGAATGAACACTTTTGCCTTTATGTATACAAGATGACGCATCAATGTTGCATTTTTCAACAGTTTCTTTGCAGACAAAACACAAGCTGTACTCCCAGTAGGAAGCTCTTTTACCATAGCAGCAATTCATCCCAATGTTCCGCATATATAGAGCTGTCTCTATCCAGTGCCCCAGAGTGTTCAAATACGCTGAGAAGGAAGAGGACTGTCTGGAAGTTTTTTTCTTGAATGCAGTGCGGGATGGAGCTTTGCAGAAAGTTTTCTTCCATGTCGGAGGTCAGGGAAATACATTCCTTATAGTTTCTGAGATCCTGTGAAGGCATAAGCTAAACAGGTGACGTGTATAAGATTAGCGTAGAATGTTTTCAGACGAGAAGAGCCTGAGATTATAAAGCTCGATGGCTGCTATAAGATGTGAAGGAGAAGGCATATCATCGAGTTTACCAACTATTATATTTGCAATATATTTGTTGAGAGCATCAGTTGTCTCGTCGACATCTACCCAGATGGTATCTCCTATGTCCTCCCTAATTACAGCAAGTGTTTTCTGACATTCAGCATCCAAATTTGTCTTCCTCATTGTGGTCTCAGGTGAAATGGTTTTTGACAGTACTTTTCAAAAAAATTTACGTGATACCTGATTTTGTAGCGTGTTTCTTGGAATATTAGCTGAAATCAATGCTCTGCAAAGATCTGAATTGAAATCATCATCTGTTCCCAAACTCGGGGAAGTATGAGTCAATAGAGCATGTACCGCCACCGGTGGCCGAAGTCGTTAAGGTGCAGACTTATGAGTGGGAGGTATGGGCTTCGATTCCTGCCAGGACCGTCCTTCCTGATTGTTTACATGTTTTCCTCCGTCGTCATATATGGCAAATGCCAGGGAGGTACCCTAAACGTCTTTAAAAAATAAAATTCCTTTCTCAATTTATCATTTCATCTCGTGTATCATCAGTGTCCATGGCCTGTAGTATCCCAGTAGTAAAAAACGGGCGTTAAACACTATAGAAAAATTAGAGCTTGATTCGGCAAATTATTTCTTTAGCTCTTCCTAGCTTTTAAATAATAATAACAATAAAGATAAGATCTATGATTTTACATTTCGCAAAAACCGTAATAAATAAAATTTGTTTGTTACATAAATGACAAAAAAATTATTTTCCCTTTGTAAATGTCATTATACTTCATCAGCCAGGAAAGAATTAAATAAGCTTTCAAATGTTTGTATTTTTACATTGTTTCTCTTCACACTGCTAGACAATACAACTGACACAATGCAGGACATGAACGCAGCAGAGAAGACTAGAAATGAAATTTAAACTGCATTGTGCCGTTCCGTAAGTGATTTAAAGATAAGCGATTTCTAAGTACAGCACAGTAATTCTTAAAACTACTTGTTTAGGTAGCTTTAGGAACAAAAAGGCAGAAACAGGCACTGACCCTTATTTTAAGTAATTTTAGGCACTGTGAAAGCGCTATCAGTGAGTATCATTTTTTCATAATTTGCAAACATTTGCAATTGTTTTGCACATTTTTCTAAAGAACTAAATAGGCA
Organism: Metallyticus violacea; assembly: GCA_030762175.1. Classification (NCBI taxonomy): domain Eukaryota; kingdom Metazoa; phylum Arthropoda; class Insecta; order Mantodea; family Metallyticidae; genus Metallyticus; species Metallyticus violacea. The sequence goes on along the minus strand of CM060842.1, from coordinate 13,350,582 downwards.
TTTGTCTAAAAATTCGAGGTTTACTCATAATTAATGTCGGTTTTAATCAAAATATTATTTGAAATGTATTCTGATCAGAAATTAAACTAATCTTCAAAGTGACTGTCATTAGATTCTATAGATAATCTTGTGTCACTTTCAGCGAGGTTTGTTATCACACGACGATACCACTATCTGGATTTTGATGCGAGGAACTCGCTGATATCCACTTACACCTCTTCAATATTTTGGAATTTTCTTCCACGCAGGAAATGAGCAATGAACCGAAACAGACGATAATTTGAAGGCGCAAGACCAGGACTATATGCTGGGTGTGGAAGGGGTTCGATCCCTTCCAATCCCTGGATTTTTTTTCTATGGTTGTTTTAGCGGTATGGGGTCTCGCATTGTCCTGATCCAATATAACTCTATTTAGATTAATTAATGCTGGATGGGTATTTCTTTCTCAAAGCTTTAACAACTCCTTCCAGTTGTTGAGAATAAAGATTTGCATGTACTGCACACACACTCCCATTCCTTCAAAATTCTACCATACATATAATATCACTTTGGGACTGAAGAGAGTTTGTTTAGTGATGATTTTGACAGGCTGACGAGAATCGAGACACTGTTTCGAGATATCATGGTTGCGGTAATGTACCCATTCCTCATCACACGTGACTGTTTCGTAATAAATCTATCATCCATGGCGACAGATTTCCACTCTACGTTGGGCCTGTTCAGGTGTCAATTCTTAAGGTACAGATCTACAGCTTCTGTATGATTTGTTTAAGTGTCTTAATATGGCGATGTACGTATGGTAACTTTTGTACGTATGGTAACTTTTGATGCACCAAGCTCTTCTGACAGTTACGAATACTTTTTGGCAAATTTTCTTCCAAAACGCTGCTTGTTTTCTCAATATTTCATACCTTAGGTCTTCTAGGACGTGATATATCCTGTGTTTTCTTCTCCATCATTGAAATGCTGGAATCATCGATGTGCTACACAGTAACGACATCTTCTCCCTCCCCTCCACGCAGCTTTATAATCTTGTTTCCAGTAGTACTTTAGAAGGACTCTAATCTCAAACTTTGTTATCTTCATTTTATGACTGTGTATTAACAACTGGCGAATGATAAATGTTCACAATATATATAATTACAAATCTTGTAAAAAACGTTGCCAAACAATAGAAAACCATCAAAATCTTACAAATCACCAAAATTAAAGATCGACAGTTCTTATAGGAACATAATAATAATAATAATAATAATAATAATAATAATAATAAAGTAAAGGCCCGGATTTTAATGAACCAAAATATCTGAAAAATGATTTGACTAAACTATTAATAAAATGACAATTTTTTTTACAATGTTAATGACTAAAATATCTCTATAAATAACCTAGATATATCAGTACAATTACCTAAAATGACTAAAATCCTATAGTCTTAATTTCATGGTATGGCAGTACAGAACAGTTCTTACTTCTGTAAGGAATTGAAATTAATTAATTATTTTGTTTATTTATTTAAACTTGAGATCTTTATATATTGCAAAATATTTAACGTTGCTTGGGCCGATAAAAATTGACGCAAATTTTACGGCGTGGTTAATGTGAAACGCGTTGATATATCGGTATGATGTATAGACGCAAAATAAGGGCTGTAACTTGTCATTAGATTATGAAAGTTTTCTTTTGTTTTCACATATACCAGATCCAAATTTTCCCAAAATTGACAACACTGCTGATGATCGCACATATCAAAATAAGAATGTATATGTTTCTCTGAACAGTGCTATTTTCTTAACCACAAAGGCCCTAAAATATTAAGGAAGTAATATTTTACTACACTGCGAGGGGTCACTCATATTTACCTCCTTACAAGGCTTTTCGAATTGTAAAGGAACAACTTCTAAAGCACGAAGAGATGATACCTTGAAATTAAATTAAATTAAATTAAATTAAAATTTGAAACACTCGCTCAGGTTCCTTATTTGTTATACCAGGACAGTATTCCAAAATTTTACCATTTATTTCCAAGGATAATTTGCAAGTATTTCATTATCTTGTACAGATAATTATAATAAACAATATGATCAAAATAATATAATAAAAACAAAATAAAACTACTAAACAAATAATAAAATCTCAATTATAACTCCAACCATTTTAATTCACAATTATTATTTATATTTTTAGTCAACCTTATATTTTAACAATTTTTATGTTTTATCATTTATATAATCAATAATTCACTACATATTTAGTATTATTTATATTTAATTATTTGTTACTTTTATCTTATTCATTACTTATTTATAGATATCCTACACATTCATTATTAATTAAATTCAAGATAAAATTAACGTTACTATATTAAAAGCTGCTTTAAAATAATCTAAGCACTAGTACCCAGTGTCAAAAATGACTGGTAACCAGCCTTTACCACTAATTCAATCTACCCTCCTATCCTAAATTTGCCTCCGGTTACTATATACTAGTATCCAGTACTGATTGTTTATTCAACTCTTCAATTTAAACTTTTAATGTATAGTCATGTCCTTCCTTTTACTTATTAATTAATAATGTGTATATTTTACCATCTGAATGTCCTGGAAGTGAGAAAATGCAGGGCTGTCACTAAACAAACTGAAGACACAGTTAATTTCAAACATACCTGAAGCCCCAATAAAAACAGATAGAACAATCATCATATATGTAAGCGAATATACATACCTTAGACAACAGATTTCGTTCTATGAGAAAATGGAAAAAGAAGTACAAAGAAAGATCTCATTAACCTGGAGAGCATTTTGGGCCCTTAAATTTATATTTTTAGACCAAACACTAAGAAAAACAGATTCCAGACACTCGACAACTGTGTATACCCTGTATTACTTTATGGGTGCCAGACATGGTCAATAATAGAACAACAAAAGAACAAAATTCAAACATGTCAAAGAAAAATGCAACGCAAGATCCTGGGAATAACTTTGAAGCACAAAATACTTATAGTAATAATAAATCAGTTATCTCAGACAACAGACATCGCTCAAATAATTACCAGAAACAAATGGCAATGGGGCGGTCACGTCGCAAGAGTGCAGGGACAATAAGCGGACCTACCAGATCTCCATGTGGGACCCTCAGATAGGAAAAGGGACACAAGGCAGCCCCGGAAGAAGATGGACAGACCTCTTCAAGGAACATGCAGGTTCAGATTGGTCAAGAGTAGCAAGAGGGAGAGAAAAATGGAAATCTCTCGAGAAGCAACTAGTGCATTGAGAAATAGCTTAGTCAAAGAACAAACCAGTCAGTGTCTGAAACAGCACACGAACAACTAGCGTGGAACAGCTCACCATGTTAGGAAAAAGCGAGTTTTCCTTACTTGTTAGGAGGCCTTTGCCCTTAAGGGACACAATTGGCTATCTTTAACTTTTACTTTTATCGTCATATTTTATCACTACTAAATGCACATTTGTTGAACATACGGCCACGAGTGGCCGAGGTCGTTAAAGCACGAACTAGTGAGCGGGAGGTTTGAAGTATTCCCGCCAGGACGACCTCCCTGACTGTGTTTCTTTCTAGGTTTTCCTCAGTCCTCATAAATGGCAAATGCCGAAGAGGTACCCTGGAAAAAAATCCTTTCTCTACTTATCATCTCATATATCATCAGTGTCCATCGCCTATGATGCCTCGGTAGTAAAAAACGGGCGTTAAACACTATTCAAAAAATTGAAAATACTAGTACAAGTTTTAATATGCTTTAATATTTTGGGAATAATTGATCTAAATATGCGAGATGATAGCAAAAGTGATGATAATAACGAGAGTAGGAATATGTATAAAGAAAGAATTGTATAGGTTAAGTGCCGCCTATGATTTCAAATGTGTATTTCAGCCCAGTATCTTAGTTTTTTTTGTAAGGTTCTTGCTGCATGCCACGAATATCATTTCTTTTAACCCCATTTCCCCAATTTTTTTCTTACAATGAAAATGTGATTGCCAAACAATACAAATAAATAATCAAAATGGATGACCTAGATAAATTCTTATGCCATATCTTGACGGCTAAATTGATGCTGCTTGTATCAATAAGTAACCGTCGTCTCAGAGTGTATTATTACGCTTGAATTATCAATCTATAATAACATAATTAAACTATCATTATATCTTAAAAATTACAAGACCTATTTATCAGGAATGACGATAATCGTTCTGTACATTAAAAAATATTAATTTATTGATAAGGAATGGATATAACTAATCGCAAGATATGGCGACGTGTGGCAAACAGCTGTTCCTCCACCTTGCTCTTTTGATATCACTTGCAACTGTTTACTAATACTTGACAAGTGTTGTACATTCTTTCGTAGAAAGTTACAATTCAATTCTTTACAGCAGAGACTTGTACTAATGCACTTGCAGTGTAACAGGACGGAGGGATCACGGCTTTGAACTTCCGGCCTTGCAGGAGCACTACACGCAAAGAATGCATAACACTTTGTAAGCCGACCGGAATACCTAGAAAAGCTAAATTTATTGCGGTGGGTGATATCTGAGGATGCTGTGGAGGGGGGAAAGGAACTGGTAACAGATAAGTCATATGGTTCATCTTGAGTTACTGAAGGCAAAAATTTATTCTTATTTTTAGAACAGCCAGCTGGTACCGTGTGAAAAACTTAAAGGTGTGCAAGTCATGGTTGGGGGTATTGCACGATGTGGCGGTTGTCTTTAGCGCGGCCGCACACCGGGACTCGTCAAGTAATGCAACAAACACTACTATGGGTCGTGCTAAAACAGCAATGCAAATACGATATTCACCGCACCCAGTTTGCGTTATGTCGATGACGTATTACACGAGATTCAGCATGCTGCATTCTGTGCCTCAAGCAATTTGCAGATTATATTCGGTTCCTGCAAGCATTTATTGCAATTTAGTTATTTTCCAACTAAATCTGGTGGGTTTGATAGACTCTCTAGTTAGACAATAAATGATTTAGTTGCTAGTGAGAAATCAGATATTTTTAAAATATTATCTGTTTTCTTTTTAATATTTAGTTCAAAGTAATTAGTTTTACGAGTCATCTGAGAATTCTGGCGCATACTTGTTCTGTGTAAGCAAGAGAAATAAGGTTGTGATGCTACTTTCTACAATGAATCACACATTAAATGTCTATGTTAAAAATACAAATATGCCTTTATATTCATTATCACATGATGTGGCGACTATAACACTTTTCCATAACATTGTCGACACATTGTGTATGGTTAGGTCAACCAAGGCTGTTGGAGTGGGGTAGATTTTTAAAAGTTAAAGAAGCGTGTCTAGATGGAAAAGTTTGGGTTTTTGAGTCGGTTGAGAATTAGCTTCTGTAGTGTGGGGGCAGAGAGTGAGGAGGCTTCGTCTGCCACCCTGCGAGGCCATTGACGTGGCCACAGGAACATCAAATTTATATAAGGTAATTAGCGTTATAAATGTGTTAACTTGATTTACCAGCCAATATGTGTTTTCAATGTGTCGTTAGTTATTCCGAGTACCTCTAGACCTTTTCACAGTATATAAGAATGATAGGGCCAAGCGAGTGCTGACAGGCGTATCGAATAAAATTGTCACATAATTGACGGGAATTGTATGAGGATCATAATTGGTGACATAATTGGTGGAGGCGCCGGGTAGAAGTAATCAGAGAGAGGCGCGAGTAATGTAATTGTTTTTAAGATTTAGAACCAAATGTTTACTATTCATCGTCTGCTGGGTACAAACAAAAGACTTCTACATTTTTTTAATGCAAACAATATATTTATAAGGATACACACACACTGTACAGTTAATCCAAGTTGGCAGTGAGGATAGTAGTGTAGTCTGCGTTGAGGTACTAGTTTAACTGACACTCGTTCTCGTTCCAAATGGATTATTCTTTGTGTTCTTCTTTTCCCTCTTGGTTACCATTTTATGAATTTATATTTCAAAAGTATTAGGTTAGGTTAGAAATAGCGTTTTCGTAGTGCATGCTCAAATGGCTCTTATGGGCAAGAACCTCCTACTACCGCTTTCCTCACTTCTCCTGATCAAAATATTCCACAAACTTAACGAGATATTGGTATAAAGCAAGCCTCCTTTGCAAATACAAGTACAGAAGCCCGCTGCATATTTTTTAACGCACAAAATAGTTATTAAATGTTGAAATCTTTCGGGATAACGCATACCAAAAACTTCCTAGTGGAGCCATCCATGACTAAAATAGATGTTTTGTGCAGCAATTTTAATAGTGTTTAGCACCCCTTTTAACTACTGAGGCATCACAGGCAGCGTGGGAACTGACAATACTTGAGATGTAATGATAAACTTTTTTTTTTAAGGAAGGAAGGAAGAATTCCAGGCTTAAGTTTAATGCACTTCCTCGGCATTTGTCATTTTGAGGACTGAGTAAAACTTGGAAAAAACCACAGTCAGGGAGGAAAGTGCTGGTGCTAAGCTTATTCCTATATTCAGATCTAGGTCAGTCTTAAACGCAGTTGAAACTGATTCAGTGGTGGCTGGTGCATTTGTTAAGGTGGTGAAATTTTACAAAAAAAAAGTAACATTTTGTTTTTGAACGGTTAGTTAAAATTGGCACATTTCACATTAAAGAAAGAGAAGAAGAAGAAGAAGAAGAAAACAGATAAAAAGGTGGGGGAGGGGTACATTTTACGCTTAAATTTGCTTTATTCATCAATGTTTTTTGAGGCACCCTTCTAAATGTTTGTCACAGCTCCATGAAAGCATAATAAATAAAGGTGGATGTGTCTACGACTTTTTGAATAGCAGAGCTTGCGCCTCAAACTACAGGATATCTAATGAAATACTTTTTTTTTTTTGATTTATTTATTTATGGACGCTCTTTAACAGCTCAGGTCATCAGCGTCCCATTCAACTGAGGCGTGAAACGGCCGACAAATTTTGCTCAGAGGCCTTTCTTTCAGGCTTGAGGTTCTTTTTCGTGCCGCAAATGTACGACACGGGACCCACGGCTTTACTTCCCTTCCCTTCCGAAGGAAGCCATACTTAGGATTTTTACGCCCCGAAAAAATCCATCGCTCCTGGCCGGGTTCGAACCCGCGATCTTGGGTTTAGAAGGAAAGTATGGTAACCACTACACCACCAGGACCGACTAATGAAATACATAGTTAGCAATGTACCAAATACAACTTGTTACATAAGTACATGTTTACGAAATAGGAGAGGGTAGTTGTTAGCAATATTATTGCAACTATCAGTGTTTCTCCATTTATTTATAATTTAACTTGTTTCTTTAATAGTATTTCAAAAGATAAAAAAAAAAAAACACTAAATTGCAAATTAAAAAAAAAAAAAAAAAACATTTTACGTTATAGAATACGCAAGAGCATAATTTTGAATTACATACGCTTCGAGAACCAACATTATGACAAGAAAATGCACTAGTTAGAATTCGATCACTGTCCATGACCAGGACAGTTCCGTTTGGTTCGTTTACTTCAAATATGCCAAAAGATAAAATGGACGTCTAGGTGTATGCATCTCACCTAATAACGGGGTGTGAGCTAGCACTCCTGTGACTTTACTTAAGAAACCTCCATTACCTTTCAATTAGATGTACTGGGGCTTAGTGTTAAATTGGATTCCCCCTCCCCCTCCTGGAGGCCCAGTTGACTAACATATGAACAAAATAAAATCGTTTTTAACTCTTGTACCATACACTACATTTTTCCAATGTTAATATTTATAAATATATTAGCAATTATAAATTACACTTATTGCAGTCATTCGAAAGCGCTTCTTGTTTCAAATAAATAGAGTATTTACCTTTAGAAGAAGAATATCGAAGTTTCTGGTATTGTTATGTATCAATATTGCAGTAGTGGTTTTTAAATGTATTTTGTATGGATTAAACGTTTTCTTAGTTAATTACATTTTGTTTATGTATTATACCGAATTGCCGTTTAAATGTTTAATTTTTCGGGCTGAGAAAAGCTATAGCATGCACAATGACGGAATCGGCTGTTATTGATTTCTCCCAGCCTGACATGGTTCAAGCTTGCAACATACAAACAAGTCTTAAAAGAAAATTTATATGTCACTACTTGCACATCTTAACCATATTAAATGCATTCACACCGAATTAAATCAAATTCAGCCTGACATATCAACTAATTAAACACATTTCAATCAAATTTAATGTATGTCAATCTAAATTATTATACACATAAACTTAATTAAATACATGTCAGCCTAATTACACGATAAAATCAAGTATATACATGTGTACAACTAATTAAATACATTTGTGCCTAACCATATACATACGCACCTAATTTAATACAATTATATACACGTGAACCTAATTAAGTACATTTAAACATACTTAAATACTTATCAACCTAATTAAATATAAGTAAATCTAAATTAATTAAATAAATGTAAGTTTAATTTAATACATTTCAATCTAATTAAATAATGTCAACCAAAATAAATGCATTTGAACCTAACTATATACATACTCACCTAATTTAATACAATTACCTATATCTGAGGGAGAGTTTAACAGTGTTATTGTTTGACCTGCCGGCGGTTAACGAGGATATAAAAGTAGCTGTGTCCAAGTAACATTTCTTCGAATTTGGTTTTTATTTTTAGGTATTATTACTTCCAGCTTACTTTTGCCGAATTTGTGCATTTTATACTAAAATACATATAGTGCGAAAAAGGCCCCTCAAAAACATTGTAAAAATTATCGCTTTTATTGAATACTTTGGCTAGGTTAATGTTTTATTAGGGTCATAAAAACCTTGCTCTCTATGGCGATAATTATCATGTGATTCATGTGCCCTGCCAAGATGGGTAGCAGCCCCTGAAAACAGGTGTCATTATCTCTTGCCGGTGACGTCATGCGTGATGTTACATTTGGATAATGATAATAATTGCCTCTCAATCACAAGGCAGCTCCCTGGCGGGCTAATTATCGTGGGGAGGTCGCAAATAATAATATAATAATAAGGGGTTACATTACCGCTAAAACTTGGGGAAGGGGAGTTGAGAGGAACGCTCACCCGTACCGCACGCTAGTAATGATTGAAAAATGTGAAACTTGGTCTTTGGCTCTTGTACTGTTTATCCTCTTTCACTCTTCTTATTTTTATCCCATTCCTCTTGCTCCTCTTACTTTTCCGCCTGTTTCAGCTCGGGTTCTTTTTTCTCCCCGTCTAATCCTCATCATCTCACTCTCTTATCCTTCTTCTGATTCTCTTTCCAGTCCCTTTCATCACCCCCTCCCCGGTACTCCTTTTTTTGAGGAGGCGGGCCTTCTTCCTCTGTTGCTTCGTTCCGTTTTCGATACTGCTTTTTCCCCCCCACCCCTCCTTCTTCTGATCCTCTTTTTTCACTTTCTCTATCTTGATCCTTCTCATTTTTCTTTCTTTCCCCTCCTTTCTTCATTTCGGGTTCTCCTTTTCTTATATTTCTCTTGCGTCTTCTCTTTATTCTATTGCTATTTATACTTTTCTTCCTTTCTTGATTCGTTGTCTTCTGTCCTAATCCTTCTCTCTTGTGCACTTCAGTTCCTCTTCGTACTCTTTTTCTTGATTTTTTTCTTTCGCTCCTGTATTGTTTGTTTGTTTGTTTTTTCCCCTTTTCCTGATTTCCGTTCTCTTTTTGTTTTGTTCTTCCTTTTTTGGCATCTTCAACTTTTTCTTGCTCAGCGAGTCATCCCATTCTCCTCCTCCTCCCCCCTCCTCCTCCTGCTATTTATTCTATCCCTTCTCCCTTTATTATTCTCTTTCAATACTCTTCTCGTTTCTTTTACCGGTTCTTTTTCTTTTGTTTTCTTTTTCTCTTCCTTTCTCTATTGCTTCGTTTTTTTTTTTTTTTTTTTTTTCCTCGTCTACAACTCCTCTTTCTCATCTTCTCGTTTTCCCTTCCCCCCTCCCAATTCTAACATTTTCATCTTCCACCGATCCTTCATTTTTTTTTTTTTCAATTTTCCATTCTTTTTCTGATGCTTTCTGACTTTTCTTTTCCTTCTACTAATATTTCTTCTCCTCTTTTCTCAGTCCATCACCCTCGCAAGCTTATCTTTCTACTTTTTCTTCCTCTTCTTCTCGTATCCCCCACTATTGTTCTTATTTTCTTACTTCACCTGCCCCTTCTTGTACTTCGTCTTTCTCAGCTCGTGTTCGTTCCCTCTTTAAGCTGGTCATAATTGTCTTCCTCCCCTGTCAATTTCTGCTTCTCTTTGTACTCCTCTTCTTTTTGTTGGTCTGCTGTTTATTATTATTATTATTATTATTATTATTATTATTATTATTATTATGTTCATTCTTTTGGTTGGGCTTTTTGTTTGTTTTATTTTCTTTTTTCCCTGATATCCTTCTTTCTTTCGTTGGTTTTATTTTTCCCTGCTACCTTCTTTGACTTCTTGTTCAGTTCGTCACAATCTTCCTCTTTCCTTCTTTCAGTTGTTTCTATCGTCATTTGCCTTCTTATTTAATAATTTTTCTTCCTCCGGCCCTTCTGCTTTTGTTTGTTTGTTTCTCTGTTGCTTCATCTTCTCGTCCTCCTTTCTTCTACCTCTTTTTCTTACTAAGATTTGTTTTTCTCTTTCTCTAGCAACACTTGTTCCTCTTTTCTGTTACTTCATCTCTCTTCTGCAACCCACTCTCGTGTTTCCGTTCAGTGACCCTTGCTGTTCCTGCTATTTACACAATTCCCATGCTTTCCCAGTATGGTGTCCAGTTTCTTTATCACATTTGTTTATTACCCTCAACGCATTCCAGTTACATAATCTGAGTTCCGCTCTTCCCACTGCCGGATGATTCATCCAGGTGTCCGTTTCATTTCCACGACATTTGCTGCGACGCTAGAAGTCCATTGATGTTAAAATTTACTTGATCTGACTGTGGTATTACTTTGTTAAGTGTCCGGTTCAGATGATTTTTTTTTTACTTCCTATTTTGCTAAGCTAATTATTTTTGAGGAGAAAACAAGCGTAAAAAGAAAAGTGGGGTTATGATACCTCTTTGAAAATGTTCTGTGAAACAACCGCATGCACCAAGATTTGGATAAAACTAAAAATATTCAGAAGTACATTATTTATTTCTTGACTAACTCTTAACTTCACTATAATATATTGCGAAAATCTATTTACAGAAGTCGATTTTGCATGTTGCTGATTTCTACAACGTTCTCTTACTATTCGGCTTTCTCCAGAGCTTTTATCGCGTGACTAATTACATATTCATAGTTTGGGGTACCTAATGCTGTCCTCTCCAATATTTCTGTGAACTAAATATCCCTTCATGGCACTACAGGCCCCTATTCTGCGAAAGAATGGCTAAAGTATGGCTGATTTCCAACGCTGGTCCTTGAACGCTAGGAGTCCGTGAGACCCTCCAAAGCACTAGGCAATGGTTTCGAATCTTTTTTGTTTGACGACACACTTTACTGAACGCCCACGATATCGCAACAAACTTATTTTTTAACAACAACAACAACAACTTCTATGTAGTGTCAGACTTCCAGTGTTGTAGATAGTCCGATGTTAAGAAGCAATTGATAATTCTAAAATAAAACAAACAGCACCTTGAGTGGTATTACAAAAACAAAGGCGTGTGCAGAAAATTCCGACTTATATATGCTGAACGTCAGACAAAAGATATTTACTGTCGTTTTTAATGTGAAGTCTACGCTTAATGGGTCGAGCCGTCTATACATGGCCTTGTGTTGACAGGCCAACACGTAAATCATCTTCCAGATGCAGTAGCCTGTTCCTTTGTTTAGATTTCACTATTTTCATGGTAGAAAATGCTCATCAGCACAAGTGTGACGTTGAAAACAGCAGCAAAAAGTTTATGAATCTCTTTGCAATGGTAGGGTACTGACATCGTGCATAAATCCAAAAAGACTGCACTGAATTCTCTAGAAATTTTGTTTTCACAGTAGAATCGCGTGACAAATCTAGCAAATCATTTTTCTCGTTGACAGGTTGATGGTATTTGCAATGTTGATCTCGCCAGAAGTACCAAAAGCAGAAATTATCCATTCTAAATCTGAAACGGGCAAACTAGGGAAGTACTTTGTTAGTGAAGTTCGTAATGCTTTTAGATGTTCTGCTATTAACTTCTTGAGGCATTATTTTTCAGATTTTCCAAACTCTCAACTAAAAGAAATGGCAATAATTTACGTGCTATAACTAAGGAATTCCAAAACATTGTAAAGACCTTGAATATGATTTTTGGTGTTTTGTATGGCATGCTTGCATTTAATAGTTCAGTCTCTCGAAAAGTTTGGCAAGAATGTTTTTGCTATTTTGGCACACCAAAAATTACCTTTCAAAATTTAGCATACTGTGGATTTTCGTCCGTTTAAAAAAAAAAAAAAAATCTCTTGAAGCTCTAAGCATCACTGATTTATCCCTAGAAAGTCAACATGTTTCAGTGTGCAACAATAAATTGGTATGCTCGACACCATAGACTGGAGAAGCTTTTCGAGCACTCTAGACCTAATTGGTCTTGTTTTTATATAATTTATCATTTTAATACTCATATACTTAACACAGATCCTAAAAGTCCCCCTGAAACAGTTCTCATAATTAACGCCTCTCTGAGCAAGAAACAATGAGTTGTCATTATAGTCTGGTTCACTACCTTCACGAAATTTAAAAAAAAAACCTTTAATTTTCTCCGTTAATGACGCTGCTTCGTCTGTGCAAGGAGAGATGCCATTTTCCCAGGGAATATTATGTTCAACAAAATAATTATTACCACGTTCATAGCTATCTTTGCATGTAGTAGTGATTTTGAATTCTTGGCAAATCTATCCCCAATCTATGCCGTTCAGTGTCGAAATAATGGGTGCTATTGCCAAGGACAGTACGCACTATATGAGTATTCTGCCTGGCGCACATTTTCGCCTTACCTATTTGAAGCAAATAGTCTACTTAGTAATTCCTTGTTTCTAAGAATAAATTACTTTAACACTACTCTAGCGCTTCGGAGCCCCCGGACTATGCGAGAAACCGCTAAATGAACTGTGTAAGTAACTCTGAAAATTCTTTAGTGCATGTTTGCAACCGTGATTTGTACAGTTGCAGATTGCCCGATACCGCCACGGGTGCCCGAGGTCGTTAAGGCGCGGACTCGTGAGCGGGAGGTCTGGGATTAAATTCCCAGATGGCAAATGCCGGGGTGGTACCCTAAACTGGCCTGGAACGCTTCCTTCCTTAAAACGCCTTTCCCAAGTCTATCATTTCATCTCATATATCATCAGTGTCCACCGGCTGTGATGCCTCAGTGGTTAAAACAGGTGTTAAACACTATGAAAGAAAGAAAGAAAGAAAGAAAGAAAGAAAGAAAGAAAGAAAGAAAAGAAAAGGTAGGGAAAGATTGCCCGGTACAGTTCTACTTAAAACATAATGAATATAAAATTAATATTTCAGTTTTGTTTAGGTAGTGCCATAACAAGATGGAGTCCCTGATTATTGTTCCAAATTATTCATGTAGGTTTTAAGAGCATGTGTTTGCGTACAACTGCAACAGCTAGCCGCCTGCCATTGATAGCTCGTGGACATGTTGCGTAATAATGTGAAGCAGACAATTACGTGGAGGGGGGGGGGGAGCAGTCCTTGCAGCGTGTGCAGATCCCACGCCACCACACGTGCCTGCGTCGCTAAGAAGCGTTCGAGAAATGCAAACAAAGGAACCTCGAGATGCTTCCGTTCTTAAACCCAGCACACAAACTATCATGGAAAAGACGCATCTTACGATGTCACTCTTTTGTCTTGTTCACAACACGAGCAGGTGAATTCAAATTACTCGACGCGACACATAACTCAAGTATGGCAATTTAGGGGTCATTGACATTGGTTTGTAACATTTCAACGGCATCTTTAACTATGTTCGGCATTCACCTACCTATATATACACTGCTCAAAACAAGTAGAGGGACAAAAGTGTGAACGTAGGTATTGCTGCTGTAGTTGGGTTTGTGGTGCTAAATATTTTTTTTCTTACAGTTTACATCTTTATTTGACAGCAGTGTACATTTTGTTTACTTTTCATTTCACACAAGGATGTTGTAAACTAAAGCCGAAGTTTCTTCAATTTTGTACATAAAGGAACACTTCGGTATCTGGTACGTCCTCCATGTGCTTGAATTACTGCCTCACCTCTTCGAGGCAATCTCCTGATCAGTCTACGAACCTCCTCTTCGATAAAGAGCATCTGCAAGCAAGCTGTCGAAGAGTCTGAGGGGCTACAGGTCTGTGTCGTACACGTTTCTCCATGTTCATTGGGGTTGAGGTCAAGACTTCTAGCACGCCAGTCCAATGTTTGAGTCTGGAGTTTCTGTAGGGTGACCGTGGTGTCTCTTGTTGTATGCACTCTAGCATTGTCTTGCTGCAAAACAAACCGGGCCCCATTCCGACTGCAATAGGCATAACCTGCTCTAGTACGTATCAGAAATGTGTCTGGCAGGACTAAATCGGTTTCTGACCACTACAAGGTCTGTTCGGTCATCAATAGCGGTGCCACCTCCACCATGACTGACTCACCACCAAGTGTGTCTCTTTCCTGGACTGCTGTTTCTGTAAAATGTTCACCACAGTTACCTGTTCCTGCGCAAAGCTCAGTCGGGCTCTCTTGTGAGCAGACATTAATATCAGGCCTTTATGAGGTCTTCGTGGTTTTAATCCTGCTTCTCTAAGTCTGTTTCTTGTTGTTTCATCAATGACATTTGCAAATGACAATCCCCCATATGCCACATCTCCCCCCCCCCCGGGCTAACTTAATCGACGTCCCTGGCAATTACAAAAATTCGGTTTTCAGATATACCCCCACTCCTAATATTCCGATTTCCCTGATTTTCAGAAATGTTGCGTATTTTAATGAAATGCTATATACAGAGTTTCGTTGCAAATAAATATTTTTTGGATTTCGGATAAATTACCACTTATAATAGTCTGGTTTTGATGATTTTAAAGATTTTTTTATAATTTTATTTTAATGGCATGTACCGAGTTTAGTTGAGGAAAAAAATGCGGCCGCTAGAGCTTAGCAGATATATATCATGGTTATTTTTCATGCCTAGTAAGCAGAATGGCTAGAGATTTGAAGAAATTTAAAAAGTCCTTTCATGGGTATAACCGCAATAGCTACCAATTCCTTCGGAATTCGCTAAATGAATGCGAACAGGTGTGGCCCTTCCTACTGCTAAAGCGTTTGGCCCTCAATACCTTTACATGCCAAAGTGCGTTTGTCTAGATGGTTACGCAGCAGTGGCCTGTTCAACATCAAGCTCTGGGGTCAGCTATTCATACGTTTCCATCATCGCTGACAAAATATCGAACAAGATGAAATCCGTAATCACATTTCTTCAATACCAAGGAGGTGTCGCTCACTATTTAATGCAAAAGGTCGTGGTACCAATTACTGACGACTCCAAGCATCTCGAGAAGCCTGAGAAAAAGAGAAAATGTACACATTTTTGTGATTGTCTGTTAGTATATTTTTAAAACTAATACAATTTTCTGTTTGTAAAACTCCTAATAAATAAAAACTCCAAAAAATTACTCAGGATTACAAAAGAGTTTATCACGAAAGCAACTGAAACGCCCACGCGCTAATTGCGCGGCTAAGACACCACTGCAGAGCAAAATATGATATTAACATACTGTTGTGTTTATAAACTGAGGTGATAATAAGTAACGTCAAGACTTGGCTTCTGTAACCGGTTGATTCAGCAGCAACTTGGCTGCTACCATGGGAACTGCTGACCTAACTTTCGCTAAATACTCTCTTTTGTTAAAATTAAACGTTGCGTAAACATTTTTCACTTAAATCACCAATGAAATGATTACTAATCATTTTTTTTTCTTCAACAGCTGCAAATATTTGCATTTTCTAGAGCGTATAAAACTAACAACGGAACTGACGTCCGCCAGTGCAGGATAATCTTGTTTAAATTTACGCATTGAAGGTTGTCGAATCTGCAGGCGCTTTCTGATCCTGCTTATTAGACACCAAAAAATGCGACAGAATTCTATATAATAAGTGCGTGTGTTTTATTACAGCTTTTTATTAGTTTATTTAAGGACGCTCTTTAACATCGGGGGTCATCAGCGTACCATTCTATTTAGGGCGTGAAACGGCCGACAAATTTTGCTCAGAGGCCTCTTTTTTCAGGCTTGAGGTTCTTTTTCGTGCCGTAAATCTACGACACGGTACCCACGGCTTTACTTTCCTTCCGAAGGAAGCCATACTTAGGATTTTTACGCCCGAAAAAATCCATCAATCCTGGCCGGGTTCGAACCCGCGACCTTGGGTTTAGAAGGCAAGTATGGTTATCACTATACCACCAGGACCGACTGTTTTATTACAGTATTCAATGAAAATTAGCCCTTATTAAAGTTCAAACTGTACTTTCCTTTAGCTACTACTGTGCGTAACATTAGGGATGTAAGTCGTCCTGGAGTCAACGAGAAAAGAACTGCGATTATATTTACGTTACGATATAAGAGGCCGCGAACAGATAATAGAGGAATTGTTGAACGCCGTGGGAACGCAGACACCAGTATTTGCACTAATAATTCTTTTCTGAAGTAGCACAACAGTCGCCAGATGATCATTATCTTTCCATTACTCCTGGTTTTTGGTCATCAGAGAAGACCCAAACAGGAAGATTATGGTTTCAGAATCTAACAGATAGACCCAAGTTTCATCTCCAGTGACAATATCAGATACGCGCCGAGTCTCCCCCTTGTTGAATATTTGAAGCTTTTCTTGAGATCATTCGACCCTGCAGAGTTCCTGCCCTTTGATTAAACTGTAGGGCACCAATCTTGAACAATTTTTAGCTCTGGGAAACGTGGGGAAGAAGCAGCTCGTTCCACAACTGTCCTAATTTGTTCAAGTTCGCCGAACCCGCTACTTCACAACACAGCTCTCATCATGCCAAATATGACTAACTAGCGCCGCCACAACCTCAACATTATCCGCCAAAACACACGCCCGCTCTCCGACGTGGGACCGCTCCGTTTCGGCAACTTCTCTCTCTTCACCGACACCTCCAGTTATGGCAAGAGTATGACACACAGTGCTGTCATTACTGGTATTCCGAGGCATCTCAGTGCTGAGCAGTTTTACAATGCGAGCAGTGCGGGTTTTCTCCGCTTTAGGCCTGTCTCTCTTTGTCCGCCTGATATTCGGCCCTAGCAACGATTGCCAGCTCACAATTAGGATGGGTCTTCCACTCACCGGATGCCGCTGCTGCTATGAGGAGAGTCGCAGTTGCAACAATGTCCCACATTGCCGAGGTCCTGACCGTAGAATGTATGTATCATGATCTGTCTCAACGACGCCACTTCTGTGCCTCCTGCGAGATGCTTAGATCTCTGTACAGGCCAAGCCATCTGCCCATTTTTCAACAACCGCCGACACCATCCATCGCCAAAGCCGATATCTCGTACCACCTACTCTAGAAATGAAAGGAAAGCCAACCCCATCATCCGTAACCACGATCAACGATCACCAGACTGCAGACATTAGAAGTTGTCATAACAAACATCGCATCTAACCTAACCCAGAGAATCAACCATCTTACAGAACTGGTCGTATCACTCCAGGATGCTCCTCAACACAGGAGACAAAAACAGATCTTTATCGCATCACAGGACAGAGTAACAGACCAAATTCAATCTACTGACAAATTCCAGGATGGTATCCCCAAGGTCACTGACATTTTGGTCAACGCCAGGGAATTCGTTTGTGAGGCATTCATAATGCTGTAGCATCCGGACAGAGAAGATCTCGTCAGCTTAATGAGCCCAAAAAATAGGACGGCGTCAGAGGCCACTGGCTACCGACTTTTCCAGACTACCAAATAAAGAACCTCTAAACTTCCTTACCCAATTTCACCTTAAATCCCATCGGGGATGAACTGGACTTCGGCCTTGCTTATCTTGCGGCTCATCCTTCCTTTCATCTCTGGTGTATGTACAACGTGTGCCAGTCAGGAGTGCATTAGCTGAACCCCACAATCCAGCTCCCAGTTATTTGTTCTTTAATCCTCTTCTTCTATCTCCTCCTCATTGTTACTTCTATTTATTCGTTATTCTTTTGTTTTCCTTTAAAAAAAACTGTTGCACATGAGAGAGAAAAGTCCCCAAAAGCCTGAGACAGCCTTTGGTTTGGTTTATTTATGGACGCTCTTTAATATCTCAGGTAATCAACATTCGATTCAGTTTAGGGCATGAAACGGCCGATACATTTTGCTCAAAGTCCTCTTTTTCAGGCTTGAGGCTCTACGTACCGCAAATATACAACATGGGGCCCACGGTTTTACTTCCCTTCTCAAGGAAGTCATACTTAGGATTTTTACGCCCGCAAAAATCCATCGACCATAGCCGGGATTGAACCCGCTATCTTGGGTTTAGAAGGCAGATATGGTTACCACTAGACCACCAGGACCGACCCGAGGTCAGCGCTTAGTTATGTTTCCTTTAAGGTACTTTTAAAATCATACAAAACTATGGCTCGAAATTGCTCTCTTTCGATAACTCACGACGTTAGCACATCACAAGCTTCAGACCCAACTACAGTGCGAGATAAACCTTATGACGCACTGCCACGAGATACCTGAAATTTTCCAGGTTGCCAATGGTACTTTTGTGCATCAAAGTTTCAGCAGAAACTATGAACATTTACCGTTTTTCATATTATTAAGAACATCTAAGTGTGCCTTAATAAATAACGAATAAATTAATAAATTATTTTCCCTCACTTCCACACCCTAGCACTAAGCGTGTATGAAAGAGATTGCAGAGACGTGACAATGTTGTTTTCCTGAGCAAACTCTGACGGTCATTCCGCACGCATAAAATATCAGCATAACATAAATAAGCGATATTTCAGTTCCATAAAAAAAGACAATAAAGCCTTTCCCGTGCTATAATGGACAATGATGACAGGAAATATTTTTGTTACGTCATCAACATGCAGGAATGGATAATTTCCTCTGGGGAAAAAAATTCTATCCCAAGGGCGGCCAGGCCCTCTCATCTCAAAACTGATCTATTGGCCCTTTTAATAAGTATCATGTTCAGAAAGTATCTATATTATGTTCTGAAGGGAAAATCCATTTACTTAAAATGTTACACTTTTCCTTTGCAGAATGTTTATAATTTTTTATTCTTTATTTTTCTTTTTATTCTTTACGTGGCATTTTATCTTAATGGAAATCCTATTGCATTTCAATAGTTCAAAAACTCGTTATTTGTCAATTGAGTGGAAGTCTCGAGTTAAAAAAAACGCCCTAGCCAAGAAGTTAAATATAAATCATAAACTTTTTATAAAACAGAAATAGTATAATAACAGTTTAAAATATCAAATATGCATTCAATTGTTAAAATGAACTTTTTTCTTATTGAGAAAATTAATATTTCTGAACTTCTGACTGTTTAACAAACAGCGGTTCATTAATTTCTTAGAATATACGTATATCTAAAATTCTATGTCGCAAGAAATGTTAGTTCGTCATTTTTCATGTCAAGACTGTAAGCAAACAAATCCTTCAACTGAAGTACGCCAATTCTGAAGCGAGCTTTGGGTACGGTCGATTGAACAACCCCGCGGCGTTGCCAGGGAACCTCTTGACAAAAGACTGCTGAAACTCGAGTCGGCAAACATGTCCATTGATTATTGTTGCGGCAATGGGGCTTCGTGCCATGAATGAAGCGCCTTTCACAGGTAGGTGCAGCAGAGATTTGCCTCTCCCGCCCCCTCCCCCCGAACACCGAGTTGTGGTTTTCGCTAATGATACAATTTCAAAACATTGCGTTCCTCATAAATCTTAATTAAGCTACGTTCTAAAATAGTTTTATACTTAAGAAATTATTTATTTATACATACTTTTTGTTATTAACATACTAAACATACAGAAGGTGAATTTTAAATTGTACTTTTTTTCAAATCAAAATCTTTTTGACTTTTTAGCGATTCAGTATACATGATCAGTAAATGACGAAACTGTAATAGAGGTTCCTCGATCTGTTGAGTTATAATAGGGACCTTACAAGCAGGTGGTGCGGTGTCATCAGTAATTTGTATGTCAAGATTCTTTTGCTTTCTTGTTGGTTTACGCTGATGACCTGAGATGTTAAAGAGCGTCCATAAATAAATCAATCAAATCTTGTTGGCTTTGTCACTATTACCACTTAAACTTTTGTGTTATAAGAAGAAATTGAAGGAATTTTTATATAAATAGCAATAGTCCAACACTTTGAATGTTGATATTTAAGCAATAGTCGGTAGCACCAACATCATCATTTTACAGTTTTCAAGAAAATAGCATTATACTAATTGTTACATTAATAATGTTAAGCATTGCATAATATTTTACAATAAAAGTAAACTAATGAGATTAAAGACACCACCCTGGTTATAGTAAACAAGTATTTCGGTAAATTGCTAAATTCAGATTACTTTTTGTTGATGAATAGAAGGGGGGGGGATAGAATCTGAAAAATAATTAAAGGCATAAACCATGGACATGTTTAGCATTTCTGTACCAGTGCACTGTAGTTAACATGTGGAAAAGGCCAAAAAAGTTAAACCAGCCTGATTTTATATGTACTAAATAGGCCAAACGTTTATAAATCCATCATATCAATATATAAATTTAGTTAAAAGTTACGCAACCCATAAATAACTTTTGAAGCATGTGGTTCATGAGTTGAAAGCTCGGTGAGTGGGGATAGCCATGCACTGAGAACTGAAAAATTAAAGTATCGACTTTTATCTACTTCCGGTTTGACCGGAAGTAACTCTAAGGCCCCATTCACAATGAAAATTAAATGTAAAGTAAACTTAAACGTAAACGCTAGATGCTATGTATTGTAATGGAACCATTCACAATGAATCACGTAAACATAAAAATAAACGTACAATTAGACGTAAACTTAGAAGCTTGCAAGCCCCAAAGTTTTGCATCTACGTCTAACTTAAACTTAAAAAATCAGCCAAACAGAACACAACTGCTCTATTTTTACAGCTCTGTGGTAGAATTTGTTCATACACGTAGCATGGAAATCAAATGCAACTCTTGCAGCTGTAAGTGCCGAGCGACGGCGGAGATAGCCGAAGGCAGTGCACAGATATAACAAAGCTTTCAAGCAAATAGCACCACGCATATAAATTGATGTGCATGATTTCTGCTGACCAAAGGAAATTTGCCACCATCAAAGTGATTTACCCGCCCCTATCAATTTTTATTTACGAAAAAACCACTCGGTCCATCGGTTTCTAGGATTCACCCGAGGTTAGGTTCGTGTGTATATTAATTAATTCCGACGAATTCCAATAAGAGCAGATTTGCCACCGTTATAATATTTTACCCTCCTATCAATTTATATTTAAAAGTTACGGAGGACAACCCATAGGCTACATTATGTTAAAACAATAATACATGGAACATTTACACTACGGCCACAGACACGCAGTAGTTCCGCTCGGGACTTGCAGCAGCTAGTTGCAAAAGTTGCACTTGATATCCGTGCTCCGTGTAAGTGCAAGTTATGGTAGAGAGAGCTGAAGATCAAGAATTCTGCAGACAGAATGGTGTCAAGACAAAAGTTAATTGCATTATAAGAAAACTATCCTTCCTCATATTACTTCAAGCAAATTAGTAACTGCACTTTGCATATGCTTAAACGCTACCGCCGTCTGCTCAGAAGCAGCCATTTTCAATCAGCTGTTAGTTGATCTTCGCTTGTTCTTATTTTTGATTGGCTAATACGTACGTTTGCGTCTTTCATTGTGAATGCCTACATACCACTAAGTTAACATGTTACGTCTTATTTTATTATGTTATGACGGTTGTCTCCCACTCACCGTGCTCGCATGATTTGGCACTCTGCGACTTCGCTCTATTCCCCAAACTGAAAATCAAGTTGAAAGGACGTGGTGCTAGAAGGACCGTAATTTTAATTTTAATTTTAATTAGTCTCAAAGTAAGTTTTTGACCAGATGGCAGCACTTCTCCCAAATGTTCTGGATACCACCTGGTATGTTTCCCTCGATCTGTCGATTTAATGTCTTGCGATTTTTATCTCTGGAGAGACATTAAAGGGAAACGTTTACAAGTCAAATCCACACGCATTAGATGAAGTGAAAAGTAACATTCTTGAAGAAATATCTTCCATTTCTCATATGGAACTGCAGAGGGTAATGGTTAATTTCATAAGCCGATGCCAGAAATGTATGGTTAATGAAGGGTGGCAGTTCCAGCAATTTCTTACTTGATAATGATGAGTAATTATACCTTTTAAGTATTAGTAATAGCTTACCGACAAAACTTAAAAACACTAAACTACAATGGAGCAAATATTATTACAAGTAATCAGAAACTGCATTCAAATCGGAAGTATAAATTTAGATCTTAAAACATTCAAAAATACTTTTTCATGTATTAATGGATATTGTTAAAGTATTAAGGATTTAATAAAACAGGATTGTATTATACCATGAAATTAACGAATCACTTACTAATATTTTAAACTGAATTACTTAATAAATATACAACCATTCTGTACAATTTCCAGAATTACGGTCAGTAATGTAGTTGGTTTGAATTCTGAATTTAGGAACGTTTTCGTAAAAATAATTGAAAACAGTTTTTGAAATGGGAAAGTTTTCTTTTGTGATTCGAGATAGAATGTGTTTAGATGTTGGAAGCTGTACCGGTGGGCGGTAACCCGAGCAGTCTTCACCCCAACATTTTGGGATTACGCGCCCCTGTTGTGTCACCCCTCTGTAAACGTTTTTTGTTCAATTATCTTCTTAGACTCATTGTAGAGGCGGGCGGGCTTGCTCTCAACCCGAGCGGTAATTTCCGGAAGGCGCCTTAAAAATAGACCACACGGCCATTCCCTGTGCTTAGCGGATTTTCATGAACATCTTTTGACTTCCTGAGAACGTTTTACAACCGCACGTGCAAAACTAGCGGCATCTGTCTGAAGTATTGCGTTTCTGTCGTTATTCCAAGGATAGACGCTCATCTGATGCTAAATTAAACACTTAATAACTCTAGACATCTCGATGGTGGTCCTAGCCAGTCTAATGCAATACACGGCTTTAATGAAGAAACAGCTGTTTGTGCCACCGACTTTTGGGGATGTTTCCAAACAATTTTTTGAACCTATCGTATTTACGCAACTTGCTGCTGCGAAAAATCTGAAAGAAAAGAAAAGAAAGAAAAGAAATCTGAAAAAATAGAAAGAAAGAAAAGAAATCTGAAAAAATAGAAAGAAAGAAAAGAAATCTGAAAAAATAGAAAGAAACAAAAAAAGAAGAAAAGAAAAGAAAAAAAAGGGAAAGAGAGAGAGAGAGAGAGAGAGAGAAAGAAAATAAAAAAAAAGTACATTGATGCCATAATTTCAGCGAATTTCGAAGGAGTGTAGCTGTTGCGGTTGTACCCATGAAACGAATTTGAAAACTTTCTTCAAATTTTCATGGGATTTTTTTTAATGTTGTTTAACGCCCCTTTTTACTGTTGAGGCACCTCAGGTGGTGGACACTGATGATACATGAGATGAAATGATAAATTTGGAAAGGGTATTTATTATTATTATTATTATTATTATTATTATTATTATTATTATTATTATTATTATTATATTTTAGGAAGAAAACGTTCCAGGCCCAAGTTTAGGGTACCTCCCCGGCATTTATCATTTATGAGGATTGAGGAAAATGTGGAAAAAACCTCTGTCAAGGAGGACGATCCTGGCGGGATTCGAATCCCAGACCTCACGCTCACGAGCCCGCGCCTTAACGACCTCGGACACCCGTGGCGGTATTCATGGGATGGAGGTATGCTTGATAAACGAGTGAGGGTTAAAGCTATATTAAAAAATCGCTATAGAGGCCGTAATTTTAATGTTTTTAAAGGAGTATATGCCATTGCAATAAAACAAGAAAAAATAGTTTCTGAAAATCAGTGAAATCGGATTTGTGGAGGAGAGGTCTACCTGAAACCCAAAATTTAAAAATCGCTCTAGCAGCACCAATATTTATTTTTTCACAGCAAAACTCAGCATATACCATTTAAATCAAACAAGAAAATAGTTTCTGAAAATTAGCGAAATTGGAACATTAGGAGTGGTGGAATACTTGAAAACGAAATTTAAAAAACCCCTTGCTTTAAATTTTCTCTAGGTTGATTTAAAATAAGAAGATAAACTAATTTACATATAAATTGTATTTATAAGAATGCTTTGTATTTAACAAAAGCATCGTCCTGAAGATAGAAAATTTGAAATATTAAACTGTGTGAGAGAATATATTTAAGAGCGCTGTATAATAACAGAAAATGTTCTCTTTGTATGTTTTCACTATAATAACATTCAAATTAAATTCCAAAGTCAATAAAAATCGACGAAACTTTCTATTGTTTATTTTGATTGTGTATATTTGCTTAGTACATTGTAATTGTTTTTAAACAGTAACATGTTTTGTTTTATTGAACATATGAATATCATCTTAAATACACAATGTAACTCGAAACTTTGTTATTTCTCTCTATTTTAATGAATGTAAAGATGATATCAAGAGCTCAGTTCATAAATATGGCCATATCTAAAAATATCCACAGCGTTAACTTTGTCTATCATTGATCATATATTTCATTTAATTAATAGTATACCATTAATTTTTGCGATTCAACAACAACAACGACGACGACGACGACGACGACGACGACGACGACGACGACGATGATGATGATGATGATGATGATGATGATGATGATATGGTCTCTCTTTTGTGATACTTATCATACATTAATGCCATAGCTTATTTTATTTCATTAATTAATAAGACCATAATTTGGATTTTATATTCATTTTAAAGCGAATATAAAATCCACGGTGAGGAATTCGCTTAATTTACGCAGCTTCTGCTTGACGAACTTTTAATTGTAATTAATAGCTTCTGGAATTGGTGTAATTTAATATCTATATCATTTGTAGGGCCACAAGTTATATTACAACCCAAATAATTAAATTTATTTACTTGTTCCATTGGTTAATTGCTGATAACGATTTTTCATCTGAGTGAAGTTTTTCCCCGAAATTCCTTTACTTTTGTCTTATTTGTTGATTTTTAAGCCATGTTGTCCGGCCAGAGTTTAATTGAAACATAGCTCTTTGTAAATTATCCTGTAATTTCATTATTCTAAATAAAAGGAACCGGCTCAGTTGAGATGTCCGTGGCCTATGCTAACTCGTGCACTTTCACGGGTCTGTCAGCCTAAACATTATCATGGACTTTATGGATGATATCTGACTTCACAACTGATTTTGGAGCCCCAGGACGTGGTGCATCTTCGATGTTTGTTCTGCCACGCTTGAACTCATTTAACTGTTTTATAGGAAGGGCATGCGTCATCCAATGTAGCAAAAATCCTATCATAAATTTTCTTTATTAATTTTTCTTCTAAGAGGGGAAAGGGGGGGAGAAAAGAAAAAAAAAATTAATCACACCACGAGTGCCAATCTTAACAATTTTTACTGTTTGTGTTTATGACTTATGATCATAGAATATTGATACACATACAGAAACTTTATGATCACATGCACTGTTGTTGCTGTTGCCTTCTATTAGTACGTGAACCAAGTTAATTATCAAACCATCCCCGTAAATATGGACGAATGGAAACTCTGTCTAATGTCTCTCATCGGCTCAATCCCCTTCTCGATATTTATGACTTTGGAATACTGGATAACTCGGTTACTTTCTCTGTCAAGAGCATGCCGATGGTCTGACTGAGGCTTGTCTTTACATGTGATAAAGATGAAAAACGACAGAACAGCAGTTTGGAGTACCACTCCAAGCGCACAACAGAAACACGGGGGGTTAAAAAGCAGAGGACCAATGAATATTGTAGTCTCTTTAAGGTCGCTGGAGGATTGTGTCCCCTCTCTCCTATTGTATACAACGGGATGTTTACACGATGACGAGTTTGAGCCTACTTTCTGCACAGACATTTGAGAGATTTCATAATCTGATTAGGTCACCTCTCTTCTATATGTCCGAACCATTTTAACCATTTATTTTATATTTTGGTTAATACGGTATTTTATTGGTTTATTATTTTATTTATTTTTATTACTTATTTATTATTTTTATTCTTATTTTATTTATTTGTTTATTTATTTATTTTTACGTTTTAAAACCTGGGCATTTCTGAAGTGTTCAAATAACCTATGCACAAACTTTTTATTTCACAGTGCGATTTTTATTTCCTTTTCGCAAAATTAATTTGTATTACTTATAAAGTATTCCTAAATATTTTCAAAACACTTACAAGAAAAACCTAAGAATTTTATCACCAACAGACGTTATTCAATATAGAAGCACTAGCAATTGAAAATGTAAGAAGTTAATTGCATGCGAGCACTTTTCAGCCAATGTACGGTCTCATTGATACCCTGTTCACCAATCAGAAACCGCCACGAGTGTCCGAGGTCGTTAAGGCGCGGACTCGTGAGCGGGAGATCTGGTGTTCGAATCCCGCCAGGACCGTCCTCCTTGACTGACGTTTTTTCCGGGTTTTCCTTAGTCCTTATAAATGGCAAATGCCGGAAAAGTACCCGAACTTAGGCCTGGAACGTTTCCTTCTTTAAAAAAAAAAAAAAAAAATCCCAATATATCATTTCATCTCATGAATCAACAGTGTCCATTACCTTTGGTGCCTCAGTAGTAAAAACAGGCGTTAAACACTATTAAAAAAAATAAAAGATAAAAATTTTAAAAAATTAAAGCATGGTGCTCAAAAACTAATAACTGATATTTATTTCTCGTACGTTTCTGCTTCTATTCGACTAGGGATATAAATTATTCAATTACAGACATGTTCGTAGTCCTTCTTGAAACAAAAACTAATAACAATGCATTCTATCATCTCTGTTTCGATTCGATTAACTCACTGCCTCCCAAAAGAAGTTCTCGTTACATCACGAAGTAAAGACATAGTTGATACAAAAATAGTGGTAACTGGTAATTATTATAATAACGTTCAGTTGTATTTCATTTGATTTAGATCTCCACGCGATTCTGCTTCGAACAAAAGTAGTGTATTTTTTCAGAAAGATCAAACAACTTCAATAATTATAAAATTAAAAGGCAATTATCTACTGAACCCCTCTTGCTTAAACTTTGCTTAGGTAATTTCATTGAGCTTTCAAACTCATTATTGCCATTGAATTACAACAGTTAACCTCAATTAAATTAACGAAAAATTATCAGCCCTCATGGTATCACTGCAGATAATGAACCGCGTAAGAATATCACTCTCTTTCTTCACCTCTCAATATATTTTTATTGTAAATGTTAAAATTGTTGCTGTCATTTAATATTATTGTTTATAAAATGTTGTAAATACAGTGAGGTTATGTTAGTTAAGGTCCCCAAAGCGCGTTTACGCAATAAAAGTAGCCATTCGTCAAGGCCTATAATGCATGTGCAAGTATCAACTTGTATTATTTTGAGGGAGGCTTTGGTTGCATATGTTACTCGGTGTTTTCATTGTATGCATATTGTACTCTATATTATTTTATGCCGCTACATAAATAAAGTCTTGAACGGTTTTTATGTACGATGCACATGTAAAAATAGATTCTTAAAGAGGAGTGATATGACTATTCGCAAGAAAATATTCTGTTCACCAGCTTGTTAAACTGTTACGACAGACAGGATCTCTCAGTGACAAGAAACGTGTTCCAAACCGCCGTGTTTCTTAAGGAAGAACAGTTAGATGAAATTCAGGAATTTCGGTAATGTATTGACACTGAGAGGCATAATTTTCATCATCTTTTGTAACACAACTTAGTGATTATTATCATCACCAATTTTAATTACAGTATCATTTAAAATGTTAAATAAATTAAAATATAAATTTTAACTTTACGCCAGGCCACCTTCCTTTTTTCAGTTGCGGCGGCTGCACTGCCCTGTAAGCAGCCGCACTTAGGCAGCCCGTAACTCAAATGACCTCACTGTAGTATTGTGTATTATACTTGCCTACATCAGAGAATTAATGATCATTAGGATGAAATTTAATAATTAAATAAATAAGCAAATTAATAAATTGACTTGTTTGCTTGATTCTCCATTCTTTCTTTTCATTAATTTTTGTTGATAATATTAAGTTTTATGTAATTTAACATGATGCCCAAAGACCCTTTTAATCATATATTTGACTTATTCCTCTTTCTTTCTCATATTTTCTTCACTATAAACAAGGGTAGAAAATCTTATATATATTAGGAAAGTAGGTTGTAATTTTGACCTTGTGAGAAACCTATTTTCGCCACAAAGAAAGAGCAGCAGAAAATGTGTTATGTTAAGGCATAATGTCGCTTTGTGGTCGGTGGATTTGTATGGATTATTATGTAACATCTCACACATCCGACCCGTGTGACAACAACACGCAGGCGTGAAATGCACAATTGCTCCAAGTGAATAGGGTAGCTCACGACACAAAGAAACGGATTCACAGGGGGCGCTGAAAGAGAGCAACACTTGCTATTGTACAGCAGTCCTCAAGTTTTATGCAGCACATATCAAACTGGCCAACCAAAACGAACGCTTGCAGCAATTATGTAACTCCGTTTCAAGAAAATGACGGGTTTTAAAGCATAAAAATAACCTGTACCGTTCCTTGCATGTTAAAACTTTTTAGTGACTCAGTAATCGTGCGCTTTGATCTCAGTGCAGATTCAAAGTAGGGGCATTACGTCCCATTCTATTTTAGCAACCATTCAATATCCTAGGACCCGTTTTGCGTTCCTTTTTGATTAACTGACGGACAGCTAGAGCATTTTTTTGTTTTTTTTTCAGCAGGATTATGTAATAACACACACGCACAGCATTCAAAAATTTTTGCAACCAGACTAACCATTGTTGGACAATAAAGTCTACAAAAATGTAACTAATGCAATTGTTAACAATGAACCTTAAGCCTCAAAATATGCTAAGTGTTGATTTAAACCTGCATAGTCATTGTCGTACAATCTGCCGAGTTCAGTCCGTGTCAATAGTTGGTGAAAAATGAACATTTTCAAAGAAACTTTACATTTTCACACGATAAGTTTGAAATCCACGAGAACTTTCGATCCAATCCTTTCTGATTTTTAAGGAATCGGGTTTTGGGAAGCACCTGACCACAATGTGGCTATATCTTCCATACATTTAAGTGTGCTGGCTTGTCGGAATAATTTATGTTGGGTGGGTGGGGTACGATTGAATGTAAGTGTCGCCTTTAACACTTATTTACTTGCCAACACGCGTAATGTAGCGTGTCAAGGCATCTGGCCACCCACCCAAGTGCCGATCATCCCCAAAGCTGCTTAACTTAACCCGCATTTCCTTGGAAATACAGGAGTCCGTCAGTAGTTTGGCGAGGTGTCGGCTGGGGTAACTTCAGTGGTCGGAATTTTGTACCAAGCCCACCTGAGCGGGAGTTCTTTATGCTCTTTAATATCACCTGGACCAAGCACCTTCTTGGGTAGGGGACGTGCTGTTCTACCTTGGATTATAGTCTCCAAGAACGTGTATCAGCTGATTGGGATGACTAGCAAAGCGCGCATAGGCTCTGTCCGCTGATCTCCTTAGGGTATCGATGATATACTCCAAGCCAGAAGTACCATGTAGAAAAACTGACGGCAACATAAAGCCTGTGCCGAAAATTCTCCGTAAGGCGCTATTCTGGGCCTTCTGCAAATATGCAATATGTGTTGGAATTGTGTAGTCCAAAATTTCGCAAGCATACAACATAATAGTCGAAATTATGACTTTATATATTCTTCTTTATATGTAATGGAACGGAATTAATAAAAAATATAGGGTTCAATTTTGTAATGGCCTCTCGTGCCTTTGCACCTTGTATTCTTATGTGGGGTTGAAATGTTAACCCCTGATCCAGGGAATAACCTGTCCTTGCAGACGCAAAACTCCGGACGAGAACTTGATCAAGTGTGTTCATTTGATGCCATTTGAAGATCATTTGATTCGATAATTTGAAGAAGAGTAAGAGACTTTGAAATTCAACCCTCGCTTTGGCCAGTCTCGGGAAGCTGTGAGCATAAGCACAATTGACAGAGTGAGGAACATAGTGGAAGTAAATCGATACATTACTGTTGAAATGCTAAGTATCAGTGTTGGCAGCTTTGACAGTATACTCCATGAACATTTAAAGCTACGAAAAATCTGTGCAAAATGGGTTCCCTAAGAAAGAAGAAGAGAAAGGAATGTGCAAGGAAACTGCTGAACATATTTCCACCAAATGGTGCTAAACGTTTGACAGATATATGCACTGGTGATGAAAGTTGGTTTTATTGTATACCACCCGAAATAAAGCTCAGAACTGCGTGTGGGTAAATGAGAATGACCCAAGACCAGTTGTTCTTCAACTTCGTTGTTGTGTTTGATAATACTCCATTCCATAACACTAAGGAAGATAAGCCTCCTGAGTGGTTTTGGAATAAAATATACCTCTGATGAAAAGATGATTAAAACCAATCTTTACGACATAATAAACAAGTATAAACCTAAATACACAAAGTATTTAGTAAACAGAATTTTGGAGGACAGTATTACGACAGTCACCATACCATCCAGATCTAAACCCGATAAAAATGATCTGGGCAGATGTTAAACAGCGGGTCTGTTGCCATAACACCACTTTTAAACTCAAAGATGTTGAGCGTTTGTAATACACATGATTCGGAGAAACAGGCATGAAAAAGTAGCAAAATGTTTGCCAGCATGGAAACAAAATAGGAGACCAATAGTACAATATTATAGTTGAGAATACAATTGAGCAATTTCTGATCGCGGGCATTGCAAATAACTGTGACAGTTCCACTGGGGAAGTTTTCAGTTCGGAAGATTCTAGTGAAGGAGACTTTCTATCTGGCGTTGAACAACGTGAATAATTGAGCTACGTTTTCCTATTGATTTGGTTTATTTATGGATGCTTTTAACATCTCGGGTCATCAGCGTCTCATTCAATTCAGCACGTGAAATGGTCGATAAATTTTGTGCAGAGGTCTCTCCTTTCAGGGTTGAGATTTTATTACGTACTATAAATCTACGACACGTACCCACGGTTTTACTTACCTTCCGAAGGAAGCCATAGACCCTGGCCGGGAATGAACTTGCGATGTTGGGTCTACGAGGCAAGTATGGTTGTAACACTGGACCACCAGAACCGACAATAAGCTACGTTGAATAGATATTTTTCAGCATGGACTGTACTACATTACTAGCAGGAACGTTGCAAGTTATGTTGTATATGAAGCTGATGCTCCACTTTGTAATTTACTAGTTCTCAGCCTTTAAATTTACATTCTTCAGGACCAAAAACTGTGAATCCAATAATACACACATTTGTCTTGCTCTGGCTTTGGGAGGGCTGGTTATTAGTTTCCTACGATTTCATTTCTCCTTTTGCTTACTGTTTGTTACCGTTTTACGTAAGTTTTGCAAACTTTCTCTGTTTTGGCACCTTTTTCCACCATTGGGCATTTACATGCGTTTTACCACTATTCTTTCCTGAGATAATCAGTTTTATTTTCCACATTCTTGCAAAGAGAAATACAACTACTAATTTCTTAGCTTATGCAGCTGCCATAGCAGCGAGCGAAACGTCATTAACAGATTCTCACACCGTACGATTTAAGGTTAAAGAATTATTCACAATGAAAATGAGGCATAATATAATATAAACATAAAAGCTTGGGATTAGGATATTTAATGAAACTATTCACAATTACTTACGTAGACAGCTGACAGGGGTTAGCAAACGTCCTAGAATATAGCATTTTTCTGTTTTGGAACATTTCCCGCCGCAGGAGTACTATTTCCATAAATCAGGAACATTTCTGCTCTGAAATGTTAAACATCTTAACATACTGACGCCATTTGTTTCGAATTCAAAAAGTTGAAATTAGCTATTAAAACAAGTGCAACACAATAAAAAGTTGAAGATCACTTTTAAAAACACGCTAAATCGCAGATTATATGCATGAACGTATTTATTTTATTGTAATAACGATTTATTTATTTCATCATTTTATATTTATTTATATATATAAATTTATATATATATATATATATATATATATATATATATATATATCTGGTTCCGTTAGCATTAATATTTTCAATAACGAATAAAATTACAAAAACTTAAGATTGTACAGTCATACAAATAGGCTTATAATACAAGAAGATACGCACATTGTTATTATCAGTTATTGAGTAATAATAAAGTAGAAGGAAATAATAATAATTATATGACAATAATAATAATAATAATAATAATAATAATAATAATAATAATAATAATAATAATAATAATAATAATAATAATAGTAATAGTAACAATGCTGCTACTACTACTACTACTACTACTACTAATAATAATAATAATAATGATAATAATAATAATAATAATAATAATAATAATAATAATAATCCTTCCCATTTTATTTATACATAAACCAGTTTCATCAGTATATAAATGTTTAGAATAACAATGACAGTTACGAAAACTTAAGGCTAGGATACAGCTTTATAATTAGGTTATTTTATTAGCTTATCTAATAAAGAAGGAGGTTATTATACCACTGTTGAGTGCATAAGTATACTCACTTATTTAAGAACTCCTCTATTGAGAGTAGTAACTATTTTTAAATAGTAGGTCATGTAGTTGCTTTTTAAACTTGTACATTTGTTGAATTTGTTTTAATTCCTGTGGCAATTTACTGTATAGCTTTATTCCAGTAAGAGCAGTATTAAGCTTAATAATTGATAATTTTGATTTTCCTTTAGTATTTTGGAAGTATATCATAGAATTGGTTTTAACGTTACACATGGATACTTTCCCCTGCAACATAACATTGCATATGCACAAAGATGGTAATATCAAAATATTTAGCTGTTTAAAAGACTTCTGACGGCTGGTAGTATTTGAAACATTAGTTATTCGTATTACTCGTTCTTACAATTTAAAAACTTTATTACTGTTCTTTATTTTCCCCCAAAATGGTATAATATATTTTAATATAGTGGAAATATGTAAAATATACAATAAGTAATATACTTTGTTAATGGCAAAACAAAGTCTCTTGACGACTTCAACCACGCGAATTACCCATTTAGGTTTTTTCTACCCAAACCTTCAACCAATTTGTTTCATTTACATAGGAAATTTTGTTATTATTTAAGGTCAGAGCTGGGAAGACCATACTTTTATTCAATTTATAGCGAAAACCTATTGCTACTGTGTTATCTTTATTTATTATGAGATCATTTTCATTGAATCGCAATAGCAAATTTTCTTAATTAGTCCCATATTCTTTCCTAGGGCTTTTATTTTATTCATAAATTAAAATATTCATATTGTCTGAGAACACGATTAATTTAATGTCTCTGGAATCACTAATGCTTTCTTCCATGTTTAACAGATATTAAAAATAAAGAGTCCTCTTGGAAAACTCTAAATTTTATTTCTTTCACTTGTGAATAACTTGAGGTGATTTTTACATTTTTTTGTTGATGACAAATAAGTCCCATTCTACAATTTACCTGTTTTATATACAATGCCCAATGCCTCTAACATCACAGGAGCTTAATATGTTTAACAAAATTTTATGGTTGACTAAGTGAAAGGCTTTTAATAAGTCAAGAAATAATTCGATTATTACTTTTTGGTATTTATCTGCATTGCTCATAAGAAACACCTCCAAATTTTAATTAGTTACCTACATAAGAACGTGCTTGAAAAAAGTATCTAACCAGTTACCAACACTCTTTTTATATCGCTTCAAAAAGGATAAAAATAACATTAAATTTTTTCCTGCTTTCTTTCCTTTCCTTGCAGCATATTGAACCGTAGGTCTGCTTCCATCTTGTATATCGAGAAATATTTTTGGCCTGCGCCTGCAGTTTAGCGTAGTGCGCGTTCGGTCAAAGTCACACCAGTTTCCTATCATAATAACTTGTCGTTACAAGCAGGGCTGAAAGCACTAGGAATCGGGAATCTACTCTGCAGTGGAATCATGGAATCTCCGAGTGCCTGGCCAGTCCCGAGCGACAGCGGAGAGAGCCGAAGGTAGTGGCACAGTTATACAACTGTGGCACGATAGCCCAGGCGGTTAGAGCGTAATGCAATAGTTGTGAAGATGGTGGTTTCGAAACCTACCATCCCGATGCTTTTTAATTTTTTTTCTGCTGGATAAAATAGAGTTGGCATAATTACAGTGATTTACTTGGTAACATAGTATCACGCACAAAATAGCCTATAAATTAATGTTGACCATTTTTTTTTTCTGCTGCAATCAAAGGAGATTTGCCAACATTAGTGATTTTTCCTCCCCCCATTAATTTATATTTACAAAAAGGAGCGAGCGTAGGCCGTCAAGCCTAATATTTTTACCCACGTACTAATGCACTAATAATAAATTTTATACGGGGCAACACTTAGGTTACATTATTTTTAGCAAAAAAAAAAAAAAAATTACATTCAACAGGAGACACAAATGGTTGTAGTGAACTCCGTTGTCGCTCAGGACTGGCCACCGGCTCGGGGATTTCATGATTTCATTGCAGCAGGAGAATGCTTCCATATGATTAGATTCCTAGTGCTTTCAGCTCTGCTGTAACGCAAGTTCATAAGAACATATTATTTCCGCGATGGTTAATGGCGGTATGTGAATTGTCAGTTGATGTTTGCTCTTATGAGAGTAAAAAAAATAGTCATCAGGAATAATTTTAAGATTGAGGAACTAAAGGGAAAATATATATTGGAAGGATTGCGGAAACAAAACTGTTTCGAATTAATGGAAATATAATTTAAAGACACCGGAAATGTGTGACTGCAGGCGGTCAGTACTTGTAAATATAATTTGCATGCTATTGGTGTTCAAAACTGTGCGAGAGAAATGTGAGGGAAATTTATCTTTAGACCGAGCCGGCGATCTTGGCCCGGCACAGCTTGCGTTCAACTGCGGACACAGGTCCAAAGTTCTGAGCGTATAGGTTTACGTATATAAATATATTTTTTATGTATTATGAATTCTGCAAATCAATAAAAGCAGCTTAGAATCACTAATTTAATAACTTCGGTCCGTCGCAACACTTTAGGATTACTTTTCAAGGTACTTTAGGAATAAGAAATAATGAGCAGCAAGAAAAATGGCAAATCTATTTTATTAAATTGTGAATACTCGGTATTATTAATTTGATTGCAGGGGAATAAAGAAAGAAAAGGGGAAGAAAAAAACTTTTTAGGGGAATTTAGTGCTCAGAGGGAATTACGCTTGTATTCTTTCCTTTCCTTCGTGTTAACTGCGTTTATGTCTGAAATATACAGTTTCAGTGCAGCATAATGGATTGTAATTACACAATTTTAGTTTAAGTATCAGCAATTAAAACGTAATAATTAAACTTTCTAAATGTAACAGAAAGGTTAGCGAAAAAGTACGAGACATTTTAGTGGTTGGCCATACTGTAAAGAAACAGTTCTGTAACATAACACAATGTGGCATGTGTGGTAGTATCGAGAGCAACAGTGAAAATGACAAAAGAGTTAATTAGGAATGACTTTGATGTTTTTGTTGGAGGGCAAATCGGTTCTTTCAGAGGTAATATAAAGTATGATTCTGCTATTCTAAGTACAATTTAGGCATATGAGCATGTAACGAAAAGTGTTTTAGTTTTGAGGTTAAGTATAATCTTGCTGCACACGTGCATTATATTTACGTTCTATCCTATTTTAGGCATTGGTCTGAACGTAGAGGAAAAAGCTGAAAAAGTAGTAATAAAGAATCTGCAAAATCTGAAAGTGTTGACAAAGGACCAAGAAATAACAGCTTTGGAATGGGGCGATCCTGAGGAAGTTGATGTTCTAATCGGATTAGCGTCCCAAAGAGTTAAAATATATGATACAGATTTTAAATCCTTCACCTCCAGTATAAATATGTCATGTGGAGAGGGAAGGATATGTGGCATTTCAAGATATAATCAGTAAGTAATAAAAGAAGGGTTAAATACCATAGCATTGTTTTTTAAATTAAAGGCCTTAATAGCAGACATTCATTCAGAAACCTCTTTAGGTAATTTGAAATTTTACCTCTTCCATGTGAATATCCATTATCCCTCATGATATTTTATATAAGAAATAGGGAAAAATTTGTACTAATCAAAATATATATGACAAGAATACTAGACAAAAAACAAATCTACATAGTCCAGTTAGAACTCTTTTCTGCCATCATAAAAGAGTTTATTACGAATACATTTTAGTACAAAATGCTCTTCCCTGTAAATTAGAAGCCTTAATAAACAATGATACATTCTTCCTTAGAAAAGTCCTATTATTCTGTAAAGAAATATCCGAGTGCCAATATATTATACTGATTTAAAAACA
The DNA here is from genome assembly GCA_030762175.1 of Metallyticus violacea. Lineage (NCBI taxonomy): Eukaryota > Metazoa > Arthropoda > Insecta > Mantodea > Metallyticidae > Metallyticus > Metallyticus violacea. The sequence goes on along the minus strand of CM060842.1, from coordinate 13,314,092 downwards.
CTGTAATGATTTTATATCAATGTATATGTAAATAAATATATGAGCAAAATTTGTGTGACAGTGATTTGTCTATTTTTGCTTTTTGTTGTTTTGGCTGAATTGTTCTAAATGTTCCATTTTCGTTTTTATTTTATAATTTATGCAGATGTACATGGTATTTTTTATAAATGAATGTGTGCCACTGACAAATTGTATGTTCGTAAGTCTCTGTGACTACTTTGCAAACTCATGGAATTCTTCATGAACTAAACTAAAAAGGACGTATATAAAGGAAAATTTCATGATAAGTGTTCATTAGAAAAACTTTGTAACTCTAAATTTTCATAATGTTGATTGAAATAATTATTTATTTCAATATAAAGTTAATGGGATAGTGGAGCGGTACAGTTTGCAAGAAAATGTGCTAAAATATAGATGAATATAACATTAATCTGTATGGAATTAGTGCATAAATATTTTACCTGTCGTACATTTTTCCAGCTCACTGTTTTTTCCTGAAGACATAAACCATTATGTTCTACAATGGCCGAACACAAAATGCAGACAAAATACTCTAGAGTGAGGAAAAAGCTAAACATGCAAAAGGCTTGTTTACCAATTCTGTTGTTAAGCTTACTGTTGCAAATCGTGATAGTGTTTCTCAGAAACATATAATGTTCTCATTTTCAAGTGAAAACAACACAAAACTCCATCCACTACACTATTAGAATGACAACCATTGCTATGCACAAGTTAAGCACCAGATATTTTTAATAAATTTGAAAATAAAGTACAATATACTTTACATATTATACTACAATCAGTAACTCTAATAAATAAAAAAATAATAATAAATAAGCAGTTTTCAGTAGCTTAAGTAATTGTCATGATGGGCTTTAAATAATTACCAAATATCTTTTCATATAACAAAACAACTGCAGAAATTTAGTTTTATTTCATGTGTTTCTTTTGCTGAAAGAGTTATTTTGCATTATTATTGAGATATGTCATTAATTTAGATTATTAGGCACTTTTTTTATTCTTTTGATGTTTCTTTATTAAGTGATAGCCTTATAATCAGCATTTATAATTTTTTAGGAGAATTTTAACAGCAGTTCAGTCTGGACATGTGCAGATATGTTCGTACAAAAGCAGTGATCAAAGTGTGCTGAATGCTGGACCTGACCTGGAAAAAATGAAACACAGTAAAATTGATTGCCACACTATTGCTACTGGAGGGAAGGAAAATGATCTCAAACTATGGAATCTTGAAAAGATGGAATGTACTTTCACAGCAAAAAATGTAAGTTGGTACTAAGTACATAGTTCATGATTTATTTTCTTTATTTAATGCATGTATAACTGAATAGTAGCTTGCAGCAGCATAAATCTGGAATGCTAATGCTACTGCTGAATGTAGTTTGCAAGCTCCTACAGTTCCAGTAACTAGAATTAACACTCATATGTGAGTGGTTGAACAAATTGTCAAAAAACAGCAGGTTACTGAGTAGACATAGTCAATACTGCATATCTTAAACCTAATAAATGCCCATCAAAGGCAACCATGCCACTGTTCAAGGCATTGCAATCGACTCCTCTTCATAGGTTGTAACAGCCTCTTCTGAGCTGAAGAATCTCTGTCCACATAAGCAACTCTTCATGAATAGGAACAGGAAGAAATTGCAGAGTACCAATTTGGAGCTATATGGAGGATGCACCATTATCATGGGTTCATTAAAGAAATTTGATTGTTGCATTTGCCATGTGAGCAGATACGTTATGATGCAACAGAATCCTTCCAGGCCTGTCCTTGGTCTTCTGTCCTGAACGGTAGTTTGATTTGGTTTATTTACACATCTTTCCATTCAATTCAAGGCATGAAATGACGGATAAATTTTGCTTAGAAGCCTCTTCTTTTAGGCTTGAGGTTCTTTTAAGTGCTGTAAATCTATGACCTGGGACTCATGGGTCTCACTTCTATTGCGAAGGAAGCTATATTTAGGATTTTTACCCCCGAAAAAATCAATTGATTTTGGCTGGAATGGAACCCATGATCTTGGGTCTATGAGGCATGTAGGTTACCACTAGACTACCAAGGCTGACATCCTGAAGGCTAGAGAATTTTTTTGGAAGGCAGACTTTTATCTACCATTTTGCTATTACTGTCTTTTGATTTTCGAGCACAGTGGTTGCAATTTGTTGAAAAGAAAGTAGTCACCATTTTCTTCCTAATACTTCATGGTCGCTTGACTTTGGTTTGAGGGTGGTCACTGGGAAGATCTAGACCATTGATTTGCGCTTGATTTACAGATCAAACTGGTATATTAAGGTCTAATAACCTGTAACAATGTCTGGCATTTGCCAAAAGTCCCAGTGTTAAATTTTCCAACATTTCTGTGCACCATTCCACTCTTTTGCACTTCTACCTAAGGAATGGGTGAATGCAGTCATTGTGAAGAAATTTTCCTCACTCTAAGGTGTTTTGTTTTTTTGAGTAGTGTTTAACGCCCTTTTTTACTACTGAGGCACCACCGGCGGTGGACACTGATGATACATGAAATGAAATGATAAATTGGGAAAGGATATTTTTTAAGGAAGAAAACATTCCAGGCCTAAGTTTAGGGTACCTCCCCGGCATTTGCCAATTATGAGGACTGAGGAAAACCTGTAAAATACCTCAGTCAGGGAGGACGGTCCTGGCCAGATTCAAACCCCAGACCTCCCGCTCTTGAATCCGCACCTTAACGACCTTGGCCACCCATGGTGGTTCACTCTAAGGTGATCTTGCAGTATGGTTGCAACATTCAGCAAACTAATCCAGGGCTGACTCACTGTCTTGTACAGTAATCTTGAGTCTTTCTTGACCATTATATCCATCCACAACACATTTTTCCTCAGTCATTACTGAAGTTGGCTCCCACTTCTATCCTTATCTTTAAAGAATATTATCTCCCATTTAAACTAAACTTTGGCACATGGAGGATAAGGTCTCGGAAAGCCTGTGGGAATCATTCAAGTGATTTGCAGTCATATAAAATCATTGCAGAATTGCTTTCTTTCATAATTCATCATTGTTCTCACAGGTTACAACTGAACTAAAACCCTTGTACCAACCACGGATTGGGCTTTAAAGTTGTACAAAAATTTATTACTTGCCAGGAGCAGATGACTGTGTTTCAAAATTTATAGAATGCCTTATGTTATGGTAGAACTTTTGAAAAATCAACATATGAGGCATTTAGTATTATCTGCACAACATGATAGTATTGCATTGTAATGGGTGTTCTCCTGCCCACTTGTCTTAATTGTGACAAGTTTCTCACCTTGTGTATAACATTATTATTGGAAGGGACATTCAGAATAGCGTTGTCCATATTGCCAATCTAAGTTCAAACCTATATTTATTCCTCAAGTTCATCACAAAGTGATGAAAGCATTATCATCTTCATTTTGTATTCTGCTGGCATCTTCTGCACAATGCTAGTGCAGGTGTCCATGGCAAGTAGGATTGCCAACTTTTTGGGGGGAAAATGCAGGAGACTTTGACCTGACATAATGATTTCTGTAAATGAATAATATTTTTTTCCTTATAACAATTTTATTAGATCAAAGTGGGCTAATACAGTGCATAACAGTCACAAATACTCTTATTTGAAATCATTTATTTTATTCTTTGACTTCAGCCTGAAATGTTCATTATTATTTGTATATTGCAGATCTTTGCTGTATAACAAAAATTAATTATTATTTTTGTAACTCAGCTTTCATTCGTCATCAGATATTTATTATTCATTTATGAAAATATTCTTACTGTATGGGCATTTGATGCTGATATGCCTGGAATCAAATCAAGAATTTTATTAATACTCTGAATGGCCTTTATCCATTTTTTCTTTTAAATTTAGCTACTTACTTTTGAACAGCATTACTAATAAATAAAATTTTGGAATTTATTACATCTTTCAAGGAATAAATTAAGAATACATGCATAATGAAGCAAAGTATTCAAATTGAAATTCATAGAAAACATAAACAATGAAAAAACCAGGTAGTGATAACTAGAACCAAAAGCTATGATCCAATTCGATGTATCAAACTCATAAGTCTTATTCATATTAGTGATCCAATGAATGTAACTGCAAAATAATTTAATGAGACATGGCAGATGTAATTAATTTGGCATAGATCTGAAATACAGAAGATATGCATTCCCATAAAAAATGAAAACTGGAGACAGAAGTTTAGTAAAACATTGTGTGGAATATCATGTCCAGATCTTTTCAGAAATCAGTAACACCGAGCAGGTGTAATTGCAGAATTCATGCTTAGCAGAATTCATGCTTCACAGATGATAATTATAGTGAGCATAGATATATGTCATAATTTGTACTGGGTGATTTTTCCTTCGTCGGATTGCTCCATATGCATTGGGCCACAGTTTATCAAGCTCTGCAGTTCTTGTCTTGTTCCCACACTTTAAAGCCGGCCAGGGAAACGGAGAGATGGTTAGTACAAGCTTAATTCTAGGAATGCATGGATATGTTCTTATGTGTTGTGTGAGAGTGTATTAAGCATTCGTTAGGTGGCATAATATGTGACTATTCAGGTATACTATTCCTCAAAAAGTATTTATTTATGATTCATACATACATACAGAATCTGCTCATGATGTATGGAGATTGTTTCAAGAAGAAATTCATTGATATTCAATTTCCAAGTCAAAGTTTAATTCATAGATTGGTAATTATATTTCATGAAATGTGAAGTATTCTTTATAAAAAGTTTATACAGCCATGTACAGTACTCACAGAAGAAATGTTAGATAACATTGGACATGCAATAGAACATTTGTCTAAAGATCACTTTGACATCTTTTTCAACAAATGGGAATTTCCTATTCTTTTGTTCAAATGACTTCAAAGCTTCTGAAGTTAAAACCCTATAAAATTACTCTAGTCCAAAAACTTAAACTGGTTGTCCTGCATCCAGGAGTAGATTTTGTGATTTTTAAATAGTGTGCATGATTGGGCAATTGACCCTATTCTAATTTTCTTTAAGAATGAAAATAGATTCCACCTAAATGGGTATGTTGATTGATAAATCAGCTGATAATGGCATTAAGAAAAATCTAACCTGCTTAATGAGGAACTCCTGCATGAACGAAAGATAGGAGTTTGATGTGCCATTAGTGGTGAGGGAATAATATGCTATATATATATATATATATATATATATATTTTAATAAACAATATTGATAGGTGTGTGTTTTAAATTTTGCAACAATTTTTCCATGAATTAACTGTGAGGGAACGTAGGTTTGCATGTAATATTCAATGATAGAATCATAACTAACAAAATATGGCCCCCTCGGTCCCGTGATTTAATGCCTTCTGATTTTTATTTCTGGGTGGGGAACATTAAAGGTAAAAGTATACATGGCAAATCCATATATATTAGATGAATTGAAAATCAACATTTTTGAAGAAATTTCTTCCATTTATCAAGACGGAACTCCAGAGGATAATGGTTAATTTCATAAGCCAATGCCAGAAATGTATGGAAAATGATGGGGGATAGATTCAGTATCTTCTTTCTTAATAATTGTGAGTAACTGTACATTTTGAGTGTTTAAATGTTAGTAATAACTTATGTGACAATCATAGCTGCACATTTCTGGTTGCTGTTCATTGCGTTAGCATTTGTTGACAATACTAGTCTCTTGATTTAGAGGCAAAATACTGTGAATATATGTTTGCAGGCACAGGCAGAACAACTGGAGTGTATGCTTTGTGAGGCAGCAATTTTATTCCTTCTAATTCCTGGGTCAATTATGGACAATGGGCAGGAACATTATCTTGTTAAACTATAATGTGCTTTATATTTATTAAAGCCGGGTAGCATAGTCTTTAAACTTTGTAAACAATGCAGTACTTCACAGTACAACTTAGTTTCAATCACATGACCATTGGGATTAATTTGAAATGTATACCTTTGAAATCCCACCAAATGCAAAGCATCACCTGATTAACGTTCTTTCCCATTGGATACCCATGCTTTCTCTTTTTAGAATTATGGTACGAGAGCCATTTTTCATCACATATCACAATATGTTCCCAGAATCAGTCATCTAGGGGATTTTTAAGAAGCTATTTACAATAAATTTATTGCTGGGTCTAAGTTTTGGTAATTTCATTTGGACTATTCTTCACGCATTGCATAGCTATTCTTGTTTTGAAGACACCAAATCTTCCTGACAATTCAAGAGTTTCGCCAAGTAGCTTTTTTTTGAACATAGTGCACAGAAGTTAATTTGCTATAACTAAAAGTTGTCGAGGGTATGGCTTAACCCCATCATTGAATTACCAAAATTAGTTAGATGCTGCTGTTGTACTGACAACATTCTCACCTTCTACATGACATTACATATTTATGCAAATTTAATGCGCACCTTTTTGTCCAAATGTACTATTCAAAATAGTGATGCATTCTTGGAATATTAGATTCAAGTGAAAATTCGTTCTGTAGTTTGCGAGTAATTTCATTCAAATTTATTGTTTATTATGCCATAATGCATTGTTGCAATTCTTAATTTTGTTACATTTATTGTTGGCCTATTATTGCATAGAGCGTTTGATTAGTAGACAGTCACAAAATGGAGGTCAAACAGAGAAAAATATCGAATGGTGCTACTTTCAAGCAAAAAGAAATTCTTTATGCTGAAAAAAAATTATAACAGAAAGGCAGGAAGAGAGTTCAATATAGCTGAGAGCAATGTTCTCTTGTGGTGGCAATAGAAATTGGCATTATTTGCTACTAAAGCTAGTGGGAAGAAATTCACTGTTTTTCCCAAAGTAAGACATCCTGACATTAAAGAAAAAGTTTTAAAATTTGTGCATGAAGGGAGGAAGAATGAGCAACCTGATACACCTTAAGAAATAACTTTTCTTCTTTGACCTACACCAACTGTCTTGGTAGTAGCATGAGGGATGGATTTTGTCCTATGTGCTCCAAGATGTGACAATAGCCCACTTATAAATTCTATGTTCTGATTGTTTTAAGAAGAAAATGTGCTTATTTCTAAGATGCCATACACAATATGCCAAAATCTTTTTTTATGATGTTCTGTTTCAAATTTAAGGTGTGCATTAATTCAGTAGTGCATTAGATTAGCGCGAATATGGTATTTTTTCAACTCCTGACTTAGCACTAAAATCTTTTCTCCAAAAGAATCTAAGAAAAATGTGAAGTGCTATTTTGTCATTACACATTTTTTGTTAGATTTGAAGAATATTAAATATGTTTAAAGTCATCTTAAACTATTCTTTAAAATAATACAAATATGTGTTCAGTGGAATTAAAATGTTCTTTTTCTATAATGGAAAATGCTCTCTCTAACAAATGGCAGACTATGATGACAGTTGATACCTTGAAAACACAGATTGTTACTGGTAACCAAGAAAAATAAGCTTAAGCACTTTAATTGATAAAAAAGTATTAAGAATTTTAAATACCTATTTTCATTAATAATGAATGATATTACCTTCTGTTTTCACTTTTAATAAATGCCTGCTATAGTTACATTACTGCTTATTTTCAGTATTTTAAGTGCCTTTTTGCCTGACTGTTTTAACCAAAATAAAAGCTTGAACTTCCAAGCTCTGGTAATAACTTTATTTTGGCAGCTGTTGTGTATAGAAGAACTCTGAGGACCATAAAATTCAGGCAGTTTTTGGCAGCAGTTTTAAAGAAAAGAATGTGTCTTTTTGTGCAAAATATATGATAATTGTAAAATATTTGCATACTTTGCAGGTGAAACCCAACATGTTGCAGTTGAGAGTACCAATATGGGTGTCAGATATGGCATTTCTTCCTGATAGCTCCAAAGTGGCTGTTGCAACTCGACATGGTCATGTAAGTTAAAATTAATATTCTGACTTGAGAAAAGCTATAACATAGAAATAAGAGAAGAGACTGGTAAATGGTAATACTTTTATGGGGGTTCACTACAAGGATAGTTTGAAAAGTATGGTAAAAAATGCAAGTTAAATACAAATTTTGGTAAATATCACTTTTATTTTGATTAGTCATCATCAAGGACTGTACACATGTTCCAGAAGCTTTTCAATTTTGTAATCTTATTGCAAAAATGACTTGACTTGGCTTTTGTCCATCCTTAACATGGGTCCTTCTATATGGCATGTTACTATACCAAGGAGAATTAGTTATCTTAATTTTCTTATAGAGGGTGTGTTACAGCTTGTAAGCATATTGTCTCTATTGCCATCTAATAGGAAACTAAAGTATTACTTTGATATGAAAAAGATAATTTTTTGCTAAAGACCTCTGTCTGTTTCTGTCTTCTTCTTTTTAAGGTAATGAGTTTTTTTTTATTGTGCTGTAAACATATGACAAAGTACCCTCCTGGTGAACTTGTGTTTGAGATTTTCCTATCAACTTTGGCTGAGTTTGAATCTGCAAACCTTGGGTCTAGAGGAGAGTGTGTTTTCCCTAGACCAGCATTTCTTAACCTATTGGTCCTGACGCACTGTAGGGTCCTGAGAGGGATTTTGATGGATTGTGAAATTTTTAATGGAGCAAAGATCCCCACAGAAAGATTAATGTTTTAATAACATTTTACTGTCACTTAATTGGAATCATTTTTACTTTTTGTATTAGAAATTATTAATTTAATTTATAAATCCTGTAATGTTTAATATCCTTTAAAGAGCATCTCGTACTTAGAAAGATTGAGAACTACTGCCTTAGACCATTGAGGGCAAATTATAGAATTATTAATAAGTTAATTTGAGAATGCTCTTTAACATCTTTATCGTTAGCTTCCCATTCAATTAGGGACATGAAATGACCCATAAATTTAGTTCAGAGGCCTCCTCTAGCAGGCTTGAGATTTTTTTACATACAATAAATGTGCAATATGGAACCAATGGCTTCCAAAGAAAACCATACTTATGATTTTAACACCCTAAAATTCATCCACCCTGGCCAGGTTTGAACCTTGGGTCTAAGAGGCAAGTATGGTTAACACTAGTTTTTTAATTTATTTAAGGACGCTCTTTAAAGTTAACACTAGGACTGACCCAATTTATAGAATAAATAACACATTTAACACACTTCTTTTGTTGAAAATTTCTTCACACTAACAAGGGAAGTACCCCAGCTCAGATGGCTAAAATCAATTAAAATTTGTTTAAAATACAATGTCATAATTATTTGCACACCTATCAAAGCCATTTATTTGTTAAGCTCTGCGTTTGGGTATTATCATGTTTGAATGATCTTATTTAAAGATTAGAAGAAGAAGCAATACAGCATAACTGACATTTTTGGTAAAAATTATGTTAATACTAATTTGGCATATCTAATGTGACTTCATGATTTTAAATCATAAAATTTACTAATACCAATCCCTTAATGCAACATGGGAGAAAAGAAAATATTATATACCTTAGATTGCCATATATATGTGCCAGTTCTTTAATACTTCAGTAAAGTTAATGTTTTGTTAGTTATGCAATATTATCCCTTCAGCGATAAGTGGATGTGGGACAAGCAGATCAACATAAGCTTAAAGGTATTTCAAAATTTGACAGCAGGCACAAGACATTTACTTGAAATAATATACCTTATTTATGCGAATCAAATGCACCATTGAATGTAATGTGCACCCCAAATTTGAAACTTAAAAATCATAAAAAAGGAATTTGGATATTGTTGTATGGCTTCATAGAGATAGCCTATCCGTTTCATGAAACTATCAGAACATAGAATTTATGAGTAGACTATTCATCTTGGAGCACAAGGACAAAATCCATCACTGATGCTGTTGCCAGGACAGTTGACAGATCAAACAAGAAAAAGTTATTCATTTAAGAACTTTCGAAAAATAAGACATTTTTAAAAAATTCTATTGGAACTCACACAGTGAAGCTTGTTAAATGTAAATTGTTCTAATCTGTCATCTAACACACTCTTATGCTTCACTTACTTTTAAATAAGGTGGGACCGGTTTTGAAGAGACATCCTCTTCATCTTCAGCCAACTTGACAACTAACAAGTAGGTTGAACATGGAGAGGATGTCTCTTCGAAACCGGTCCCACCGTATTTAAAAGTAAATGAAGCTTTACTATGAATGTGTTAGACAACAGATTAGAATAATCTACAAGAAAAGACCCCTCAGGGGCCCAATTTATTGGGTACGGGGCGTAGCGACCCCGAGGCACCCGAGCTGCTCCCTCGGGTCCGCGCTCAGCGCGTTTGACTCCTTTTTATTTTGCCTCCATTTTACTTTTATATTTTATACCTCCCTGCTTTTAGTCTGATGGATGCCCCCGTGTTTGACACGGTTAAAATGTGACTGGGTAATAGCGTGACCCCCAGCACTGGGCCATCATGTAGGGCAAGAGCGTATCCCCTGGTACAGGCCAGGCCCGGGGAGGGGCCATTACACGCGCTGTAAACTTCCTGTAGGCGATTGGGTCCCTTTGTCAATATCCAGGAAGGTGTGACCCTGAGGTTACCTTGTCCAGGCCAGGGCAACTAACCTAAGCCGGGGTGGCGCCCAGGAAGCAGCCTGCCATCGGAGACAGGTGTAATGGTGGAGGATGAATGCGCTATGGTACATGAAAATAATTTTCATATGAAACGTAAAAGAGTGGATGTAAAGGAAGTAACCGAGCAGCCATTTGCTCGCTACTTGGTAATTAATCGTACCGAGGATGGTCAGTCATTCAGCAGAGTGAACCCGTTTGTTATTCAGAAGGGTATTGATGGCATTTCTGGACCAGTGAAGACATGTACACGTCTCCGTAATGGTTCTCTTTTGGTAGAGACATTTGGAATAGCGCAAACCAACTCATTGCTCAAGGCGACGATATTCCACGGGTATCCGATCCGTGTAGAGCCACATAGAACTTTAAATTCGTCGCGAGGAGCTATTACTACGAATGTGTTAGACGGGATGTCCGACTCGGAAATCCAGAGTTGTCTGGAGGACCAGGGAGTCATATCGGTCTATCGTGTACAGGCTAGGAAGGAAGGTGAAACACAGCCCACCCGTACTCTCTTCCTCACCTTCAACCGGGTTGAGTTACCACAGAGGATCAAAGCTGGTTATGAGGCAATTGAGGTTCGCCCATATATTCCCAGTCCCATGCGATGCTTCCAATGCCAACGTTTTGGCCATACTCGCGTGTCGTGCAAGAGTGCAAAGTCGATCTGTGCAACCTGTGGTACTGAAAGTCACGAGGGAGCTTGTGCAACTGCCCCTGTTTGCGTGAACTGTCAAGGTGACCATTCGGCTTCGTCCCGCGATTGTCCTCGTTTTCGCGATGAACGCTCTATCTAGGAGATCAGGGTTAAAGAGAAACTTACATTCAGTGAAGCGCGGAAGCGATTCCAATCTCGCTTACCCGTGTTGCCTAAAACCGGGACATACAGCGCTGTGGCTTCTTCTGCTGTCCAGAAGCGCACTATTAGCACGCAGACTTGCGATCTTGTTTTTACTCGGGTGCCTTGTGCGCCAACTGCCGCCAACCGTTCTACTGAGAAGCCGAAGCCTATTGTTTTTGATGCTCCATCTATTAAGTTTAAGACCGCATATACCCGAACTGACTTCCTTAAATCATCCACTACCAGTAATACGAAGCAGAAATCGAGCCCTTCTCCTCCTCGGAGGTCGAGCTCCTATGATGCATACGGGAGCAAGCCCGCTAGGCGGTCGCCGTCACCGCCTCTTTCCACCACCAACCGATTTCAGGTTTTGGAATCGGTTGATTCTTCTCAGCGGGAGAGCCCTCCCTCTGAGGATGTGATGGAGCAGGATGTGCCTGCTCCTTCAAAACCACCGAGTCCCACGCGACTTAAAAAAGGAGGTCTTATTCGTCCTGGACCGTCCAAAAAGTAAGGTGGTTAAATTTTTTATTTATTTTATATAATTTTAAAAATGGCTATCCTTTCGTGGAATGTGCGTGGTCTCCGTAGTCGAAGACCTGACCTCGAGTTAATTTTACGTTCTACTGACCCTCTGCTTGTGTGTCTCCAAGAGACTAAGCTTCGCCCAAGCGATTCTTTTAATTTACGCGGTTACTCTTCGGTGAGATTTGATCTCCCTCCCGAAGATGGCACTCCCGCTCACGGCGGAGTTTTACTTTTAATTCGCAATAACGTGTACAGCACCTCACTACAGCTCCAGACTCCTTTACAAGCTGCTGCAGCTACAGTTTACTTTTCTGGCCTTAGTTTTTCTGTCTGCAATGTTTATTTACCTCCGTCCGCCACCATCACCACAGTTGACCTGGACGATCTTTTGTCTCAGCTACCACCTCCTGTTCTTCTTTTGGGGGATTTCAATGCACACCATCCCCTATGGGGCTCCACCACGGAGTGTGCAAGAGGTAACCTCTTAGCTGACTTTTTGCTGAATCACAATCTTATACTTCTCAACACTGGTCAACCTACTTTTCTCTCTGACAGCACTCATAGCTTTTCGCACTTGGACTTATCCATTTGTTCTGCCTCACTTGCTGTACATTTCACCTGGAACGTCATCTCTGATTTATATTCCAGTGACCACTTTCCGTGTCAGATCCATGTACTCTCTCCGAACGCACATTCACAGCGCACGCCAAAATGGCTCATTGATAAGGCGAATTGGACTCTCTACCGATCTTTGGCCGAATTTTCAGGGTGTGAATTTCCATCTATCGACCTCGCGATCGAGCACCTCCGTACGGTCATCATAACAGCCGCGGATAAGGCTATTCCCCGGTCGTCTTGTCACCCCAGACGCTTACCGGTTCCTTGGTGGAACGATGAATGCCGGGATGCACTGCGTGCACGCCGAGGTGCTCTCCGAGTTTTTCGTCGCCACCCTACTTCAGCAAATATGATTTGCTACAAACAACTTCGCGCCAAATGCCGCCGAGTCATTAAGGATAGCAAAAAGGCTTTTTGGATATCTTTTACCTCTTCTTTTAACAGAACAACGCCTTCATCCGTAGTTTGGGAACGGCTACGCCGCGTTGCTGGCAAACCAAGATTTGCACCTATACCCGGTCTTAGGGTTTTAAATCGAGTGCTCACTACTCCGATTAACGTCGCCAATGTTCTAGGGCGAACCTTCGCTGATGTTTCTAGTTCCGCCAATTACCCGGCTACATTTCGCGCATTACGGGAGCAGGTTGAGGGGAAAGGTTTCTCATTTGCCTCCGACCATCAGGAGAGCTACAACGTTCCTTTTACCGCCAGGGAACTGGAGCATGCCCTTTCCACCTCTCGACATTGCGCACCGGGACTGATGACATTCATGTTGCGATGTTGCAGCATTTACCAGCAGAAGGCAAAGCATTTTTATTACGAGCTTTTAATTTTATTTGGTGTAATGGCACATTTCCCAACGCTTGGCGATTGGCCACCGTCATTCCCATACCTAAGCCTGGAAAGGACCCACATCTTCCTTCCAGTTACCGTCCGATTTCCCTCACCAGCTGCGTTTGCAAGGTGTTGGAACGAATGATTAACGGACGGCTTATGTGGTTTTTGGAGTCGAGACGTCTATTGACGAACGCCCAGTGCGGTTTCCGTCGTCACCGCTCCTCTGTCGACCATCTCGTATCTCTTTCGACCCACATAATGGACGGTTTTATTCGGAAGTGCCAAACGGTTGCTGTGTTTTTCGATTTAGAGAAAGCGTACGATACTTGCTGGAGAGGCGGTATCCTCCGAACGCTTCACGATTGGAACATACGTGGGCGTATGTCTGTTTTTATTCAGGAATTTATGAAGGACCGGGTTTTTAATGTTCGCGTGGGATCAGTTTTATCATCTAATTTTATTCAAGAGAACGGCGTACCTCAGGGCTCGGTACTTAGTTGCACACTGTTTGCCATTGCGATTAACTCTATCACCGAGTGTTTACCGCCAGGAATACAATCGTCGTTATTTGTGGACGATTTTGCCATCTATCTTTCCTCTCGGAGAACCTGTCTCTTGGAACGCCGCCTCCAATGCTGTCTCGACCGCCTTCACGCTTGGAGTGTTTCTCACGGGTTCCGTTTCTCCGCAGAGAAGACCGTCTGCATGAACTTCTGGCGCCACAAGGAGTATCCTCCACCTTCGCTCCATCTTGGCCCAGACGCACTTTCTTTCGCAGACGAAGTTAGGTTCCTTGGCTTGGTGTTCGATAGGAAATTATGCTGGTCATCGCATATAGCGCAACTAAAAGGCAAGTGTGAACGTTCTCTTTGCATTTTACGTGTTTTATGCGGCACATCTTGGGGAGCTGACCGGACTATACTTTTACGTTTTTACCGATCTCTTATCCGATCGAAACTGGATTATGGCTGTGTGGTTTATGGCTCTGCGCGGCCTTCTGTTCTGCGCCGCCTGAACCCGATTCATCACCGAGGTATCCGTGTCGCCAATGGGGCATTCCCCACCAGTCCTGTGCTGAGTTTATGTGCGGAGTCTGGAGAACCTCCGTTGTTTTATCGTAGGGATGTTTTACTGGCCGCGTACGGTTGTCGCTTAGCTGCGCAACCTCGTCATCCCACGAATGGGCCGTTTTTTAATGTGTCTTTTGATCGTTTTTATGCTGCTCGGTCTTTTACTCCTAAGCCCCCTGGCTTTCGTTTTCGGGAGATTTTACGGACGCTAGACATTGAGTTACCTGCTTTTTTCTTAGCCGGGGAAACTTCTTCTCCCCCCTGGATTTTAGCAGAGGCCCCCGTTCATCTCGGGCTTACGTCCAGTCCGAAATCTTCGACCGCAGCACATATTATTCGTTGTTCTTTTAGCGAGATCAAATCCTCTTTTAATGGCTGGAATTTTATCTATACCGACGGCTCAAAATCTGACACAGGTGTAGGATGTGCTTTTGTTTTTAATGGGGCTAGTTTTACGTATGGTCTTGACGTTGCAACATCTATTTTTATGGCGGAGCTTTATGCTATCTATCGGGCGGTTTTATTTATTTCTGATCACGGGCTGGGGAACAGTGTTATATGTTCCGACTCTTTGAGTGCTATTTTAAGTTTTAAACAGCTGTACAATCACCACCCTCTTGTACAGATGGTCCAGAACGTGGTTTTAAACCTTTTCGACGCTGGCGTCAGGGTAAAACTACTGTGGGTGCCTGGACACGTCGGACTCCCAGGTAATGAGGCCGCAGATGTTGCAGCAAAATCCGCTCTTTTAGACCCTGCTGAGTACGAGCAGCGTTTTTATTTCGGGGATTTTATACATTCGTTACGTAGAGCCATTTTTTCGCGCTGGCGCGAGGAGTGGGAATTACTCCCAAATAATAAGCTCCGTGAATGTAAACCCGCCCCTTTTAACTGGTCGACTTCTTCTCGCGCTGTTCGTCGCGAAGAAGTAATTTTAGCTCGTCTTAGAATTGGGCATTGCCGTTTTAGTCACTCTCACCTTTTTAATGATCAACCCGCTCCAGTTTGCCCTCACTGTGACCACCCCTTTACAGTGCGTCACGTTTTATTTGATTGTCTTCATCTGACAGCTTTTAGAAATAGCTTAGGTTTGCCGTCCTCTATTGAGGACTTACTCGCAGATCATGTGGTTGCTGTTGAGCGCGTGCTCCGTTTTATCCGTGTTTGTGGTTTTTGGAGCAAGGTGTGAGGTGTTCTCTTTTTATCCTTGACGGCATTTTTCGACGCTTTTAAGACTGTTGTTGTTTCAGCATTTGTTGCATTGTTTTTAGTACCAGTCTTTTATTGCGTTGTTATATATAACCCTTGTTACTGTTTTGGGGTTTTTATTGTTACCAGTTTAGACTTTTACAATACTGGTTTATTTTCAGCTTTTGCTGATGTTTTTTACTACCAGTTTTTATATGTTCTAGTGTTGGTGGTTACAGGGTTTTATTGACCCTTTTTAGACCATTATAGGACTGTTGTTTTCGCGATTGCGGCTATTTTAATACCAGTCCTTTGTTGACTATTACACCCACTTGTTATTTGTTATGGGCTTTTATTTTGTTGCGCAACGTGCTGCTCAGACTTGATTTGTGTTAATTATTTATATTTTAGTTCTGACGCAGTTTTTAGTATGTTTGGGCGCTAATGACCTTTGCTGTTGTGCGCCCCTTAAACAACAATCAATCAATACAAGAAAAGAATCTTATTTCTTAAGATCTTAAGTCACAGATTTCCATTCTTCCTCCTTTCATGTACAAATTCCAAAACTTTTTCTTCAATGTCAGGATGTCTTTTTTTTCCAAAGTGAATTTCTTTCTGCTTTTCTGTTAGACATTTTTTCAGCATAAAGAATTACTTTATGCTTGAAAGTAGCATCATAAGGTGTTCTCTGTTTGCTCTGCATTTCAAGATCACGTACTGTGCAAACGCTCTATGCAATAAAAGGTTAACAATAAATATGGCATAGTCAATAATTATAGCAATGCATTATGATGTAATAAACACTAAATTTGAATGATATTACTAGTGAACTACAGAACAGATTTTCACTCAAATATAGTATGCCATTGAATGTAATGAACACCACAATTTTAATTACAATGTGGACAAAAAGGTGCACATTAGATTCTTGTAAATATAGTGTATTAACACATTGACTACTTATATGGATTCATTATTTTTCAAACTAGGCATTGCTGTGCTGTGCACCTTATTCATCATAAAAATGCAAATAGAATTTCATTGAAGTTATCAAAGCAGTGAAAATGAACATATGGTGTTTAACGCCCGTTTTTGCTACAGAGGCACCATAAGCGATGGACACTGATGATACATGAGATGAAACTATATATTGGGAAGGGATATTTTTTAAGGAAGGAAATGTTCCAGGCCTAAGTTTGGGGTACCTCCCTGGCATTTGCCATTTATGAGGAAATACCTAGAAAAAACCTCAGTCAGGGAGGATGATCCTGGCTGGATTCGAACCCCAAACTTCCCGCTCATGAGTTTGCACTTTAACGACCTCAGCCACCCGTGGCGGTGCGAAAATGAACAGTATGCACACTTGAGAAGAGCTACGTTTTGACATGTGCTACATCTCTCTGGTGTTTCCTTACTGCAGTAGTCCTATAACAAAAGTCACAGTGGTCACACTATTGAATGGTGCAGCAGAATCAATTTTGTAATAAACCAGAAGGCCATAACTTCCTAATTTCTAAATTTTGGATATTAGATGTGTTTTGCAAGTTCTATATTGTAAATTTATTAATTTTCTCTGATAATTAATGTCATAGCAATCTTAAGATTCTCATAATAAAATATTACATATTATTGATTGAATGTAAAAATTTATTTCCTGTGAAATTTTATAAACAGGAGTTATGGGTTTATAAGTTATTATGAGAGCAGAATTAACAATATGAATGGAAGGGAAATGTTGAGAGCAAAGTAGATAACAAAGGTAGGAAGTTGTGTTAATGAAGTACAATGGTCAGGTCTTCATTTTGTTTCCTCCCATATGTGGACAATGCTGGCAGTTGGGAACACACAGTGCAGCTGCCCAACCCAGCTGCAGTACTGAAAATGTGCTTACATTTTTCACAGAATTTCTCATTTCCTATTTGGAGGACTATAAGGTATCTAGTTCACTAACATTGTAGAGATAACATTTAAACAATTTTATAGCAGAATGTGCTGATGTATGGCTGACCTCTGCTTGTTATGCTAACTTTGCAAGAGATTTTTGTAGTATTTGTTCAAATTGAGCAGCGATATCATCCTATGTTAACATATGATGCCAGTATCTTGTTTTACCTGTCCAGTGCTGATTTGTGTTTTGAATTTAAGGACAATTTTATGAACTGTAGATCTGTCATTTTATTGTTGATTTGATTTGTTTACCACTCTTTAACACCCAGGTCATTAGCATCCCATTAAATTCAGGGCATGAAATGGCCAAAAAATTTTGCTAGGGGACCTCTTCTTTCATGCTTGAGATTCTTTATTGTGCCATAAAATCTATGACACAGGACCCACAACTTTACTCCCCTTTAGAAGAAACCATACTTAGGATTTTTATGCTCTAAAAATCCATTGATCCAAGCCAGGAGTGAACCCTGATCTTGGGTCTATGAGGCAAATATGGTTACCACTAGACCACCATGACTGACCAGAGATCTGTCAGGTGGATGAACTTTTGGAATATGTTCTTGAAATTCTGAATGACATTTGAGTAGCTGATTCATTTCTTAAAATGTTATACAAATAAAAATGCATTCTGTATTAAATCTTTGAACCATGGCAAAAAGAGAAATGAAAATGCAATAACGCAATAAATTCTCACTGTTCCGAATCTAAACTTTAGGTTGGCATAAGTTCATAGTGTCATTCTTCATTCATCATAACACTGCATTCTAGGACACTGTTATCATCTGTCATTCATTATTTGCCTTGAATTTTGAAGATTTAAAGAAAATGTGGGCTAAAGAAAATGGAGTATCAAGTGGGAAAAAAAATTAATATTTCCGACATATTCTTTTTAAGTAATCGGAAGCTTTCACGGCTGGAGTCAGACTTATAACTAGAAGTTTCTTCTGGGATTAGGAGCCATGATCTGTTAGAGCTAAGGAATCCAAACGTTTCATCCTCAACTGCAGAGGACATCTTCAGTGGCGCTGTCTGAGTCTTCTGGGCGAAGGTCCTGGCACGAATGAAATGCAGCTGGAGGTGTTATATTTATATATGAACTGCTCGAAGGGGATTGGTTCGGCTGGAGCAGAGGTGTTGGGGGGCGGGGCATCTCTGTTCTGATCGGTGATTGGTTCACATGAATTTTGCTAGTGTGGGCTTGTTTTATGTGCTCTAATATTGGATGCCAGGTTTTGCTCAGTTTGAGAGCCTCTCCCTTTTTGTTGAAATTATTAGGATGCTTGTAGATTTCTATGGCTTCGCATTGTAATCTAGCGTGGTAGTATGGTACTGAAGATAGGACAGATGTTTCATTGTATTGGATAGCGTGTTCACCATCTGCCCACATAGCATGTTCTGCAACCGCAGACTTTTCCAGATGGCCCAGACGGCAGCAACACAAGAGATGCTTTTGTATTGGATAGTGTGTTCACCGTCTGCCCACATAGCATATTCTGCAACTGCGGACTTGTCTGGATGGCCCAGATGGCAGCAACACAAGAGATGCTTTGATAAATTATAAGAGATAAATTATAACATGAGAATGTTGTAACTGAAGTAGGATGGTTGGTCAACCTGTTACAGTGTGACTATAAGATTTAAAGTTTGGTTATGTTTTCAGATACGATTATATGATCCAAGCACACCACAGAGAAGGCCAGTAATAAGCATGGAAGTTCCTGAACAGTCATTTTGTAGCATTGCAGCTGCTTCAAATGAGCAGTAAGTATCAAGCAGTTAATATTATTAATATAGAGAATAATTTACCTATCCATAGTCATAATAATAGCATAAGTTAAGCTTAGCAGTGGAATCATTTAATTTTCCTTGCTTTACTATGTCTTCCAAATTGAATGTTTTCAATGTTGACAATAACTTTGGCATGAAATGCAGTTTAAGAAATAATTGCTTGTTTACATTAACATGTTTCAAGAGCTTTTGCTCTCATCTTCAGCTGGGAACAGACTATGCTGGCAGGTGATGATGTCACCTCTGGTGGTTCCAATATACATGGAAACAGTAAGTCCATTGAAAGAATACCAAAATTCATGAAATGATGTTTATTCTTTGAAATGATTTCCATATTGCTAATTTCCTGGGATTGTTGGTAGTTTTCAACAGTTTGGTTTCTTTAGCAATGTCATGATTGTAAGCCCAAAAATGATTTGCAACTGCTGATTTATCCATCTGTTTATATCTTACATTTTTAAAGTGTTCTTTCTTCCTTGTCTCCAAATTTCTTATTGTTCTGCCTATATATATCTGATTACAATCCAAATAATCTGTCTGATACACTCCTGCTTTTTTATCAAGTAGCAATCTATTTGCGTCAAATAGATATTAAGTCTTATTCTTCTGTTGCTCATATAGGATTAGTTATTGCAGGTTTAATAACTTGAAATAATTCGGGTTTTAATATGGCTTTTGTTTTAATAGTTGCCCATGAGGAACCCATTATGAACATAATTTGTAATTAATCAGATTATCCATTCCTCAGAAGTTTTGCTTTTAACAGAGTTAACGGCGCAGTCTGAAAATCACATTCACAGAGCAATAGAGGTTGTGACATATAGGTGGCGCAAAAACATGATTATATTGAAAAATAGCCAAAGCATTGAGAAATAATCCAGTATATTTGAAATTACATAAAACAATCTCTGAGGCAATTCAATTATTGAATGTCTTTTGTAGTTATGTAAACAGAAAACTTCTACCTCTTATAGAAAAATTTAATAGTTTCTCTCAGATAATGAGCAAATACAGATTTTTTGCATCTAAAATATTCTCTTTTGAATCATTTACCAGATTAGCCATAAATACTGTTACACACTTATTTTGTGAATAAATTAAGTATGATTTGTATTATTTTAATTTCCTTTTAGTATGTTACATTTACATATATTCAGCAGTCAGATTTCAAAATGTCCACCTTTTGCCTACATACAAGTTTGAAGTCTCTCTGGCCAGGCATCTATTTCAGAACGAATAGTCTCAATGGTAAAATCTGCATTTACTGCCATCAAGGATGACTTCAAACTTCCAATAGTAGGATGTCTCTTGTTGTACACAATACCTTCTAACACTGACCAAAGTTTGTAGTCCAGGGGATTGAGATTAGGCTAACAGAGGGCCAATCAGAAATGGAGATAAAATTAAGTACATTTGCCTCCAGCCACTGTTGAGTAATCCCTAGCCTTATGAACTGCGGCAGAAACTTACTGGTTTATTGTTGAACATTATTGGTTTCAGGGCTTTACAAGAGGGTTCAACACTGTTTCTACATACACTTTTGCATTAGTTTTCAAGCCTTTTTGACAGAAATGAAATTTGGTGGCACCTTCATAGCTTCCCCCTACTAAACCATGACTGAAGAGGGGTGATGGCCTCTCTGAATTTTGGGAACACTGTTACAACCTTCATGAGAGCTTGAAGGATATGCTCTTATCATTATGGCAGTTAAACTCTCTTTTATAGTGAAGACTTTCATTAGTGAACAGAATCCTGTGATATCCATTATTGTCATTATCTTTGCAGGAGCCATATTGATTTAAGTTCTCTATGCAGATTTATTGTGGTGTAAGAAAATGTTATGCTCAGTACTTTGCCGGTAAACTCCCAAGTTCAAGGTCTTCATTAAACACCCTGGGCACCAATCTTGGCAAAATATCCATCTCGATTTCGATGGATATGAGCTGCCATTACATTAACAACTGCCGCTGTTCATACAAACTCTTGGGCAATCTTTCTTACTATCATGAGTAATCGGAAGCTTTCACGGCCGGAGTCAGACTTATAACTAGAAGTTTCTTCTGGGCTTAGGAGCCGTGATCTGTTGGAACTAAGGAGTTCAAACGTTTCATCCTCAACTGCAGAGGACATCTTCAGTGCCGTGGTCTGAGTCTTCTGGGCGAAGGTCCTGGTACGACTCTTACTATCTTACTATCATTCTTGGCAAATCTTTTGAATTGTCTGATACATAAATCTTCTGTTAATGTTCAGGGGTTTTAGGGTCTTGAAAGTTTCAGTAGCTGACTTTCCAACTCTATTCAGAGCCACATCTTATTTGCCCCATTCCATGCTTACTAGAGAAATATATAAACTTGCTCTTTCACAGCTGAACACACAATGGTTAAAGGAGATCTTCAGTGCAAGCATGACTTTTGACAACCAGCTGTACAGTACTAGCCAAAAGTTTGTCACAATATTTATAGCTAGTTCAGTTATTTCTCGTTTGTTATTATTTATGTTATTGGAAACATAATAATTTTTAATCAGATAATTTGTACTGCATTTTTGTTTTTCCAGTAATGTTGTCATTGGGAGTGGCACAGGGACCATGATGCTGGTGGACTTACGTAAAAAGGGAAATGTTGTACAGCATTACAAGGGATTCACTGGCAGCATCAGGGCTATTGCTTGTTGCAAAAGCTTGCCATATATAGTGAGTGTTTCATTAGATAGGCATCTTAGAATACATCATTTCCACTCAAAGGCTCTTCTTCATAAGGTGAGACTTTAATGCATTATTATCTTAATATTTTAACTAAGTTGTTCATAAATAAAGAGTTGGTTCTGGTTGTCTAGTGGTAACCATACTTGCCAAATAAACCCAAGATCACGGGTTCAAACCCTACCAGGATCAATGTATTTTTTGGGGTATAAAAATCATAAGTATGACTTCCTTCTGAAGGGAAGTAAAGCCGTGGGTTCCATGTCGTAGATTTACAGCATGTAAAGAACCTTAATCCTGAAAGAAAAGGCTTCAGAGCAAAATTGATTGGCCTTTTCAAGCCCTGAATTGAATGGGATGCTGATGATCTGAAATGTTAAAGAGCATCCACAAATAAACAAAATCAATATAAATAAAGATTCTAGATAATACAAATGAAAATCATTAACATTTGGAAAGTTATAAAATGCTGCAACACATCTTATTAGCACTCTCCTGCTAGTGTGCCATGCAGCGTTATAGGAAACCTACTGAAGTAATAAATCTCCAGGATTTGGTTGTGAAAGAGTTTATGCACTAAATATCATGGGGAGAATTACAATGGATTTCTAACACAGTGATCTTAAATTTATTTACAAGCTTTAATAAATTAACAATGTAATAAATGTGCTGCTTGAAGCATTAATTATAAGCAGAGCCCATAAGTTAGGCAAAATACCTTTTCTGTCTGGATGGATATATTTAAGATTCAGATTGAAATTAACATGTTTCCATAACAAATTATTATTGAAGAAATCACTCAAATTTCACTAATATTGTCCCACTTACTTGGACATGTTTCAAAGGTTGTTGTCTTCATCCTCAGGATGATTCAACTGTCTGCTTCCCAGTGTAGTATTAAGATGTGGCTGTGTGTTTTATGAACTTGGTGATGAGGTTACTATTGTTTTGGAGATCAAAATTAACCAAATTATCCTTGTTTTTGTTTATAATTATTTTTTCCCATACTGTTAATTCTGTGGGTTTTTGAAAAGATTTTAAGAGTTTTGGTTCCTTTTGGAATTCATGACTCTTTTGCCAGAAACAGTCTGCTATTGCTGATTTTTCCGTGTGTTTATATTTTATATTTCTCATGTTTTCCTAAGTCACATGGTAATTTCTTTTTGTTTTGCCTATGTATTTCATATTACAGTCTTTGCAACTGATTTTGTAAATGCCTGATTGTCTTCCTGGTAGAATTTAGTTTTTTGTGTTAGTTTTTAGGAGGTTTTTAAACTACATTTGTTTGCTGGAGCCAAAATGATGTTTGCCTCTAAAAATTTTTTTGAATTATTAGTGTACCCACGGGTGGAATGTGAATTTCATATATATATGTATGATCTGCTTTGTAGCCTTTTAGTGTGGCGATATCTTGATTTGTTTTTGTTTTTTGAATTTTTCTATTTTCTTGTTGATCAGATCTATTGTGTGGCCATTTTTCTGTGCTATATCAATGATTTTATGGTACTCCGAATTGTATTCCGTCTTGCTTATTGGTAGATGTGAGACTTGATTATGGCGAGTTTATGTTGTCTTGGATTATGGCTGTTGTTTTTTATATAATTATCTGAGTTTGTATCTTTTCTGAATATACCAAATTCCAGATTATTGCCATTTTTTATAATTTTTATATCCAAGAAGGGAAGAACCTTGTTGTTTTCTAATTCCATTGTAAATATAACAGTGCTGTCTTGTAGTTTGTCTTTCCATTTTTCATTTACTATAGCAAAGACACCATCAACATAACTGTACCAACATTTGCATATATGTGGAAAAGCCTCAACAAATTATATTTCCGAGAAACTCGTGTACATATCTACAAGAATGGAGAGAGTGGGTTTCCCATTGCTGGGCCCTTCCTTTGTGTGTAACTATTTCCTCTGTAAGTGAAGTAGGTTTGATTGATACAAATTTTGATGAAGACTCCAGATTTGTGGAGGAACAAGACAAAATAAATTATGCAATATACAAAATATAATAATAAAAAAAATAAATACATAATAAATAAATAAAATAAAAAAGTAGTGAAGCATAATAGTGTGTTAAGCTACAGATTAGATAGAATTTATAAAAATACAATAAATCTATCTCAGGGCTTGATACTGTATAATAATAATAATAATAATAATAATAATAATAATAATAATAATAATAATAATAATTACTAGAAACTGGATGTTCAGATAGTAGAAAATACTGGGCACAAAGTGACTTAAAATGTGTAATATAGGCAATAAAAATGGCATTTACTAACTGTTAGTAAAATAAATACATAAAAACTAAAAATTAATTTAAACTCAATAATTATTAAATTTCCTTAATTATTATTTTAATTTATAAGTAATTTGAAATTGTAAGTATTTCCTGCTTTGTATAATAAGAAAACAATATAAATAATGGCAACATTTTAAAAAATTGAGTCGAGATTGTAACATACATACCACTAAAGTTCAATAAAATGGAAGACTAGTTTCGGGAGCCAGCTGGTCGAAACCAGGAACTGACAATAGGAGCGATGACTCCCGAAACTAGCTGGTCGAGACCAGGAACTGACGATAGGAGCGATGACTCCTGAAACTAGTCTTCCATGAACTTTAGTGGTGTGTATGTTACAATCTCGATTCAATTTTTTAAAATGTTAATATTTGACACCACTGTTACAAAAGTTCACTATATTTTATATAAATAATGGTTCTTAAATTTTTTAAAGCAAGATTATTTTTAAAAAACATAACAAAAATACACAAGACATTTATTAAACAAGTGACTTTTCTTCTCATTATTTTTGAGTCTAACAAAGGTGCATTCAGAAATTCTAAGACAATAATGTTATAATTTGGTATCAGTGAAATTTTTTAAACAAAATTTTTCTAGATATCTTACTAATTTGTATGCATTTTATGAAAGAGAGCTAATAGTAAGAAGATGTGTCATTTAAACTATAAATGCAAAAACTCATGAACTAAATAATAGTAGTTACTCATTAAGAATATCTGTAAATGTTTCTTGAAGCTTTGGTAGGATTCTATATTTTTAATTTCAGAAAGTATTTTATTGTTAAAATGAATTCTATTGTAGTAAAACCTTTTTTCAAACACTTTCCTGTTATGAGGGGTTATATGCAATTTGGACCATCTCCCTGGTCTGATAATCAACATTGCTGATTGCTGGCCGGCAGACCTAGGTTCAAATCCCGGTACTTGCTTAGGAATTTTTCTGAGTTAGGAAGTCTGGAATGGTGTTCATCCAGGCTCATGGGGACAATTAGGAAGCTGCCTGATGGAGAGGTGATATTCTTTGATCTCACAAGCTGCGCAATATGGCAATCGGTGGGTATGATGTGCTGATCATATGCCCCCCCCCTACAATACTGCCCTCTTTCAATGATGTTGTGTGACGGAGATAGAGAACACAGGGGTCGCCATGGTAGGCCAAAGGTCCTCCTAGGGCTTTAGCATGCCAAGGAAGTAGAATATGTATTTTGGATTTATCTCTAGTACCATGATCATGAATCTCTGATTTAATATTAAATGTTTTGTTGTGTTTTTAATTTGTGGGAGTTTTTACAGTGAAGTGTAACGTTAACTTGTATCCAAAATTTCATTACTTTCCAATACTTACTTGGACATGTTTTGAAGGCCTTTACCTTCATCCTCAGTGATTCACCGTCACTTTACTGTATAGTCTGCAGATGTTGTTCTATAGTCTTTTATGAACTTGTTAATTCTGTTTTGGAAAATCAAAATTAATCAGCTCGTCTTTATTCTTGTATATGAATAAATGTTCTACAATTGTTAGGTCTGTTAGTTTCTGTATTGCTGTTAGAAATTTTGGTTCTTTTTGAATTCATAATTTTCAAACCAAAAAATGTGCTATTGCTGATTTTTTATTGTGTTTATATTTGATGTTTATCATGTACTTCTTGAAACAAACCATAATATTTATTTTGGTTTTGAAATCATTGCATCTCATATATGCTTACTTGTTTGTTGGGAGGATTTTATCCTTTATGTTATTGTTTTTGTTATTTTAAATTTACAACTCTTTAAGTTGTAAATTTAAAATTAATTTCGTGTCTGAACTAATACAGTGAAGCAATTAATTGGATAATATCTTTGCGATGGTTAATAAGAAACACTTGGATGATACTTTGAAATTGCTAAACCTCTAAGATAGGGAAATTAATTTTACTTTTGAAACAGAACAAGACAACATGATTCTTTTCTTTGACTTGAAGATTATAAGAACAGGCAATAATTCGAAATTTGGAATATATATATAAAGGATACGCATACGGAAAATTACATAAAGGCCAGTGGCTTCAATCCCACAGCACGCAAACATGCAGTTCTCAACAGCTTAGTACATAGACTCATTAACATACCCATGAATGAGTTTGAATACAGTGAAGAATACTGTCACACAATACAAAACGGCAAAAATCTGTGATTATGGCCAAGAAATTGTAGACAAGAAAATCAAGAAATTTAAACAAGAGAAGAGGTTAAAAAAGGTTACAACATTGTCAGCAAAAAAAGAAACTACCATTCAGAAGAAATTTACTTATCATGCTTGAGCCACCAAAAAAATTTCAGAAAATACTCCCGAGAGTTTGGGATTATTTTGTCCCCATTGAACAAATGCAGCCTAAATAATCTGCTCAACTCCAATGATAATGATTGAATACCCGATAAGAAGAAGTCAGGAATATATCAAATCAGCTGTTTGGAATGCAACAAAGTATGTATTGGCAAAAAAAAAGAAGCATTGGAATTAGGCTAAAGGAACACTGAAGAAACATCAGATACAATCCGATAGATAAATCAGCCATTGCACATCACTTTTTGAGACATAAACATGATATAGAAATGAAAGTCAATTATTGAAATTCATAGATAAACCCTTGGAGCTCAGAATATGGGAGAAAATTATTATAAAAATATGAAGATAAGATTATGAACTTCGAGATCCCAACAGAAGACAAAATAATTCAAAAGTTCTTGAAATGTCCATAAGAGCTACACAAGTCCGTTCAACCAATGATGACTCCGGCAGTCAACTCACAGCTGATGATACTGGCAAAAGCCTGTAAGACATGCCTTTCCAGGTTGTGATAAAACAATACTTTTTCTCAGGTTTTCTAATCATTTTATTTTTCTCTTGACACATTCAATTGAGTAAATGTTTTTCGGTACTATATGTTGGATCCATTGGTATTTTAAATAATATTCTGTTTTGTTTGGGGGTTAGTTTACTAATCTGAAAGTTAGCTATTAATTATGGCAAGTTTGTGTGGTTTAGGATTGTAACTGTTGTTCTTGATGTAATTATCAGTGTGGGTATCTTTTCTGAAATAACCACAACTTAAAGAACCTCCTAAACACCAACATAAAGGATGGAATTCTCTCAGTAAATAAGCAGACATATGAAATCAGCTGCAATAACCGCAGCAAGAAATTCTTTGGCAAAGAATTTATTATGGTTCATTTTGAAGACACATAAAAAATGTAAAATATAAACATACAGAAAAATCAGCATTTTTGGCTTCAAAACTATGATTCCAAAAAGAACCAAAACTCCTAAAAGCAATAAAGATGCCAGTAGACCTAATTGTTTGGGAAAATTTATTTGCATACAAGAATAAAGATCTATGTAACTTTGATTTTCCAAAACAGAATAAACTCTTTTCAAAGTCCTAAAAGGCTACAGAATGACATTTGCAGACCAT
Organism: Metallyticus violacea; assembly: GCA_030762175.1. Taxonomy (NCBI): domain Eukaryota; kingdom Metazoa; phylum Arthropoda; class Insecta; order Mantodea; family Metallyticidae; genus Metallyticus; species Metallyticus violacea. The sequence continues at coordinate 13,286,259 of CM060842.1, read as the reverse complement.
GCAGGAAAAGTGAATCTATGCTGAGGATGAAGGCAACAGCCTTCAAAACATGTCCAAGTAAGTGTTTGGAAAGTAATGAGTGATATTTAGCCAAATATACAAGATTTTATGCGTGTTTGCATTTATACAATAATTTCATATAAATATATACAAGGTAGTGGTAAAATATTTATCTCTCTAAAGTGTAGATTACAGCTAGTAGTGCTTGCTAAGATAAGCATATTTCTGAATGACATTTTTTTTTAATTTAAATATTTTTACTGCTTCATCATTGTTTTCCCTAAATTTATTCCATAGGAATGAATGAATTTTGAAAAATATACTACTCTAAATGTGTATTTACTTACTAAGTGTCACGGTTGGAAACAGATATGTCTTTTTCAATCTTATTTTGATTTAAAGTAAAACACTAAAAATCATGTCGTCACATTAAAACTCTCTTTAAGTTTCACAAACACACTTATAAAAGTAACTTGTGAAACTTAAAGAGAGTTTTAATGTGACGACATGATTTTTAGTGTTTTACTTTAAATCAAAATAAGATTAACAAAAGTTTCACTGTGTGGATTCCCAAATTCCGTAAACATGTCTTTTTCAATTTATAAATATGAGCATTCAAAGTTAGATTATGATCTACCCGTGTTCCAACAAATTTTGTTGTTTTATATGTATAATTTTTGAAGCTGTTTACAGTGAAGCTATTATATGTAAAATGATACACTATGGGTAACTTATTTACACACTTCACTTACTATGTTTTTCTAAGTTGGAACACGAGCATCATAAAATCACTGGGTCAACGGCTGAGGATGGGAATGCTGGTTCGAGAAACATTGTTCCAACTTAGAAAAACATAGTAAGTGAAGTGTGTAAATAAGCTACCCATAGTGTATCATTTTTAATTTGGCTTTGCTTGAATATTTTACTAAACTCTCTTCTAGGACTATGGTTGGGAAGTGCAGTTTCTTATTATTTTTATGGTGAAACCTCATTGCTAAACATTTTTCCTTCTATACACAAATTGTTTTCTTTAAACTATGATATTGTATGTGAAATTACAGTGACAGTATTTACTTTTAGAGTGTTCTCATTTTTATAAGAAAATTAATATGCTAGTATCATCTACAAATAAGGAAATTCTAATGTTTTTGTTTAAGTCACTATCTATAAGATCATTGACATAAGGAGAAATAGTGTGGAGACTAAAACTGAGCCCTGAAAACACCACATTCAATTGTAAGCTGATTTGACAATCCTGAATTCACATTTTCATTTATTTTGGATCAGTGGCATCTAAAAAATTTTCCTTACTGCATCATTGTTGCTATTTGTCTTTGGTAATTGAAACCATTTTATGCTCTACCTAATTGCAATGATTATTTTTACAAGTTAATAATGCAAACTGAAATCATAAGCTCACAAGCAAATATTGTTCACCAACAGTAAAAACGGGGCTACTTTAGCAACCTACTTACCTCTATTTAGTTAACATTTTTATGAAGGTGTTCATAGGAAAGTGAACACTTAGTTATAGAGCATTTCCTTTTTAAAATGAAATTCTATATGTTCTTTACATAGTTCCCTTTGAATAATCAGTGACTACAAAAAGAGCAAAATAGTACGAAATAGGCAGTTAAGTATAAAAAAGATGACAATAAAAACTTCCCATAATGTTTTATAGTTTGAAAATATAATTTCTTTACACTTAGATTTTTTCTCATGATTAACAATAAAAAAGATAACCTTAACTTATGTATTCACTTTACACTATACTCCATTCACTTACACAAAAGTAAGGCGCGTTTCGGGAGAATCTCTCCCATCTTCAGTGAGCAGTGGTTTGTCCAGCCATAGTTTCAAGTAACGGCAGTTCAGTGAGCAGAGAGTATTGTGTAAAGTGTAAAGTGAATACATAAGTTAAGGTGATATTGCCACTCCATTGTCAATAGCTTCGTAAGTACAATTTTAAATAAAAAAGATATTTTGCCTTTAATCCAATATTTAATAATTACAGTACCTGACCAGAAGAAAGATGCTGATGACCTTTAAAAAGCATCCATGAATAAGCGAAAACTACAGGAAAGGAATTTTTCATAGATTTATTCACAATGAAAAGAACTCCTTATTTGTTTTTTTTTTGCAAGTAGTTCAGGAAACAATACAAAATTACCTAAATGCACAATAGTATGCCAGAGGAAATTTCATAACTGTGCCCATAACAAAAAGAATGAATTTACTTTCTTCAAAGGTATTTGGAATAAAAAAATGTAACAAAGAAATTCCATTATTTACTCACTTTAGCAAAAGAAACTAGTAAATTACCAAAACTAATAGATACAATGAAACCTCGTTCCATAATTTCCCAAGGGGTAAGCATAAGAAAATGATAAATGTGGATAAACATGGATACATCTGGCATGTTAAACTGGGAAAGGCCTATTTACTAAAATGAAAGAAGGCCCACTAAATGCAGATATATACTACTATTTATTTTAAATTGAATGTTTTTGAATGTTGGCATGAACTTCATGTACTGTTTTTAATTAGGGTATATTTTAGGAATCTTTCACATCTTCAGCTGTTAACCGACTCCTTTGTAAGTTTTGGGCTATTTCGTTTGTTATATTTGGTGCAAAAGTTTCAATAACATTGTACTGTACTTATAATTATCAATGATAAAGAAAACTATCAATTGAGGATATAAGTTTAATTAAATTGAATGTTTTTGAATGTTGGCATGAACTTCATGTACTGTTTTTAATTAGGGTATATTTTAGGAATCTTTCACATCTTCAGCTGTTAACCGACTCCTTTGTAAGTTTTGGGCTATTTCGTTTGTTTGGTGCAAAAGTTTCAATAACATTGTACTGTACTTATAATTATCAATGATAAAGAAAACTATCAATTGAGGATATAAGTTAAAAAAAAAATGTTCCATTGATGCAGGAAAGCAATATTTCAAGGAATGATTAATACAGGTTTTATTCCTATTGTTTATGATAAAATTGTCTCATACTACAATGGATATAGTAAACAATGCTACTGGGAGTGATAGATTTGTGTTTCATTATACCCTGCTCACAGGAAAAATAATTAATGGCGTTAATTGTTGACTAAAAGAAAAGTAAGTTAATGATAATACAGAGCATGGAACAGAGCTGGTTGCCAAGCTGAGGGCTGGAAAGCTCCTATCTCACCACATTTATCAACTTCAATGATAAATCAACTAGAGGCCTTGGAAAGGAACTTGGAAGGCAATCAAAAAGGGAGAATGACATCATATGTTATAAGTGATCAGTACTGAGGTGACCACATGTTCCACCCGATGAGCAATATCATGGTTTTAAATAAAATTGAGAGAGTGGACATACTAAGAGAAAGGAGAAGAAACTGAGAAATAGGAAAGAATTATAATGGCACACTTTAAAAAAATAGTTTTTACACTTAATTGAATTTTGAATAGAGGTATATTGAGTTTAAAGCTTTATAAATTTTATGCTTGCCTTCAGTCGTAGTGCTCAATATGCTACCTTGAGCTTGAACAAATGGATCATCATCAACTGTTAGCACTCTCAGGCATTTTGCTTTACATACTAATATTCACAAGTCATAACGGTTGAATCATCTTGGACCTACTGGTGGTGATGCTTACAGATTTAGACATACTAGTTGATCTGCACAGGCTTCAGGGTCCGGGAACCAGCTTTTTAGCATGTGTATATGCCCAAATTAGATAAGATGATCATCTATTGTTCTAAATTGCATTGACAATGTCAACAATTTCTTTAATAGCAATGTGATGAATTATTATAATAATACTATTATGTGTGTGACAGAGAGAGAGAGAGAGAAAATTGATTAGAAATTCCATTTTTACCCATTGTTGCCCCATTATACTTATTTTATCATACATTCTAGTGTATTCTGCTATGTAGTGCCATTTTTTGTTTTTGATACAACCATGACATCACTACACTGCCCCCATTTTCTCCTTCTTATTTGGACTATAGCTGTACAAGTTGATACACCTTTTTGGGGCATGGGTGGTTAATAGCTTTCAAAGCACTCACTTCATTTCCTAGTAATGTTTATGTTCCTTCCTGTTATTTTAGATAAGTTTAAAATTTCTGCTTGTGCTGCATATACATATGGAAGCTTCACGTAAATTTTAAAGACGATTCAATTGTTAGCTCTCTTTTGTTTTCGATCATTACCTGATAATTGTGGCCTGATGGTAGATTTGAATGCATTTTGAATGCTTACAGCTGATTTCCAATTACAAGTGACAAGTAACCTCCCACTGGAAGTCATTTTTAAACAGCCAAGGCATATCTTATTTTGATTTAAAGTAAAACACTAAAAATCATGTCGTCACATTAAAACTCTCTTTAAGTTTCACAAACACACTTATAAAAGTAATTTTGGTACATGTTTCGTGAGGTACATTCCTCACATTGTCAACCAAAACGACGATTCCGAAATTCCGTAAACATAGCCAAGGTATAATTCAAATTACTCATCAGTTGACTTGGTGGAGGGTCCATGAAACATGATATGCCAATAAAAGAAATCTGCAACACTTCTGATCCAAAGTATTTTGCATTAGGGTATTCCACATATAAGGAGAAAAGAATGGAGGAATGAAATGTGTTGGATATTTGAAGAAAGCTACTACAAATGATTTACAAATTTTGGACAGAATAAGAAACAAATAATGACGAAAATGTAATTGTGTAAAGAGAAATGGAGATTAGGAGGGAAATATTTAATGAGAGATAAAACAAAGCATATTTATAATATATATTTCTGTAGGTGTTCATTATCTATTTGTATCACTTAAAAGTAATTGAGAAAAAACTATAACTATATACCATGTTTTCCAGATCTACTTGAAATCCAGGTTAAATTGTCTTCTATTGAGATCAGATGCTTTCATGCTGAAGGAGATCAACAAGAAGGATGATCATGATGACAGTGTGGAAATTATTGATGATGATAGTGATGATCTGTTTGACAACATGGAAGTAATTAATGAACCTTTGCCTAAGAGGTGCAAAGTGATATCTAAGGAGTCGTGAACTTTTTTCTTCCATAATTGTAAATATTTGAGATTTACACAAACTGTAAAAGGTGTCACAGTCCATGGGGAACTGGTCAGCATTTTAACACTCATCATTTCATCAAATCTTGTTTTTAGAAACAGCAGCTGTGTATTGCTTGTTGATAATAAAATGTTGATAATGAAAGCACTAATTGAGGTTATGTTTTTAAATTTAACCATATTTTCCAACTATGAATTCCTATTTTCTATCATCCTGAATGTTTATCCATTTTCCTGTTTGCCAGTTCTTTCCTTAACTAATATGCTGTTTTTCCTTTTCTCTATGATGTTTTTAACTTTGGTTATTATTTCTTGAAGGTCTAATATAGAGATTTCTTGAAACTTATAGAAATGTGTAGCAATAATTTCTTGAAATATTAAAAGAAAAAAGCTGAGAGATATTTCAGTTAAGAAGGAATGTTGAAAGAAATGCACTTTGTATTTCATGACCTGTTATGGCTGAAATCATAAATTAGTTATGTTTGACAAATTTGTTTAAATTTCTATCTTAGACTTCTATCCTAATTTTTATATATTTTATTTTATAGAAAATTGACAGAATGAATAATATTCTTCAAATATGTGATCAATCGTGCACAAATTTTTTGTCTGAATAGACGATAGTGCAGCAGTTTTATGTAGTACATTTACAATATTATTTCTTCTAATAAATCTTTCAGAGATGCTTTCCATGAATAATTGATATTTTAGAATCTATGCCTTAAGCTACTGTGTTTAATTGTTGCCAAATGCTACATTTAAATCAACAACAGATCACGGCAGCATGGACCCAAAATTCACAGCTTTACTACTACAGCAGCTGAATATAAAGCTCCTGGAATTTTAACTAGAATTAACACTCATATGTGCATGGCAGAACACACACAACAGAAAAAGAGAAAGAGAGAGAAAATGTAATAACAATATTGCAGTCTGTTTAACTGAAAAGCCTATTTTTCTGATTTTCATGGCAGTAGACATATAGATAACCCTGTAATCTCTGGAATCCGCAGGATAGAGTCTGTCTCTACAAAAAGTGTAATATACTTACTGTTTTGAAATCACAGTTTGAATAGTTGGGAGTTGGCATACCCAGTTTTTAAATTTTAATATTCTCTTCCCAAAAGTCTGAAAGAAAAATGCGTTGTTTAGTGTTTATTTTCTTTATATTCAATTAACATAAAATGAATGAAAGAATTCACACAAAACTTCACTAACCTGTCATTCAGCAACAGCTTACTACTAACAAAATGACTGATTATCGCTGCTGGAGAGTGTCTGCATCAGAGCATCAATTGAACATTGTTTGATGTTGAAAAAAATCAAGTATTTTCATTTAGTGTATATGAACTGTGTTACCATTAATACTCTGTTTCACTATAATTTTACAATATTTTAAACGATTTTATTAAATTATTTAATATAACAATAATAGGTCATGTAAAACTTGAGGGAAACTTTTCTGGGAACACACATGACAAGAGGTGACTTTCTGGTGGTGCAAAAACATAATAACTCATGGTCAAGAGGCTGCTCTTTCCACTTCCTCTCACCTCCCCAATCTCAATAAACATCAGGTGCAAGATAGAAGTCCCCCTATAAGACATTTAAACAATTTGTTTTTACATCGGTAGTTACAGGAAATTAAATGTTGAAATTTTGGGGGGTAGTGTAAAATATCAGCCTTTTAGAGAATCTGCCCCTGATTGAAAGGTTCTTTTGTATGAGTTTTTGATCCACACCCAATATTTGCAGAACTCGTCACACCACAGCTTTCTCATATGCAGTTTTCCATGTTGATATAGGGGTAATTTTGTTAATTATATGCTTCATGGTGTTCTCAACTGGATATCATAATGCCCTTCATCTTTGATACATGTATGTCTATGGTTACACATATTTATCATTTTAAAAATGGTAGCTATGCATAACATCTATGAAACTTTGTCATAGATACTTTAAAAAAATGATGCATTGCCAACAATAATGTCACTTAATAAATTTCTGCACCATTTTATGGATATATCCGTCTTTTAAAACATTTCTCTAATATAGAAATTGTTAACGTATTTGTTAAATTATTGAAGCTATTTACAGTGAAGGTCTTGTATTTTCATCTTAAAATATCGAAAAACAGCAATGAATTTTGACCTTCCGCCAGAGGACTACCTCTCCAGATTCATTTCACAACCACTAGAGACCATCACACAAAAATTCAATAACCTACAGAGGACCAACCAGAACAGTGGGTCAACAGCTGACGATGGGAATGACGGTTTTTGAAACATGTCCTGATTTTAAAAACATATAAGTGAAGTGTATAAAAATTACCCACTATGTATCAATAGTAATTGTTCTTTCATACTTAACCGTGATTAGGATATAAGTTGAAAATGAGGGCTCAGAATTGAACAATTTGGGTCATGACCGGAATTTAAACCACTATACTCTAACCAACTGAGGCACCATGTTCTCCTCCACGCACAGAATCACAAATCTTTCTTATCTGATTCTGTATACCCCAGAGACTTCCCTAGAGTTTCCTTATGAGAGATTTATTTCTTAAGAGGTGACTTTTACTTATAACCTAGGCTTCTAGTTTAACTAAATAGGGATTAAGTATATATAGAAACTGTTCTTTCACACTAACCATATGTAGAATATAAGTTGGAAATGAAGAGTCAGAATGAATTCAAACCAAAGATCTTCAAGGTGGTCACTGGGATATATAGAATCAGATGAAACAGGTATTGGTTCTGTGCTTGGAAGAGGGCATGGTAGCTCAGTTGGTAGAGTGCCAGTTTGGCATTGATTTGTTTTATTTATGGGCACTTTAATATCTCAGGTCATCAGCTTCCTACTCAATTGAGGGCATGAAACGACTGGTAAATTTTGCCCAGAGACCTCTTATTTCAGGCTTGAGGTTATTTTTTGTGTTTTGAATCTACGACATGGGCCCCACGACTTTACTTCCCTTCCAAAAAAAGCCATACTTAGCATTTTTATGCCTGAAAAAATCCATTGACACTGGCTGGGATTGTATCTTCAATCTTGGGTAAGTATGGTTACCAGTACATCACCAGGACCAACACTGCCTGCCTGGCAGGGATCCGTGGTTCTATATAGCTGATCCTGAATTTTTCAAGTCTGATTCATTTCCAATTTTCATATAATTTAACAAATTTTCGTTTTTTAAGTGTACAGTTTTGGGTGTAACATTATGAAATGAAATACTCCTTTTTTAAGGCATCACATATATTTATGAAAAACTGGCACATAGGCACATAAAATACAGGGAACACAATTAAGAGTACAGTTCATGGTTTATAGTATTTAAAATTGAGCATTTTTAATTATAATTGTAGCATTTTGTGACATTTAAGATTTTAAAATGTGGCATATTATAGGTTATTGAAAGGCAATAGTAAATCAAGAATATAATAACAAATTCTGGGATAAAATCAAACTATACTATAATTTTTTACCTATTAAGTCATGGCCAATATTACAGACAATATATTCAAGCACTGAAATGTTACATTGCATATGTTTTAATTGTAACGTCTTTCTTCTGAGATTTTATGTCACAATAAAATTATATGTACTGAAAAATCTCTCTGCATCAACACTATTTATTGCAATCCATATATATATATTTTAGAGCTATAAAGGCAAAGGAAAATAACATGGAAACAAAGGAAAATGTCAACATTCAATCTTTCAGTCATTTCTTAAGTTTCCAAATGAAAGGATTCAAATCCCTGGGCAATTTCATTGGTGTAACACTATAGAAAAAATGGCAGCTTCAATTTCATGACTAGGAGTGATTCTCAATCAACCACATTATTTTGCTCTGCTAGTTTAAAAGTTTTTACCATTCCTGTTGAGCATGATACCTTCCACCCACCTGTTCCTATTGTTTCCATCTATCTGCACACCAGAAAGCTTTGTTACCTACCTTTGTTCTCATTGATTGGGACAGGTAAAGAAATTTGTAGAACAATGTCACGTAATGTTTCTGGTGTGGCCACTCTTCTCTCCATTGCTCGTAATAAGATCAGTTCAGTATTTAGGGAGTGAAAGGTGTCAGGATGCTTTTCTATTGAATAAGGTAGTATGAAAGCCTTCTTGGCTAGCCCGATCCAGTGACCCAGGTATCATGAGGATTAATAATTGTTATTTGTTGTATTGCTAATGTTCTAACGTTGCTTTTAAGTTCATCCTGTGAGTTGTGGTTTTTATGTAGTAGAAACTTGTGGCAAAGCCATTTTGAAATTGCTGATCAAGGTAGGTATAAAAATCTTTTAATGTTGCCTAAATTGAGAATTTGTAAAGTGTATTAGCCTATTAATTGAATTAATGTTTTAAAAGACAAATACTCTATTCTATAGGTAGCATTAGTATTTGAAAGTTAGTTGCTGAATTGCATCATTGCATTGGAGCAGTTTTTCTAAGGCATACTTGGTTGAAAAGATTTTTGAAAAATTTCTCTTAATCTCCATTGATCCTACTTACTAGGCACCAAAAATTACAATGAAAAATATACTACTTTCACTTATATTCTAGCCTTAGAAGAACTCCAGAAGTTCAAAATAAAGCAATAGGTAATCTGCGTCTATCAGTGTTTTATCCTTTTCCTGCTTCTTTAGCTATTGTTATTTTAGTTACATTGTTCAGTGTTATTTTATTTTTCATATGTATAAAATTTGATTTTTTAAGGGTTTTATCCTTTTTCTGCGTATCTAATTATAATTTAGTTATATGTGTTTGTGCATACATGCATATCAACGCTCTAGAGACCGCAATTTTTGTTTTTTCTGAACTAAACTCGCATGTAACCACAATCGTTTTATAAAACGATTCGCCGAGCTCGTTTACTAGCAAAATTGGACCATTGGGGATGTGCTAACGTATAGAGAAAATTTAAAAATCGCACTAGCAGTCGCGAGTTTTGTTTTTTCTCAACGAAATTCGGCATTTACCATTAAAATAAGTTAGTAAAAATAGTTTCCGAAATCAGCTTATTCGGACTATTATTATTGGGGGCTTAAATTTAAAATCGTTCAAGGGGACCAATTTTTTTTCGTAGCGAAACTCGGAATGTACCATTTAAATAAAATAAGAAAAATAGTTTATGAAAATTTGGGAAATTGGGCCATCAGGAGTGGTGGTTATACTTGAGAAACGAAATTTAAACAGGGAGCTAAAGGTTAAAGCGAAACTTAAAAAATATCGTTAGCGGTCGCAATTTTTTAATTTTTATAAAGAAGCTCGGTATTGAAATAAAATAAGAAAAAATAGTCTTTGAAAATCAGGGAAACAGGGTTATTAGGAGTGTGGTGGGTTTACCTGAAACCCAAATTTTAAAAATCGCTCAAGTGGCACAACATTTGTTTTTTCACAACAAAACTCGGCATATATACCATTTAAATAAAATAAGAAAAATATTTCCCGAAAATTATGGAAATCGGACCATTTGAGTAGGGTATATCTGAGAACCGAAATTTAAAAGCCTCTAGCATTTATTCTCTCTCAATTGTTTCGAAATAAAAGGACAAATTAAGCCAGTTTATAAACTGTGTTTATAACGATGTATATTTTATATTTAACAAAAGCATCGTCGTGAAGATAGCAAGTGTGAAATATTAATCTAACATGTGTTTGAGAATTATATTTGTATGTAAGATCTTGTGTATCTTAAATACACAATGTAACTCGAAACTTTCTGTTATTTCTCTGTTTTAGTGAATGTAAAGATGATAAGGGCTCAATTCATAAACATGGGTACATTTACAAATGTTGAACAATATCCAAACATCTAAAAGTGGTCAATATCGTGTAACATATACCTAGTATACGATTTATTTTTGTGGTTTAATCTAATAATAATACTAATCATTCTAAAAATATGGTTTCTCTCTTGTGAGTCTTATAGATTGCAAGAATTCTAATTTTGTTCTAATTCAGCTTGCTGAGGAATTCGCGTAGTTTACGCAGTCATGCATGACGGACTTTTAATAATCTGCTAGACTACCGAAAGTGGGAGATTGATTGTTGACTTTCCCTTTATTGTTCCCTCTCTCACTTTCTTATACTTCAATAAACATTCATTTCGCAAAAACAAAACCATATCCCATTTTCAGGCATTTTTTACATTAAGTCACAAATTCAAAAGTGTGAAATATTCATTCTAAAATTTGTAAAAAAATTAAAATAATGAACCAGTATATTTTATCGCTAATGCTACAAACCAGGAACTCGGATTATGAGATCGTCATTGACATTCCCCATCATTCTGAACACAGTAACCAGGCGTCACAGCATCAGCCTGAACGCCCCGTCCCAAGAGTCGTTCTCTGTGACTGTAGAACCTGGGCTCAGCACTCTGGCTTGTGCTGCCTTCGGGGTTTGTCCACAAGCGCTCTGCCAGGGCCGCAGCACGGGGCCACACTTTTACATCTAAGGATTGAACATCTACCAGCTCGCCCCACATAGCCGCCTCTCCTCCCAGTACCCCAGCATCACGTCGGATTTTGTTGTCGTATACAACACGCCAGTCATGATATTTGGTGCTGCCCCAGAATCCGTGGTCTAGGTACCACTTATCTTTCACGGCATAAATTATCCTATAGCCTTTGGCTAGTAAATCCTTTGGTAGACTGTCAGCGGCTTCAACCCAAGTCTCTATGATGTACCTGAAAAATAAAAAAAGAATTCAAAAAATGTATTGAAGAAACTTCTGCTACAATGCCGTTCAATTTTAGCCCTTCTAAATTCAATTTTGATTCACAAAATAATTGGTGAATACTAAAGAAGGAACACTTCTTACGTAAATAAAACAACACATTAACATTTCTGGTCATAAAAGCTTAAGATACTATACAACTTCTGTTATGTGAGCAGCTAAATTACGTTCTGTTTTAAGTGTGGGGAATGAACATTCGAATTCTAGAATCTCGCAAAAATTCGAATCTTTGTTTTTTTGTTTTTTTTTTTGTTTTTTTTTTTTTCCTTTGGAATCCTAACCTAAAAAAACTTAAAACTATGGAAAGATTAGTTTGGACTCCACTGACGTCGAAAAGAAGCATTCGCTAACAACAAAACAAAAATAATTTTCAGTATGCCATCTGACGGAGTCCTCCGGAATTTTCTATAAATAAGACATAATTTCTCGAGCTAAAATTTAACTTTACAATATTTTGTTATCTTAATGCTTAATGTACACGTGGCGCTAGTTTCATTATTGTCACTTCCGGTTCCCGTCCGTGAGTGTGTAATTTAAGACCATTCAGTTCCGCCACCTGCAAAGTGACGTTGACACGCGACAAGCAATATGCTGCTGTGAAATGTTGCTTTCGTTTCAACAAATCTTCAACTGACGTCTATGGCACAGCTCGATGATGTTTAAAATGATGAAAGATGGAGACAATCAATTTCAAAGGAAAGTGAACCCGCCGCAATAATACTTTAGAAGAAACGTAACTTCATAACTGGTTTGTTTCTTATGCATACTGATATTGTATCTATTGGTTGATTGTTAATAAACAGAGTCATCATCATCATCATCATTATTATTATTATTATTATTATTATTATTGACTATTTTTGTTTTTTGTTTATTTTATCCCCCCCCCCCGGATATATGTAATATGAATGCCCTGAATTCAAATCTATTTTCAGTTCTACACTATTGGGCTAGGTTTTAAGCAAAATCACTGAAATGTAATAATGTACTTGTATATTTGATGAAATATTATTAAGTTTTAAGACATATAGCTAAGACAAAATTGCTAGGTTTCATTTTAACGTAAACATTAACGAATATATTGAAAAAACAGAGCTATGTGTCAATAATTATGAATCTCCAATTTTTTTTTTAATTAGGGAGACTAGTGTCCTTTCCAAACAGCAATAATAATCAGCCAACCTTGCTACATCTCAAATGTCCTTCATAGTAGTTTCCATTGTTTTAATGTCTTTATGAAACGCTCACCTTGTTCTTCACTTATTGCACAGATTCACAGGGAAGTAATTAATATGGATGTTGAGAAAATGCACTTTAACATTCATTCCAAACCCTAGATTTCTAAAATGTTGTAATATTTCCTCCACAATTTTTTTATAGTCCTCAGATTTCTTGTTGCCAAGAAAGTTCTCTGTTACTTTTTTGTATGCCAACCATGTGGATGACTTCTCTAACTTGGACATCAACTGAGGAATGGTCTCATCCTGCATAAGCTCACGATTCCAGGGTACATCGAAAAACCTGCTATCACAGCTTCAGTTTCCTGTGGGAATTTTGTAACAGGAAAAGATTTATTTTATGTATCTGTTCAATGAACAAAAAATGAAAACTGATGTTTTCTATAATACCGATTTCTGAAAAACTGCAGTCCGATGAAACAAAACTAAAGCTGGTTTGAGAGATTCCATGTGGTAAGTAATCAGAAAACATGAACAGTTTTCATTCGGCAAAAACTGTGTACACCAGTGACTATTATTAGCCCTAAAATAGAGTTGGAAAACCCCAAGCGTGAATCCTTTAGCGAATGTCATGGCTTTATGGACTTGTCCCTTGGAATCACGCGAGTTTACATAACATGAAAGTAATAATTATGTTATGGTAATTTTCTGTTTCCTGATTTTCACTCCTGACGCAGATAAATGGGAAAGAACAGCCCCCCCCCCTCTACAGGAAACATACCTGTCCTTGGGTAGATATTTCTCAATGATTGCTGGCTGCGTCAGATGACTGGACCAGAGGATCACGGGCGTATCGGAGTGCCCCGCCTCTTCGTCTAGAGTCCGGAGTGCCGTGGACTGGAACTTCGCCCATAGCTCCAGGAAATCGGCCTCGGTCCGACCTTGTCCTTGAGACTCCATCCACTCCACGATCTCGTCCGTCGAGTTCCAACATGCGAAAAAAACCTGCGAAATATTCAAATCGACACGTTCCACTTGTGTTAAGCAATTCACTCTTGTCAAAAGCTTTCATTACCAGTCACATTTCTGATGGTACAAAGTGAAAGGATGTAATACACAACAGTAGAAGCAAACAAAGGTCTCAGTGAACTTGGTTCCGCAAATGAACCGTTAGATGCAATGATCTGGGTAGCCATAAGTAGTTAGAAGTTGTCAGTCGTCAAAGAACTTCTGGTAAAGGCGATGTGTGAGAAGTATCAGCTTCTTAATGGAAATATTCTTATGTGGGTTCAATATAGCCCAGCTGCTCAACAAATTTCTCAAAAAAAAAAAAAAAAAAAAAAAAAATCGCGGTTGTATTGACTTATTAGTAGAATCATACCGAGCTCCAAAATTTTCTTCACGAATGTTATTTTTCAGTTTAGTGTGGATTTGTCTTGTACACTTTTCCTGTAATGCTACCCAGAGACAAAAATGGCAAGGTGTTAAATAGGGGTATCGAGGGGGGGGGGGACGTATGTTGTTACTGATGACTGTATCGTCGAATATTTCATGAATTGCATGCAAGAGACATGGGCCGTATGTGTCGTTGCAGAGTTCTGTTGAAAAGTCGCGAACCTACATCCCCTAACAGTTAATTCGCAGAAAAAGGGTTGCAAAATATCCTTCATATACATATCACTATAGTTTCTTAAAAGAAAAGGGATGAGAGAGAGAGACACTAATGGCGCACCACACCTCTATCTTTTAATATGCAGGGGTTCCTCATGAAGCAGATTGGGTTTATCTGAACTCCAGTGTCGGTTGTTTTGTTAATTAGTAACATACCCACTTGGGTGGAACCAAGATTGTCCATATTACTTACATTATTCTAATCGGCCAATTTCTCCTTCATGCACACTGTTCAAAACCCATTCACAAAATCTTCTTCTGGATGCAGGGTCACCCGGTTTAAGTTCTTGCGCTACAGTCATTTTATAAGGTCTTAATTTCAGTAGCTTCGTAGCCGTTCGAACAAATTTCTCGTTTGCTGAGAAAGAGTCGAAGTGATTTTTAGGGGAGTGTTCCAGAGCATGTCAAGTGTTATCTAATGTTAATGTGGCTGTGTGCAAATTATTTCACGATTCCCCTCCCCCCAATCTGTGAATCGCTCTTCATTTTAGAAGCCGAATATCAGGCTAATTCTATTTAGGAAATAGAATACTTGAATTGAGCCATATTAACGTAATTAATAGACTGTACTTATTACGCCGCTTAATTAATACTAATTATACTGTCATAAAACGTACGAGAACACAGTCGTACGTTCCTAGAGTTAAACTCATACTGACCTCTCCGACTTCCCGGCCGGCTTTCAAGAATAGGAACGAGACGAAAACTACAGAGCTTGGTCAACTTTGGCCAACTGCAATGGAGTGGTCCTAGGAAGGAAAAAGCACCCAGTACTTTTAAACTTACTATTTTCACTTTATTTTTCTCTTAACTTCGTACTTTAGCTGAAAAAAAATCTTTCTAAATTTTAACGTTCCTCACTTAAAAAAAAAAACAAAAAAAAAAAAAAACCTAGTTAAGGAGCTGGCGAGCATAGCTTTGTTTTATAATTACTGCAAATGACTGAGTCATGGAAACCGTATATTATACTTTCCGCACTTTACAGTAGCTTTTGCATATGAAACTCATTACACGATAGTAAAGTGGGGTTAGGAGATAAAATATCGTGATGTGTGAGGTGTTCCGCAAAATCACTATGTAAAATACACCATTATCATCAGCAAATTTCACTGCACATATATCACTCGATGTGATGTTATAGGAGTCTCGTTGCGGCATCGTGAACTTGCACAACTTGCAACTTTTTAGCGGTAGAAAGTTCAATAGCGCAAGTGTCTCACTGAACGTATGGGCTGGAGTAGGTGGAGGAGGATCTTGCAGCGTGTGAAACAATTCTCACACAACCGCAAGTTTTCAACCGAGTGGGCCAAACTCTGAACCGCCGATACTCGTCCAGTAATCACTTGCAGATCGAAGATTCGAATACACGATGTGATGCTCTGATTGGATTGGTACAGGTTTCTTGACAAAATGTGGCACGCACGCCCAGCACCAGATCCGAAGCGTTGTCAGTTTGAGACCCCAAAGCGCCCATACCATGCATTTCCGGACTTAGGTCCCCCCCCCTTGAAAAGTTTTAACTTTTGCACAACATACTAAGCGTTGTTGTCGATTGTTATTGTTCCCCCATTCTGTATTACCATTTTGAGGGGATCGAGAGTTATGCTCTATTAGAGAAACAAAAAAATAAATAAAAATAAAACAAATGTGGCATATAAAACACTTCACTTATCTAATATGTGAATATTTTAAAAATAGTACCAATTCATGAACTCTTCATGATTAATCCTAAGGGTCGGTGAATTTTTAGGGCAGAAAATTCCTACGGCTTCCTTCGGAAGGGAAGTAAAGCCGTTTATCACATGTCGTGAATTTACGGCACGAAAAAGAACCTCAAGCCTGAAAGAAGAGGCCTCTGAGTAAAATGTACCTGCCGTTTCACGCCCTGAATTGAATGGGACGCTGATGACCTGAGATGTTAAAGAGTGTCCGTAAATAAATCAAATAAATAAAAATATAGTTAATAT
This sequence comes from Metallyticus violacea, assembly GCA_030762175.1. Lineage (NCBI taxonomy): Eukaryota > Metazoa > Arthropoda > Insecta > Mantodea > Metallyticidae > Metallyticus > Metallyticus violacea. The sequence goes on along the minus strand of CM060842.1, from coordinate 13,269,597 downwards.
GAAAAATCAAAGTAAAATATGGGGGAGGGGGAATGAAAATGGTATATTGTGATAAATTTAAATGCTTTTTATATAAAATGGTCCGTAATTTGGAAATGTTCCAAGCAAATGGTTCTAAATTTCATAATAGCTTTATTTTAACAAAAAAAGTATGTAAATTGACAAAATATTCAAACCCAGTAGGGTCTCCCCATAAGCACAACAAATCACTACATTGCCCAGTCACGTTAATTTACTTATATTACTCAAGTAGGTGTAACTCACGTACCTCGTCACCTCCCAAGTGGAACATCTCTCCTCTGGGAAACACGTCTATGACGTCACGGTAGAGGTCGGCGAGGACCCGGTATAGGTTAGGGTTGATGGGGTTGAGTTGGCCGCAAGGTGGCTGAATGCAGTACTTCCGCCAGGGCTGCTGATTTACACACACCGCCAACTTGCCCAGTCCTGCGGCCTCGCCCCATTGCCAGCCATTGCCGGAGTGGGACGGCGCGTCGATTTCCAGGATGACTCGCACACCCCGCAGCCTTGCGTACTCCAACAGGTTCTGTACTTCGGGCATGGTGTACACCTCGCGATAGGAATAGGCGCCGAACCTGAACAAGAAAATCAAGTGAATGTGCAGGTTTCTTTCAGGTTTACTTTGTTACTGAATCACCGTATTCACTGAACATTTTTAGTTGCATGATAACTAAATTTGAGTTATTTTTGTGAAAAATTCACTAAACACACTGAAACAAATTAAATCTCACTTGTATTAAGTTGTGCAGAAAGTTTTTACATATAAACGGTCTCTCTAGTTGTCTACTTGGATTTATCTATACCGTGCGATCAATTTTGTTTTCCCTCGGAGTGTTTGGCCTATAAACGACTCGTTAGCCGGATAGCCAGTCAGCTAAATATCGGTGATTAGTGGGAGGATAAAACAATAAAACAAATCAACCATGCAACAACACAAAAACCATTTTAAGAGACTCATTACTTATCAAACTATAAAATGGGGCGTTGAAACTGCTCGCTTTCATTCTCCACACATTTTTTGCATCTCTTTAAGAAATTATTCATCACTCGCTGTAGTTCATTTTGAGAATTCCGGACACTTTCCTGACGAACATTATCTTTGAGTTCTATATGGTGTGCGCGTTCGTCTTATACACAGCATCTTTTAATTTATCCCAGAGATAATCATCACAGGCTGTTAAATCGAGGGACCGAGGGGGTCACATATCCCTACTAATAACTCTGTCTTGCGGAAACACATTGTGAATTGCTCTCATGGAATTATTCGCATTGTGAGCAGTGGCAGAGTCCTGCTGAAAAAATGCATGATCACGCTCCCTGTCGGTTGACTCTCTGAAAAAAGGTTAGTATGATATTCACATAAGTAACAGAATCAACTGTATGCTAAAAATCCATGAGGTGTAATGCACTTTATGTATACAGTGGAATTAAGAAACGAACACACCTGGAAACAGCTGTGCTAGACTGCGACGTAAGCAAATTCAACAAGTAAGCAAGCAGGCTGACCGGGAATTCGCTCTTCGGAAAAACCCCGCCCTGCCGGGGAAAACGTCGCTGTCGCAAAGTATTTACTAGAGGGAGTATTTTAAAAAAATAGTTTATAACTAGTTTAAAATTATTTATTACATGACATATACATGTTTCAAATCTAACAAAGAAAGTGCGATGACAAAATAACATTTCGCGTTCTTACAGATTCTTAAGACAGCAACCGTATAAATGTCAGGTAGAAGGACAGGATATTGCTAGTATAGGAACTGCATTGAACGGTTCAGGCGACTTACTGATGTAGCTATACTAGTCTTGAAGATAATCCGCCTCTGGATTACCTTCAGCTATAGTAAATGAAGTTCTGCGCACAGCGTTTTAGGAAGAGCCATTCACCAGCACTCGTAAATTCTCAGGAAGGTTCGGTGCCTCCAAAAACAGTACATATGCCTCTGAACCAATTCCACATACTTTACTGCATTGCATTGGGCAGATGAGGATGCTTCAGTAATTCGCCTTGCTCACGGTAGACTTTATGTGCCTACGCAATGGAGCCCCTCTGGGAAGAAGGGATAAGGTGAGGGTACACCAGGCGGTCAGGATCCATGGGCGAGGAGTCGCGGATGTGGATGAGCTTCCTAACATGTTTCCACATAGAACAGGCATCCTAATGGAGGGCCCTTCTTCTGAAAGGAATTCGAGCCCCTCAGAATGTTATTTCCATATCAAACGCCGGGACAGAAGCATTTCCAAAGCGCAAGCCACTATCACATCATACAGCCCATCTCGCTCTGACACTTTCGACACTGAAACAGAATAAATGGAATGAAATGACATGAAATGGGAGAGCTGAACATTTTGGAGTGTAAATATTCATCCTACGAGGAGCATTCAAAAAGTTTTGCAAATGTCACCTTAAAGTCCAGTCTAAGTACTGAGTTCGAAAACTATCCTCACATTCTTTCAAAGTACTCTCCATTTCTCTCCACACACAGTTGTAGACTGTGCAATCACTTGTCCAAAACACTACGCTAGTCGAACTGAGATGTTATCAAGAGAGTTGAATTTATAGCTTGAGCAAGGTCCTGCACTCGTTTAAAAGTTTTTCTAGCAGTGCAAGCTTTCACTCGAGAAAACAACCTGAAGTCGCCGGTGCAAGATCAGGGCTGTAGGGTAGATGGTCAAGCAACTAAACTTTGGCGACTTTCAGTTTCGGCAAATTTGCAACTGTTCTATAAGGAGACGCATTGTCGCGCAAAATCAATAGCCTTGAAGTTCCTGTCTTTGGACGTCGCCGCCGCCTCAGCTCTTCAAATAAAGAATCCAAAATATAAGTATCATAGTATTCTCCATTCATTGTCATTCCTTCTGACATACAGTCAACCACTAATGGTCCCTCATAGTTGAAGAAAACAGCGAACATTCGCTTCCGAGAACTAAAATCTTGTCAAAGAACAACTGTCTTGAGTCATTCTCATTTACCCACACGCAGTTCTGAGTGTTATTTTGGGTGGTGTAGAAATAAAACCAACTTTCATCACCAGTGCATACAGCTGTCAAACGTTTAGGAACATTTGGTGAGAGCTTGCTCAACAGTTTCCTGCATGTTCCTTTCTCCTTATCATTAGTTAGGGAAACCACACACACATAGGAAATATATTGTGAATGCTGCCAGCCAGCACTGCTTCCCTGTTTCATGCTTAACATTTCAACAGTAATGTGTTGATTTTCCTCCACCAAGTTCCTCATTCTTTGAACTGTTCTCTCGTTCACAGCTCCAACCAGAATGAGGGTTGTCTTTCAAAGTTTCTCGCTCCAGAATAGCCAGCAAATCCTCGTGTATTACTTCCGCTCTTTCACCTGCTTATAGCGTATGAAAATGTACAAGCTAAAGTTATCTTTAGAAATATTCATGATTTTCCACCAGGAATGAACTCAACAGACTGTACGACAGTGACTATTCAAGTTTAAACTTTCACTTTCATATTCTGATAGCTTAAGGTTCATTATTGCCAACTGAATAGGCTAATCGCAAAACTTTTTGAATGCCTCTCGTAATTGGCCAGGGAAAACCACGAAAAAAAATCTAAGGTGAGGAACTAAGGATGGCCGGCCAAACAGGAATTGAACCTGGAACCTCCCGAATGCGAGTCTGAAGGTTATCGACTGAACATCCCGCTCAGTTGCTGGTGTTAAAGTCAGGGCGGGTATGGACTGGTGCGATGTGACAGTGGCTTGCGCTTCGTAAAGTTTTTTTTTAATGGTGTTTAACCCCCCGTTTTTACTACTGAGGCACCACAGACGGTGAACATTGACGATACATGAAATGGAATGATATATTGGAAAGGATATTTTTTAAGAAAAGAAACGTTCCAGACCTAAGTTTAGGGTACCTCCCCGGCATTTGCCAGTTATGAGGACTGAGGAAAACCTGGAAAAAACCTCAGTCAGGGAGGACGGTCCTGGCGGGATTTGAACCCCAGACCTCCCGCTCATGAGTCCGCGCCTTAATGACATCGGCCACCCGTGGCGGTTAAAAGTTTCTGTCACGGCGTCTGGTATGGAAGCGAACGTTCTGAGAGACTCAAATACCCTGGAGGAGGGTCCCGCCAATGTCAGAATGTTCTATCTGGAAACAACATTAGGAACCATGTCCACGTCCATGCCTCATTGCCGGTGAGCCTGGTCGCCCCGCTATCTCCTTTGTCTCATTTCTTCCTCCCGGAGGGTCCCGCGCAATAGGCGTGCGCTGGAGCAATATTCTCCTCCGACCCAAAAAATCCAATCCAATCCCCTATCAATTATTCAGTGGTTTCTCATATATTAACTGCATGATGAATGAAACATGGAAAATACAACATAGGTGTGAATGAAACATGAACGTGCTCTACACTTAAACTTTTATCTATCTAGCAAATGAGCGAGATTCCATAATTCATTACCTGTACTTTATTTAAAACATATATAGACTCAAAACGCATACTCAAGGACACCACGTCATAACATTCCTTGAAACACTTCATTAAAGACAAGCATCATACCTCGTCTTCGGAACTTCAAGGAGTTGAAAGTTGCTCAGTGGGTATAATTATTAGTCGTTCTTATCAAGGACAGTACTTCAGGAAACTAAGGTTAGTTATCTCTGCAACCAAGAGAAGCTCTTGGTAAGAAATGTGAAAATTCATCATGATAAATAAGGGTTTGATTTAAAAGGGAAAACATTTTATTTAAAAAGGACAAAAAAAAAAAAAAAAAAAAAAAAGAAAATGTTTGCTGAAAAAAGGACCTAAAATGGGACATAGGGGAATAAAACAATAAATGCATTCAACTTTCTAATATGTTTGAAGCTTAGATTTTGCCTCTTTGAATGTAGAATGTATTTCTACATGGAACATTATCGATCTACATCAACGGAAACAGTGGCGAATACTTGGTTCGGATTTTGTTTTATTTCTTTTATTTACGGACGCTCTTTAACATCTCAGGTCATCAGCGTCTCATTTAATTCAGGGCGTGAAAAGTGTTGCTGAAGGTGTTGCCTCTGCTATGCTTAATAATAAAACAAATAAAATTAAAATCTTAAGCCTGTATTAAGAAGCCTCTGAGGCAAAATTTAGCTGCCGTTTCACGCTCTGAATTGAATGGGACGCTGATGACCTGAGATGTTTAAGAGCGTCCATAAATAAACCAAATCAACAAAAATCTGCTATCTGCGACATCTTCGTAAGGGCATGCTGGGGTGATCTCTGTGCAGAACACGTATTTATTCTTTCGTTCTGCAGTATGTGTAAATACACAGCTTTTTGTTTTCCATCATTTAATGACATAAATTATCGAAAATTTTGTCATATATTGCAAAAAAAAAAAAAAAAAAAAAAAAAAAGCAATAAGGACCGCTGTTGCTGGGGGAAAAAAAAAAAAACAAAGAAGGAAAGTTAATACCGTTCTATCTTGCCTATTTTAAACACTTATATGTCCTATTATTTCGTGTTCTGTCATAAAATAAAAGGTATTCTCTTTAAAATCTAGTCACTAATGATAGCGCTCGCGCTCCTAATAATAGTGCAAGTTTTCAATTAAATGCATTAAAGTCGTTTCGTTTTCGCCAGTATACTCAAGATCATTTTTCCCCTCTTTGCAACCGTTCCCCCACTCTACACAGTTCCCCTCTCGCAGCAGCGGTAGTATTAAATTTATACGTAGGCTTTCACGGCCGGAGTTAACAAACATTTCCGGGATTTAGCTGTGGTCTAACTGTTCATTCATAAAAAATTAAAATTATGAATCGACCATTAGACCGGAAATGTTTGTTAAAATCCAGCGGTAGTATTGTTATGGCAGTGGTAGCACCAACACTACATGTATTTCTGTTAAGTGAATAGTGTATGTTTCGTAATGCAAATGGTTTCATATATGAGTGGTATTAGATGAACAGTCGAAAGTCAATGATTCATTTCTTGCAAATACATAATGCTTCCCCATTTCTCCATCAAATAGCGTTTTCCGTGGGAGGTGGTGTGTTCCTTCGCGGTTACACATATTAATGCAAGAAATATATCATCCGTTTTCTAACGAAATATAAGTCTGTATATTTATATCAAACTTCCAATGAAAGCTGTAAATGATGTTAGCGTCCCTTTTAAGTTGAGAAATCTCCGGCTGCTTAAAAAATTGGCATATTAATAAAACGACACTTATACAAATACATTAAAAGTACAAGATATTTCAATGTTGTATGAATACATTTTTAAACAATATTTCTCTTTGAATATAGTTCACTGGTTGCCAACCTGAGATATATAATTCTGTTCTCAAGCAGTGAGAAAGGGACATCGCTTCTTCAGGAGGGGGAATTGTAGAAAGAGACAGATATAGAGCTAATTGGGGATTTACATGCGTAACCTTGACTGGACTGGTCAGATTGAAACAATTATGGACGGTACACATTCGTTATCAAGTGACTCCCAATTTTGGGAAGGTAGGCAAGTTAGTGAACAGGGATTTGTGCTTGAACACTCTTGATATGCACAAGCAACTTACCTGGCCAGCTGAGGCACTCTCGGAGAGTCAAGCGGGAAACTCTGAGAGTCAGTCGCGTGCCAATGTAGAACGTTCAGTTTACAGGAAGCCATTGCGTCCACGGTGTGCCGTATTGCAGAGAGAGGCAAATAATTGCGTGCCGTGTCCAGCATCAGCCCGCGATGTTTGTATACTGGAGCGTCGCTCAATTGAACATTTGTGGCTAGGTAAAGAGGACCACCTCTAGGGCCTCCTCTCGTTATCAGCTGACTTAGAGTCTCCAGACCATGACGTACTCCATATACTGTCTCAGCGCGTATTGCAGCTGTTGATCTGGACGGCGTACCTGCAACAAAATCATCTCTATCAACATTTTGTCGGTAACAGCAAAGACGGTTCAATGATGAATAATGTAATAAATAAATGAAAGGCGAACTTATCCCCAGAAAATGCCCTTTAATTACCTACACTTCTATTGTATACAGTCAGCAAATAATCGACTGTGGTGTTACAGCTGTAACTGATATCTCCAAGTTCAATGAAATGGCTGTGTAGCTGGATTTATGACAGAAACAAGGGAGTTTGCGACCAGTTTTGTTTTTCCTCGGAGTGTTTTGCCTATGGGCGAATGCGCCGCTTGGTAGCCGTTAGCCGGTCACCCTGATAAATCACTAAAACAAACCAACCACACAACAGCACTCAAACTAATTTAAGTTGCTCGTTACTTACCAAATTATCAAATAGCTATTGAAACTGACCGCCTTTATTCTCCACACAGTTTTGGCATCTCTTTAGGAAATTATTTATCACTCGCTGTAGTACATTTTGACAACTTCCTGACGAATATTCTCTTTGAGTTATTGTATGGTGTGTGGGTTCGTCTTGTACATTATTTTTTTTTTTAATTTATCCCAGAGATAATAATCGCAGGCTGTTAAATCGGAGGACCGAGGGAGTACTAATCCCTACTAATAACTCTGAAACACATTGTAAATTTCTCTCGTGAAATTATTCGCAGTGTGAGCAGTGGCAGAGTCCTGTCGAAAAAATGCATAATCGCGCTCCCTGTCTGTTAATCCACTGGAAAAGGTGTTCACACATAAAGAACAGAATCAACTCTATGCTTTAAAAAAGAGTCCTATGATTCTTTTATCACTGAGTTAACACATAAGAATTGTACGAGGGCCATCCAGAAAGTAAGTCCCAATCGCGCCTGGAGATGGAACCACGTGTCGGATAGGAATGCGCATGCGCAGGAGTAGAGAGGAAGTATGTGGGAATAATGCAGTAAAGTTTCAGCCTTGTGACGGCCGTGGTTACCGCGCTGTGCTAGGAGAAAATGGCTGCTCTGATATTATCTCCCGCCAACTGCGAGGTTCGTGCAGTCATCCGAGGTTTGCTCGCTCAAAAGCAAAGTCCAGCAGAGATCCATCGCCAATTGTGTCCAGTGTATGGACACGACATTATGGTAAGACGATGGTGCAGGCAGTTCACTGAAGGACGAACCAATATTCACGACGACGACCGTAGTGGCCGACCGTCCCTGGTGACGGCAGAAGTGTTGGAAAGTGTGCGGCAAGCAATTGAGCAGAACCGGCGCTTCACAATTTCAGAACTCTCTTGTCAATTCCCCAGATGTCTCGCTCCCTTGTGCACGAAATTGTCTCCCGGAAGCTTGACACAATTGGCGATGGATCTCTGCTGGACTTTGCTTTTGAGCGTGCAAACCTCGGATGACTGCACGAACTTCGCAGTTGGCGGGAGACAATATCAGAGCAGCCATTTTCTCCTAGCACAGCGCGGTAACCACAGCCGTCACAAGGCTGAAATTTTACTGCATTATTACCACATACTTCCTCTCTATTCCTGCGCATGCGCATTCCTATCCGACTAGCGGTGCCATCTCTAGGCGCGATTGGGACTTACTTTCTGGATGCCGTAATACATAAAGACACCATGTGCCGTTGTAAACACACAAGCCCTAATACGTTTTATCTATAATGTGGAATTAAGAAACAAACAATACCACACACCCGGAACACTGTGCTATGACTGCGACAGTTAGCAAGGTCAACAAGTAAGAAATCAGGTACCAGTACAAATAAACATTGATGAAATTTTATCATTAATATGAAAAATATCAAAATATCTGAAGGAAAAAATGCACTTGACATATTATGAAAATTTTAAATTTAAGTGCGGCGCTGATGTGAGCTTTTAAACTTGCTACCATACATCACAAACAACTCTTTGAATAACTTAAACTTTGTAACAACGTAAAATATAATGAACATTCACTTATTTTGTCAAATAAAAATCAGTTCTTGTACACTTACAGACAAAAATAGTTTTGGGACGAATGAAGAAGCTGGTCCTTTCCATTTGAAACTCATAAGCCACTGTTACCAACATACAAAAAATATATATAGTGCGATTCCTTAATTTAGCCGTAATGTACCAATTACTCTATTCTAATGCATTAATGTTTTTTTTTTCTTTTTCCTTGAACTTCCTTTTTAATTATTACCGTTACCGATTTTTTTTTTCTCTGAACGATGCCTACATTGACTACAAACATTATGAAATTTAAAATATGACAGTGAAGTATGCAACAACAGTTAAGTACAGAGGGATTACGGGGTAAAACACAGGTTACCGATAGGGAAGAATGCTCTGATATTATGTTTGCAATACCTACCGATATTAGAAACCTCCAAGGTGTAACTTTCATCTGTGTTCCAGGTAAGGACAAGGTTGGAAGAACTGGCCTGGAGCTGAATCACAACTTCTTGGTCAGGAATCGCACTGTTGCTGCAGTTGCTGCCACACTCCACCAGGAGATTCTCGAAGAACAGCTCCGAGATGGCTGCCAGGAAATCTCGGACGGTTCTTGTGCCTCCACGCAGGCTAAAGCGGATCCTCTTCGGGTGGAAGGGCACCACTTCGCTGCCGATCTTGGTGGGACCCGTCGGTCGGGGCCATAGGGACCCGTAAGTGCCACAGGTGAGCCTACAGAGTGCTAGTGAATCTGCCGCCGCCTTATACGTTGGGTAAGTGACAGGAGACTGTGATCTTTTACATCTACCTGCATAGCAACTCCATGTCCAATGCCACCTGTCCATCAACAAGTATTAGTATAAGAAACACATGCTACTTAATTACCACAAAACTTTGCAGGTTGGGTATAGGAACTAAAAACAAGAAATATAAATACATGGTCTGTTTAATTTTCTTTCCAAATTACACAAATTTTTATATGAAATGTTATTTTTTTATTACAAAATCCGTGTTAGGCTAAGATTTGAGGGAAAATGTTTGGTTATTGCTATATTAATGAACATTTTTCATGTTATACCAGGGATAAGTCATAAGTGATGGCAACTATTTTTTTTTTCTCGCGGACAAAGGGCAACACGAATCATCTAAGATTACGATTGAACGTGAATGAAGTGTGCTTTGGAATAAAGCCACCAGATGATGTATGAGAGCTGCCTGTCTCAGCATGCCCCGAAGTTCAGTTGGTGAGCTACAGTGGTCAGGAATGGAGGTCATGTGCATATGTGAAAATAGCATTTCTCAGCGGCAAGAATGCACGGGGATGCCACAGAGAACTACGGGAAGCACTGATTGCGCATGCTCTGCCCTATCAAAAGTGTCGAGGTGGACAGAGGTTTTCCCATCGCTGGCAACGCTGTCGATGTACTTGGAGACTATTTTGAAGGCTGCTAAACACCGTGGATTACCTGAGAGACCCGTCCTGTGACGGATTTGCAACCCTGTGCAAGTAATTGTGTGTAACTTATGCTCATGCCATAATAAACCAATGTTGTTTGGTTGCCTCTGTTTTGCTTCTTCCCTACAAAGGCTGCTTATATTCAGCCTTCCATTGGTGGCACCAATCGATAGTAAATGTCATATACTTTCAATCGTATATCTTAGATTTTTCGTCTTGTCTTGTTCGCGAGAAAAAATATGACTTATCCCTCGTATATATATTATTTTTTTAAAAAATATTTTGTAAAGAAAAATTCTGAAAATAAGACAGCAAAATGAGGAGCATTTTCATGTACTCTTTTATCAGGAATTGTGTAAGCTACAGTTGAATATTTTATTTCTGCTTTTTAAATCTTCATTAAGCAACAAGATTATTGTTATCATTAATTTATTATTATTAAAATAGATTTTAATATGTAACAGAGAACATTTTGAACATTCAAAAGGATATACAAAAAAATAAATCTCTTTATCCTCCAATTCACATTCAATTTCAACATTGAAGTTTTGCAAAAAATTCAAACTTCGAAAAATGTACACACTTTCTCTTAGAATTTAAGTTCAATTAAAAAAATGAAAATGTTGTATATAAATGAACATGTCTTTCTTTTCGATTTGAAAAAAAAACTCTTAGATTTAAATTTAAATCTTTGAAAACTTAATATTGAAACATTTATGAAAAAGAAAATTAAATTTAACTTCAATACTAAATAAGTTATGCAAAAATTAGCATTTATTTGTTTTAAGTTTCAATGTTAGTAAAGAGTATGTAAAAATGAATAACGTTTTATGTTAAATTATTTTTTTAAAGTTAAATACTCAAACCATTGTTTAAAAATTCACTGCTGTTTCTTTTCAGCACTACAATTTTAATCTACAAATTCTAAACTAAAGTTCATAGAGGATCTTAAAAGACACGTACAGATTTCATTGGTATGATGCCTATAGTTTCTGAGAAGAGGGTACACTAAAATTCTCTCTTTTTGCTACATTATTATCAAAAATAAAATATTTAAAGAATAAATTGTACATTTTGCCGCAAATATATAATAATACTAGCTGATTATTGTATATGTTTAAATATTTTGAAGCAAAATTCATTCTATAATTTTTTACGTATTTCAAAACGTTAATATCTAATCGAAACGAAAACATTTTCATGAGTACCTGTCCTCTAAAGTAAAAAAATAATTCTTTTAAGGAATTTCTTAATATTATTCCTATTTCCGCCTGTGTCTCCTTCAGACTTGAATATTCAATTTGAGATAGATACAATGTGCTGGATTGGCGACACTGATAAATAATCTACCAAGCGCTGACTGTATTAAATCTGAGAATTTAATATCACGATCTAACAGAATTTGCTAGTAATTATATAATTATATAATTTTATATAAGTTTTTGATATATATTAAAAATAAATATTTTAATATGAACTAACCCAACGGTTAATTTATGCCAACAATGGGAGTGCGATGCGGAATGCAATTGTTGCTGTATTGGCATTCTATGGATTGTTGTAGCAAAAAGGCAAACACACATTCTCTTATGTTTACATTCAGGTAAGCGTAGTTGCATTTCAAAACAGTGAAATGTGATGTTGTGAGCATAAATTATTTCACGTGTTGTAGAAAACCAGCGTGTCTGACCGTACAAGTTCAGACCTATGTCGTTAAAATCACGTTCGTGACCGCAGACAAGGGCTTCTTGTGACTGTAATTCCTGACAATATGAGGTATTCAGAGAGACGGGTAAGACTAATTTGAAAATGTCGCACTCAAACAAATGTTATGTTGGATATAATAGAGGAAGTAATGCATATCTGTAGCTGTAGTCGTTATATAACTAGAGAAAATATGCAGTCAATGTTCCACATTGTTTTCTGTGTGCTGCTGGGGTACATTCAGCCCCGAACTATTTTGCTAGAATTTCCAGTTGCAGGACATGGAACATATCACTCACAAGGACAGAAATACTTACTCAGAATGTGTCTCCTGTAATGCCACTGCAGCTGTGGCTAGTAGCGTCACCACTACAGACAGAGTGGCCTTCATCACGTCCTGGAAACCAACAGACACGATTCTTAATTAACCACAACATAGCCTGTAATTTCCTTGAACCAGAAATGCCATCATTATGACTACAACATATTGTATCATACACGCTGACTTTTGGGTGCTCCGCACTAGAAGATTATTATTATTATATAATAATGAACAAAGACAATTAAATAATAGATCATGACGTAATGCTACTAAAGAAACCGCGTAAACTATTATAATTAAAAGTATTTTTCTACTTAACATTTTATTTTATACAAGGGTTACTTATTATACGGCATATTGTGAAAAAGTTTTCCTTTTTAAAATTACGACGGTCAAAAGTTCTCGGAACGACCCATAGATTGCAGTAGTTGGTTGTCAAAACCCGCCATCTTCCATAGAAACATTTATGCAATTGGAAAAGATTGCTGGATTGGTAAAGAATCGTACTAGCTATAACTGCTTGATGTAGTGCAGACGTGTGCATGAAGGGAAAAATGGCAAATATCGAACATGTTGCAGTTAAAGAAGGCTATGAATGCAACATAAATTCATACAGATATGACAAACACTCTAGGGGATGACTCTGCACCATTTTCAACTCTTTCGTGAACCATGAAGCTTAAACGCGGCCATGAAAGGTTGGCAGCGGATAACCATACGGCTTCAGAAATTATCGATAGGGTGCACAATAGTTGTGGAAAGTTGCCGATTAAAGGTGTCCAAATTTTCCAAAGTTCTAGGCATTCCAGGAAAACCCGTAATTAACTTTTGAGGGAAGAATTGTGCTTGAAAGAATTATCGGCAAGATGGATGCCGCGACTGCTGACAGGATCAAAAGCGAATCATAATGGAAATCTTTCAACAAAGTTTGCTTCGTTTTCAGGCAGATAAGCCGACTTTGTGCGTCGATTTGTAACCAATAATGAAACATGGGTGCACCTGAAACAAAACAGCAGTCTAAACAATGGAAGCATCAGATTCTACACCGCCAAAGAAGTCCGAGTGTGTGAAATCGGCCGGGAAGATCTTGACGGTTTTCTGGGATGCTAAGGTTGTGCCGCTAATTGATGATCTTATCACTGAAGCGTGTTATTATAACTTTTGAACCCATTAAACACGTGAGAAAAGACCGGGTTTATCAAAGAAAAAAGTTATTTTGCATCAAGACAATGCTCACCCTCACACATGTCGTTGCAGTAGCGAAATCAATGAATTTGCTACCACATCCGCCTTATTCCCCTGACTTGTCTCCATTGGACTTCCATTTGTTCCCTAAACTGAGAAAATTCCTTGTTGGAAAGAAACGTTTGTCCGATAAAGAGCTTAAATCATCAGTTGCGGCGGATCTGACTTTCTTGATGGGAAAAAGGCTTTGTAGCGTGACTGTCCAAGAAGCAACAATACCTTCGAAAATCCATTCCGTCATTTTATGCTTCATTCCGAAAACTTTTTTAAGAACCCGTAACCAAATCCCTATGCACACGCATCACAAAGTATCTGAGGCAATATCAACATAACAAAAGAATCCTATTGCGCAGTTCTTGTGTAAATTCAGCAAACGTTAGTGTTTTTTTTTAAAGTTAGTATATGTGTTGCAATTGTCTCACAATAGGAGAGTAATAAAATAAACGCGAAAATATTGATAATGAATTAATTTTTCTAAATATATATATATATATATATATATATATATATATATACACGTTATTAACATCAAATTAAAATTAATGTTATGACACTGTTACCTTAAATAGTTGAAGTTGCAACTTCCAAGACGCAATGCAATTAACTCTCGCCTTAAGCGCTTATCACTTGGTTGTGATAGTGTTCCAAATGATTCTGTACTGATGAACTGCCTACATGTAGATTAGATTACATTATGTGTAAATAAATACATACAGTACCTGCATCAAAGAAATGTGGGCTAATGGTGCGCGATATAAAAGTCACGTGTTGAACTCCGTTCGTCCATTCGTCAAGTACTATTGTAACGTGTGGGCTTTAGGCATTTGAAAGCAATATTTGACCCACTTTAAAGAAAATAAAACACCATCATCATTGCATAGTCTTTTCTCCTCTTGGGTTGTATGGCATTGTTACTTTTACTGATAAAAACAGTAAATAACACATTTTTTTTTTCAAAAACAAAATTCTCAACATAAGTTCCTTTGATTGCAATACATTTGGTCCAGCTGAAATCCTAATTTTTATTTCCTCGGGAAAAAAATGTTTTTCGAACCATGCAATTTTTTAAATAGTGTTTAACGCTGAACTGTGCATAATACTAGCTTACAGCACATGAACATTTCTTCCCCCAAGTCAATTTTTGGGGCTAGGAAAGAGGGGGGGAAGTCATATGGAGGGCAGGTAGAATAAGGTGGGTGGGGGTAATTGTTTCAAAGCCCAGTTAGTACTTTTGCCATCGCCACGACCGACACCTGAGTAGGCGCGTTACCCTGGTGGAATGAATGAATAGTGTTTAACGCCCGTTTTTGCTCTGGAGACACCACAGGCGATGGACACTGATGATACATGAGATGAAATGATATATTAGGAAAGGATTTTTTTTAAAGGAAGGAAGTGTTCCAGGCCTAAGTTTAGGGTACCTCCCCGGCATTTGCCATTTATGAGGACTGAGGAAAACCTGGAAAAAAAAAAAAACAAACAAAACAAAACTCTCCTCCCGTCCACGTGTCCTCACCTTAACGACCTCGGCCATTCATGGCGGTATTGTCCAATTTTGGTCGTTTCTGCTTCAACTCAATAACAAACGGTCCAATAACTTTGCGTAATATTATCTAGTCACCGCTTTACCCTTTACCAAATAATGATATTACTCCGTGAGTCTCAGAAAAAGACTGCCACCACTTTTCGCGCCAACAAAACGGTTTTGGCTTTTTTTCGGCGCACTTTCACCTTCGCCAGGTTTTTTCCTGATTTTCCCCAGTCCTCATAAATGGCAAATGCCCGGGAGGTGTCCTAAACTTAGGCCTGGAAAGTTTCCTTTCTTAAAAAAAAAAAATCCTTTCCCAATATATCATCTTATGTATCACCGCCTGTGATGCCTCAGTAGTAAACACGGGTGTTAAACATTATTCAAATAAAAAAAAAAAAAAAAAACATACTGTAAAAATTATTTAATTTTTGTGCTAAATATTCTTAATTTTAATTTCCGGAACATTTGTTTAGGTTTCCATAAGGAGGTTAACTGAGAGAAAGCAAATTTTGCTTTCTTGATTCTGACCCTCCCTAATGTTTTCTAGATACTGAAATTACTTCATCGGTTCTACTTCCTCAGCCCCTAGCATACTTCTAGAATCTGTTTTGTTATGTGTTCTCATTTCTTTGGCCCTTTGTTTATTTAGACGCAGGGCCGCTGCACGCGCAGGTCTATCTAGTTCTTGTAATTTGCTATTTATATCTGAGAATCTATGTGCCGTCATACATTGTGTGTTAATAGTTTTACATAAATGTTACTTTATAGTTACTACTTACCTATCTGTCTGTCTGTCCGCCCACCCATCCAGCCATCCTATTCTTTCTATTCTATCCATCCATCCATCCATCCGACTTTTTTATCTTGACAAGTCTGTCATAACCGAAATGTTAACATTTTATCCACTTTCTCTATTATTTTACTTCTAACCAGACCTTTTCTTTCTTAATTATCAGATTTATTAATAATCAAAAGAAAAAATCTTAATGCTGTAGGCTTTTGAATTTTTTCTTCTTTTTTTCCTGGTTTAACTCCATCAACAACGAAGGTCTAGAGAGAAGATGGATAAATGTTGTGTGAAATGAGTGTGTAAATAGCCCGGAGTCCACAACGATTCAAGTTACCTGGCATTCACCTTTTCAGAGTAGGGAAAAACTTCCGATAAAACCTTACCAAGGCAACTGATTCTGTGGGTCTCAAACCCTAGACCTTCGGATTTGCAAACAGACACGCTGACCACAAGGGAATGAAACCATGAAGGATGTCTAATACTTTAGTCCCCTCTAGTGATTTGTGCACATTATTACTATATATATATTGTCTTGAGCATCATTTTCTTTATTTCCTGTTACCAGAGTTATTCTAAAAGTTCTCGGCCTGACCCAGAGATATCGTGAAAATGGTCAAAGTACTATGACAGTTGTTAAGTATCATCCTTTCTATGGTGCTGTAAAGTTTCAGGCTCGTAAGTGTAGTCACTTGTTCGTGACGATTATGTAGAAAAATTAGGTTAACAATTTCTGCAAAGTGGATAGAACTGAAATAGGAGCTTTAATAAAGTACTTCATTTTAAAGGGTTCAACCCCAACAGAAATATAAAAGAAGTAAGATATCACATTAAAGGATTCTCCCTTTTCGTTTTCGATGGTTAAAAAGTGGTCCGCTAAATTTAAACGTAGTTGTACAGCCATTCAAGACGATTAGCGCTCAGGGCTTCTCAAAACTGCCACTACCGACGAGATGTGACAAAAATTTACAATGTAGTACGCCGAATGAAGGTAACGCATGTTCGCTGACATTACAGAGACCTCGATACGTCTTGTCCATTAAATTTTACACGAAGTTTTGAGTATGAGAAAACTTTCAGCTCGATGGGTGCCGCGTTTTTTGACAATGGACCAAAAAATGCATTCGAAAGAACATTTTGGCAAGAGTATTGACTTGTTTAAACACAATTACAGTGAGTTTCTCCAACGTTTCATAACAGTAGGTGAAACATGGATTCATCACTACACGCCAGAGACGAAGGAGCAGTTCAAACAGTGGGTGGAAACAGGTGAAAGTGCACCAAAGAAAGCAAAAACGGTTCCATCTGCAGCAAAAGCCATGGCTGCGGTTCTCTGGTATTCTCATGGTGTGATGCTCGTAGACTGCCTCTAGAAGGGCAGAACCATCACAGATGAGTATTACGCTTCACTGCTGGACCAGCTGAAGGATGCTGTTCTGGCTAAACTTCCATACCTTGTGATCTTTAATCACGATAATGCGCCTTCACACACATCTGGGGGATTGTTGCTGCAAAACTGCATTCAGTTCATTCGCTTCCAAATCCGCCAGATTTGGCTCCCAGCGATTACCTTTTGTTCCCAAACCTGAAGAAATGACTGAATTAACAACAAATGATGTTGCTGAAGCTGATACATAGACTTATTTTCTACAAATGGGCAAATTTTATTTTACTGACGGTATTAAAAAGTTGGAAGGTCGTTAGACTAAGTGTATTCGTTACAAGGTGACTATGTTGGGGGGGGGGGGGAAACATCTCTGAGCTCTTGTATTTTCTTGGTCAGACTGAGAACTTTTAGACACTCCTCGTATAAAGGTAAATTAAAACAGTAAAATATTTTATTAATCCATTGGAACACTGCAACATGAAAAGTACTAAGTCGCATAAAATATCATATTTACAGTTAAAAAAAAACTGCTTAAGAAAGCAACGCCTCCCACGAAGAACTCTGAACAGTTCACACACAGTATCATCATTCATGCAAATTTTTTTTAAATCGCAGGGCAACGTCCTTCATACGCCTTCATGTGGCGCCCCCGTTCCTGTGAGGCGACTGAACCAAACAAAGCCACTTTCATTTGTATGGATTTTAAAACAGGTGATAGGCGCGAAACCGGGACACTGATAAGCCGGCAATATGCATATGAAATTTAGATATGAAGCGGCTGTTTTGTAAGGCAGCTCTCGTGTGATCGTGTAACATAAAAATAATAAACATGTAAGCTTCATTTTCGGTCACAAAGAATATAGTCGATCTTACTGAACAGTTTCTTATGTTAAAAATAGCTCTTGTAAATTGCTTCACGTTTCAATGCACCTCTCGTGTAAAAATTGGTAAGAATGACGATAAATTGTTTTTAATATAACCAAAACTTATCCTAGTAATACAAAAGAAAATTAAAAAATTCCTATTTTGATATCTGTTTTGCAAGGGGGAAAAAGGCAAATCAAGGACCAAGGAATGACAAATAATAATAATAATAATAATAATAATAATAATAATAATAATAATAATAATAATAAACCATTTTTATATACAGTGGTGAAAAAATGTATTGTATCACCTCCCTTTGCATTCATAATTATGACTTTGGCAATAATTAGGTATCCATTGTTTTTGTTTCTTGTGTATTCTTGTCCCCATTGTTGGTTGGTTGCTAGTGGCTATTGGGGATGCTAATATTTATCATTTCTTCCCTAACTTCCCAAAAAAGAGCTTACAAATTATTTTTCACCTGTTTATTGCTATCAAATTGGCTGCATTTCAATATATTTTTTTTATTTAAAATAGTTTTCATGTCCTTACACAGTGGGCAGTGGTTGTCCTTAATTAATTTCATCCTGAAGAGATGTTCTGACAGGCAATCATGCCCAACAATTAAGTGAAATTGGGCAACTCCAATTTTTCTTGGTTTCAATAAAAGGTGTTTGAAAGTATTTAGATCTTCATATGGTTTTCCTTTAAGTTTTTGTTTGATATTTTGTCTCCATTGTTGAACTACCAAATGCATTTTACTGAGCAATACTGTTTCTTTTTCTCAGTTTACATTGCAGATGTACAATTTCTTGTTGAAACATTATGGTGGCTAGGTGAGAAAAGGAGTGAATTAACGACAAGGAAGAAAAGTGCTATCTTTGCTTATTCCTCAGTAGGTCTAAGCACTAGAGACACAGTCCCTTTAGAACAGATTTCATCAGCCTACCATTTCAAGAGTACCAAAGAAACACAGGGAGAAGAGGAATGTTGACCGGGTGAAAGGAAAAGAGCATTTACTCCAAAAGAGAACATGGTACTAAAAATAATTTATCTCAGTGATCGTTGTCTATCATCCTCAAGAACTGAAGCGACATGGAATGACATGTGTGACATCTCAGTGACCAGCAGAACTACCCTGCCCTTCGACCCATAAAGAAACCTTTGGTAACTGAAACAACGAGACAGAAGAGAGCACAGTGGCAAAAGAGCATGCAGCATTAACAGTAAAGATATCAACAGGGTAACTTTTTCAGATGAGTCAACCACATGGCTCTGATGAGAAGGTGTACGTACATGTGTTGCAGAGTTGGTGAACAACTGCTGCCTTCATGCATAACACAAACAGTGAAGCACCCACAAGGTCAGATGAGCTGAGAGTACATTTCCAGTCATGGTATAGATCATATGAACTTCGTAAATGGCACTGCTAATGCAGACGTCTACTTAGGCATCCTTGAAAACGAACTGATGCCCACAGTGCGAGACAATTTACGCGATCCTTCAAACTGTATTTTTCAAGATGACTCTGTTCCCTGTCTCAGGGCTTTGAAGATAATTATTTTGACTGACACTTGTATTAAATTAAAATATAGGTAGTGTTGATGCTCTTATCAGTCATTTAAACATTTCAGTTAAAAGTATTCCTTAGAAAAACAGAGTGAAGATGCAAGACTGACCTTCAAATAGCCCGGATTTGAATCGATTGAGAACTGCTGCAAGTATATGGAGAAAGCTCTTGCAAGTAATAAGCCAAATAATAAAGAAGAACTCTAGGGGACAATTGTATGCATGTTATTTCATGAACTGACTCAGGAATACATTAAGAATTTTATTTTCTCAATGACCAAACGATACCAGGCACGTGGTGGACCAACAAAATACCAATGAAAATAATGCAAGCGATTGGGCAACTGGATTTTGTAAATATTAAAATGTATATTTATTAATATACTATGTCTTATTAATGAATGTTATAACCCCATTATATAATTAATATTTTAAAATAATAAACAAGCAAATTTGCCCACTGTCTACTTGACTCTGTTTAGTTCCTATTTTAAATAAACATGTATACTAATATACAACAATAATGTCCTAACACATTTATGGAAGAAAATGGGGAAAATAAAAACAATAAATAAAAAAAAAAGCAAAGGATCTAATGAAATTATTAAAAAGAGTTAAAGGTGATGCAATTAAATTCTCCACTACTGTACTTGCATGACATTCTGAAGTGAAGAGCGTATGTGTAAAAGTGTACATGAGGACGTTCAGCGTACTTACGTTGGTGAAGGTGAACAACCACCCAGCATCTCTTCTAAGCCACCCACACAACTCCACTGCCGTGCGGTCTGACCTGAATGCTGCCCAGTTATCGTCTGCAACAGTCGCTTGCAGACACTTTGCCGAAGGTTTTATTCGCACTGCGCATGTGCAGACGCCTTCACTCAACGCTCCGGATACAACACATACTTTTTTGCTTATCGTGTTGATACCACATCTCTTGACACCCCGGTTGTCAGTTACAAATTAATTGCCAGCTAAGAGATTGCACAAGAATTTCATTTGGACAATAATGTTGTTGGAGATGACCAGGGCTACTAAGATAAATTGGTGAGAATTGCATGGTCATAGAGTCGAAAACACTCAGAATTTGGTTAGATTTTAGACGTTTCGGCGAATGTTGACTAAGGTTACCAGCTTTTTTTTTTTTTTTTACAGAATCCATGATCATTTTCCAAATTTCACGGCATATTTTTTAGATAGAAAAAGAGAGCTCAATTATATGTTTGCTGTTATATAATTACAGTTTTGAGCGTTTTATGTCAAAATAATACTTTTTAATACTAAACAGCTTTTATTTTAATTTTAAACCAATGAAATGTTGCAGTGTCTCTTCATATCTTAAAAATTAAAATAAATCACTTTGTTGAGAATATCTCTTCTTGACTCTAGTGCTGCAATTTTTGGCAGATATGGTAAAGTTATTTAGAACAGCTAACATGGCTTTAACAGCATCAATTCCAAGCATCGATCTCTGTGAAATCCACATCAAGTTCGTTGAGGAAACACTTTCTCCACTGAGGCATTAACAGAGACACAATTCAACCTACTTTTATAGCTACATTTGTTCCAGAGAATACCGTCACGGGTAGCTGAGGTCATTAAGGCGCGGACTTGAGAGTGGAATGTCTGGGGTTCGAATCCGCCAGTACCGCCTTCCCTGACTGAGGTTTTTTTCCAGATTTCTTCAGTCCTCATAAATGGCAAATGCCGGGGAGGTACCCTAAACTTAGGCCTGGAACGTTTCCTTTCTTAAAAATTCATTTCCCAATATATAATTTCATCTCAGGTATCATCAGTGTCTACCACCTGTGGTGCCTCAGTAGTAAAAACGGGCATTAAACACCATTAAAAAAATAACTCCATCTTGAGCACCCATCAGCACCATCTTCATTCCATTTATTTATTTTGTCTTTGGTCATATATTGTTTCAATGAGGAAATTTCATCAAATAATTTCATTCTCGTTTAGATCAATTTCATTCGGTATTGGAGACACTCTTCAAAGTGTTTCCCTCTGTGGAAGAGTTCTAAGCAAGATGCTCTCCATACATGTTACACCCATAGAGTGAGAACCCCATGCAGTTAGATATTCAATAGCTGTTCACTTGACACAGTAAGACGTTCTAGGTCTGTACAGGAACCATCTTCTTCAGGCTTTTTTACAGAGGTTGGAATGAATCTATCATGTTTCCTTGACTGAAACTTTTCCATCAAAATTTTCGGAATTATACAAGATTACGCTGCAGTTACTTCTCCCCCTTCATCTTGAAGTATAGCATTATGAAATAATGGAAGAACTGAGCTAACAAACTCAACCGTAAGAGAGTGACCCACCTCTTTAACATCACTGGACATTTCTCTTCAGACATAAAGAAAGATTGACAGTAGTGACAGCAATCTCTCATTACTGTAACTGATCGTGCTCCTGTCCAACGTGCATATCTGTTTTCGTTCAACTCTTACTGTAAATATATTAAAAGTAGCTGACAAATTTCACCGCAAGTTCTTCAATATCTGCAGGGATTGAATTGATAACACTTATGTGTTATATGTGCATCACAATCCAAACCAAGTTTTCTTTACTTTGTTCAGAATGTTGTTTGCACATTTTCTCGTGTTGAAACCGTAACAACTTTCTTTTGCAGCCCCCAGTCTTTGATTATCTGAAATGAGTTACTGTATATCATTTGAGCATTTTCTGCTCAAGTTCTGTCATTTTATTCCTGATCGATATTGATTTATTACTATTTACATGCACATAACGAACAAGAACTGGAAGTAATTTAATATGATAATGACTGATGAACAGTCACAAATGAGGCTCCGTCAATTTCTTCAAAGGCGTCAGCCATTGCCCACGATGCAATAGTGTGTTTCACAATAGATACTTACACTTTTGTTCTATAACAAGTAAATTTTGCCTCATTAAACTTTTTGATCAAACCGGAAGTACAATCCATAGATTTGCAACTTTGGTGATCCTTCACCGTATGGAAAGCTACAGTTTCTTCCTGGAGCGCAGTATTGATTTCACTTTTATCTGGCATAATTTTATTAAAATATTTGACACTTCTGTCTTACTGCTTTCCCGAATCACGAAACTTTTAGTTGCATAGTTAACAAAATGCAGCGCTGTTTTACTCCTGCTTTGAGAAATGGAAAAATCTTCCAACATAAAAGTCACCAATGCCACCCATTTGAGTTCATTTTTATTATTATTATTATTATTATTATTATTATTATTATTATTATTATTATTATTATTTTACATTTTGCTCGCTGCAACATGCTGAAACACAATGAAGTCACAAAGCTAATAAAGCAGGTAGAATATGCAGTCACTGTTGTCAGGTTGTGGAAAACTAAAATCCCTTTCAGTCAAGTAAACAAAGAAAATCTCTAAATCGTTGAATATTACATCACGTTTCATCTTTATCAATTGCAGTGACATTGCAATTCAGGAGCCCAGTCATACTTCCCTTTCGAATTTTAGTGTTCGAAATTACTTTTCAAGACTTAGGGCAGAAATTTGTAATTCCAGAGACGTAAAATGCAATCCGGGTACAGATTTTGTCCATTGAGAGACGGGACTGTCGTCTGGTAACCTTGTTCTAGCCAGACTACTTGCGTTCGGTTGATTCAAAATGGAAGGTTCAGTTACCATATCCAGTACTTTGATAACTAAACTCTACTACCGTAAATCTCCAATAATTATGAAGTTTATTTAGCTCTTACTTATTTTTAGAGTAATACCGAGCGTAGTAATAAAATATTTCGTGAAAATAAAACGCTAGTTAAAGCCGACATGGAGAGAGGTTACACATTTTGTCAATACCAAAAGCAGGACATCAATGGTGATCGAAATCGAAATTTGACTGATTTAGCAGTAAAATTCTATTAATACTTGTGTATGATTAATAAACGTAACATATACATACTCTTAATCTGTTGCTTTTCAAACATTGTTGAACGTTAAACAACTTTTACAATTAAAACATTTTTAATGTTGTTTAACGCCCGTTTAACTACTGAGACATCACAGGCGCTGGACACTGATGATACATGAAATGAAATGATGCGAAAGGATTTTTTTAAAGGAAGGAAGCGCTCCAGGACTAAGTTTAGGCTCCCCGGCGTTTGCCTATGTCAGGACTGAGGAAAGTCTGGGGAGAAAAATAAAAAAACTCAATCGGGAAGGACGGTCCTGAACTCCAGACCTCCTGCTCACGAGTTCGCGCGTTAAAAACCTCGGCCCTCTGTGGAGGTTACAAACATATCAGCATATTCAGTCCTGGGCGAACCCATGCTCACCAACTTCCTGCGCTATATACAAAGTTTTACCTTTTTTATATAATTTTAAAATTTTCTTGACAACTACAATTATTGCAATTTGGATTTGGTTTTAGAGACAGAGCAGGATATATCGGTTTCTTCAGCTTTGCTCAACGGCTGGCCGTTACGCCCCAATTGGAGGCACCTCTGGAAGAAAGGAAGGGAGGCTTCAGGCGGCTAGAAGGGACGAACATATTCGGCGCACTCCTCCCCTCTCCAAGGCTAGAGCCCTTCAGAAGAGCGTTTCCATATAATAAAGCTTGGGCAGTAACCTTTCCAAGGCGCAAGTCACCGTTAAACCTCACCAACCCACTCGCCTGGCTCTTTCGGCTGTGTAAAGCACAAAATGAATGACATGACATGAAGTGGGAGAGTGGAAAATAAGCAGGATGTGATATGCACTCAAAATGAAGATGTTTTGTATTATTATACTGTGTGAGTACACACCTCGACTTTTCGACGTTAATGCAGGTTTTCAAGTAGATCGCTGTTAGCATTGCGTTCGCTAGGACAAGTACCTGAGAGCGTGAGCATCACTTTACCGGCTGACACAGCTGTGTGGAACTTTTTTTTTTGGTTTTTGGCGACGATGAATACCGTCACTCTTTGCTGACTCGCTGGTCTCTGGCTGAAAGTAGTGGACCAGACTGTGCGCTTTAGCAAAACCACCTCCTTCGGTTTCATGACGTCATATCGTAAACATCCACACAACGTTCTTTCAGTTGAGGGCTGAATTGTTTTGGTACTCACCTATCGGAGACTGTGTAGTTCTGCAGAATGTTGTGGACAATGTGGTGCTCAGAGCAACAACTCATGTTCAGTTCTGCATCCAACTCATAGATTGTTACGCGCCGATTGTCTTGTTATCACTCTCTTGTTCTACTTCAGTGATAGTGTCGGTGTAATCGCAGAATGCGGTCGACCACATCGAGCTGCATCAATCACAGTTGACAGTCTACTTCGGTACCTCTGATAAACCTACTGTAGTGACACACAGCAATTTTGATGTTGCCTCTTCATTCTTCGATTGTTTCTCGCTCTCACCAACCTCCTAAAAATAAATAAATAAAAAAAAACTGGATATCCTCGCTGCTCTGTCACATTTTCCAAAATGCCAAATGCGCTTGTTCCTCTAGCTAGCAGAAAGGCATAGATATCCGTTATTTATATGTGCAGTACGACTCTCTAGTACATTGTACTGAATTTTAATTGCTAAATAAACGTTACTTTTTTCAGCTTCGTATTTGCCCCATCTGTTGCGCGTGATGCAACTTCCTGTTCAAATTCGCAGTTAAGAATACGTTGCCCAATAAGTAACATTTGCTTCAGAGTACTCCAATCACTGAATGTTAATAGAATTTCCACAAATGAACGTTAAATCAACACAATCCTTTTGAGGAAAAGGATAAAATATTGTTTTTTATTTTATCTATAAAGGATAGAAGAATTAACTGTATCATGTCGTTTAGTGTTAAAAAGTAACATGTATGACGGGTGTTTAAAAAAGTTCTCGACCTGACTCAGAGATGGCATGAAGATAGCTAAATTAGTTGTTAAGTGTCACCCTTTAGATGCCGCGCTGTAAAGTTCCAGACGCGTAAGTGTAGTCACTTAATTGTGAACGATCGTGTAAACAAACTAGTGTTAATATTTTCTACAAAATGGATCAATTCCAACCCAAGACCACAGGAATAGTAGTCACAAGCGCTACCATTAGACCACGAAGATGGTCACCTTTTTGTTATGAATAAAAATTATGCAAAATAAAGTAGAATTTATAAATAAAAAGACAGAAATAAATTAATAGAATCGTTTTGAAATTTAAACAGTGTGAAAATGCCCAAAAATATTTATTGTTCAAAAGAAGACGTTGAAAATGGTCACATTTTGCTACGAAATGAATGGTGTAATGTCTAACATAGTCACAACCCTGCTTCGGAAATGTCTCTGTTTCTGTTCTTATGAAGGCGGTTAGAGAGTAACAACATCTCTCTATGTGTCATGTGTCAATATTCTATGATCACACGTCATTCTGATGTTAATTCATTGTTTGATAGTTCTTAAACACAAACATTTCGAACAAAAGTGAAAAATGAATAAGATTGGTTTCCTGGTGTGATTTAGTTATTTTTTTCTGAAAAAGAAAACATCAACGGAAGTACTTGAGAGTGTTTTGCCTACACTGAGTAACGCATATTATATCCTTCCTATGAAACCGTTTGACTTCGGGTAAATGAATTGGAACTTGGCAGAACAAGAATGAAAGATGCACCACATCCTGGAGCTCCAAAATCAACTGTGAGGGCAGAAATCATCGATAAAGTGCATTATATTATTTTAGCTGACAGATGTGGAAAGTGCGCGAGTTATCAGAGGCCACAGGTATCTCGTCTGAGCGAGTTAATTTATTTTTCACAATGAATTAAACGTGATTGGATTCTTCTTAAATATTTCCAAACATTCTGCTGTGTTCGCATGCAATTTCACTTTTGTTCCATGGTGAGTAGACGCGACACCCATTTTGCTCAATTTCATTCATGACTTTCCGACAGGACTCTACAACAATACATACAGCCCATGTCACCTTGCATGCAGTTCACGAAATATTCGACGATGGAGTCATCAGTAGCAACATATGGGCTCCTGGGCCCCCCGATTTAACTCCCTGCAATTTTTATCTCTAGGGGGCATTAAAGGAAAATGTGTACAAGGCAAATCCACACACATTAGATGAACTGAAAAATAAAATTCCTGAAGAAATTTCTTCCATTTCTCAGAGGGAACTGCAGAGGTCAATGGTTAATGTCATAATCAGATGACAGATATGTATGGAAAATGAAAGGAGGCAGTTACCAGCATTTTCTTGCTTAATAATGGTGCATTTTAAGTGTTTTAAGTGTTAGTAATAACATACGCAACAATCATAGTTGCGGCTTCTTGATTGTCATTCACAGCGGTACTAGCTCGAATCGACCGGCCGACCGACCGCCATTACGCGTGGAGCTGTACCACAAAGGAAAAATCACTCAATATGTGAAGGATTCAACTTCCGACAGTTTTATTTGTAAATGATATGAACATCAGTACTGTCGGGTTGTTTGGGTAAAGGAAAAAAAAAAAAAACCCATGGAAAACAGATAACTGCCTTTCTACATATCATTAGGGTAGGTAGGTGCACTAGTTTCCGGCCTAACCACTTTCTAGGTATGATAAAGGTATGGTAAAGACAAAAACTATATTTCACTTTTAAATATATTTACCTTTATTGCAATACACTTCTCACATCTTTGAATTAACATTTTAATCCCCCCCCCTCCAAATATTAGGAAGTCTTGTCTGCAAAATGGACATAAACAGCATCTATCACTTCATCATACTTAAATTTCCTTCTTCAAAGGCCCCTCTTGAGTTTTGAGAAGAGGAAATAGTCACTGGGAGCTAGATCTGGGCTGTTGGGTGGGTGGTCGATCTCCTTGAAGTCACATTGCTTCACAGCTTCCTTTGCAACAAGAGCTGCGTGCACAGGCGCGTTGTCGTGAAGAAGGTGCACACCATCACTCAGTTTTCCTCGCCTTTTCTCTTTGATGAAAGCCCGTAGTCTGTGCAGTAGGCCAGCATAGTACTCCCCATTTACTGTGGTGTTCCTCTCCTTGAAGTCAATGAAGAATATTCTTCACAGTCCCCAAAGATTGTGGCCATGATCTTGTTGGTTGACTGAGTGATCTTGACCTTTAGAGGCGGTGCTTCGCCAGGTTTATGCAATTCCATTGATTCTCTTTTGGACAAGGAATCATAGTAGAGGACAATAGTTTTATCTCCTGTAACAATGGTTTGCAGAACTTCTCTCTTGTTGCCACGGCAGAGCTCCACAAATGCCTGACAACAGATGACTCGTTGCTGCTTTTGGGCTGAGGAAAGAAGTCTAGGCACCCACCTTGCACTAACCTTATTCATGTTTAAATATTCATCAATAATTCGAAGGACTGTTGTTTTAGAAACGGCCAACCTTGCTGCTATTTCTGTAACTTTGAGCCGCCGGTCTTTCATAATTTCTCTTCCACAAGAGCGACGTTTTCAGGAGTGAGCACCCCCAAGGGCCGACCTGCACGCTCTTCGTCTTCAATGCTTTCTGGACTCATTCGAAAAAAATTGGCGTATTCTTTTACGGTAGAATATGAGGGGGATGCTTCCCCAATCGCTGTTTAATTGCATTTGGAGTAAGTTCTTCTTTTGTGAAGAACTTAATAACAGGTCGAAACTGCATTATGAACATGTCACAATCTTCTACACATAGCTTTCTTTATGCAACTATATCTGAACAACTGAACACAGAGAAGCTGAAGTTACAGTTGCACTTATTTACTTAACAGATAAAGTAGAACACCAGATAAGGATTTTGTGAAAGCGATAATCCTTATCGGCAAGGCCGGAAGCTTATGGACCTACCCTCGTATGTTGAGCATTTATAATGCATGTAAAAAAATGTTTGTGTTATTCAATAACACAAAATATACCCTTATAAGTTAACTACACTGCGTGCTGTAATATTTTGGATGGCACTGTTTTTTGCGTGTTTTATATGTCTTTAAGCACCTACACAAAAACACGTGTATCTATGCCAATTAATAATAATAATATAGACTTACCAGGTTTGAGCTGATCGATTGACATCAAGATTGGGCTGTAAGGGAAAATATAAAAATGTATTACGACTAATATACGTCTTTTATTTTTGTTTAAATTTTTCGACAAATAACAGATCAACATTACTGCTTGAATTAACAATATATTCGTAATATGACAAAGTAAATGCTCAAGACTGTAAAACATACATTGATATGCAAAAGAATAACTAACAACAGCTGTCTATAAGTGCTTTAAACAGAACGGCAATGCGGATGTTTCACACACTAATTCCACCGAGTGCTATTAAATCTCCGTTTAAGCTAACCACGATTAAGTTTGACAGCCGTCCTTATTGCAATGCAACGCATTTCAAGGTGAAATGCAATGCGCAACTATAAAATGTATATATGCAAACGTATGGGCACATTCCTCTACTACATTACACTTTTACATTTACTTTTTTGTTTTTTTTCGGAAGGCCACATTTCGACTACACTTAAAATATTCAACATAGACTTCACTCCGTCACTGTTGAAGACAAAGAAGGCGTTTGTTAAAAGGCTGATTAGCGCTAACGGGCGGATAAAATGTTTGCGAACTGTAAGTTGCAAATGTGCCTAGATTTGGCATATTTTCCTGATCTCGGCTATGGGTTTTACCATGTGAAACATCAGCCCACTGCTGCAGGACATTGGGAATAAAATGATGTTTTGAATCTGCGCAAGTTATACCAGCAGTAAAATACTGAAAAATACGAGAAGATCAAGAGAACTGGTGTACTCAGCTGTAAATATCAGTGCTTCAAAGTGATAGCATTTGGTACTATGAACATTTTTTTTTTTAGATAATTCAATGTTATAAATATGTTCATAAATAAAGAAGAGGGTTTTAAGATTTTGTTGTGGAATATCTCTGAGAGAATTGTGAATATCTAAAATATAATTAAAATAAATTTTCTGACAAATTAGTCGTGTCATAAATACCGTCACACGTCTGAATACTTCCAATAACTGAATGAAACTAAAATCACAATATTGTGGGTCCTTAATAAATAAATGATTAGATAGTTTTATGAAAAACAGAAAACATAATAATGGAATATGAGGAAAAGAAAAAGAAATGCTATGACTGGATTTTAAAAGTTTGGAAAGGAAAAGTTGCAGTCAATTTTTAACTCTAGGGCCACGAGGAAATGTGTGATCGTTGAACACCAGGAAGACCTTGTAGCGTTCATAAATACAAAATTAATTACAAAATACATGGAGAATTTCTCACCGTTGACCTGCAGGAAAGAAAATAAGAAAACTAAACAACAAACATCAAAACTTTTTGGAAGACAAAGATCAGAAAATCAGCGAAAAGTTTATTCTTTGGTGATGACAGGGAGAATGTATGCCTGGTCATTGCTAGAAGTGCCCCTGATAGTGCAACGAATTCAAACAGGTCACCCTTACGAGGAAGTTGTTTATGATGGGAATTGGTTCTAGGATTCCCTGTCAAGAAATTGTTCAAAACTTGTTCTTCTCCATATAGCCAAAATTATGTGACTGGAAAACAACCTGCCTTTGACAGTACTTTGCGGATCGCAAATTGTGCACGGCGTTTTCTTATAAATAATGTTTGCATTTCATGCCTCCTTAACAAGAGTATTTATGGCACAACTGTATATTAAATATTATTTACATAATTAAAACATGTATAATGCTGCACATTCCCCACCATTCTTGATCACTTATATACATGCAAGACAATAACAACTAACTCTCAGTCCTGCATCTTCTTTTTTCTCAGTCGCTCTCTACATCATTTCATTGCGTGTACACTGCAGTCCCTACAAGCCATATGAAATACGTTACATCGTTGGATATGGGCACTAACCTACGTCAATTTTCTCCAGTTTTTGGGCCAAGTTACGTGAAACACACTGTCATCTTACATCTTGACTCTATATTGTCACAGGACTCCCAAATAAAAATGGGATTACACTAGCATACAGTAGACTGTAAAACTTAATTGTTTTATTAAAAAACGAAGAAAATAGGGAAGAGGTGTGTATTTCATGGCATCACTAGCCTATAAGTGTCTTGTCAACAAAATTTTAGATAAGCTATTTTCACCAAAGTGTGGAAATAAAACTTGGATTGCTGGTTAGTCCTGGAGAGAGCAGTGGAGTGTTGCTGGCTGGTATCGCGTGATCAGGTAGCCAGCAAATTACGTAACGATCTCTCTAGTATGAGAAAGTTGTCAGTTTAGCTGGCGCCGTTCTTTTTACTAGTGCCGCTGGCCGCCGAGGTGGTGGTGGTGGCTGTAGAAGTGGTGCTGGGGGCGGTGTTGTCGGAAACTGGGGGGCGATCAGGGGTGCGACATCCACCTCTCAAGTCTTCCGGCCCGGCCGCTGCATCTGCCGCCGAGTCAGTCTCTGCAGGGGGCGGCGGGCCAGGACTAGGGGGAGGGCTGGCACCCCCACCTCTCATCGAGCAGGGGCACACCACCTTGCTGGAGAAACTAGTGCCACCTGTCTGGTGCTGATGCTGCAACCTGCACGGTATAAGACACATTTGAGCATGGGGCAACTTACAAGGAATAAGCAAAAGAAAGAAAGAAAGATAACCAAGTCACGAAATGAAAGAAAAGTATGTACAAAGTACGAGAGCTGTTCAATCATGAACTTTATCGGCATAATTTCTCCCGCTAAAATTTCACTTTACAATATTTTGTTAGCTTAATGTACACGAGGTACTAGTTTCATTGTTGTCACTTCTGGTTCCCGCCTGTGAGAGATGTGCAACGAACAATATTGTGGTATATGGGGGGGGGGATTAATTATTAAACATTGTTGATACTACGGGGACTAACAATAGCGTCGGTTTATTTATTGTTGTGCACGTAGGCCAGGTGGTTGTGTTCGTGTTTCATGTGCTATGCATGTGATAGTTACATACTGGAACTTGGGAGGGGAACTAGCTCTGCGCATGCGTTACGTTTTTAGCTGATGGAGGCTTCTAAGAGAAGAACGTACGCCACATGCTCCGAAGGGCTACTGTAGCAATAGGCAACTGAAGCAACCGATTCGTAATTAATAGATCAGATGTTTCTGATCTAAGTTTGAATAATAGTAAATAGGAGTCACATCCATTATTTTCTACGGATTATTTGGTTTTAGATAGGGATGTCTGATATATAATTCGATTCTTAAGGGATAAGCTCGCCCTCATTTTTGGCCAGGTGTTAGTGTTGTATGGTATAATGTGATTAAAGCGAGTGATTCTTAAATTGGGCAGTGACATATTGTTTGAGGCCGGGACAACATGCTGAAATTCTGCTTTCTTTTCAACAAGTCTTCAGCAGAGGCCTATAGGGAGTTCGTTCGCTGTCAGTTATGTCATCCCGGTGGGAAAAGGCCTCCCGAAAGTTTATCTGGAACACTGAAGGCCCTACTCTCTGAGCTATATACCGTGTCTATTGTGCTTGCAAACCGTTTTATTTTCTCGTATTAATTTACCATTCATTTGTCAAAATTCTATTACATTACAAATCATTGAAGTACAGTATAAAATTCTATAGCAATGATGTCATCCAAGAATGTTGTATTTTTAACTTCGTATTTCTGCAGTGAAAACAGATTTTGAAAATAAAACCTTTTACTATTATAATTACTTATTTGCAATAATGTAATATATGAACGTTGTTTTGCATTATTATTGTTCAGTTGCTTCTAATGACTACTAATTTCTTCCTCTTCTTCTCACTGGCTCTACAACCCCGTGTGAGCCTTGGCCTGCCGCAGCGACCTCTGCTTCCTCTACCACAGTCTCATGACTTTATTGATAGAGAGCAGTATTGCAGGAGGGCATGTTATCAACAAGCTGGCATCCCGCAGGTCGGCTATTACATGGCTCCCTAGATCGAAGAACGCTATCTTTCCATCAGGCAGTGTGTTTGCACAAGTGTTTAATTATAATGAGCCGTTTCATAAATTTCCATGAAATTTATACAGAAGACTATGTTTATTTAGAAACGTTAATTTTGTAGTTTATTTGCAAAAAAATGAAGCAAACTATAAATTGTGTCAGTTAAATAGTGAGAATATCATTTTTGTTATGACGAAAACATTGTTTTCATATGAATATTTTCCAATTACGTTTTTCAGTACCAAGTTCACGTAGTTTTTCAGATTGCATATTCATTCTGTTAATTTAAATAACAGGATTTTAAAATGTAATACTAATATATTTTTCTTGAAATTCTTGTGTTAATAAAGATAGGAAATATATATGTGAAATTTAATGAGCAAAGTCTATAATTAAGCGGTTGTGAAAGTTAACATTATTATAAAGTAATTTTAATGCCCATTTTCAATTTTATAATATATATATTCGTCAATTTAGACCTTATTTTAGCCGCCAAAATATTGTTTTTAATGTCTAAAAGTTCCCTGTCTATACAGAGGTTGCCAAAAAATGTATCCACACTTCAAGCAAAGAAAAAACTGTGTTAACGTAACAAAACTGAATTCACACAAACAGAAAATGATGAGCACTAATCATCTTAGACTTTTACAGTTACAAAGTTGCTCAAAATTCCCACCATCGGCGTCGATACACTTCTGAGTACGTTGAACTACTGATTGAGCAACGTTTACGAAAGTGTCCTCAGCGATTGCAGCACATACCGTTTCAATTTATTCCCGAAGTGTTGTCAGTGAAGCTGGTTTTCAACGGTATGCAACATTCTTAAGAGTTCCCCATAGGTAGAAGTCCAACGGAGCTAGATCCGGAGAACGCGGTGGAAACTCAATCGGACCTCTTCGTCCTGATTGTCATCAAGGTACGCATGTACATCTCGGTGGTAACGTGGTGGTACAACATCCTGTAGGAAGTGAAATTCCTCATTTCCATGGAGTGTATGAATGACGGGTAAGACGGAATTGTTGCGGTTCTGTTCTGTACACACATCCCCATTGCCTTTGAACTTCAACAACATTCTCGATTTTCCAATACCACGTCAAAATTGCTTTCCGCAGTTCAAACAATAATCTTGGCTCCATTTTGTTGCAGCAACGATAGCATAACATTATGTGAGTCACATCTGTTTACAGAACATCATACGATAATCTTGACTTCATTTGTTCATTGTAGATTTACCTGTCACGTAGCAACGCTATCATAATGTATGTGAGTCACATCTGTTTACAGAACATCATACTACATATTACTGTTGTTTTTCGGTTCAACTTTGTAATATATTAAATAGATATCTACTGTGAAAGTGTGTATATATTTTTGGCCACCCTCAGTATATAGATATAGCATAAGGGGGGGGGGGTTGTTATAGTTAGCATTAACAATTAGGTGATCGAACCAAGCTATATATTCGTTGGTATCATGTGGAAGAGTATGGGGGAGTAGTGTGCCCATGCGCATGGACGAATAATTGGACTTATCCTTACAGACAGAGGCTGTTCTGCAGCTACAGTACCGAACGGCAGTGGAAAAAGCCGAATTTCAGGGAATGCTAGAGCGATATACAAATCTTAAACGGTAGTCTATTAATCTATCAAGCTTGGTAGTGTAAAGTGTACAATAAATGCAGGCGTAGAGAACACAGCGGTTACGGAACACAGGAAAACAAGCAATCGTACGTCTAAAATTAACCATGTAGTTTAAAATCACATTCGTTTTAGTTATTGAACAGCTAAGTACAATTGGAAACGTTAAGCTAACAATATAACACGTAAATAAAACGATAATGACACTTGTTATTTTCTCTCTGGAAGAACCTTCGCAAATTCGACCTGGTAAGGAGTGCGCTTTGTTTACTCAGTTCCCGTGTGATGGGATTTTTTTCCTACTATTTAATTCTCAAGAATTTTTGAGTACATATTTTATTCAGTTATTAAACAGATTAAAATTACAATAAAGATTACAAACTTATAAATAATTAGCACAAATACCTAAATACACATTGTTGTATGAGTGCTTCACACGCCTGCAGAATGCAACGCAAAACCAGCGCGTCCGCTCAGAATTAAAAATTCTTTTCGAGGGGGAGGGGAGGGGAATTGTTGCTCCCCCCGCGGAAGAAAACACTGTTGGTACCTAGGAAAATACATTTAAGGTAACCACACTTGCAAATTTGCCTCGTAGACTCAAGACCGCAGTTTCAATCCCGGCCAGGATTGATGGATTTTTTCGGATGTAAAATCCTAAGTGTAGCTGAAGCCTCGGAGGGGAAGTAAAGCCGTTGGCCCTGTGTCCAACCAAAAGTCTGAAAGAAGAGGCCTATGAGCAAAATTTATCGGCCGTTTCAAGCCCTGAATTGAATTGTACGATGATGACTTGAGATGTTAAAGAGTGTTAAAATAAACCAAACAAATAAAAAAAAAAAAAGACATTTAAAACTGAAAATGATGTTACTGAGTCCCGCGGAAAGCTGCACTAGAGATTGTGATTAGGAATGACTGCATAAGAAACGAACTAGGTGTGCAAAATCGTAAAATAAACAGCAAAAGCACAGAACTTGTTTCACGCTTGTCCTTAGAAAGGAAACTTGAGTGTAAAAGGCACAATGCGAGCTGCAAACATGTGTTAGCCAAAACTTCTCCATGTCAAGTTGTTTGGTATAAAACCACAGCCAGCCACATACAGTCGGCGTGCAGTGCTAAGCACTTCCCTGTCACGCCTAGTAATAAAAACCAGTTCACGTTCTTGTTTTCAGATGACGTCACTTATATTACCAAGTGGGAGTTGTTTTTTTTTTTTTTTTTCATATCATGGTAAAGTCTCACTTTCTATTTTCCATCACGAGATGGAAAAACCTTCTAATTGCATTTGGAGAATAATATGAGTGACATATCAAAATTATGAGCAACAGTTTTTACAAATTATGTACCTAAATTTACACATACTCTCTTTTTCTTCGTGCACACCCCCCTACCATTATTGTGGGAAAAATTCCTTGCGGTGGAACTGTATTCCAGTCTGCCGAAGACCTACATTGCCTCCGCTGTCTTGTAAGTTATCCGGGCTATTCCGAAGGAGTCAGATCAGGACTGTAGGAGGGGTGTTTACGTTTTTTACACATTTAAAAAGTTGTTCATAATGTGCGAAGGTAGCTATTTAATTTTCGCTTTCTACTAAGTAGAAGACAAGTATACCCATTTATTTTTGGAGTAGTTCCCCCCCCCCACACTCGATGCGACAAATAATGGAAGCAGTCACGTAATGCTTATTTAGAGATGGCACAAACCTCCTATTCGTAGAACGCAACAGCTCCTTCTCTCAGTTGGAAACACAAAACATTCACAAGGGACCAGAATTGGACTGTACGGAGGGTGGTTCACCAGAATCACCCCCAATTCTTGCAAAAATCCCCCATTGTTTTCAAAGCAGTTTGTGGAAAGGCATTGTGGTGGTGAATCAATAATCTTTGCAATCATGACTGCTGTATTTTTTCTGTTAATGTCTGGAGATACTGGGGAGGTAAACTGTGATGTCCTTTTGTTAGTGACTGTTTTTTGTTCCTAGAGTGGAATGGTAGGTCACTTTATGAGAAGAGACCGACAACCAACTACCGGCTTAGGCTTTGACATCTCTTAATCTTAACTGGGGGGGGGGTCGTCATTTGGGAAGACTCAATTATCATAACAAGACTGGACCACGTTCCTACTTAGCAAAATTCCTAAGCAGGTACCGGAAATTGAACCCGGGTCCTCCGGCCAGCAACGCTAACCACTAGACCAAGGAGGTGGTCTCTTATTTTATTTATATTTGTTTATTTATTCTGGCAGAGCTAAGGCCATTAAAGTTGACAATACTCGTACACATATAAACTAATGTAAAAATGACGTATATAAATAAATGTACATATGGGCAGTGAAAAATATTAATTTAAGAAGAAGAAGAAGAAGAAGAAGAAGAAGAAAAAAAGAGAATAATATACAACAAGCACCAGCAATGAAAATTTTTACATATATCAACCTACGTAAATTGCGAAAGTGGAAATAAAGATACAAGCAACATTAAACTAAAAATCTTAACAATACTATGAAGGAGAGGATAGTAATAAAAATAATAGGATGAATAATTCTACTGCTGGGTAAAACAAATAAATGCATGTATTGTAATAAAAGAATATGAATCTAGGGTAATGGATTATTTCTAATAATATTATAATATTAATAATATAATAAATTATTAAATTAATAATATATAATATAATATTCATATTATTATGAATATTATATTAATATTAACACTTTCTTATGAAATGCTTCTAAAGTCTGGCAGTCTCTGACATCCCTTGGCAATGCATTCCAGAGAGAGCTTAGAGGGTACTTAAAATTTAAAATTAGCATATATATTTTATGAATAATCAGAAATAGTTGAAAATGTAATAAGTGATAAATCATTTTTATTTATTTTAGATCTAAGTAATTAAGTATAATCGAATCAAGCATAATCCTGGAGGTACAAACTTGAATGGAGAGATGTCTCTAGTGGAGGAAAAAGGTTGAATATCACTGCTCTAGACCATATTCTGGGTTCTTAAGTCATAAAATACTCAGTGATACCAGGGTATTAGCAAGGGAGCGCCTCAATAAACAATAAATAACAATCCAACTACAAGATTAGGACTAAGGCCTGTTTCGGGTCTTTTAGCTTCGTTTACGGCATGTATGTATTAGGGCTGGATAAAATGTAGTGGCAACACTGGCAGTACCAATGGTCGCATCCTTGTTACTCATAGGGTTATATGGACACGATATTGGAATATTCGAGACCTTCAACAGCGAGTGGCGACAGTTGTTCAGTTACTCAGTGACGTAATGCGGTGTCTTGAGGTAGCGGTGGATAGTGCAAGCGCTCTAGCAATCTTTTCGAAACTGGAACAACATTCGTGGATCAAAATTGGAGTTGCGCGAGATCGTGGTGCTCAAGATTGTTATCAGGGATGGCGTGAATCATGTGGTGATGCAGCGTTGCCATAATACACAGTGGCAAGGTGGCTGTAAGTGTTTCATGTAGGTAGGCATGCTGTTCGGGACGACCCCAAACTGACAATCACACAATTCAGCTACTTGCTTCCCTGTTTGATGCTGATCGCTTGAATTAGCCGCAGAGATAGACCGTACTTATATTGTGCAGGACATTCTTGGATTTAGCAAAGTTACAGAGCGTTGGACACCCATGTCATCATGAAGGCGCAACAATGACACTTGCTGAGCCGTTACCAGAGAAGGTGGCGACTTCCTTGGGATAATCATCACTATGGACGAAACCTGAGCTCGTTCATACACACCGCGCTTGAAACAGCAATCAAACAAATGCAAACATCCCAGCTCTCCTGGTCCAAAGGCAGTGTGTTCTGAACATGTTGATGATCATTGTGGTGTATGACATTCATGGCGTTGTACTGCACCATTCTGTAAGTGAAGGACAAAGGGCAAATGCTGCGTACTGCTGAAATTTCTTGGAACTTCATCTTCGTCTAGCACTAAGGAGAAAGCGACGACATTTACTGGCAGTGAAACCCATCACCCTTCATGACAGTGCGAGGTGTCACACTGTCAAGGATCTTGTACGTCAGTGGAACTGGGAGGTACTGGAATATCCGCCATACTCAATCGATATGAACCCATGAGACTACGATCTCTTCGCAAAAATGCAACTACTTCCAGGGAAACGTTTCGTGTGGCGAAACTCCATTATCACTGTTGTAGGGCGGCCATTGCAGGACTAACAGAGATGGACGCGCTGATGGAGTACGACATCTTCCACAAATGAGGCAGAAGGTGGTAGACGTGGCAAGAGATTGCATTTAAGGAATGTACTTAATTCTCTAGACATTACAGCAGTGTTGCCATTACTTTTTATCCATCCTGCGTATGTATCAGTGTACATTAAGGGTTATAATGAGTGAACATGAAGTAGTTTCACTACTAAAACCTTAAGTATTAGTTGTACAAAGGTGAAAAGTCTTCCGTATTGTCCACGCTTACCCATGCATCATTCTGAAACTGTCTCTGCAGATGGAGCTGGAAGCATCACTGCAGCCCGACGTCATTTTCAAACCGGAAGACGCCGAGTCGGGTTCTTGTTGAGGAAGTCCTGGGTGCGATGCTCGACCTGGAAAAAGATCACAGTGTTACTTCATGATAAATAGTCTCTTTTGTGAACGCATTCCTCAACTTGAAGTGGGTAGACCACCACCACGGTCTAGTGACAGCATTTGTTCGATTCCCGGTTGGGTCAATTTCCTGACTAAGATTTTTTCGTGGGATTCTCCTCAGATCTTTAGGTGAATACCTGGGAAACTTAGGCCACAATCATCGTCTGTCATACAGAGCGGGGTGACTCAGCGAGGCTCGCATTCGGGAGGTCCCGAAATCAATTCCCAAGAACCGTTCATCCTGACTTTGGGTTTTCCTGGTCATTTAGGCGAATATTGGAGTGGATATTTTACACTACACACATGTTACGCTTTCCCATTCTGTTCGACTGTGTCATGGTGACTTGGCTTTGGAAAGGTTTCTGCTCCAGCATGCAGAATGAAAGCGAACCTTATGAGGAACTCGCAAAACTCAATGGGGATGCTCCACCGGTGTCATGTTAGTGAACCTATTTGCGTCCCCCGTCACGTCTCCCTCACATCATCCCTTCCTCCCGCAGGTATTCCCATTGGGGACGTTGGCATAAAGAGTGTCCTCCTCTGCCCAGCCCATGCATTTACCCGGCAGCTATCCTTTGGATAACTTAGCAGTATCGCAACCTCAAAAGTCGGCTACACTCCCGCCAAGTTGGGGGAGCATCCCACAAGTCCGAACGGCGACATTGCTGTAAGCCGCGTACAAAGTTTTAAGTGTGCAGTTTGTTGCAAAGCGTCATAGTGACAAAATGTAGCACTGCGCTCTGATGAAATAGCTACAAACGAAGGGATGTGCTGAGTGTGATAAAGTAAACACATGTTGCCATCAGGTAAAATCCTGTGAAGGCGGTCACTGCGGTGGCCCTTCAACAGAAGTAATCGTTAATCTGTTGCTGATAGGGCCCCGCATTGTCATGTTGGAGGAACACTCCTGTCGACGCTGTTGAATGCTGTGTAACAGCTGACAGTCGTTCCTTGGCGAAGCTACTCCATTAGCAATGTACCTGAAGTATCTAAACAAAAGACGGTGATCATCAGTCTTGCCCACATATGGAGAAGCACGAGTTTCTTCGGCCGGAGACTCCATGCATGTTTTCATTGCATGGATTGCACTCTCTTCTCTGGTGTGTGGTGATGACCCATGGACTCATTAGCTAAAAAATCGGAGCTTCGTCACGCATTTCCAGTAGCTGACAACAGACTCCAAATCTTATGCCTTCTGTGACTGTGTCAAAACCCAATGTGCACACACCTTTTTCATATTCCAATTATTGTGAATAATGTGTGCAGGGTTACGCCGCCCAGACCTGTCTGACATCCGAGTTCTCAAAAGTTATGCGCCTGTCAGTCATAATCAATTCAAACACAAGCTCAATGTTCTTGGGAGACCGTGGTGTTGACAAACGACCAGTACTTACGTTCTTGTGTGCAGATCCCCTGCCGATGGTGAACCCATTGACCCAGTTGCAGACGGTCTTCTGTACAGGAGGTTTCTTGACATACCACAGTTAAACGTCTATGAATTTTGCAGTTTTTACTCCTTCCTTCCACAAAAATCATGCATTCCATCTGAATTTAAATAGCACTGTTGTAAATAATTTCCGAACACCTTTGAACTTATCTCTATATTGAAATTCAGTGAGAAGCATCCACTGTTTTGTTTAATATATGGAAACTGCGCTGTAACTGTGTAACTGAATTGTGTCACTACAAAAATAAATATTTCAATAATATCAAAAAAGGAAGTCCAAGTGTCTGATTTAAATTAAAACTTTGAAAAATGCGACTTTACAAATAGGAAAATATGTTATTGCATTATTCATTTACCTATTTAATTTTGGTTTAACTGCTTTAAAAATGTAAAATAAATGTCCCACTGTTCTAATTCATATTGTAATGGTATCAAATGAGCACTCTTGATCACAGTGAATTGCTACCAAGAATGCGTGGATTTCCCTAAAGAATGTAATACTTCCTGTAGAAATGTATGACATTTCACCATATACACCAGAGCCTGGAAGTTAGGCAGAATATATTTTCTATCTAGGTGAATATATTTAAGAGTCGGATAGAAATAGGCATGTTTCCATACATTTGGGGTCGGTATGCCCAGTTTTGTTTTGCCTATTTTGGCTTCTGTTGCCTATTTTAAGGCTTAAAACTTTTTTTAGGTCGTTATAGATTTTTTTCTGGGATTATTTACACATTTTAAAAAACAAACAAAGAATTTCAATATTCGAAGTAAAAAAGTTGTAAAAATTAAATGACATGTTCACCTCACAAAAATATCTATTGAGAATCTTGTTATACATTTATTTCTTTTCAAGTAATCGAAAACTTTCTCCTTAGTCTATTCACTTGAACTCTTTAAATAGCAGAACCTTTAGTGCAAGGAAGGTACGGTTACCTCAGGCATACGCATACCAGGAAAAAGAGAGGATGAGGGAAGTACTGTAGTTTTGAATAGTCCTCGCGAATGAGCTTGTATTAATCTGCGCGAAACAATTCTAGGAAATTCGTGGCAGGGGTAACTTCTCAGCTGCATAAATGTAACAAATAATTGCAAGCGAAAAAATGAGAGTGGTACAATAAACCCCCCCCCCCTTACAATGTATTCAGTACGGAAGTAAGAGAGATACCAACCTGATTCCCCTATAAACACATAAATAGAAAATGAATCAGACCAGAAACCACTGCGTATCTTTTGCTCATTCACCAGACTATTCAAAACTGCTTAATCTTGATCAACATTTCCATGATGTCCTGAAAGGTGAATGTTCTGTTGTAACTGGTATTAATCCTTCCGAAACAGCTTGTTTTAAATATGCTGCAATCACTTCAGTGGAAGCAGAACGTTCTTTTTTCATGATGTAAAATGTTCTCTCTGACAAGCGGCTGACTATGACAGTTAATACCTTGAAAAAACATCTTGTTACTTGTATAAAAAAAAAAAAAAGCTTAAGTACTTTAATTATGTGATATAGACATTATTAAGTATCTTAAATACCTGTTTTCATTAATGAGTGATATTACTTGTGTTTTCACTTTTAATGAATATCTATTTTAATTATATTACTGCCTATTT
This sequence comes from Metallyticus violacea, assembly GCA_030762175.1. Lineage (NCBI taxonomy): Eukaryota > Metazoa > Arthropoda > Insecta > Mantodea > Metallyticidae > Metallyticus > Metallyticus violacea. The sequence continues at coordinate 13,227,736 of CM060842.1, read as the reverse complement.
CCAGTATTTTAAGCGTCTTTTTGCCTGCCTATTTTAATCAAAATAAACGTCTAAACTTCCGGGTCTACTAATGACATTCAACTGAACTCTACTGACTCTCTTACTAAGACCATGAACATTTAAGCTTCACTTATCATTATGGCAGGCATATACCTGGAGCTCCAGTTGCGAGCAAGTCCCGAGCGGCAGCGGAAAAAGCTTAAGGTAGTGTTGTTAACTTCCACAGATATAGGCAAAAGCGTGTTAGCTCAGATGGTTAGAGCGTTGAACCATGAATGTGTAGGTAGTGCTTTCGAATCCTAATGTCCTCAATTTGTTTTTTCTGCTGGAGTTAAAGGAGATTTGTCACCATTACAATGATTTACTCTGTAACACAGTACCACGCACACACTCCGCTATAAGTTTATATTTACGATTTTTTTTTCTCCTGATGCAGATTTATCACAATTACAATGATTTGCCCGCCTATTTAATAGCACACAAACTGCTATCAATTTATACTTAGAAAAGGAGGCGAGCGTGGGCAGTCGGGCTGTAGCTCGCGGCAGCAAATCACTGGGTTCACCGGTTTTTAAGATTCACCAGAGAATAGGGTTAAGGTTAGTGTGTATATATAAATTGCTTTGCGAATTCCAATGAGACAACGCGTGGCAAAACAATGAAAAGCTCAGTTTTTGTAACAAGCAACAACATATTGCAGCCACAAAGTTACGGAACACAACGCAAAGGGTACATTATGTTTGATACATGCAACATTTACACTGTTACAAGTGGATGCCATTTTCATTTTGGTTGCTGCTCTAGTTCCGCCCCTTCCAATGCTTTTCGGCACTGAGGAGTTCGGCTCTCTCCGCTGTTACTCGGGACTGGAGCTGCAGATATTGTCGCGCTTTACGAGTAAGTTAAACTTCCACTGATGCACACTGTTTTATAGCTTAAAGTTAACTGTTGACAGCTGTGTTACCCACAATTTTTGTCTTAATAATGAGCATACTGATAGTTCAGCTTTTTGAATAGATATCCTCGTAGAAATGAGTCAATGTTGGAACACTTGTGTCAATCAACCCACTTGGCTACATAACATGTTTTAAGACGGAAGGTAAAATCATCATTAGAGGCTATACATTATTTTAAATACATCTCTTATGACAGACACAACGTTTTACCGAGCGCGGCTTCATATCGAAGTGCTAGGCAGGTGCAGAATTACCGTTTAGTTCATCTGACATTCCTTCCGTTGGAGATTCAACATACCAATAGCGGGCGTTCAGGTATGCAAGGGCACTGCGCGAATATGTCTCCGGAAATGAGCTAAACCTGCACGTCGTATCACGTCAATTGCAGGACTGATCTATCATAATATATTGTCTCTTTTCCTTTCCTGTAGCAGTTTCTGACACCCCTTGTCTGAATAATTTCCCCTTTTACGAATTTAAATTGTACATTGTAAACATTTCCATTTTTTTATTTTATGATTTTACTATTTTGACGAGACCAATTGCATATGAAATGCCTAAAGGTCACTTATGTATAAATAAACACTATATATATATATATATATATATATATATATACACACATATACACTGAGGGACATAAAAGCGAAACACTTAAGTTTTAAACACATTTTAAAATAAAAAGCTGTGTTTAATGAAACGAAGACATACGAAAGTAGGTCCATAAGTTTCCATCCTCGCTGATAAGGATTATCGCCTTCAAAAACCCTTAACTGTTGTCATATCTTGTCTGTTAAGTAAATAATTGAAACTGTAACTTCCACTCCGCTGTGTTCAGTTGTTCAGATACAGTTGCATAAAGAAGGCTATGTGTAGAAGATTGTGACATGTTCAAAATGAAGTATTGAGCTGTTATTAAGTTCTTCACAAAAGAAGCATTTATTCCAAATGAATCTAAACAGCGATTGGACGGTGTATATTGGGAAGCGCCCCCTCATATTCTACGGTAAAAGAATGGGCCAAACATTTTCGAATGGGTCGAGAAAGCGAAGAGCGTGCAGGTCGGCCCTTGGGGGTGCTCACTCCTGAAAACATCGCTCCTGTGGAAGGAGAAATTATGGAAGACTAGCGGCTTGAAGTTACAGAAATAGTAGCAAGGTTGGGCCTTTCTAAAACAACAGTTCTTCGAATTACTCATGAACATTTTAAAATGAATAAGGTTAGTGCAAGATGGGTGCCTAGACTTCTTTCCTCAGTCCAAAAGCAGCAACGAGTCATCTGTTGTCAGCCAGGCATTTTTTGAGCCACAATCTTTTGAGACTGTGAAGGAATACTCTTCATTGACTTCAAGGAGAGGAACACCATAGTAAATGTGGAGTACTATGCTGCCCCATTGCACAGACTACGTGCTTCCATCAAAGAGAAAAGGCGAGGAAAGCTGAGTGGTGGTGTGCGCCTTCTTCACGACAACGCCCCTGCGCACATAGCTCTTGTTGCAAAGGCAGATGTGAAGAAATGTGACTTCAAGGAGATCCACCATCCACCCTACAGCCTAACTCTAGCTCCTAGTGACTATTTCCTCTTCTCAAAACTCAAGAAGGAAATTTTAGTGTGACGAAGAAGTGATGGATGTTGTTTATGCCCATTTTGCAGACAAGACATAACTATTGGGGGGGGGGGGGTGTTGAAATGTTAATTCAAAGATGTGAGAAGGGTATTGCAATAAAGAGAAACTATATTTAAAAGTGAAATATAGTTTTTGTCTTTATCATACCTAGAAAACGGTTAGGCCGGGAACTTATGAACCTGCCCTCTTAAATATGAAAAAAGAATTTGTTTAACAATTATTTAAGAACATTTAGCAGCCAAGTAACCCATAAGGAGTAGTTTTAAGAACAAATTCTACTATATTATTATTTTAATGCAGAAAAAATTTAAATATGGTAAAACATCACAATAAACAGAACTTTTTGAAAAAGTTGGATATTTTCACATTCTATTTGTTTGTGTAAGATAACCACGGTCTCTGTAACGAGTGTTGCCACCTCTAGCTCTAATTACAGCTGTGATCCGGTCAGACATGCTCCGGATAAGATCTGCAATCTCCTCTTGTGGTATCAGCTCCCATTCCGCTTAAGTGCAGCCCAAAGATCTGCCAGTGAATCGGGAAATCGACCCCTAAACATGTTCGAGGCATGCGTTATCGGGTTCAGGTCTGAACTGCGTGCTGGACATACCATACGATAATCCCAACCACATCCAGGAACTCAGAAACACACCGAGCAATGTGTGACGTAAATTAAATGCGCATTAGGATAATGCGAAAGACTACATGATCAACAAGAATCTCCTCGATGTACCTACCGATGAGCTGTTAGTTCCATTCTTTCTTCAATGCTGATCCCTGCACAAACCCTGCATTAAGAGAGAGTGCAAGATGCATAACTTTCTGCAGGCCTTCTCCAAACACTTTCCCTCCAATGATCCTCAAACAGAACTTGCTCTCATCCGTGAAGGACACCGTTCTCCGTTGCTTCATTGTGCAGTTATGATAGGTACGAGGAAGCTGCGTCCGAGAGATATGATGTTCCCTATCAACAATGCAGGTCTTCTGCACTGTAAATTCACTTCCTACATCCTTTCACTGATGTTGCCATGCCGCACTTCCTGCAATTTAGTCCTGGCCTCCACTGATATTGCGTGCTGATTGCGAAGAACTAGAAGAAAAAATGCGATCGTCGCGATCAGAGGTGCTCCTTCTCCTGCTGGTGTAGATACCATGCCATGCTCTCTGAACCTCTGGACAGTCTTGTGTACATTGCAATGATAAGTGACGTCAGCAACATAACACATATTCCACTAATGCCCCAGCCCTTGCTGCATCTTCGGTACTAACAGCCATTTCAAAATGTTAATACTGACTTAGGAATGATCGCTATGCAAGTCTGAATGTTTAAATTATCACACGCCACAACACTTTAAACATTAAAACATCGCTTTGCGATGATTGTTGTAAAAAGTCGCTTTATGCATAAAACTAACGGTATATTAGTCAGAATAAATAAATAAAAAAAGTTCCAAGGAATGGACTAAAGCTTTTAAATCCATCGATTAAACATGAGGCATGTTGTTGCGTTTCTGTACTGTAGTAAGGCTGGTTATACCAGGCTTGAAATCCAAGTTAAGTGTTGTATCAGAGAATAGCTGCTGTTTCGCTTTTTCTGGCACTGAGTTTGACTTGTTTTATTTATGGGCGCTCTTTAACATCTCACAATCAGTCATCAAACACATGGTATTCACGGTTTTACTTCCCTTCCGAAGGAGGCCATACTTAGGATTTTTACGCCCGAAAAATTCATCGACCCTGGCCGGAAGCGAACCCGCTTTCTACGAGGCAAGTACGGTTACCGCTACACTACCAGGACTGACATTTCTGTCGCTGAGATATTATGTATGTCTGTACAAGACTGACTGAGTGGGAAAAAAGGACCTGAAGCCTTAACTCTGCCAGTATAAATAAATAAATGAATAAAGATAACGGTTACACAATTTATTTTGTCACTTTCGCGCGCTTCTCCCTACATAAGGTTACCGTTACGTATTGTGTAGGATTTGCAATGATATAAAACATTCCGTGTTTCATCTTTTTCCATAAATCGCTCGTGTTAATTTACCTTTCGTTTGTCAATATTCTGTGAACGTAACTAATCATTGAAATACTGTTAAAACATTGTAACAATCAATCACTCATTGATATATTTTTAACTAACAAATAACGAACAGAATTCGCATGATACGCAACTAATGAGGCAAATGCATTGCAACAATGAAAGCATGAGTTAAAATGAAACATTTTACTATTATAATTACCTATTTGCAATGTATGTATTTTCAGAAAACGTAATATATTGAAGTTGTTTTGCATTGTTATTATTATTCAAGAGCTTATAATTGACAACAATAATAGTTCCGTTTAAGCGAACAAAAATAAGAAGACTTTTTTATTTTGCGTTATTCGTTGCGTTCGCTGAATGTTGCCGCTTAATTTTTAATTTTAAATCAGACCTCTTAACGTCTCTTTTAGGCTATTAAGATTAAAATATCCTAACATTTAAATTGTTGCATCACAGAGCGACATTATGCAATGTTTATTTCGGATATATTTTGGGAGGGGTGCAGGGCATTTTTCCCCCTGGCATCGCGGTATTGCAGAGGACTTGTGAGTACCTGTGGAAATGATAGGAAGGTGATGTGTTTGTGTTGCACCGAGGGGCTCCTTAAATCTATGGTGAATGATAGCACAAGTGAGCCCGGGGCTCTTGAAACTGTCTGGTATTCCATCTTCACGGGTAAGGAAAAACTCCGAAAAAAACGTTACCCAGACCTGATGGAGAATAGAACTCCATATTAGTCCACTATCAATAGATCACGGAGGCAAAAATAAATCATGTGTGTGTGTTGTTTATTCAGAAGGATTTTCCCCCCTCGAAGTCTTTGAAGCGTCCCCCAGAAGAGATATAACAAATAATAAAATATGCTGTTTTTAATGTGAGCTGAAACGTAGAAGAAATTGGTTTTGCACGAAACAAACATATTCTGAACATATAAGTGAAGGGGTGCTTCTAATACAAATATTAAATATTTGATTTATTATCGTATGGTAGGTGTGTATGTCTGTAGGTATTACTGAAATAAAATTAATTTACTTGGAAAAATGAACGTGTAAAATGGGTTAGGCATTGAAAGTTTGACTTTTCATTAAATCAAAATATTATCATATGGACATTTTTCATTTGCCTTTTTCAGGCATGATTTAAGTACTTTTAGATATATTAATTTAAACAATCTACTTTTGAAATATACAACTGTTTTTGCTTGAAGATATTAATGAAATAGAGAAATTTAACTGTCATGAAAAATACCTATAATTCGATTTTACAAGAGTTATTTAAAAAGCTCTCGAAATGACCCACAGATTGCAGCAGCAGTGCCAAAGCATTTTGTCATCAAAACCCGCCATCTTGCATAGAAACATTTGTGCAATAATGCATGGATTGGTCAAGAATAGTAGTAGCAGCTGTAGCTGATTGTTGCAGTGCAGAAGTGTAAAGGGGGAAAATGTCAAATATCGAACATGGTGCAGTTATCGTGTACTTGATAAAGAAGTGTATAAATACAACAGAAGTTCATACAGATATGACAAACACTCTTAAGTGGCTCTGCACTGTCATTTTCAACAGTTTCCAAGTGGACCACGGAGTCTATGTGGCTGTGACAACTTGGAAAATGACCCGGACGACCAAAATCTGTATGACATCAGAAATTATAAGGCTCACGACTTGGTTTTGGAGTATCGCCGATTAAGCTCTGGGAATTTCAGAGGAACCGTATTTCACCTGAGGGAAGAATTATGCTTGAAAATAATATCGGCAAGATGGGTGTCGCGTCTGTTCACTCAGGATCAAAAGCTGATCAGAGTGTAAATCTCTCAGCAAAGTTTGATCCGTTTTCAGAGAGATTCCGCCGACTTGCGACCAGTAATTAAATATGAGTGCACAACTACACACCTGATATAAAACAATGGAAGTATCAAGATTCTGCATCGTCACAGAAGGCATGTGTGTGGATCATGACGTCCGTTTTCTGGGATCTTATCACTACAACATCTATCATTGGGGCGCATTATGCTAGCCATTTGGACTTACTGAAGCAATTATATGCGGGAAAAGACCGGGTTTATTAAAGAATAAATGAATGAATAATTAGTGTTTAACGCTCGTTTTTACTACAGAGATACCACAGGCGATGAACACTGATGATACACGAGATGAAATGATATATTGGGAAAGATATTTTTAAGGAAAGAAGGGTTCCAGACCTAAGTTTAGGGTACCTCTCTGGCATTTGCCATTTATGAGGACTGAGGAAAATCTGGAAAAAACCTCAGTCAGGGAGGACGGTCCTGGCGGTATTCGAATCCAGACCTCCCGCTCACAAGTCCGCGCCTTAACGACCTCGGCCACCCGTGGCGGTTTATTAAAGAAGAAAGTCATTTTGCATCAACACATGCCCTTGCACATAATGTGTCGTGGCAATGGTGAAAATCAATGAAATGGGTAATGCGATTTGCTGCCTCATCCACTCCCTTGTATTGGCTCCATCTGTTCCTTAAACTGTTCGTGATGAAATAAAGGATTTGGAACATCTCTAGACACATTAGTATCAAGGAACTCTTATGTTGAAAATTAAAAATAATTTAAAAAAAGTACGTGCTTCATTTCGAGAACTTTTCAAATGACCTTTCTATTTCTGTGTGTGACATCTGCATGCTGGTTGAAAATAAACCAAAACAGTTATTAAACGATAATTCTAGAATGCGAATATTTTTAGGTACTCTATCAATTCCCACACTCTATTTTCTGTTCATTCAAGGCTTAAATGTAGTTAATTAACCAATCATTATTAATGGAAGAATTAGTCATACATTGTAACTGTACTAATTATGCAATCATCGAATGTCATGATTATTATTCATATTTATTCAATCACATATAATGCGTAATGCAAGTTAATTATACGATCTGTACAATTAGTGCATTATTAGTTCAGAAAACAAAATCTCATTTATTGAAACATTTAATAGAATTTCCGCGCGCGAGAGGTTTAATTTTGTGATGCAGAAACAAATAATTGAAAGGGCTGGGCAACAAATGGGCAAGGAGGGGGGGGGGCAGCAATGTGGGGAATGAATTATGGATATGTCATCGTTTTGACGGTGACTTTACGAAGAGATGGTGTAATACCGACCTAGTAGAAGGGGCGGTGTCCCCAGTCCAAGACAACGCATTCTCCAAGCATCCTGCAACAACTGTAAGCGCGCCTGCTTCCTCCACTTGGCGCGGCGGTTCTGGAACCACACCTGCAAACATATGCACAGGTCAGAGTTGTTTATGTAAAGATAACTTTAAATGTTTTCTCAAAAGGCGCGCCATAAAGTCGAAGTTCTCTTAAATGCTATAGAACAACATTATACCTCTCCATGATAACGCCCGCCTGCACACTTCTCAACTCATGAGGAATACACTGCAAAGAATTGCCTAGAAAACACTTCAGCATTCTCCCTATAGTTCAAATTGTTCCCAGTGCGATTTAAACGTTTTTGGTGACCTGAAGAGCTATATTAATTGATTTCGGGTATAAATGAACGAGAACACGCGCAACTGGGTAAGGTTGTGAATCCGTCAGCTGTTTAAAGGTCCTGCAACAATAGCATTGAGTGTCTTATTTTCTAATGGGATAAGTGTATTAACAAATTATGGGGCTTAATTTTCAGATAAATAATGTGCAATGCCGTTTAAGCGTCTGACAAATTGTTGCTATCACAATGTTATTCAATATTTTTCGGATAAGATATTTGAAGCGACAGAAATTAAGTGAAAATTGTATACCAAGGCTGTATTTTATAAAGGATTAGCTAAAAGTTCCGCACCATCTAAATAACTTTTGATGATATGCTTCAGTGACATGAAACTTGATATATGAGAATAACCATATATCGAAAACTCAAAATGATTTACCGACTTTTTTCAATTTTTAACTCAATCTCTTTGGGAGTGATTCATTCTCTCTTATTTTAAATGGAATATCAAAAATATTTTTACATTTTCAAATAATAATGCTTATTAAGAGCTTTTCAAAAAGTACCCACAGTAGATACTTCTGTACAAATTCATTGCTGTTAAATCAAAGAAAAAAAAGTATAGCCAACAATAAAATTCTTCTTCCTTAACAAAAACAAAGCTAGCTCAACGTTTAAATTCTGTGTTCAAACTGGTAGCCCCTCAGCTGCTTTGACAATATGCCAGCCTTCAGGAATGTCTTGCACCGTTCCCATTATTCGATACTCTAGATCTTCTAAGTTGTTGGGTCTTTCTGGATGTAATACTGACTTCAAATAGCCGCACAAAAAGAAGAACAATGGCGACAAATCTGGCCACTCTTTGTGGGAAAACCTGGTCTAAGTGCTGATGAACATTCTGTCCATATGGGAGCCTTATCTTGTTGGAAATAGATTGAGTAGTGGATGTAGAAACAATTTTACGAGAGCCCGCACTACGTGATTTCGAATCAACTCCAAATATCTATTAGCATTTAGCGTTTCTCTAAAGAAGAAAGGACCAATGATATAATCACCAACAACTCCAGCCCAAACAAAAAGTTTTTGTGAATTCTGCGTGTGGTTCTCCTCCATTCAATGTGGATTTACGTTTGACCAGTATTGGCTGTTGACATCCATTTAGGCAGAAGGTGAGAATACACATGTCTAAGAAAAACTATTGTTATTAATGCGCTCCATCATTAATTCACAAAACTTCATTCTTTTATTGGGATCATCCTCTGAAAGTTCCTGCAAATGTTGACTTTTATAAGGATTTTCATCACGGAACTTGACTTGTACTTGATTCTAATGACAAATTTGTGGTAGAAACAATTGGTATTTCTTGCACACAGAGGAGAACATCCCATGAAATATTCTCATCAGTTCCACTTTTCGGGCGACCTGATATTGGTAAGTCTTTATGCTTCCAATGTGTGTAGGTTTTTTTACCATCCTTGTCACTGCTTTATGTGGAATTGGATTGAGACCCGGATCATATCATTACATAAATTCACCGCCTCTCGATGAGATCGTTGTCTGTGTCCATAGCCAACCATAAATAAAATTAGAACTCTTTCCCTTTTGCTGAACATCAGATAGAATTATTCAACAGACTAGATATGAATTTAATCCCTTAAAAACGACGTTTCTGTATCAATAAACTTGATTCTATGGATATAAACGAAGTGCAGTATTTATGTTATTACTGACAAAACACAGAAAACGAATGAAGCATTTTATTATTCGCTGCACTTTTATGTTTTCTTGATTTACAACAATAAATGTTTACAGAAGTATCAAGTATGTGCACATTTTTAAAAGCTCTTGATGAACCTTATGCGAAATTGTAAAACATGTGTGGGGTATTACATCCAAAATAAGAGAATCAGAGTTACTTAGTGTTTGGTTTATTTACGGACGCTCTTTAACATCTCAGGTCATCAGTTTCCTATTCAATTCAGGGCGTGAAACGGTCAATAAATTTGCTCAGAGGCCTCTTCTTTCATATTTGAGGTTCTTTTACTTGCCACGGGGTCCACGACTTTATTTCCCTTCCGAAGAATGCCATGCCAAGAATTTTTAGGCCGGGATTGAACCCACGATCTTGGGTCTACCAGTAAAGTTTGGTTACCACTAGACCACCAGGACAGACACTGTCATCGGTAATATAATTTTTAAGCTCTCATTATACGACTGTCCTCATACACCAAGTTTCATGTTAATAAACCACGTGCTTAAAAAATTGTCTAGGTGGCGGGGAACTTTTAACTAATGCGTATATACGAGTGTTACGAATCTGTAGATTGAAAATATTTTACTGGTTGAAGAAAGCTCTGACTTTCTGCCAGCTCATTACGTAATCACCTTCAGTGCTGCTTTACAGGTTGCGATGAACTATTGATTTTTTGAAATGTGCAAAAAAGTAGCGCTCAAGCATTTGGAATTGTATTTACTCCTCTTTTAACCGAAAGGGGCCGTTCATATTTCCCTGCAATGCATAAAACGGTAAGGTCGCTGAGGATTATATTGAACTGTAAGACGAATAAGTAAGTCTTTCAACAATAGGGCAGAACGAAGACTGACGTTTTATCCAGTAGGTTGTAATAATGTATTAATTGTTATATGTTGCAACAAGATCCTGCAAGATTCTCTCTTTGTTGCAGAATTTACTGGCACGGTATCCTCGTTTAACTACCGGTAGGTAAACTCTCTCGCAGCTGTGGGTAAGCTACAAATCTGCATCACTCCACCGGAGTTTGTCAATTGTTAAATCCTTGACTACTTATCATTGGCGCAGTCAAGTCCCTATCGTTAGGCAAGTAAACATTTAATAACAATCAAAGGCTATTCGGTTGTTAATGAGAGGGTGGAGTTAGTTCAAGGGTCACTACGAAAGTTTTGAGACACGTCTGATTGGGAGTGGGTAGACTCACTCCGACTGTTGCATCTTTTCAAAGTATTCTTCACCGCACTTTCTCATCCTCAAAAACCACTTATCAAAGCACACCTGCCACTCACTTTTCGCAAGGGTGAAACGTTCATTTTCATATTCAGCCAGAGCATCTTCAGGGTTGAAAAATCATTTTCTTCGCTTGCGATTTTTTACCACTGGGAAGAGAAAGTAATCACATGGATCCAGGTCAAGACTATAAGGAGAATGAGTCTGACCGCTGTGGACTCCAGGAAACTGTGGTGTTAGTCGTGTGAGTGGAGGCATTGTCGTGGATCCCCCTCAGTCTTGTGTGGACGGCGTTCTCGGATCTTGTCGAAAACTTTCGGCAGGCAGACTGTGGTGTACCTGGGCAGTAACCGTCCTTTGCTCCTCCAGAGAAATTGTGGCCAGACGGTCACTATATGAAAAATATGTGCCATAATTTTTTTCCCAACACTTCACTTTCGTTGGTGAGTCGCCAAATGGAAAGATCCAAACTGCACACTGTCGTTTGTTCTCCAGGCCAAATAGGTAAACTCGTTTCATTACCCGTAATGACATCAGAAACACGCCTTGAGCTCCCTGCGTCGAATCTCTGCAACATATCTTCATACCATTCGATGCGGGTGCGCTTTTATTCCCCTGTCAAACCTTTTTGACACGAAGATTATCGTGCAGGATTTTTGTTACTGCTGGCGATCCAATCTAGAAGGCTGCCTCGATGTCCTTAAATTTTGTGCGCACCATTTTTTCCACCGCGACAATATTTGCCTCAGTCGCTGCTGATGCCGGACGCCCACTTCTCTCCTCATCTTGCCCCTTTTAAATTCCGCAAACCGACGGAAAAGTACTGCCCTATATGGAACAAGGTTTCCTGTTGCAATCCCTCAAGACTTTGGGACTCATTTAAACCACTTTTGAAAGCATAAAGAATCATAGCGTGAAAATTTTTTCTCTGCACTCCATGTAACAACTGACTACCTGTACACGGGAAGGTTGTTTACTCTGGAATGCGGGAGTGGAGAGGGTCGTTACATGTGCCGTTTTACTCGTAAGGGGTAGAGCTGCCACATGCCATATCTCAAAGCTGTTGTACAAGACAGAAATTCTCGGAGCAACTGGCTGCTGGCTGCAGATTGCAGTCCAGAGCGAAAGCGGAGAGAGCGGAACTACTGTTTGCGTTCCGCAACGATTGAAACAGTGTAAATGATGCATATATGATTTTTTGTTAAACACAAAGTAACCTATCTGTTGTCCTCCGTAATTTTAAATATAAATTAATTGGGGATTGTATACTGTTAAGTAGACGGATAAAATATTGTAATGGTGGCATATCTGCTTTTAGCGGAATTCGCAATTAATTCATGTGTATACACACATTAACCCTAACGCCAACCTCGGGTAAATCTTAGAAACCGGTGAACCCAGTAGTTTGCTGCGGCTCGCTACGGCCTGACGGCCTACACTCGCCTCCTTTTCGTAAATATTAATTTATAGGGGTGGGTAAATCACTGTATGGTGGCAAATCTCCTTTGATTCCAACAGGGAAAAAATCGTAAATATCAATTTATAGCATAATATATGTTACCACAGTACTATTTTAGCAATTAAATCATTGTAATAGTGGCAAATATAAAAAAAATGCAGCAAATGTGAGATTCGAATCCACTGCCTTCATAACTATAGCATGACGCTCTAATTGTCTCAGCTATCATGCCATTGCCCTTGAGAGCGTTATTCTAGCTGTCTGTGGGTCACTACCTTCGGCTCTCTCCGCTTCCGCTCGGGACTGCAGCCACAGTCAATTGTTCCGAGAATTTCTATCTTGCTGTAAGGTTAAATAATAATCTGCCAGTTTAACAGTCTAACTCATTAAACAATTAGCTACTACCTAAACTTTATTTGTTGACCATTTAATTGTTGCCAACGTTTGAGTATTTCAAAGAGCATCCTAACTTTTTGCAATTGCTTCTTACTCTATGGGGAAACCCCCAAGATGAGAGATAGTGTATAAGTTAGATTGAAAAAAGACGTGACAGAGCAGTTTCTGGTTGAGGCCTGCGCAAGTTTGTAGCACTGGTTTAAGTCAGTTTTAAAATAGCAATACGTCATTGAGCAGCGACAATGTGCTCGCTTCACTTACATTACGCAACACAAGTGTTCCTTTCAACCCATATTATTGATGCTGCACGATTAGCGGCTGCAGTTATATTGATTTACAGGCTACCACATGACATGTATATTTACCCATTATTGTGAACGGTTTTCTCAGCACTGGAACGATCTGAGTGTCCCTTATTGTTACAACAATTAAACAAGAAAGAATAAGTCGGGCTGAACATGTACAAAGAATGTCTGGTACTCGACTATAAAAAACTATTTTTACAAAAAATTAATGTAGGAAAAGGAAGAACGGGACATGGGCAAAATGGGAGGCAACTGAGAGAAAGATCTCAGAACTGTGGGTATTAAAGACTGTAGAAGAAAAGCAGTGACCCAAAAGAATGGAGGTGTGTGATAAGGAGGTCAAGGCCATATAAACCATGTATTGTAATGACAACCCTGTGCTAGTTAATCTTGACCACCTACCTGTACCCTTGCCTCTGACAAGTTTATGCGTAGCGCTACTTCTTCCCTCAGGAAGACGTCGGGATAGTGCGTTTTCTGGAACAAGGACTCCAGTTCCTGCAGCTGCTGCGGTGTGAATGTCGTCCTGTTGCGGCGCTGGGAACAAACAAACTACGTGACTCAGAATGACGTTATTACAATGTAAATTAACTTTGGGGGAATGCACGAAGAAAATTAAATCCGCAGTAAAGTTTCCAATCACAGAATAGGTTACCTGATTTTCGGAAAGTATTTTTATTAATTTATTTCTATGCCATATACCAAGTTTCGCCGAGAAAAAACAAAAATTGCGGCCGCTGGAGATATTTCTAAATATTCACTTTAGGTTAACCTTCACCCACGATGGTACAATTTTGCTGGTTAACGAACTCGATGAATCGTCTGTTTAATTGATGGTCATATACCAAGTTTCGTTGAGGGGGAAAAAAATTGCGGCCGCTAGAGCGATTTTTAAATGTTCACTTTAGGTTAACCCCCACCCATAATGGTCCAATTTTACTGATTAATGAACTCGATAAATCGTTTATTAATTGACGGTCATATACCGAGCTTCGTTGAGGAAAAACCAAATTTGCAACCGCTATAGACTCACACAGACACAAACAAACACGTATAAATTTTTTCATCGTCATTTTCAGTCCTAGTAGGTAGGATCGATGGAGCTTTGAAGAATTATATAAATAACTCTTTTCATGGGTACAACCGCAATAGCTATTATTCCTTCTGAATTCGCTAAAATGTGTCTCAATTGATTTATATGATGCCCATTTCTTATAAATGTAGAAGTGTATTGAAATTAATGAATCATATTGCCGTTTAATTCACAGGGTTAATTTTGTCGTGCTGGTTAATCCACTTTTCATTATTTTTGCACCATACCACAACACTTTGAAAGCACTTTAAACACTGCAGCATAGTATGCTACTAAGGAAATAAGCAATGTGTTTAATTCTTTATCATTAACATTGAAGCTGTGTTTAATCAAACCTAAAAATAAACACCCATTCTCTATTTCTTTATTACTTTGCTCTTATTGCAGATGCACGTATAAAATCACCTTCCAGCTAGGCTCATTCATATTTCTATCCATATCGTATGTACCTTTCCATTCTGCAGACCTTCTCTCTCCGATAAATATTGCTAAAAAAATTATATAGCCCTTCTTCACCCCTCTGAATAGACTCCATTGATCTGGCATTACGGTGGGTTGAGATCTTTCTGTTCAAATAAATCCATTCAAAAGATTAACTCGGTGTTGCCAATATTCTGTTACATAAAGCTGTAAATTCTAACCTGTATTCTTTTTCACGTGTTTTAAAATAATTCATAAAAACGACGTAGGATGTCGGAAATAGATCTTGACTTCGAAAATTACTAGGCTAAAAGTGAGAGAAGGTTAGCTATGCATTTTTTCTTTATTCATGAACAAAATTTATATATAGTATGGCATATTTTTAAAATTCCAACCGGAAGTCGGCTGCTTATCGGCGTGACCCTTCCCCCAGCATTGCCATCCAGTTCCGGCATAGTTGCGAGATGTAGGCATTGGGATGTACGTCATTGGGTCTAGTATAGTGCAGTAGTGTGTTGTGTTGTGCAATGGTGGGGTATTCACCGCATAAGCGTGTATATGTTTTGACGATGCGCAGAAGAATAAGCAAAAAATTTAGACGTAAATTTCCTAACGCAAATCCATAAAAATTTAGTGAGTAAGTTTGAGACACATCCTTAAAGGAAACGAAGACATAATGTGCTCACAGAAGATACACTTATGAAACAATAGCTTCCTTGCAACCTACCCATTGAAAATTCCTGAGACGTCTAGCATAGCACACAGGAATTTCATCTGCAAGACGAGTTAACAAAATTGTTAATGTTAGAGCCCTAAATTATTGCGTAAGTTCATCAATTTTACCTCCTGAATTATAACAGAACACTTTATTTTTGTAATTTCATGCTAGAAAATCTTTATGAGTAAATGATCTCATATCCAGTTTCTTTCCCGACAAAGCGTGGTTTCATCTAAACATACACATAGCTTCATGAAATAATAGACACTGAGCATCAGAGAAACCACAAATCATGGACAAGGTTCCACTACATTACAGGCTGCGAAACGAAGCGAATTCTTCTCGTATTAGATTAGCTTTAAAAGAGAATGTAAAATCTAAATTATGGCCTTATTAAATACAATTAGCATTCTTGGCAATCTATAAGTATCAAAGAAAAGCAACTACAGTTTTAGAATTATCATTATCATTGTTGTTGTTAGATTAAACCACAAGAATGAATTAAATTGATTTTGTTGATTTGGTTTATTTATGGACGCTCTTTAACAACTCAGGTCATCAGCGTCCCATTCAATTCAGGGCGCGTGAAACGGCCGACAAATTTTGCTCAGAAGCCTCTTCTTTCAGGCTTGAGGTTCTTTTTCATACCGTAAATTACGACACGGGACCCACGACCTGACTTACCTTCCGAAGGAAGCCATACTTAGGATTTTTACGCCCGAAAAAATCCATTGATCCTGGCCGGTTTGAACCCGCGACCTTGGGTTTAGAAGACAAGTATGGTACCATTGCACCACCGGACAGCCACGGGTGGCCGAGTTCGTTAAGGCGCGGACTCGTGAGCGGGGGGTCTGGGGTTTGAATCCCGCCAGGACCGTCCTCCCTGACTGAGGTTATTTTCCAGGTTTTTCTCAGTCCTCATAACTGGCTAATGCCGGGGAGGTACCCTAAACTTAGGCCTGGAATTCTTCCTTCCTTAAAAAATTTATCATTTCATTTCATGCATCATCATTGTCCACCGCCTGTGGTGTCTCTGTAGTAAAAACAGGCGTTAAACACCATAAAAAAACCGGAACCGACAAATTAAAAATTAATTAAATGAAATGTATGAACACTAAATAGACAAAGTTATACTGTGTGGTATTTTTAAACGTAGCCATGTTTATGAACTGAGCCCTTGATATCATTCTTACATTCACTAAAATAGAGAAAAATAACAGAAAGTTTCCAGTTACATTGCGCATTTAAGAAGGTGTTCAAATGTTTCAATAAAACAAAAATATGTTACTATTTAAAAACAAATACAATGTACAAAGCTAATAAAAACAATCGAAAATTACATCTATTTTCATTGGCTTTGAAATTTAAATTAAATGATATTGTAGAAAAATATGTAACGAAAACGATTTCTGAAGGTTATTACAGAGCGCTTTTATATACAAATATAATTTTCAAATATAAGTTAGATTAATATTTCACATGTTCTATCTTCATGACGATGTTTTGTTTAATATAAAACATATGCATCATTATAAATACAGTTTATATGCTGAGTTAATTTGTCCTTTTATTTTAAAACACATAGAGAAGCATTAAACGAAAGAGCGCTTTTTAAATTTGAAATTTCAAAGCATACCCCTTCTCGTAATGATCCAATTTCCCTCAGAAATTATTTTTCTTATTTGATTTAAATGGCATATGCCAAGTATAGCTGTTAAAAAGCAAATTTTGGGGCTGCTAGAGCGATTTTTAAACTTTGGGTTTAAGGTTATCTCCCATACCTAATTGCTGGGTTTCCCTGATTTTCATAAACGATGATTTTTTATTTTATTTAAATGACATATACGGAGTTTCGTTGCGAAAAAACAAAATACTAATGCCTCTAGAGCGATTTTTAAATTTTGGATTTTAGGTAAATCTCCCTCTTAACGTTTTTTTTTTTTTTTACCTCAGATGTTAAAAAGCGTCCGTAAATAAACCAAATCAAAAATCTTAACAGTCCGATTTCATTGATTTTCGAAAACTATTTTTTCTACTTTATTTCAATGTCATAGATGTACCAAGTTTCTTTTAAAAAAATTAAATTTGCAGTTGCTTAAGCGATTTTAAAATTTCGCTTTAACTCCCACTTTTTTCATGTATACGCTCACTCCCATTGACCAGATTGCCATGATTTTGACAAATACTTTTATCAATTTATTTTAAAGAAATGTACCGTGTTTCAATGAGAAAGAGCAAAAATTTCGACTGCTAGGTTAATTTTTAAAATTTTTGAAAAAATTTTACTTTAACCTCAATAGTCCATTTTTGCTAGTTAACGAACTCGACGAATCGTTTGTTAATTGATGGCTATGTGCCGAGTTTCACTGAGAAAAAAAAATTGCGACCGCTAGAGCGTTAACGGACACACACGCACGCACGCACATACAATATGCATATTTTCGAAATAGTTATTACTTTTAATTGTGGATGCCTAGCAGGTACGGTCGATGCAGTTTTGAATTTTTGATTAGTAAACATCTTTACAAGCGTATAACCGCAATAGTTTACATTTTTTTTTGGAATTCGCTAAAATATATATATAACGGAAATATGAGCAGATTTTTCACGGTACCGACCGCAATAGCTTCATTCTTTCGGAATTGGCTAATATAGGGGTATGGTGTAACGTACTATTAATACGAAAACAATTGTTGCGCCATTTTCTTTTAAAACACAATCGACATAGTAACATTTTAGAACAGTTATGTGACGGATAAACGTATGGAGAATCTTCGACAGCGTATTTCAAGCAGGATAATGCCAAAACTCATACTGCCAATTCATCAGTGCCCGAATTGCTTGTATATTTGGTCGCAGACTTAATAGCAGCAGTTTATGGCATCCCCTTTCTTCAGATCTAAGAGTGTATAATCCTAACTCTGAGAGACTTTGAAAAATAGAGTAATTCTCACCCTCCGAATAAACTTAAAAAATATTCAAACAGAAATTACGTTCATTAGTGTAGAACTGATAAGTGTAAACGGTAGGTAGTTTGTTACGAAGATGTAGATTGTGTGTCACACTAAATGGGCAACATTTCCAGCATCTTCTATAAGAACGGAACAGAATTAACTTATTTTATAAGTTTTAAAAAGGTGAAGTGTTTGGCACCATTTCGCAGCGCCAGCCATCTGTGGCGGCGGGGAAAGTGGATGGATCGCACCTGTAAGCGGCCCACTTGCTAATGGAAGACTTTAAATGTGCCTCATTTTATAAATTTGCATAGCTTATAGATATCATTCAGACAGTGCCGTAAAAAGGATCATTCAAAGATAGCGTTGTCAATGTTTTCAGTACCCGAATTCAAAGCATTGTTACTTGATCTGAATCCGGTATTAACTGCAGCTCGCATTAATGGCAAAGTGACCGTCAGAAAGGGTGTGAGTGTATGAGGCTGTTCAATAAAGAATGATCATATCATGTATCCATCTTCATAATTTTGGTGATCTCTCTCAAAGTAGTCCCTGTTGGATGCAATGAACCTATCCCAGCCATTCTGCCAGTCTTCAAACCATTTTTTGGCACATCCTTCAGAATCACCTCAGCCTTCACCACTGCTTCTGATGATGAAAAATTCCTGCCATAAAGGTGTTTCCTCAATTTGAAGAAAGGCATAATGTCATACGGGACTAAATAAGGACTCCAGCGAGGATGATTACGTTGATTTTTGTGAGATATTCGGCAACATTTACGATGTGCGGCCGAAAGCTTGTCGAAAGAAACTCCGCATCTTTTTACAACATCATCTTCACTTTATGCAAACCTGCACGTAACAGTCTTGGAACCCACCGTGCACATACACGTCTCATATGCAACTTTTCAGTTATCAAAGTGTGAGTGGCACTTAGTGATATTTTCAGAATTTTCTGAAAGTGTTCTTAATATTATTCTACGATCCTCTCTCACAATGACAGCAACGGCGTTAACGTTTACTTTCGTTAGAGCACAAACTGGAGCGTCGAGTTCACCTTCCTTTGAAATTGATTGTCCCCGCTCTTTAAATATTTAAACAATTTTCGAGCTATGCTGTAAAGAAGAACAAACTCTCCATAGCAATCCTGTAACACTGCATAGGTCTCAGCTGATGAGACCAAGGCTGAATTACTCCTGCACTTTGCTGTAGGCGTCTCATTTGCACATTTCTAACTGGCAGGAACCGGAGGTGACAACTATGAAAAACTCATACCACTTGTACATTACGCATTAAGGTAACAAAGTATTGTAAAGTTAAATTTTACGTGAGAAACTATACCTGTAAAACATTATAATCATTCTTTATTTTTATGACACATCAAACATTAAAGAAAGGTGTTATTTTTCTTTTTATCTACTATACTGCTATTTGTGATTTTGTAATTATTTTCTCATTTTTTACAATTTTTCTGTTATTGTACATTAGTGCTACAATAGCAGAATAAGAAACAATAGTTTTGTTTATTGTTGATTTGGTTTATTTACGGACGCACTTTAATATCTCAGGTCTTCAGCGTCCCATTCAATTCAGGGCGTGAAACGGTCAACAAGTTTTGCTCAGAGGCCTCTCTTTCAGGCTTGAGGTTCTTTATCGTGCTGTAAAAGTACGACACGGGACCCACGGCTTTACTTCCCTTCGAAGTAAGCCATACTTAGGATTTTTACGCCCGAAAAAATCCAACGATCCTGGCCGGGTTTGAACTTGCGATCTTGGGTTTAGAAATCAAATATGGTCATCACTGCACCACCATCAGGACGATGAAATAATAGTTTGCTCTAATACATCTGTTGTAAAGAAAGTGTTGTGGTGGATTTCATGTTAAAAAAGAAATGCTCAATAGCTAACAATGTTTTAATCGCTCCTAGAAAAATTTTCTTAAAACTGTTAAGTTGGGTACGCAGGTCGCTAGAGTGATCTTGTTTTCATTGTAGGGAGCGGTATTTGTTTGTGAGCTATCGATCTAATCACTGCAGTTAGACATTGATGGAGCGGACCAGGATAATTCGGAAGCTTAGTCTCATAGGTCGACTGTGCTACGCCTACAATGAGACACCATCCGAGAGGAAGGGATAAGGTAAGGGAGACACCGTATGGCCAAGGTGGGACAGCGTGGACGCAAGATGAAGTTTTTTTTTTTTAATATTGTTTAACACCCGTTTTTACTACTGAGGCACCACAGGCAGTGGACACTGATGATACATGAGATGCAATGATAAATGGGAAAGGCTTTTTTTCAGGATGGAAACGTTTCAGGCCTAAGTTAAGGGTACCTCCCCGGCATTTGTAGTTTATGAGGACTGAGGATAACCTGGGGAAAAAAATTCAGTCAGGAAGGACTGTCCTGGTGGGAATCGAACCCCAGACCTCTCGCTCACGAGTCCCCATCTTAACGACCTCTGCCGCCCATGAAGGTGCAGATGAAGTTTCCTATGTTTCCAGATAGAACACCTTGACGCCTGCGGAGGCCTCTCGATTTGTACAAGCCGGGATAGAAGCCTTTCCAAAGCGCAAGTCACCAACACACCGCGCCAGCCCATCTCGCCCTGGCACTTTCAACCTTGTAAGAAAACCAACGGAATGAAATGGAAGAGGGAAAAGTTCAAACTCTGCAAAATACTCATTGACGGCGACGATCACGTTCTCATTTGATGAAAATATCTTCTCACCAAACCAAATTTTCAAGTTCAGGGACAGTAAAAGTCCCTCAGGGCTAAGTCCGGAAAATAGGGTGGATGAGAAATCAATTTGAAGCCCAGTTCATACACTTTGGTCATTGTGATTACTGCTGTGTGGACTAGAGCATTATCCGAGCGAAAGAGAAGCTTTTTGAAAGCCAAACTTGGCCGCTTTTCATTCAATGCACATTTCAAACATTTCAACAATGAAGCATAATAGACTTCAGTTATGGTGCTGCTTTCCAAAGTAATATACGAGGGTAGATCCATAAGTTTCCGATCTAACCATTTTCTGGATATGATAAATACAAAAACTATGTTTCACTTTTCAATATAGTTATCCTTTATTGCAATACACTTCTCACATCTTTGAATTAGCCCGAAGTCTTCTCTGCAAAATGGGCATAAACAGCATCAACCACTTCTTCCTCACACTTAAATTTCCTTCCTCGAAGGTTCTTCTTGAGTTCTGAGAAGAGGAAACAGTCACTGGGAGCTAGATCTGGGCTGTAAGGTGTATGGTCGATCTCCTTGAAGCCACATTTCTTCACAGCTTCCTTTGTAACAAGAGCTGTGTGCACAGGCGCAATGTTATGAAGAAGGCGAACACCACCACTCAGCTTTACTCGCCTTTTCTCTTTGATGGATAAGGATAAGGGATCATAGTAGAGTATCATAGTTTCATCTCCTGTAATAATGGTTTGCATAGCTTCTTTCTCGTTGCCACGCCAGAGCTCCAAAATGCCTGCCTGACAACAGATAACTCGTTGCTGCTTTTGGACTGAGAAAAGAAGTCGAGACACCCATCTTGCACTAACTTTATTCGTGTTTAAATGTTCATGAATAATTCGAAGAACTGTTGTTTTAGAAAGGCCCAACCTTGCTGCTATTTTTGTAACTTTGAGCCGTCGGTTTACGTTTTCAGGAATGAGCACCGCCAAAGGGCCGACCTGCACGCTCTTCGAAAATGTTTGGCTCATTCTTTTACGGTAGAATATGAGGAGATGCTTCCCCATATACACTGTCCAATCGCTGTATAATTTCTTTTGGAATAAGTTCTTCTTTTGTGAAGAATTTAATAACAGGTTGATACTCCATTTTGAGCATGTCACAATCATCTAAACATAGCCTTCTTTACGTAACTATATCTGAACTGAATACAGCGGAACGGAAGTTACAGCTGCAATTATTTACCTACTTAACAGATTAAGTAAGATAGCAGATAAAAGCTTTTGTGACTTCGGTAATCGTTATCGGGGACGCCGGAAACTTATGCACTAATCTTTCCAGCCGACAAAACTGTCCTCACCTTCTTCGGCGCGCTGTCACCACCTTTGTACAATGTTTTGACTGCATCTTTGTCTCCGGAGTGTAACGTTGGATCCAAGTTTCACCCACAGTCACGAAATGGCGAAAGAAGTGCTTCGAATTGCGAGTGACAGTGCCAGTTACTGCGTTAAAATGTTCTTGCGCATGCGTTGTTTCAGCACTCAGCAACTTCTTTCTCATTTCTAATTCTTCGTGCGCGATATTGTGTTTTCGTTCAGTTGAGAACGAAAATGTGCTTTACAGTCTCAGTATCTCGCACACTTCAATCCGGGATCTTGCATTACACTATCATGGTTTTTTCCAACAATTTCTTTTGTAGTGACCTCAACTGGGTGGTCAGAGCGCGCTTCATCTTCAGTGCTTCTTTGACCACGTTTAAACTCATTCATCCAGAAATAAACGGTACAGAGTCCGCACGAACTTCGACTCTGCTTTGATCTGTTTTGCAGTTCAACCCTTTAAATGGAAATGTTTAATAACAACACGAAATGCGATTTTTTTTTTTATTTTCTACGGCACGTGTGTCAGTGATCAATTCAAATAGCTGTCAAAATTTAACTGAACATCTCATCCGGCTGAGGATTTGTCTAAAATCGTTACAGGAATGTCTCTTATCATCAAAACAAAATGATCACCATTTCATTGAAATTTTCCAGACATATGTGACAACCCCGGTACATAGTTTAAGTGACACGTTTTCTGCCTTTTTCTACGTTTATAAATATCCAATTTCTAATGCTTATTTATGTATAGTAAATGTAGCATATATAAATTTAATTTGTTGTTTACTTTAAACATTTGTAAAGTTTTAAATACTTTTTACAATTACAAACAGATCATAATAATACCATTCTTTATTCTAGGTAATTCTTATTTACCAGCCTCATTTACTTTACATAACAGTGACGGTTATTTTTATATTAACATTTTTAACAACAATAATTATAATTTAATAATATGTAGATTTTGATTAATAGTTTGCAAGGAATATCTCTCACTCCTTCAAAATCAGAAGCAAAAACTGTTGCTAGTCATAGTTGTAATTGGAAGTAGTTGCACAAAGCAAAATAACGCAAAAGATTACGTTTTCTGCAAATGTAAAATCAGACTCGTCAGATAGTAGTACAGTTCTTAGTAACAGGATAAAGTTTTTTTTTAAGCGCTGATAGTCGCGAGATGACGTTAAGAAATTTGACTAGACTATAGTCGAATTTACGTAACTTTCGGCTTATGGCAGCTTAGAAACATGTGCTTTACAAGTCGGTTGTCATGGTAACCAATCACCGTTTGATGCCCTCTGCTCTCTTCGCCCAAGCTTGGGGGCAATGTTGTTACATTATCGCGAAGTGTCAATAATTGGCAAGTTCTCTGTTGTTGCACTGAAGCAATAAATCCATTGTTATTTTACATAAATAACATTAGTGCAGTGCGACGAATTCTTCCTAGGTGAATTGCAGAAATTGTGTACAGTGCGTCAAATGCGTCTCCCCAAGTTGCTCTTCCAATTTGGAGGAAGGAGAGAGCAGCGACGCCTTTCTTGTAGTGAGCCCCTTGACACCTTACGTATTAAGTGTGAGGGTCATTAGAAAGGTTATGGGAATGAAGCACAAAATGAGGACAAAGCTTTTTAAAATTGTCCTTATTTTTCAATATAGTCTCCCTTGACACTAATGCACTTTGTCCAGCGATGTTCCAAAGCCTTTATCTCATCACAAGTCAGATTCGTCCAGGCCTGCAAAATACGCCTCAAGGGATGAAACTTCTTTCCACTAAGGAATTTTCTCAGTTTAGGGAACAGATAGAAGCCGATGGAGCCAAGTCAGGGGAAAAAGGCGAATAAGGCTGCAATTCATACTCAAATTCATTGATTTTCCTCATAATGACACGTGTGTGAGGGCGAGCATTGTCTTAACGCAAGTCTTTGAAAACCCCCGGACTTTTCTCGCGTATGTTTGTCTTCAGTAGGTCCAAAAGGTTAGCTTAATACGCTCCAGTAAAAGATAAGCAACATCCATATAAACCTACACACTTGGCATCACAGAAAAGCGACGGCATGATCTTCCCGGCCGATTTCACACCTTGGCCTTCTTTGGCGGTAAGAATTAATACTTCCATTGTTTAGACTGCTGTTTTTGTTTCAGGCGTGTGGTAATGCACTCATGTTAAATCACTGATTGATCACAAATCGACGCATGAAGTTGGCGAGATCTCTCTGAAAACGAGTCGAACTTTGCTGAGAGGTTTACACTCTAATTTGCTGTTGATCCTATCAGCAATCACGGCAACCGTCTTGCCGATAATTTCTTCATTCACAATTCTTCCCTCCATTTTTAATAGTGTTTAACGCCCGTTTTTACTACTGAGGCATCACAGGCGGTGGGTATGACGATACATGAGATGAAATGATAAATTGGGGGAAAAAATTAAGGAAGGAAACGTTCCAGGCCTAAGTTTAGGGCACTTCCCCGGCATTTGCCATTTATGAGGACTGAGGAAAATCGGAAAAAAACCTCAATCAGAAAGGAATGTCCTGCTGAGAATCGAACCCCAGATCTTTCGCTCACAAGTCCGTGCCTTAACGACCTCGGGCACCTTAGGCGGTTTCCCTGAAAACGTACAATGTCCAGAGCTTTAGTAATTTCGGACACCTGTAATCGGCGATCCTCCACATGTGTTGAAACTCCATGGTTCACCTGAAAACGGTGGAAAATGATGGTGCAGAGTCCCCTAGAGTGTTTGGGTATATGTGTATGAATTTTGGTTGCATTAATTCCCCTCTC
The DNA here is from genome assembly GCA_030762175.1 of Metallyticus violacea. Classification (NCBI taxonomy): domain Eukaryota; kingdom Metazoa; phylum Arthropoda; class Insecta; order Mantodea; family Metallyticidae; genus Metallyticus; species Metallyticus violacea. The sequence goes on along the minus strand of CM060842.1, from coordinate 13,202,471 downwards.
TTACCAAGTGCTTAATAATACACAATGTTGCATATTTGCCATATTTCCCGTGTACACACGTCAGCACTCCGACAAACAACTATAGCTACTACTATTCTTCGACAAACCATGTGTTAATGCTCAAACGTTTCTATGGACGATAGCGGGTTTTGAAATAAAACTGCATCGGAACTTCTGCTGCAATCTGTGGGTCATTCTGAGAAAGTTTAAATGACTCTCCTACTGTTAACTGCTAGGAGCTGGAGACATGGCTAGTCAAAGGAATGTGTTGATAACGTTCAGCTGGTCACTAATAATATTCTGCTTTTGTTAACGTAAAGAGATGAACCGACTTTTAAGATAACACACATGCAGTGCGTAATGTTTTATGAGTTCTCTCCTCGCATACGTGGCTAGCCATCTCTCCAGCTCCCAGCAGTACCAAATTCATAATAATTTTATCCGAATTTCACTTATCAAGTTAGATAAGGTATATACATTGTCTAACCTTTAGTGCTAAAAGATCTCAAAATATGATAATCAGATTAAGACAACGACCTCTCTTTTGATTAATACATATATGGTATATAAATAATATGCACATAGTTTAGTTTAAAATGTGTGTGTGTACAAACATAAAGAGGGAAAAATAAGATCGTTGTAAATGTTTATTGGAATAATGTAAAGTTATCTTTCTATGTAAACACTGCTCTAAGAGAAATCATGACAACCACTTTAATGGAGTTGAACATTTTATGCCTAATTTTCTCTTAATGGTTGTATTTTGGCGGGAACGGTTATTAACGGTATCCAGTTGATAAGCAACTACAAGCACTTGCAGCAGGTTTGCAAAGCTGGGTGTTGTGAACGTGGTATGCGAAAAGTAACATTAATGGACTAAAATTAAAGTGATTACCTAATAAATAAGAGGTAACAGAGTCGCATACCAAATCATCGGTTTAGCTATTTAATGCATTTTTATTTGTATATTTATAGTCCAAATTAAATTCCGAAATATCAGTTAGAAAGGGAAGAGCATCATATGTAGGCGCCGTGGCTTAGTTGGTTAAAGCGCCTGTCTTGTAAACAGGAGATCGAGGGTTCGAATCCCTTCGGTGCCAAGCAAATTTTTATAGTCTTATTCCAGAGTGACAATTAAAATCGGAATTCTTGACTTAAAAAAGGGAGTTTTTACATAAGATAAGCGACGTGGCTTAGTTGGTTAACGCTCCTATCAAGTAAACAATATATCAAGAGTTCGGATTCATCCGGAGCCAGTAATTTCTTTTAATTTTATTTCTGAGGACAACTTAATCCCAAAATTAGTATTTATAAAGGGAAGAGGCTGCAAAGTGTGGACATCGTGGCTTGGTTAAAGCTCCTGTCTAATTTACAGGAAGTTGGGAGTTCGAAACCCTTCGACTTATTTCAAAACCAAGACTTAATTTTGAATTATTAAATATAAAGGGGGCATCCCAGCAAAATTTAGTCGCATATTTATATTTAGATTAAGCGAATAAACAATAAAAGGAAATCGGGAGTTCGAATTATTCGGCCGCATGTATGTTTTTGAATTTTATTTTCGTGTACAACAAACAGTACTTCAGAAAATTGAAGTCACGAAATTAACACAATGGTTCAGCAATATACACAGCACGACTGTTGAACATATAAGTAAAAACACGTCTTATGTAGCATGACAATGCAAAATGTAAGGCTTATAATTAATATTTTGAAACTTGTGATTTCAAAATAAGTCTTAACAACCACAGGAGATTATCTTGTTGTTTTCCATCACCTTCGTCACGAATTACGTAAACGGCGTGTTTATGAAAGCAACCAGTTTCCAAATGTTATCAAAAACTGTTTCAAAAAGGGTAAAACGATAGTAATTTTTAAATTCTCTTCATTACAAAAAGCCATTTTGTACAAGGAAAGTCACAGACTCGTTCCCACTCTGTGTATAGTGTGGAGAATGAATATATAAATTATTCAGTATGTTTAATTTTTTATCACAATGACTAATTCTGTAACTTAACTTTTTATAACATCAACTTTATAAAATTATAAGGTAGATACAAAATGCGGGGTATTTTGGAGTAATATCGGGAAGTTTTCCGAAATTCTTGGCATATTAGTTGAATAAAATTGGTAACACTGGTGCCATGCATTAGTAAGTCGTTAAATATGAAAGCGTCTGTAAAGTGCGCATGGTGAGTGAAAATGCAGTGAAATACAGACGCGTTGCAAAGGAGGATTTAAGAAGTGTTTTTTATAGAATAGTGTTGAAAGATAGAAGAAAATTAATAAATAAACTGTTGTATCCGAACGGAGTATTGCGTGTCCTCGAAAAGAACTGAAGTAAACGTATGTTGCGAACGCCGGAAAAGAGCCTACATAAACAAAACATCGGCAAGTTAACTGTCGTAAAGGGCACGAGCCTTTCCCAGCCACACTGAATAACATTGCTTAACGTGAGTTTTTTGCATAATTATTATAAAAGTAATATATTTTAGGGATATGGAATAATAAATATGTATATTTCAATTTGTTATAGTTCTGTAGTGTTTTGAGCATAGCTTTACGAAACTCTCACTTATTGTGAATTAAACCTATGATTTCAAGTAAATGAGATGTCACTGAAATTCATTCAATTCAGAACAAAAATAAATGTAGGTATATTACATCTGACAATCGGTTATCAAAATCATACCATAAAAAGAATCGGTGATGTAAAATTCTTATGATTACAAATTGATCAAACTCTTAACCGTAAAAAAACATTTTGAAATCATAACTCCCAAACTTTAACCTGACTTGTTTTAAATAATCTCCAACATAAGGATATTTACATATGGTAAACTTGACATATTTTCATTTTTATTAGAAATTATTTATGCAGAGAAAAAGGATTTTATTTTGCAAAAGAAAATAATGAGAATAATCTGTGGGAGAGGAAAAAAGTAAATGTTTACTCTCACAGGGAACTATTTGTTTGCTAATCTCAAAAATTTGAATTCAATTTCGGTTTACATACGAACGTGGATTGATAAGTATAGTAAAAACATATCAAATAACTTTATTATGGCAAAAACAAATCAACATAATCTCCTTTCAACTCAATATGTTTGGTCTAGGGATACTTTATAATTTTTTTATTCACTTAGGAAAACAATTGGAACTGTGCATAATACTCTTTGCACCATGCATAACCTCTTCAATCGACGATCATTTCTCCCCCCTCCCTCAAGCCAATTTTTTTAGGTTAGAAAAGAAAATCACGTGGGGCCAAATCTGCACAATATGATGGTTGGGGCAGTGAGCAGGTGCATTAAAGAACCTGAAATCTGAAAGAAGAGGCCTCTGAGCAAAAATTTCGGCCGTTTCACGTACAGGATCGAATGAGACGATGGTGACCTGATATGTTAAAGAGCATCCGTAAATAAACCAAATAAATAAAACAAGTCTTCGATAATTTTTAGAAGAGCTACAGCATTTAATGAAAACTTTTTAAATGAGTTGGTTGTATTTTGTTTGCTGAATCATTGAGGTGTTCAGGGCACAAGTACTGTTAACTCCATCTAGGGCTGCTGATAACTAAAGGCACAGAAAATTAAGAAATATATCGATACACTTTATTGCAACATATAAATTGAAAACTATTCACATCTTCTAGAATAATATATTTTATGTAGACAATGCCATAAAATGCAACAATTATATAAAAATATGGAATTAATTAGTTTGTGTATCCAGTAACTTAATTAAGTCAGCTCCTGCATAATATGTACTTCATTTACAGTATTCAAATTTGTAGTACATTAATAAAACATAGGTTCATCATTTTCCTGATCAGAAACCTGGTCTTTTGAACCCATTGACTAATGAGTAGAAGAACATGTTGCTAAGTTTTTGAAATATGAATGATACAAAGAAGCAATATAAGGAAGAAGGTCTATCTTGTTGCTGTTAGAAAACGTCGGATCTTGTAGAGAGCCTCCTGTTTTACTGATGACAGACTTTGTATAGGTCAATATTCGGCGTTTACAGAAATACATTTCAAGGAATTTATCATTTGGGCCGAAACTCTTTGAATTTCATGGTGAATGATTTTGTTTTCTCAAACTGCAATTTTCAGCCACAGCAACTGTAGTCCATCAATAGGCTTTTTCCAACCACTTCATGGTTTAATAGTTCCTTTGTGCACATAACTTCTTCCCACTTCATTACGTGCACAACAAAAGGATTCTTCTTTCTACTTGTTCGTACTCAAGTATCAACAGAGAACATGTATTGTTTCTTATGACTATCTAATTCAATTAAATCGAAGTCTCCAAACTCGGTTACACAACGACTGCGGAGCAACTTCTCGATCACCTTTTATAATCCTCAGTACTTCGACTTAATACTTTTAATTCCATTTTAAGAAAATGACTGCGAAGCGATTTCTCGATTACTCTTTATAATCCTCAGTACTTCAAAATAATAATTGTAGCTCCATTTTAATAAAAAAATGGATTTATGCTAATTGTGCACTGACCCTTCATTTAATACCTGACTTATTTTTTGTTCGCTGAAATATTGGTTCTAAATATGAGTTTTATAATTTTGATTTTCAACATTTAATGTTTATATCAGCCATAGCTGGAGTGTTGAGATTTTGGGATTGGTGGGGGAGGGATTAATGGTAATACCTACTTTTATTATTATTATTATTATTATTATTATTTTTATTGATGGCTGGTACCAGATTTGATTCCTTGTGTTCCTAGCATTTATCTTCATTGTCAAGTGCTGGAAGCCCACATGCTAAAATATGTTTCATTTAATCGCTTCAGTTTTATTCCTATTGCCATGTCGCCAGGAATATTAGCAGGAAGAATTGCTAATTACCATAGCAACTGTTGTGAACTGAAATTAATTTTTGTCGACCAAGTTTGCAGCGATGACAATGTGCAGATTGATGGAGCACGGACATGTTGTTAAGGTGGACGAGGCGAAATTTGCTCGTGCTTATATCTTCAGAAATTTTAAGTTAATTTATGAAATTTGTTTCATTCTGTGATACTATTAGAGTTTCAGACAGGCTAGACTGTTTAAATTAACTTTCTACATGAAAGTAGTTTTCAAAAAATTGTGGTTTTAATTGCACATCAAAATCATATAAATTTGTTGATTTCGCAATACTGGTGATGAAGCTTGACCTTGTATATAATTTAGTAATATACCGCGTCGGTCCTGGTGATGTAGTGGTTACCATAATTGCCTGTTAAACCCAAGATCACGGGTTCGATCCCGGCCAGGATCGATGGATTTTTTTCGGGCGTAAAAATCCTAAGTATGGCTTCCTTCGGAAGGGAAGTAAATCCGTGGGTCCCGTGTCGTACATTTATGGCACAATAAAGAACCTCAAGCCTGAAAGAAGAGGCCTCTGGGCAAAATTTGTCGGCCGTTTCATACCCTGAATTGCATGGGACGCTGATGACCTGAGATGTTAAAGAGCGTGGGAAGTACCGCGTCGTTTCGCAGCAGTTGAAAATTACGCTGGAAGATTTGAAAAGATTTACAACCCAATCCTGGTTGTCAGGCAACTTTGATGAATGTGCGAAGTGTTATTTTCTAGATACAAAATGTTTTAAGTGACAGGAGATCACAATTTACTGTACAGAAACTTGAACAAGTTTTAGTCATTTGAGTAATCACCTCCGATTGTTTTATATTCTATGGAAATAATATTACATTCAGTTATAATTTTTTTTCTAGATATTGCTAGTTGTGTACTTTTTCATTGCCTAAATAAAATCTTTTTTTGTTTAAATTCCTATATAAGATAGTATTGTGTAACTTTGTAACTGTCTCTTTTGCCTGTCGATGTATTAGTGCCTAATAATCCGTTCTTTACTTCTAACGTCATATGGTTAACATATTTGAAATGCTTTGATGTTTAATGTTCAAAACTATTTAATACCACTACAGTTTGCTCAATTACAGCTTGTAGAAGGGTTTAATTAAAATGTCCTAGAAGAGTAGTAAAATGCTTTTGTTTTCTAAAATGACACAATTAAATGTTATATTTGTTTGCAGTTTACATTCGCGTGTTTATTAATTTTCTGCACCAATGATTCAAGGACAAGAATTAGCTCCAGACATTGTTGACATGGCGGGAAATATGTGGCTATCAAATCAACAATTGCTTTTTCAGTGTTTAAATGGAAGCGGATGGGGAGAAATCATTAATACTGATAGACAGAAAGAAGTTTATTGAATACGACGAGAAAATTATATTCTTTAAGCTATTTTAATAAAAGTATTTATGTATGATTTACATTACTTTCTATCAGGCATCCGAAAGTCAAGAACTAACATACCTTCTAATTTTTGATACTATTGGAATGAATTTTCTTCATGAATTAATTTTTTTGTGGTTGCTGTTATAAGAAACTTTTATTGCATCTCCATAACTTCTCTGGATCGAGGTAGGTTTATATTATTGTAAAAGCATTGGAATCATAATATAATAATTGCATGGGTACGATAAGTTAGTGTGTGCGTGTGAAACAGTTATTAAGTGACAATCATTTGCGGCTTTTGGGGGGAAGCAGGAAAAAGGAGGCCCTCCTGTTCCTTCGTTCCCATTTTCTTATTTCTTAAACATTAAAATCTTTCCTTACTATTTCCAAGAATTCCATCACCGTTTAAATAATGCTGCTGTTATATATTTTCGATCCTCTCGCAAGAGCTGTTGTTATTCCGAAGACTTTTATGTTCCACACTGGGTTTGTCATTGTAACTAACTACCAGATTTGTTTGACAAAAAGTGGCGGAAGTTTCTTGCTAATGTAGTGAAAAAAGAGCAAAAGTAGCCCATGCTTGTACACACAATACACCGTACATACTTATAATTAGTGTATTTGGTCTATTACAATATTGTTGCAATGTAATGACAATATATACAGTGTCTTAAAGTAAAATATTATTGTTTCTTATTCTTGTATACAGCAACTGCAAAACATTGGCTAAGTAAAGTTCTAATAGTTAACTAGGTGAAATGAGTGGAATTGAAATTCTGCAGTGTACTGCATTTAGCAAATAGTAATTTCAGCAGTGTGCTAAACCTTAGCTACACTCTCGTTGACTCTTTCTCCCCCAGCCTTTTCCAGACAGTGCCAAGTCAAATCCAAACTTCGTTCTTTGTTGGCGCTAGCAGAGTGGGGACAATAATCTCCTGTAGACGGGGTTGCATTTTTTAAATGGTGTTTAACGCCCGTTTTACTGAAGAGGTAACACAGGCGGTGGACACTGATGGTACATGAGACGAAATGATGGAAAAGGATTTTTTTTTTAAGGAAGGAAACGTTCCAGGCCTACGTTTAGGGTACCCCCTCGGTATTCGCCATTTATGAGGACGGAGGAAAAAACCTCAGTTCCGGCAGGACGGTTCTGGCGGGATTCGAAACCAGACCTCTCTCTCTCACACACACATACACACATATCAGAAAATTTCAGCGTGCCATTATTTATAGGCTTGTAAATGCTTTACGGGACATTCAAGAATATTTCCAGGTATTGTATGGCATTCAGCACATTATTACTATTATTATTATTATTATTATTATTATTATTATTATTATTATTATTATTTTAGACATTGAGAGCTTGAGGAGTTAATACATTAAAAATGAACTGTTAAAATAGAGTAGTCATGTAAAATTATAACATTTTGATGTACTAATTTGTATTATTTTTTCTTCTCCCGGACATCCGCTAGATATGAACGCAGAACCGCCACTGTTGAACACACAAATTCAATGTTTTATTCTTGCCTGTAATTATAGCAGGATAACACTCTCAAAGATTCTCTATTGTAGTCAAAAGGCTCAAAGACAGACGCCCAAGAATATACATCTCAAAAGGATGAATGTTTTCATTGTTAGACCGCCGAACTGGGATGTTATTGAGGGTAAAGGAAGTTATTCCAGACTGTACTGATGAATCAACTGTAGCAAACATCAAGTTTGCTCCGTTACATAATTTGAAATGTATTTTAACAGTCTTCAGACTTTCACGGCCAGGGTTATTATTGAAATTAATCATTAAGGGACTATTTTACCGTGGTCGTTGGCATAAATTGATTTAAAAAAAACTTCTAGTACACAAATGATGCCAACCGCAGTGTCGGCGAAAGCTTTCGTTTTTTTTTTAATTAATTTAAACCAACATCACGGCAAAATAGCCCAATATCATCCAATTTCAACAATAAGAAATAACCTTTCTTTACATTTAAAATTATGGTAATTGATGATGCGCAATGGAACAAAAATACATTACCCAGCTAATATTAAAAGTGTAATAAAATATATAAGTGCAAATATAATGATTAAAAAAGACACTTAAATTATTTAATTTATGAATTTCGTTATTCTTGGTATTCTTCAGTTTTTAGATTTAAGCGTATTTGAGGTGTTTAAAACTGTTCAGTATATGAGCACCGATATGTAATAGCACAACAGCTAGTAATGGAATGTTTGCTAAAGTTACTGAAGTTGCCTTGGCAACGAAGTGTGTGCTTTTGAAACGATTATTGTTTAATAGCTCTAAATGTGATTTTTCCGTTGAAGTTTCAATTATTTATTAATTGTGTCACACTATTTTGCCGTTGTTTAGAATTAATCAATTGTATTTCGATTGACGATTTTGAAAAATGTTTCAAAGCTACTTCGCAAACGGTTTTGATATTTCTCACTCTTTTCTTTCTGTGCTCTTTGCTTCTCCATCATGTGTGATAAGTCATAAAAGTTTAGAATGTTGTACAAATTACTAGACAAAGCGTAGTAAATATTAAAGAAAGTGTTGCTATAAAATCCTGTAATTTTTTTTATTGTTTCGGCACGTAAAAGAACCTAAAATCTGAAAGAAGAGGCATCTGAGCAAAATTTATCGGCCGTTTCAAGTCCTGAATTGAATGGAGCTTCCGTGTATACTTTTTAAAACGTTTATTACGTATTTGTTTTTACAAATTTGATAATATTTAAGTCTCATAATATTTCTGGAGAATTGTCGATTTTTTTCATAGAAATTTAACTTCATTTCGTATCCGTTCAAGGAGTGGGGACATTTTGAGAAGGCTCTGTTTTATCTCAAAGGAAGAATTAGATACATAATTTCCTATTAATTTTGTTAACACCATAAAGGGCGCAACAACAATTAAAATGAAAATCAAGGAATTCTTTTTTTATTTAGGGCAAAGACTCAAAAAATGTGCTTTTGCATAATTATTTTATAAATATGAAGAAATTGTGAAGCTGAATTATTTTTCATTAACATATGTTAAGAGTCGTTCTTTTATAAACATGCGTAGGATTGCTTTCAGCGGTTTTAATTTCGTCCTTTGATTAATAGTGTTAATCCCAAACAACAATTTATGACAATATGTTTAGTGCTATCTACCTTAAGAACCGATATGGAATTAAAAAAGGGAGAAGTTTTGAACTTACACTCAAATTTGACCCAATGAACGTAAGCCTCCGTATCGCTGAGGAATTCTTTCTGATCGTAATTTACGCATTTGTAAAGCAGGCAGGGCGAAATTATGTAGTACTTTTAAGTTAGTAGTTTTGAAATCGTCAGCATACAGATAACTTAGCACTTAAAGGACAAGTAACAAAATGATTAATTTTTAGACACTTCACATCTATTTTAAAAAGAGTTATATATTCCTTAAAATAGTTAATATTATCTTAAATGTTTTTAAAACTTGTTGCAGATGCTTTTGTATAAATGCACTTTAATGCTGTAACATTTTGGAAGTTTTCATTAGTTTTATTTGCTCGTGCGTATAAGTTTTAACTTTTCATTTAAACCTTAATTAAATCAATTATATATTTAACATGCCTTGCCATGTATTTTTCTCTGTTTACATTTAAAGAAATAGGTTTGTTTTAACATAATTATCATCATGAAAATTGTAAGATTTTTGTGAGAAAAACCAGTGATTGTTATTTATTTTTATGCTTTAAAATTCGTACCTCAGCTAAAGCTTTTTTCTTTTACACTTTGACTTTCTCTAGGCGATTTTATTACGGTGTAACGATTCTTCTTAATAATAGTATCGAGAATACTCGATAGCATGCATCTTTTATTCAAGATTGACAACATTTACCCACGTCAGTCTTGATTTATCAGACCCCAATGTAAGTATCAATAGTAGGCAAAATGGTGGAAAATGTGCTGTTAATTACAAGGCTTTGTTAATTTGGTTTATTGCAGTTACCTGGTTTATTACAGTGGTTTATAGTTGGAAGTAAATCAAAGGAAGCGTGTTACTTCTTTAGTTTTTTATTAAGTTAATATTGATTTAGTGAAATCACATCAGAAACTTGTTTAAAAGAAAGTGTTATTGACACATGGGTTTGCTCTTGTATGTCTTAATTATGGCAGAGCGCCGTATAATACATTTATATTTCCTAAGTAGCAGTAATTAAAGGAGTGAATAAACAGTATACACCACACACATTGTGCAGATAATTATCAAACTGTAGTGTTTCGTATTAAAATTTGTGGCTAGGGAGGACATTTTGCCTTTGCTATTTTCCCTAATCTACCATCGTATGTGCCAGCGAGGGTTAGTAATGAAAGAAAAGATAGGAAAGAATGTATGAAGCGGGTTTTGAAGTGAGTTGAAGATCGTTTTAATGAATGGTGTGAGCAGGATATTATGTTTTGATTCCTTTGCAATGGGGGTTAAGAAAGACAGGTACACTCATTTATACTATTGTCAAACAAGACTATGTTCATTTATTAAAATAGACTGATAATTATGATGCTGCCTCATATATGCTTATTAGTTTTAAGGTGCCAGTTATTTGGAAGTTCATGTATTTTATAAAGAATTGAGCTTACCAATGGAGAAGTTTACAATTCATTTTTAAATATTATGTTTACATATGAGAAATATTGTTTATAAACAATTTACAATTCTAGAATGAGAAATATTGTCTATAAACAATTTTCGATTCTTAAAAACTATCAAAATGTTTTCTAATGATATATGTCATCTTGTAAATATAATACTGCGTATTTGCTATCGGCAATAGTAGGGCGACTTCGGCCACCATTTTTTACCGTATTGGGTTGTGGTAAATGTAGCTGGTCTTGATTTATTTATACCTCCATCTGACAAAATAGGTGCTGTTATTACTTTATTGCATTTTCAGTAACTATTATGTGTGGTATAGTTTTATGTATTGAATACGGATTTTTTTAAATAATATTTTACTTGTTGTTTCAAGCGTAGTTTATAGCGGCATATTTGAGGTCGAATGGGTTTCGATAAATATCGATGTATTCCTATAAAATGAGAGATTTTAGGCGAGAGCTTGGAAGATTACCAATGTTTCAGAATATCATTTTTATATAAAGTAAAAACATTAAGTTATTTTGTGTCTTTTTTGTTGTTTCCTACATTAATGCTGATACAAGTTCCAAGAAAAGCTTCCCGGGTTCGATTCCCGGTCATGTCAAGCTATCTGGGAAACATTTTTTTTTTTTCGTAGTTTTTCCTTACTCTGAGAAGGTGAATGCCAGATGACTTTTAAAGTGCCAAGGAGCTCATTTGCGCCATCATTAATTTATTTCATTCATAACTACAGACTTACATTTACAGTACATTTCCATTACTAACAAAATGCAAACTATATTTCGTGAATAACAACTCCTCAGCCAGTAACGTAAACACTAGCAGCCCTATCGTTTACTACCATGGCTGAGAATTGATGAAAAGTTGAAACAGCTTCTTACTTGCATTATTATATAAACATATTTACAGAATATTCTGGCGGAGTTTAGCAGTGAAGCACAATTATTAAGTGCTGGAGAGCTTTGAGACCAAACTATCAAAAAAAACCTTAAAATATTATTTAAAACGGTGATGGTGATTATAAGGCAACAATCAAGACATTAGGGCGCCGCGCTAAGGCGGCAGAAGGCAGTGGTGTAGTTGACCTTCAAACTGCGAACTAGAAATCGGAGCTCTGGATTATAAAGCAGTCAGCAGAATGAATCACACGTAAAACCCAAAGTAACCACAGAACATCTACCTAAACCTTCGACTGCAGGGATCGAACCTCGGTGCAAAGCGAGCGGTGTAACCACTCGGTCACGCTTCGATGTTTAATTTAATAAAAGTATTAAACTTAAAAATGATAAAATATAAAACACATTGCTTTTAAGAATGTTTTTAAGTACGTGGGCAAGGTTATTATTTATACTCCGCACAGAAGCCGGTGCTAGGTATTTTTTTTTCCTCCAGAGTTTCAAGCTTCGAGCTTTTAGTTGGCAGCACTGAAAACATTACTACCATCTTTTTAACTATTTTTTGTTAAGCAAACTCGTTTCCTATATGCTAAAAATGAACAATATTGAACATGGCGTTTTTATTTAAAAGGCTTGAAGGGTGTAGAAAGTTTTGAAGAATTAAAATATCTACTGGAGGAAACTGTAAACAATCGGGTGACAAAATGAACAGATGCTCAAGAAGTATCACTACGAACCTGTATGGCAGACAGAAGACTCAACTGAACAAAATAGCTAAGTGATCAGCATCCTAAAGGAACGGTGCTCAATATTTTAACTGAAAAACGACGCAATGTGGGTGCCTTGGCTACTTACCAAGGGTTCCTGGATAATTTTAATAAGATATAATCAATATTTCTACGTCGATTCATTATCACTGATGAAATGTGCGTTCATTACTGACAAAACTGCAATCGAAACGTTGGACGGAACCCAGTTACCGAGCTCCAAGAAGGTGATGACAGCTGACAAAGTCATAGCATCAGTGTTTTCTGGGATGCAAAAAGCATTTTGACGATCGATTATCTTCCAAAAGGACAAGCTGTAAATGGTGAATATTGCGCTTACTTTAAGTGTAGGAGGACAATTTTCCACCAGGACAGTGCACGTCCGAACATCAGAGTTACTGCAACGGCTGAAATCAATTATTTAAAGAACAAATTGTTTCCACTAGTTCACTCCAATGTTCATTTATTTTCCAAGCTCAAAACTTTCTTGGGAGAACCAGATTTTCAACACAGGTGCAAGTCAAAACTACCATGCTTACTCTTTTGCAGACTTAGAGGAAAACATCCTTCGTGATGGAATCAAAGCATTAAAAATTGTTGGACAAGGTGTATTGCATTGTCGGGAGGCAATGTTGAAAAATAAAAGTAAATTTGAAAACAAAACCAGTTTTTCATTGTTAGGCTAGCCTATTTTCACCCCATCTCTCTTATTTCAGCTCAAACATAAACGAACTGGAGAATTATAAATAGTTTAAATGCATTTGAAAGAATATATTGAAGTTGTAACAAACTGTCAACAGCAAATTCCTGACTTAGGTTTTTAATTCAATCAATTGAAAATGTAAATCAGAAACAGTTGCATTAAAAACTAGAGATGTTGTAGTAACTCTTTCTGAAATATGTCGTCCTACCTGACGTCTTCTGCCGAACATGTACTCGGAGAGTAGATCTCCTGGAAGCGGCGATAAAAACGGCCCGGCCATGGTGAGTCTCGGCGTCGTTGTGTGAAGGGCGCCTCCTCGCCGTCGCAGGGAGGGTAGCGTAGCCCCGCCCAGACGGCGTCGCGTCCCATTGGCGGCCCATCCTCACCAATGGCAGACCGCGAATGAAACAATTCCCCTATAACGACGTTAGAACACGGCACAGAAAATATTAATAACTGTGTATCCTGCGGGACTTCTGTTTCCCGCTTTGTGTACAAATCGATATGAACCAACAGGGAGATGCCACGCGAAACGACTAATACTGACTTCGGGATGTGCCCTGCCGGGTCTCCGGTTCGGTTCCTAAGAGCGCGCTGTGTTGATAGCGATACCGCCGCATTATCAACAAGTAACTTTCTTACATCTTTTTCTGTGAAACTCAAAGATGTAAATAAGGAACATTTTTAGAAAAGAGGCAATGGCTTCTGTACCTATCTAAACTGACGTAGTCCTAGCAGGAGATAAACACTGTACCAAGGTGCAAAATTATTGTTATTATTATTATTATTATTATTATTATTATTATTATTATTATTATTATTATAACTGTAATTTGAAAAGTTCTAGGAATGAAACATTAAATGACGGCACAGTTTTAAAATTATTTTTATTTTTCAACATAATATCCATTGACACTAAAACACTTAGCCAAGAATGCTCCAAAGTCTTTATCCCAGCACGAAAGTCAGAGTCTTAAAGGCCTGCAAAATACTCTCAACTGATTTAAGCTCTTCATAGGACGAGAAATTATTTCCACCAAAGAATTTTCTCAGTTTAGAGAACAGATGGAAATTAAATGGAGCCAAGTGAAGGGAATAAGGGGATGTGGTAGGAAATAACAATCCAATTGATTGATTTACGCCATTGTAGCGAAACGTCTGAAGGCGAGCATTGTCTTGATGCAACATTACTTTCTTATTTGATATGTACTGGTTTTACTCGCGTTTTTTTGTCTATAATACGCTCCATTGGCAAGATAATTAGCAGTACAGCCGTGGCATTCCAAAAAACCGACACCGTTATCTTCCCGACTGATTTCACACACTTGGCCTTCTTTGGCTGTGGAGAATCTGATGCTTCCATTGTTTAGCTGCTGTTTTGTTTCAGGTGTGTAGTAGTGCGCTCATATTTCATTGGTTACAAATTGACGCACAACGTCGGCGAGATCTCTCTGAAAACGGGCCAAACTTTGCTGAGAGATTTGCACTGATTCGTTTTTGTTTCTGAGTCAGCAGTCGCGGCATCCATCTTGCCGATAATTTTTTCAAGCGCAATTCTGTTCTCAAAATATGAAATACGTGTTCCCTTCAAATGATTAAAGCTTCAGAAATTTTGCTGACCTTTATTCGGCGATCCTCCAAAATCATTTCGTGACGATTTTGGTCGTCCGTTGCGTGGGGTCATCTTTCAAGCTTTCACGGCCGCGTTTAAACTCCGTGGTGGGCTTATAAACAGTTGAAAATGACGGACAGAGTTTCCTAGAGTGTTTGTCATATCTGCATGAGCTTCTGTTGTATTTATACTCTTCTTTATAGAACTTAACAGCACGATGTTCGATTTTTGACATTTTCTCCGTATACACTGCAAAAACAGATTTAGCTACTACTTTTCTTGACCAAACCCTGTGTTATTGCGCAGATGTTTCTATGGAAGATGGCGAGTTTAGATAACAAAACTGCTTCGTAACTGCTGCTGCAATCTGTGGGTTGTTGCGAGAAATTTTAAAATAATCCTCGTGTATTTAACGCACGTTTTTACTATTGAGGCACCACAGACGATGGACACTGATGATACATGAGATGAAGTGATATATTGGGAAAGGATTTATTTTTAAGGAAGGAATCGTTTCAGGCCTAAGCTTAGGGTACCTCCCCGGCATTTGCCATTTATAAGGACTGAGGAAAACCTCAGTCAGGGAGGATCCTGGCGGGATTCGAACCCCAGACCTCCCGCTCACGAGTCCGCGCCTTATCGACCTCGGTCACCCCTGGCGGTAATATTGATAGAAGTAATATGTTACTGCTATCTTTATAAATACTGCTAATCTTAACTTATCACATACATATTAAGAAAACAATGGCTAAGTAATAATAATATGTACACAAATTAAAAACTTCCCATATCTTCCGTTTCTTCATTTGCTAGCTTTGTGTTGATTGCCACGAATGGTTGTCATCTGTGACGTAATAGCCATCCAATTCATCAACTACTAGACGATGACTAGAGTCATCTCTAGCAACATAATGCTTTAACAGAGCCTCCTTGTTTACAGGACGCCTTTAGCAGCCTTGAGTATGGGAAACATTAGCAGCAGAAACAGTTTTTACAACACGATGAGGCGCCAACATCTGCAAGTGAAGAATAATGCAACAACACTGGCTGTGGGAGCCTACGACTCGATATAAGGTATTAATATAATTAAAATATATAGACATATACTGAGGAGGGTATAAGTATAATAAAATACTTTTTCTTCATTAAGGCTGTTCAACAAAGAATGAGCATAATATATGTTGATGACATTTCTCAAAATGGTTTCAGCGTTTCAAATCTTCAAAGACATGCTGGAAACTTTTTTTTTTTTTAATAAAGAATCGCCTTGGTAGCCTTCACCACTGCTTCTGGTGATGGGAAAAGCCTCCCACAAAGATGTTTCTTCAATGTGGGGGGAAAGGAAAAAGTCACTCTGGGCTAAACCAGAACTATAGCTGTGAACACAGACCTCCTGATGCATTACATAGGCCTCAGTTGAACATTTATTGAAACGAAAGCGAAATTTCAGGCGAGCATATTGTTCGTCGCGTCAGCTCCATTTTTTCTTAGAGGAACTGAACATGTCTTAACTTGCACACTGCCACAGGTGGAAACCGGAAGTGACAACGATGAAACTATCATGTGTGCATTGCACATCAAGCTAACAAAAGATTGTAAATTTTAGCGGGAGAAATTATGACTGTACAAATTATTATCATTCTTTATTGAACAACATGGTGTATTGTTACTTCCCAAACGTTTAAAACTAGAATTAACTCTATAAAAATATCGTTGTAAATAGCCTATTAAAATAACGTAATTCTTCTGTTTGTCATGACGACAAACCATCAGAGTATGGAATCTGCAGGATGAAGCCTGTCTCTACATAAATCATTATGTACGTGCTATGTTTTAAAATTACAGTTTTACTCAAATTAATACCTGTAGCTGATCTAACCAATTTTTAATTTTAATTTTCTCTCCCATAGGTTTACAATGCAAGATTTTTATAGTGTTCATTTTCTTTATATTCAATTAACACTAAACGAATTAAAGCAAGTACTTAACGAATTCGCGAGAAACCTCACTAACCTGCCATTCATTAACAGCTGATTGCTAACGAAACAGCTGATTATCGTTACTGAAGAGTTTCTTCATTTTTTATAATTTTTAACGCCCCTTTTAACTACTGAGGCACCACATGCGATGGACAATGATATATGAGATGAAATGATAAACCGGGGAAAACATTTAAGATTTGTGATTGTTAAATATTACAAATATCAAGCAAAGTATAGTTTAAAAATTATACAATTACAATTTAATTTACATATACACAAAATCTCCAAAAATCCAGCGGCACCAAAGCTCAGGCCCTCCCATATCCCAACAACCAGGCTATATATATGGTAAAGGATCCCTAAAATGAATTACGGATTTTCTTCACTGCGTGTACCCTCAAACTTCTTTACACTTCTTCTCCACTTACGTTGCTTTTCCCCTACCTTATTCATTTTCCCTTTTGTCGCATCTGATAAAATTTTTATTACCACTATTTCATGTAATTTGTCCCATTTTCCATCCCAGATACTATACCTCCACCTTTTTGTAGGTTCTGGTGGTGTAGTGGTAACAATATTTGCCTTCTAAACCCAAGATCGCGGGTTCTATTCCGGCCAGGACCGAAGGATTTTTTCGGGCGTAAAAATCCTAAATATGACTTCCTTCGGAAGGGAAGTAAAGCCGTGGGTCCTGTGTCGTACATTTACAGCACGAAAAAGAACCTCAAGCCTGAAAGAGAGGCCTTTGAGCAAAATTTGTCGGCCGTTTCACGCACTGAATTGAATGGGACGCTGATGACCTGTGATGTTTTAGAGCGCCTATAAATAAACAAATCAACAACAAATCATCAAGGATTAAAGGATGCGGCGGTTTTAAATGAGGTCAAATGGGTTCACGGGAAATGAGTGTGTTTTTGATTAAATGTGATTAAGTAGTAGGGAAAACTAATCCTTTACGTCAAGAAGGAATTACCTGAGGTAATATAGGTTCTGGCGAGGTGTTGGTTGAGCGGGATGATTTCAGATGGACCAGCTGTTTGTCTCCTGATGTTTCTGATTATTTCCCGCTGATGAATCGTGAATTCCCTAAAATGCCTGGGCTATGCTGATGTTCTTAACACCACATCCGGCCGCTGTCGAAGTGGTGTTCCTCTCAGGGATTCTGCAAACTGTATGGCGCTTTTCTGGAGTTGATCACAGGGGAGGAAAAGACACCGGATAGGACGTTGTCAAAGTTGTTGCACAGTTCAGGGCGTTTATTTTAACAGTCACTTATAATTCCGGACACGTCTGGACCACTTGCAAGGAGTTGAACAAACGTATTCCTGCGATTTTCTCTTATCGGTCACACACCGTAAAATTCTGATAACTCTTCTTATGAAGTAAGTCACACATTAAGCGTTATTATTACTGTTTGAAATTCAGAGAGACCTCACACTGCCTAATGGTCACTGCTTGGAAGATTAATTATAGATAGCGACCATCCTGCAGCTTCAGTACCGAACGGCAGCGGAAAAAGCCTAATTCCAGGGAATGCTGGAACGATGTACAAATCTTAAGCAGTAGTGTATGCACTCTATCAATCTTGGTAGTGAAGTGTACAACAAATGCAGGCGAACAAACACAACGGCTTCGGAACACAGAAAAACAAGCAATCGTACATCTAAAATTAACTATTTAGCTTAAATGTTAATCACATTTCGTTTTAGTTGTTATACAGCCAGTGGTGGCTCGTGCCCTCCCTTTAATTTTGAATCATAAGTATACAGTTAAATAATTTCTGCATAAATTGTCAACTCAAAAATGATTATAGAATTTCATAGAAGCAAACCTTGAATATTTCAGCACGTGCATTGTAATATACAAAAAAGCCGCGTGGTTTAAACGGCTTCTGCGAAAGCACACAACTTGGTGTGTGTATGTGTGAAGAGAACGGGCCAGGGCACATTCACCTTGTGTCCAGTCTAAGAAGTACAGAATGCTTTGGTTTAAAAGGAGTTGATGTGATTCTGGTGTGCCAGGGGATGAGATGTGTGTCACAGTGAAGCTTCACGAAGGTCACGCAAAATCTGGGGACTTTACCACGCACATGCGCACTGAGCCTGTCCTCCCCATAGTAGCGCCTACAATAGGAGCTTCCTTAAACGATTTATCATGCGGTTAACGTTATTACTTCCCATCAGCTGTTTGCTCCTTCGTGCCAATGGCTTTTGAAGAATATAAACTATAAGAAACTCTTCCACCATAAAGGCTACTCAACTATTTTATCCTTAAATAACATTTCGTTTTAAAAATTGCAATATCGGTACATAAAATTACTTTTGATTATATTTTCGATAAAAGTAAATCTATTGCGTCACCCCCTCCCCCAAGACCAGTGTGATAAATTCATGTTTGTAGATTCTATGCAATGTTATAAGCCGTGCCCCACCAACTAAAATGTTCACAAGCCGTCGCTGCATACAGCTAAATGCAATTAGAAACGTTAAGATAACAATATAGCACGTACATTATAATGACATGGGAAAAGCACATGCTTTTAAGCTGAACTTTATGTTTTTTATTAAATAAATGTGTATATCTTGAGTTACGTTGCTTGTGTTTGACTATGTTCTCCACTCTAGCGCTCTGTAATAACAACCTTTAGAAATTTAATTTGCTGAGGAATTCGCTTCGTTTACGCAGCTCTTGAGTGATGGACTTTTATTATTAATTTTATTTAAATAGCTGCAAGAAGTTATTTAGAAAATAAATAAATGTCTTTTATCGGAAAATTATCTTTATCGCGAAATGTAATACTTTTTCACAGCTTTCGTTGGGGCAAGGTCTTTTTGAAAGAGAGATAGATAAAGAAAGAAAGAAATTGCATAACTACATAATAAATAATAAAAATTTAAAGTAATGGTACAAAAAAACCTCAAGATTTGTAAGAACAATCGAAGAGAACATACGACCTTTATTCTTAAAAATTTAATCATGTACTTGGAAACAATATTTTTTTTTTTATTTTAAGTTTGGGGCCCGGAATCTAAAATGTCATCTTTTTCCAACCCTAGAATATTAAACACAGTAAAAATTAGAATACAAATATTTAAACAAATGTATAATTTTTTCCAACTATTACTTGAGAAACTTACATTTGTATATAGTTGCGAATACTAACATTTGAAAATGTCTTAAATCTTTGGATTGTGACAGAACAAATACTAGACGAGAGAAAAATATAAACTTCTGAAATTGCGATTTTCTCTTTGCCAAAAATCAAGTCTATAGAAAGTAGTTATGTAATTTGCATTTAATTATTTTACATAGAATAAACAATAAATAAACATAAAGTTATAAATTTTAAATTTGATGTAAAAGGAGGTATCGGCAAAATAATTTAATCTTTTATCATAATCGTAATCAAGCATTTGGAAGTATTAAAGCACAGATTTTGCGAGTATGTTGAATGTTTCATATTTACATATTACTATTTAATTTAGAGTAATATAGTGATACGAGAATGAATAAAATCTAAGCTGGACTTTTGATTTCACAACTTGTTAATATGGAAACAGACGCGCATTTGAGACGTCACGCGTGGCGGTTTCAGGAACTGGCCGGTAAAACAGTCTTCTCGCAAGGTAGTTTCTTTTGTCATGCATTAAGTCCGAGCAAGAGGTACACTCGTCGATTGCAGAACGTATTATTATATTTTGGCGCGGAAGGGGCTTTAAACCGGTCAAAAGTTGTCATATATTAGTTAAGGTATATGACACTTTCTAATACACAAGTGTAAACATTGAACCGTTCGGGTTCTTATAGAATGCGACCCACTTTTGACGATTTCTGAAATCGCTCCTGAGACTGGGATAAATATTAAGTGTTCATTCCATCATTTCACATAACTTGGTCAAGACTCGGCGAGGTGGGTCCCTCGAATTGAAGATCAGAATGCTAACGTATGGGAGTTTGTCAGAGGTTTTTGGTTCAATACTGGTATCAAGGAGAAAGTTTCTGTATTGGATCGTAACCTGCGATGAAACATATGCCTACTCCTGAAGCAAGCGGCGAGCATGGAATGGAGGAAATGGAGTGATCTCCCTCCTGTTAAAGAAATAAGACCGTCATGCAGGAGCTGCGTAAACTAAGCGAAATATTTCATCATCATCTTGAATAACATTAAAAATGAATATAAATCCAAATTAAACCTTGTTATTTATTTATTTATTTATTTATTTATGGATGCTGTTTAACATCTCAGGTCATCAGCGTCCCATTCAATTCAGGGCGTGAAACGGCCGACAAATTTTGCTCAGAGGTCTCTTCTTTCAGGCTTGAGGTTCTTTATCGTGCCGTAAATGTACGACACGGGACCCACGGCTTTACTTCCCTTCCGAAGGAAGTCATACTTAGAATTTTTACGTCCGAAAAAATCCATCGGTCCTGGCCGGGTTTGAACCCGCGATCTTGGGTTTAGAAGACAAGTATGGTTACCACTACACCACCAGGACCTACAAATTAATTTATTAATTTAATTTAATTATTAATTAATGAAATCAAGTGATAGTATTACTGTGTGGTATTAAGGGAACAAAATTAGAATTCTTGCAACCTATTAGTATTTCAAAAGAGAAAACACATTTTTAGAATTATTATTATTGAGATTAAACTACAAAAATTCATGGTATATATTAATTAAATGAAATATGTGACCACAGAGGAACGAAGCTATACATTTAAACATTCACTAAAATAGAGAGAAATAACAAAGAGTTTCGAGTTACATTGTGTATTTAAGAAGATGTTCATATGTTTCAATAAAACAAAAACATGTTACTATTCAGAAACAATTACAGTGCACTAAACAAATATGCAGTATCAACAACATAAAATCGAAAGTTCCACCAATTTTCTTTGACTTTGAAATTTAATTTAAATGTTATTGTATTAAAAACATGTAACGCAAACGTTTTCTGAAGGTTATTACAGAGCGCTCACACACATATGTAATTCTCAAATTCATAGATTAATATTTCTCATTTGCTATCTTCACGGCGATGTTTTTATTAAATATAAAACATATACAATCATAAATACAGTTTATATGCTGAATTGATTTATCCTTATATCTTAAAACAATAGAGAGAAAATTAAACGCAAGAGCGCTTTTTAAATTTCGGTTTTCAAGCATGCCCCTACTCCTAAAGGTCCGATTTCCTTAATTTTCATAAAATATTTTTATTATTTTATTTAAATGGTGTATAACAAACTTTGTTGTGAAGAAACACATATTGGTACCGCTAGAGTGATTTTTAAATTTTGAATTTCAAGTAAACCCCACTCCTAATGGTCCGAGTTCCTTGATTTTCAGCAATAATTTTTATTAATTTATTTAAATGGTAAATACGGAGTTTTGCTGCGAAAAAGAAAATGGGGCCTCCAGAATAATTTTTCAATTCTGGGTTTCAGGTAAACTGCCATTCCTAATAGCCCGGCTTCCCTAATTTTCAAAAAATATTTTTATTATTCTAATGAAACATACCAAAATTCGTTGAGAAAAAAACACAAAATGCGGGCGCTAAAACGATTTTTAATTTTTTTAAAAAATATTCTTTTCAGGTTAACGCCCTCCCCTAATGGTCCATTTGACTGATTAACTTACTCAACGAATCGTTTTTTAATTGATGGTTATATGCCGAGTTTCGTTGAGAAAAAACAAAAATGGCGACCGCTAGAACATTAACACACACACACACACACACACACACACACACACACACACACACACACATACACACAGAGGGTGCCAAAAATATATACACACTTCAAGCAAAGAGAAAATTGTGCTAACATAACAAAACTGAATTCACACAAACAGAAAATGATGAGCATTAATCATCTTAGACTTTTGCAGTTACAACAGTTGTTCAAAATGCCCATCATTGGCGTCGATACACTTCTGAGTATGTTGAACTACTGATTGAGCAACGTTTGCGAAAGTGTCACAGTACTGCATTTTCCGATCAGGGTCATCTTCATTTAATGCATGCAAATAATAATCTTAATAATACGAGCATGTTGGTTCTGCCGAGGTCGTGGGGCTTGTTGCTGTGCGAGGTCACTCAAATCTGCCTTTGTGAACATCGCATACGGTACCATAAGTCTCAAATTTGTCTCGAATGCGTGCAATTGTTACTTACGTTGGCGGTTCTGTTCTGTACACACGTCTCCATTGCCTTTGAACTTCAACAACATTCTCGGTTTTCCAACAACATTTCAAAATTGCTTTCCGCTGTTCAAACGATAATCTTGGCTCTATTTTGTTGTAGCAACGCTAGCATAACGTAATGTGTGTCATATCTGTTTACAAAACAACGCATGATAATCTTTGCTTCATTTGTTCATTGTTGATTTACCTATCACGTAGCAACGCTATCATAATATATGTGTGTCACATCTGTTTACAGAACATCACACTGCACATTGCTGTTGTTTTCGGTCCAATTTTGAAATATATTAAATAGATATCTACTGTGAAAATGTGTATACATTTTTTGACTCTCTTGGTATATATAAAACTTTTTGTCATTGTCATTTTCGGTGTCTAATAGGATCGATGGGGATTTGAAGAAAATGTTTCATGGCTACATTTCTTAGGAATTCGCTAAAACTCATCTGTCAGTTTGGAAAGTTCTCCTGACAGTTTTCCAGGGTTCCCAAGGCTTTTGCTCATCGAGCTCTTTATGAATATTTAACAACCAATACATATCATTACTACCAACTTCTTAGGCAAAACGTGCTAATCTGCGAAAAAGACATAAACGATCAATTTGAGAACTACTGATTCAAGACAACGTGCGTTCACATACAGCTGCTTTGACAAAGGAAAAATCTCGAAAAATTCACTGAACAGCATTGGTACATCCTTTGTATAGTTCCAGACCTGCGAATTCCATATGTTTGGACCGTTAAAATAAGCACTGAAACTTCCACGATCCGAAGCATTTGGGCACAATTGACTGCAAATTCAAGATTACTCTTTCTTCGATAATGGGATTAAGACATTTCCTAATCCTATAGGAAAATGGGTTTTAAAATTATGAAACTATGTAAATAAACTAATATGTATCCCATTTTTATTTAATAAAACAAATCCGGTTTATATTTGATCAATAAAAAATGCAGTATTTATAACAATCTAATAAAGTAGACTGCACTTCATTAATTGTGTAAATGACATTGTTAGTTAATTATATGAAATTCCCCTTCAGATGCAGCTAATCTGGCTAAATGGTGAACAAGAGAGAATCGCGGTCCGGTCATGGATCTCAAGTTGCGCGCTCTCTGGTGTGTTGTGAATGACGTTAATAAGTCGTAGATAGTCAGTTGATTAATTAGAACACAGAGCACAGGGAGCAGGAGGTTTTGCTGGTTTCCATCCCCCTTTCATTGCTAAAGCTCGCATTGAAAGCCACCAGTTTCGTTTTATAATGTACTACTGCTTGCTTGGTATGATGGCTTTTGGTGGGGGAATGAGCGGCCGACGCTTTTCACAGACCTCGCTCCCAAACCCGATTTTCATTAACTGTTGCGCTGAATTGCCAGCTGAGGCTCCCAGCTGAAATCCAATTCCAAAATTTGGCTAAATGAATAGGAGGGCTCGATATAAAGAGAAGGGGGAAGCCGAGGTCGGCAGCTCGGTCGGTAGCTGGTTGTCCGTCCCTCGTATCACTTCTTCTGCTTCTTGTCTCTGAAAAGGCTCCTGATGCTATTGTTTTTCCTTGGGCACCGGTTGGTTCATACCAATCCGTTCCGGGGTTTTACTCCGGCTTGAAAAGACACATGCCAGAAGAAAGTGCATTCCTCCCAGTAAGCGAGGAGCCCTAAACATTCTTTTTGTAAATCGTTCATGTGGTGTTCACTTATGAATTTTAAATTTACAGCCCTCCGATGGCGTAACCAACTCAAAGTGGAATCAAGCAGCCATATCTAAATATATTAACGAATGAAGTGATGAATTATATCTCTAGGAAAAGAAATACGAAGGAAGTTAAAACTAAATAAAGAATGATAATCATTTGTTTTGATATCACACCTTTACCCATCCTCATAATTTTGATGATATTTCTGAAAACAGTCCCCGTTGAATGCAATGCATCTGTCCCAGCGTTTCTGCCAGTTTTCAAAGACATGCTGCAAACTGTTTTTGATGATCCTTCAGAAGTGCTTCCGTAGCCTTCACCAGTGCTTCTGATGGTGGAAAATGCCTCCATGAAGATGTTGCTTCAATTTGGGGAAAAGCAGGTAGTCATACGGGACTAAATCTGGACTATAGGAAGGACGAAGGACACACTTCACGTTGCTTTTTGTGAGATATTCAGCAACAACATTTGCCATATGTGGCCGTGCATTATCGTAGTGCAGCATCCAGCTGTTGCACGGAAATGTGACCTTGAAGAGTTTTAAGAATATCTCTCTTTAGCACCCTGCTATACTGTAAGACACAACACTAAGAAAATCAGATTCCAGACGCTCGAACCCTGTGTATACCCTGTATTACTATATGGGTGGCACACGTGGTCAATAACAGAAAAACAAATGAACAAAATTCAAATATGCCAAAGAAAAATGCAACGCAAGACCCTGGGAATAACTTTGAAGTACAAAATACCTATAGTATTAATAAATCAGTTATCTCAGACAACAGACATCGCACAGCTAACCACCAGAATCAAATGGTAATGGAGCGGTCACGTCGCAAGAATGCAGGACAATAGGTGGACCTAAAAATCTCCATGTGGGACCCCCGGATAGGAAAAAGGAACAAGGAAGACCCAGAAGAAGATGGACAGACCTCTTCAAGGAATATGCAGGTCCAGATTGGTCGAGAGTAGCAAGAGGAAGTGAAAAATGGAGAAGCAACATGTGCAGTGAAAAAGCAGTGCATTGAGAAATGGAGTAACCAAAGAACAAACCAGTCAGAGTGTCTTAAACAGCATACGAATAACTAGCGTGGAATAGCTCACCACGTTAGGAAAAAGCGAGTTTTCCTTACTTGTTAGGAGGCCTTCGCCTTTTAAGAGACGTAGTAGGTTATCTTTATCTTTATTACCCAGTTACGGTTGTGTGTGCAGTTACGACATGCTGATAAACAATTCTCTGAATATCGAAAAATGAGATGATCATTACATTCCTAACAGAAGCAAACGCTTTTGCTTTTTATGATGGACTTTTCCACACAGAGCTTTGCCGTTTGCTGTCGGATCGAAGTGAGTAGCTAAGTTTCACCAGCAGTGACTTTCCTTTGAAAGAAACTTCTGTAGCATCATCATCAACTACATGAAAACTTGCACGCGAACGTTCTTCAGTTCGAAAACCAGCCTGCCTTGGAACCTACCGTACACAAACACGTCTCATGTGCAACTTTTCAGTTACCAAGCGTGGGTGACTCCCAGCGAAATGTTAGCAATGTCTGAGAGTATACTTCCATCTCAGCAATCTCACGAATCTTAATGTGATGGTCTTCTATCACTATACCCTCAATTTTGTCGATAATTTCTTAAGGAAGAAACCTGAATCGGGCGTCCGGAACGTGCAGCATTTTCCGTGCTTGTAAGAGCACGTTTAAATTAATTTATCCAGTAATAAATGGTCTTGAGTGCTGGTACAGAGTCCTCATGAACTTCTTCAGCTGAGTTTGTTTCTGAGTCGCAGTCCACATTTATTTTAAATAAGAATATTTTATCGCTGCACAATACTCGTCTTTATCCTACCGAACACTTAAATTAGCAACTAACAATTGCATCTGTTTTTTTTAAATTTTAAACAATACCGTTACAATAAACACGTCTACCAACTGTCACGCCGCTTAACAAAATTTCCCTGCATGTCCCTGAAATTTACCGGACTTATTTTAATTCCCTCTCGTGTATAGTAATTTGAGAAGTAGCTTGGTTTGCATCTAATAGAGGGCAACATTTGTATATGTGGTCATAAAGTTTGGTTCCTATATATCAATATGGTAACTGTCATTCTTATGTAAATTCATTGTTTGGCAATTCTTTAAACACAAGCGTTTGGAGTGGAAGTGAAAAATGGAAGGAAAAGCAGCAAAAGAAATTCATGAGAGAGTTTTACTGATGTTGGGTGACGTACGCCTTTCCTGCGAAGCCGTTTGAGTTTGAGTAAATGAGTTCAAGCATGGCAGAGCAAGCGAAGACGCACCACGTCCTGGAGTTCCAAAATCAGCTGTGAGGCCAGAATTTTTCGATAAAGTTCATGATATTGTTTCGGCGACAGAAAAGCGAACGTACGCGAGTTAGCAAAGACCACAAGCATCTCAATTGAAAGGGTTCGTTTTATTATGTTTAATGATCTACACATAAAATAAAAGTACTTTGTTCAAGGAGGGTGTCGCGCATGCTCACTCCGGAGCAAAAGCGAAATCGCATGTGGCGGACATAGATCGACTGCTTTGACATGTTTAGGAAGAATCCAAGCAATTGTTTGAGGCGTTTTGTCGCTATGGACGAAATAGTCTAAGCAGCGGAGCGACTCCAAAAAAGGGCGAAATGCGTTTTTTCATTTGCAAAACTGTTCTCTTGATCGAGTACTTGGAGAAGGAAAATCATTACTGGAGAATATTACGGATCACTTTTGGAGAGACTGAAGTCGGCGATTGCGGGAGAGAGAAAAAATAATAATAATAATAATAATAATAATAATAATAATAATAAATAATAACAATAATAATAATAATAATAATAATAATAATAATAATAATAATAATGTGTTATTTCATCATGACTAAGCGCCGGAACAGGACAAATTGACCAAACTACGATTTGAAATGCTTCTTCATCCACCTTATTCACCTGATTTCGCTCCATCGGATTTCCATCTGTGCTCAAAAGTGAAAAATGTCTTTGCTGGTTTCAAATTCAAGTGAAATGAAGAGGAGGTCATTTAAGAGATAAACGAGCATTTGAGGGCCTCGAAGAACCTACTTCCACGAGGAAATCACGAAGTTGGAAAAACGTTTGGGCAAGTGCTTTGAACTACGAGGAAACTTTGTTGAAAAATAAAGTTTGTTGTAAACACCTCTCTTTAATATCAAACCATCCAGGTACATTAAGTGCGTGATGCCAAATTTTACATGTTTTGCAAGTACCCTTTATATGGAAATTAAAATATTATGTTATTGTAATTGACGAATGAGAACAATTCGTTTCATTAGCAAGTTTTTCTCTTCTTGTCTTAATCCCATTATATGTTACACTCTATCAAGAACCATCATGGTTATGTTCACAGTATGTTCTCTCACATATAAATTGACGGTCCTGGTGTAGTGGTAATTATACTTGCTTCATAAACCCAAGATCGCGGGTTTAATCCCGGCCAGGATCGATGGATTTTTTCGGGTGTAAAAATCCTAAGTATGGCATCCTTCGGAAGGGAAGTAAAGCCGAGGGTCCCGTATCGCACATTTACGGCACGATAAAGAACCTCAAGCTTGAAAGAAGAGGCCTCTGAGCAAATTTATTGGTCATGCCTTGAATTGAATGAGACGCTGATGACCTGAGATGTTAAAGAGCGTCCGTACGTAAAACAAATCATATATAAAGTCACAATACCATTTTTTACCATTAACTACACCTCAGAATTTTAGGCATGAAAATTTGATGTTTTAGGCACCAAATATAGGTTACAATATGATTTAATTGGGCACTATTTTTTAACTTTAGGCAAGAAAATGTTTATGTTTTTGGAATGTAAAATGAGCCATATAATGGTTAAATTAGCTGCTACTTTTTTAACTGATTATTTTTACATTTTTTGAGTATGACTATAAGCACCACATTCTATTTATTTTCATAATTTGTGGCACAATATATTATCAAGATTTTTAACAGTTAGGCTGTATCTTATGTGTGTTAAAATCATTTTAGAGGCTGAAAATAACTTTTCCAGTGACACAAATGTTATAGGAGCAAACCTTTTTATGTTACTTTTTCATCCCCACTTCTTCTGGAATTTCTTCACCTTCCCCCACCAAAATATTTACGACATAGACCATTACAGTCTGTCCTATATTTCTTTTTATTACACTTGCACCTTACTTTATCCCCAAGTTATCGCTTAGCAGCATTAATTTTCACTTCACCTTCTTGCACCTCTGACATCTGATCCGACAATTTCTAAGTACACCATTACTTCTTAAAAATTACTCGTTTAGGCAGTTTTAAGCACAAAAAGCAGAAATGGGCACTTCCCCGTTTTAGGTCATTTTCGGCATTATAAAGGCACTCCCCATTGGTATAATGTTCCATTACTTTTCGCATTTTTCTAAGGGAACTAAATAGTATTTGCCTAAAAATCCGAAGTTTAATAGGACACTACACATTCCCGGATATTTTCTGAAATATCCTGGTGAATTTGAGGAGTCATTCCTTTGTGTCACGGGATTTAATCAAGAGCCGCAAAGATTTCAGAACTTGAAACGTAAACTAGAAATGGGTTATAGCTAATGCATGATGTTTTACATCCTCAAGAGAAACTTGATCCTACGCCTTAGAGCCTGAATGCACTCCTACATCACTAAAAGCTATAACATCAATCTTATCATCTCATAGGGGCACCGTCTCTCAGGAATCGACCTTACGATTCCATACATGGCAGACTTTTTGTCATGATCAAATATTGCACATTTTTAGTTACTCGGAGTCGAACCATTAATCTCAAAATTACTCTAATCTTGTTCTCAGCGTTTGCTAAGAAATTAGTTGAAGCCTACACCAGAAGCCTTGTTTTTTAAAGTGTATATCTTGGAAAAATATTATTACTTACACATTTATACACGTCATTCTGTCTAAACTGTTGCAATTTTGGAAGTATAGAGAGAAAAACAGAAGTAAAGCAACCATAAGATAAAGTTCACGAAAGTTGCATTCATTAAAGTGTACCGCACCTTAAACGAAATCCGTGGAGAAAAGATCTTCTGCTATGTACGGATATTATCGGCTGTTAAATGGACAGATAGTTTATTATTACCTGCTTTTAACGAGCTGCTATATTCAAGCATTATTGAAGTACTATTATTTTGTACTTTATTACACCTGAGAGTTAGATAACTACAGATTACTTCACAGCTACTGAACCCTAATTTTATGTAACGTTGTTTGTGATACAGATCACTGCCACCTGCCAAGTTAACTGTTGAAGGGGAGCATGACCCACTCTACTCAACAGTAAGTTAATCTCATCGCATTAGAGGCGGCTTTGCTTGCCAGTGGCGGAGCGGAGATTTTTATCGACTGTTATACAGCACACATAAAGCGTGCCAAATGTTGCTATGAATCTTAGGACAATATATCTTAGCGAATTCTTTTTGTGTTTAAACTCATTTAACAACTCTCCAGACTAAAAACGGATAGGCGTAATAGATGTCCTTTTTAAATACCAGGGCTCTTTGATAACTCCGGTAAATTTCCATAAACTTACAAGAAAATTCCGTAAGTGGCAAGAGCATTCTTGTAACAGTTTATGTGATATAGATAGTGCTATCCATATGTTCCCGAACTGACACACAGTCCATCAGTAATTCCCCCCCCCCACAGGAGTTTTCCCCCTTCGTTTGCCGCATACACACATATAGACACAAAGACAAATGAAACAGACATACATACAACAATTCTGAAATATAATGTTCCTATTACTTATGTACAATGCTTATAGAAATTTCTTGTCCCTAAAACTACGTATTTCATTTAAGAAACTGCCCAAGTTTGACCAGTTTCCTCTGTTTACAATTAAGTCCCAACATGCCAACCTCCCTCTACTGGAAGACAAAAATGAACTCGGGAGAAATGTTATCCTAGCATCTTCTGTCTGTGTACACTTAGTCAAAATGTGCACCCAGTCTTCCGGTTCCGAGCGTAATGGGCAAATCCTTCTGCCTTCCTCGGCAACAACCTTACGTGCCTTCCAGTCTTCCAGACTAAGCCATGCTATTCCCGACCTGTGTTTCATGATATAGGTCTCTTTATCCCATCTAGTTTTAATTTCATCTGCAGGTCCAGAGATGACATATGCATGCATCGCGCCTCTGTTTCCTGCCGGTTTATGCCAAACAGCCGTCTTTTCAATACCCCTCTGCCAATTATAGTTTAACCGATTTTTGACAATTCCCGCTTTACAACCGCTGCCCACTATTTTAATAATGCATATTGTTTAATTGGTGGCGGTAGCATTTTGCCCTCGGGGTTGTTTGTTATCCCTTAATTATTCTTAGCCAGTATCTAATTACATTTATTTTTCTGTAGAGTGCATCTTTCCAGCATCCCACCTCCCATAGTTCGATGTTTCCCTCTCCACCTCTAGGATTCGCTTCTAGAAATTACATTGTAATTTATTTAGACCATCTGTTTTATCCTATCCCCAAACCTCACTTCCATATAACGGTGAGGATCTCACCATTGCCTCATACATAGTTTTTAGTTTTGACTGGCATATTCGGAATCCGAGCTAGCAGTCGCAGTACCTCTGAAAGTTGACCGTTCCCCTTGTGCGGGGCATAGCTTGTGTGTTTACAATGGCACAATGTGTCTTTATGTACAATTCAAATGTGTTAACTTTGTCAGCTCATGAAATTCCAGGACTGTTACAAGCAAGATTACCGGGTGTAGACGCTCCAGATCGTAAAACAGTTTGTGTAATAAATTTCAGGAAACTGGAAGTGTTCAGTGGAGAGAGAGAGAGAGAGAGAGAGAGAGAGAGAGAGAGAGAGAGAAAAGAAAAAACTTTGAGTTCTCACCGAAGAACTATTACATGATATTGTAATCGTTTAGAAACTTCCCCTAGAAAATCTCTTCCTCTTGCATAACAAGTGGGAATACATTTGGGTCTGTGCAAAGCGTTACTAAATTTAACAGCCTACGATTATTATCTCTGGAAAAAAATTAAAAAAAAATGTCGTGTAGAAGACAAACCCACACACCATACAACAACTCAAAGATAATATTGGTCAGGAAATTGTCCGCATTTCTCAAATTGAACCATAGCGAGTGATGAATAATTTACTAAAGAGATTTAAAAAATGTATGAAGAATGAAGGCGGGCATTTTCAAAACCTCATTTGATAAGTCAGAGAACCGACTGGCGCCTAACGAGAGGCGCGCTCGCCCAAAAGCAAACATGCGGGGGAAAACAAAACTGATCGCAAGGCCATGATTTATTATTGCGTTTCATGAGTAAAAACAGTGCATTTGCTTACCGACCACTGTTTTCATTTGCTTGGAGAATTTCATTTAAGTGAGACGTGTTTTGTAATACTTTCAAAATTGAATACATGGTAATTACTAAATTATTGAACTAAAGAAGGTATTTCACACACTGATATTAAACAACGCTTTAATGATGTGTTTTTAGGAAGTTTCCTCTTTATATCCACTGTAAAGGATTGATCAAAATGATTTCGTTTGGCAAAGAGAGCATTGAAGACGATTCGCATGAGGGTGGGTAATAAACCAAGAGAATATGTCGAAGAGGATGTTCTGAGTGTAAAATTTGTTATTTTTAAATTTAAATTTATTTACCGTTTAAAAATACCAAAGTGTTACAAATTTATATACATCCAATTATTCGTTTAAATCCTTCCCTTTTCCTTCTTAACTTTCTAATCCATTTCTCTCGTACTCTTCCTAAATGTTCACCCGTAGATCTACTTCTTTCCCTTCCTCTAACTGACAGCATTGTATTAGCTACAGTATATATATTATCCCATTTTGAATCCCAAATGGCCTCTCTCAATTTACTAGTTTCTCTACACTGCAACAAACAATGGTGTGCCCCTTCTACCGTGCGATCAGTTTTGTTTTCTCCCGGAGTGTTTTGCCTATGGGCGAACACGCCGCTCGTTAGCCGGGCCTCGGTCATTAGTGGGAAGGACAAAACAAACCAATCATATAACAATACAGTAACTAGTTTAGGAATGAGTAGTGTTTAACGCCCGTTTTTGCTACAGAGGCACCACAGGCGATGGACACTGATGATGCATGAGATGAAGTGATAAATTGGGAAAGGATTTATTTTTAAGGAAGGAAACGTTCCAGGCCTAAGTTTAGGGTACCTCCCCGGCATTTGCCATTTATGAGGACTGAGGAAAACCTGGAAAATAACCTCAGTCAGGGAGGACGGTCCTGGCGGGATTCGAACCCCATACCTCCCGCGCCTTAACGACCTCGGCCACCCGTGTTGGTACTAATTTAGGAGACTTATTACTTACCAAATTATCAAATGAGATGTTGAAACTGCCCGCCTTCATTCTCCACACATTTTTGACATTTAAGAAGTTGTTCATCACTCGCTGTAGTTCATTTTGAAAAATCCGGACAATTTCCTGACGTCTACGTACCGGGTCACCTGGCTGAAGAGCACGCGCCACAGTTATTTAATATGACTTGAAGTGGATTAATTTATTAACCTTTAGTAGTAAGTCAGATTCATTTTCTTTTTTTTATTCTACACAAATAACAAAAGGATAACTAAGCAACAGAATAAATACATGAAACTTGATAAGTTATCAATTGTAGAATGCGTTCAAGGTGAAATAAAAGTATTCTTTTCCTTACCATATTATTTAACATTTTAATTTGAATTAATTTTAAGGCAATAGGCGTTACTGTAAATTTTAGATATCAGTAGAAAAACCAATATTAAACTCGTGTATTGTACCCTCATCAGAAATATTTTCATAAACAAATGAAACGCTGGTTTTAAATAAATTGCGTCAAAAAGATGAACTCAAGACAGAAAAATGGGTAAGTCTCGTGTAAAAACCAGGGGAAAATTAGTGTGGGATGGGAGTAGGAATTTCCCTTCCTCTGACTCGAACCATCCCAACCAGGGATGCTTATTTCCCACGCACTGGATATGTAAAGTATATAACTTAACAGTTAATTTAAATTTGTGGAGTCCTACACAAAATGTATGCATGACC
This sequence comes from Metallyticus violacea, assembly GCA_030762175.1. Lineage (NCBI taxonomy): Eukaryota > Metazoa > Arthropoda > Insecta > Mantodea > Metallyticidae > Metallyticus > Metallyticus violacea. The sequence continues at coordinate 13,168,636 of CM060842.1, read as the reverse complement.
CATGGCTATTTTAATATTAAAATGTATTGAAAAAGCATATAAATATATTATGATCACCCCCTTAGTTGAATGTCTAGCTTTGCTGACTGCTGGCCGGGAATCCCGAGTTAGATTCCCGGCACTTGCTTAGGAATTTTTCTAAGTAAGGGAAGTGTGGAACGGGGTCCACCCAGCATCATGAGGGAGCTGTCTAAGGGAGAGGATCATGAAAGCCGCATGATAGGCGATCTGCAGGATGATCACATGCACCCCCTTGCAATGCTGCCCTCTATCAATGAAGTCATAAGACGCAGGTAGAGGATACAGAGGTCTCCGCGGCTGTAGCGCCAAGTGAGAAGAGAAATAGAAGATAACTATATTATATGCCTACAACATTGCTCATTAATTTTGGGTTATGTATTTAAACATTTCAAACTAAATGTTCACTCCCTTTGTATCATTATTGCTTTAATCTGTTACATAAGTTACTATTTGCGAGCCTGCGAGGCAAGCAGCAGTTACTAGTTTGAGTGGATGTAGGTCTGTGTAAAGTCAGAAACAAAGTAAAACTTAACGGCGGCGCTAAGACGCCGAATCTAAGAAACAAAACGGCAAGACGGTGCTAACAACAGAAAGTTAGTGAATTTTTGGGAACCGAAAACTGTGAGAAGCTTCAGGGGGAAAGAGAGTAACAATAAGGATGAAAATGTAATGGAAACTTGTGTTGCTTTATCACGTTTTCAAAACTGGGGCTGTCTGTCTTGTCTGTAATGACAAAAACTTAGTGATATGCACAGTGTATTCGGAAGTTCGTGGATTTAAGAATTGGAAAGCACGTACTGGTATTGCCCTTTTAATTGCTATTTCAGAAAAGAATTTCAAAAAACTAAAAACGCTTCCTTGTTTCGATCTGCATATGTGATAGCTAAACAAAATTTATCATTCAAAACATATTCCGCAGTAATCGAACTGCAAACATTGAATGGTATATCAGTCTGTAATATACTTCATTCTGACCATCCATACCAAAATATTATGAAGAAATGGGGGGGGGGGGACTTGATCTGTTCATTATAGAGTAGAGTACAAACTTTAGTATCATGCATGATAGATGAAAGTACAACGATTTCTAATAAAATCTGCTTAACACTGTATGCACGTTTATCTTTTGAGGGTTATCTTTTGAGGGAATTGCTTGCCACATTTTTATCGATATTGTCGATCCTAATGGTCTAGTGGTAACCATACTTGCCCCGATAGTGTGTTCAATCCCAGCAGGGCCGATGGATTTTTTCGGGTATAAAAATTCGTATATATGGCTTCCAGTAAACCGTGGGTCCCGTGTCGTACATTTACGGCACGAAAAAGAACCTTAAGCCTGAAAGAACAGGCCTCTGAGCAAAATTTGTCGATCGTTTCACGCCCTGAATTAAAGGACGTTGATGATGACCTGAAATGTTAAAGAGCGTCCGAAAAAAAAATCATGTTGTTGAATTAGAAAATGTGTCAGGTGAAGGTATTTTCAATACATTGTTAGCAGCTCATGAAATATATAACATTAAAAACGATGCACTGAAAACCATTTTGTAGATATCGCAAGAGAAAATGCATTAACAATGCTTGCATATTACAAAGACGAAGCCCCTTTGTTGTGTAAACATTAACATAAGGACTTAATTGTGTGTTGTACGAACCATAAAATGGAACTAGCTGTTCATGATGTTATGCATAGCGTGGTAGATGTATAACATATAGTTTTTTTATGTGTTTTCTCAAAGTCCCAAAAATCATAGACTGCAACAGGATGTTTCGCAAGAACTCAACTCTCATGTTAAAAGTAGGCTGCATTTTTTATTTAGCCTTATAGAAAGACAATTCTCGGAGCAACAGGCTGCTGGCTGCAGTCCCGAGCGATAGCGGAGAGAACCGAAAGTAGTCATTCCACAGATATGACCAGGTAATAAGGCCTTTAAGCCCTGCGGCATGATAGTTTAGACGGTTAGAGCGTTTATGCTATAGTTGTGGAGATAGTGGTTTCGAATCCTCACTTCCAGATGCCTTTTCTTTTTCTTCTTTTTGTAATATATATTCTGTTAGAGTTAAAGGAGATTTGCCACCATTACAACGATTTACTCGCTGGCTATCCTGGCAGCTCCCCACCGGAATTCAGGACAACAGGACCTGGACATCAATGATGTTGCTGCCGGTCTCAAGCAGCTATGCTGGACCATGGTGTGTTGACAGATCACTTTCCTCTTCTTTCTTTTCGCTTCATCTTCTAGTTTTATCTCTATACCTTATGTCTACCTCCTTTTGTTCTCGGTGTACTTTTTCTTCTCTCAGCTGCTTCCTCCCTCCCCTGAAGACTACCATCATTCCCATCTTCTTTTAATTCTGCTCCCCTCTTTTTATTTAATTTAGGTGTTATCTTCTTGTTTTTGAACTGACTCTTGTTGTCTTGCCTTTCTCTGATTCTCTGGGATCTTCTAAGGGAAAGTACGATTTCTGGGAGTTGTATTTTCTGTCTTATTTAATACCGCCACGGGTGGCCGAGGTCGTTAAATCGCGGACTCGTGAGCGGGAGGTCTGGAGTTCGAATCCCTCCAGGACCGTCCTCCCTGACTGAGGTTTTTTCCAGGTTTTCCTCAGTCCTCATAAATGGCTAATGCCGGGGAGGTACCCTAAACTTAGGCCTGAAACGTTTCCTTCCTTAAAAATAAATCCTTTCCCAATATATCATTTCATTTCATGTATCACCAGTGTTCATCGCCTGTGGTGCCTCTGTAGCAAAAACAGGCGTTAAACACTGTTCATTCATTCATTCATTCATTCATTCATTCATTTGTCTTATTTACTTTTTATTGTTTATATACTCTTTTGCATTTTATGTGATATTTTATTTGTTAAATCATTCAATACCCTAAAATCATCTTCATCTCTCATGATGTTTCAAATGCATTTCCCTACAAGTAGACACTTTCCAGGGCTACAATTGACTGGTATTTAGGGCATTAGAATTGAAGCATGTTCCGGTGTATCGATCACGTTACAAACCTTGCATGTATTGTTTCCTTTTAATTTAAATCTGTGCATATACGAACAATATGGGCCATGACATGTTACCATAATGTACTAAACCCTTATTGGTTGAATGTATTTGAACTGAAATCTTTCTTTAATGGATGAGAAGATTTCATATATCCTCGTACCTTCTTTTATTTCACCTATTCTTGTTGCCATATTTGTAATAGAGAATCTTTGATTTCTTTTTTATTTCTACAGTTTTTGTCAATAATGTCCATTATTTTTTAATTTTTTTGTTTTTAAGCCAATGAGAAACATCAACAACAACAACAACAACAATAATAATAATAATAATAATAATAATAATAATAATAATAATAATAATAATAAAGCAGCGTTATTCATGTTTCCCTTCGATTTTAGTCCTTTTAAAAATCCGCCACTGATAACCACTCGATTGAGGCGACGTCTTCGTAATGTAATGGATGTATTTAATTGAATCGCAGCTAATTTGGGCACGGTAAAGTTTTCTATAGAATGGTAAACTACTCCACAGAGTGTCAAAGGGCTTTAGAGAAGCGGCCGGTCTCTTTGAAGGGGATGCGCTGTCGATAAATTGCCTTGTACGACTGCAGTGGGTAACTGCAGATGCTTTGCCTTCTAGAAGCTCGAGTTTGACAGTACATTCATTGATGCTTGTCTTTCACCAACCTTTAAAAATCCTTTCCCAATATATCATTTCATCTCATGTGTCATCAGTGTCGACCGCCTGTGGTGCCTCAGTAGTAAAAATGGGCGTTAAACACAATTAAATAAAAAAACGTATAAAACATATAATTCGGTTTGAATTATTTTATGTCTATATAAATAGTATGCAGTATACAGCATTGGTTAAAAGCACCTAAATAACTTTTGAAATATGTGGTTCAATGACGTGAAACTTGGTGTGTGGAGATAGCCGTACACTGAGAACTGAAAAAAGGATATTTCCATTTTTATATACTTCCGGTCTAACCGGAAATAACTCCAACTCTCTAATTTTAAATGAAATACCCAATATATTTATACATTTGCCAATAATTCTTATTAAGTGCTTTCAAAAAGTTACTCGCAGTAGATATATCGCTACAAATTTATTGCTGCTAGATAAGAAAAAAAAAGTGTAGCTAATAATAAAATGCTCCTCCCTTAACAAAGCTATCGCAAATCTAAATTCTGTGTTCAAATTTGTAGCGAATGTCTTGCACTGCTTCCATTATTCGATGATTTTTATTCATTTGTTTTATTTATGGACGTTCATTAGCATCTCAGGTCATTAGCGTCCCATTCAATTCAGGACTGAAACGGCCGACAAATTTTGCTCAGAGGCCTCTTCTTTCAGGCTTGAGGTTCTTTTTCGTGCCGTTGGATTGACTTAAATTGGCCCCACAAAAAGAAATCCTAAGGCAAAAAATCTGAGGATCTTGCCGGCCACTGTATGTGACCTCTCCTATCAATCCATCGTCGTGGAAAAACGTGGTCTAAGTGCTGACGAACATTCTGTCCATGGTGAGCTGTAATTTCATATTGTTGGAAATAGATATCATCACCGCCACGAGTGGCCGAGGTTGTTAAGGCGTAGACTCATGCGCGGGAGATCTGAGGTGCGGATGATCTGGGGTCCTTCCTGACTGAGCTTTTTCTCAGTCCTCATACATGATAAATGCCTGGGAGGTCCCTCCCCCCAAAAAAACTTGCGTCTGGAACGTTTCCTTCCTTTAAAAAGTCCTTTCCTAGTTTATCATAGCATCGCCTATGATGCCTCAATGTTTAAAACGGGCGTTAAACACTGTTAAAAAGTATATCTCTGGGTAGCCTATGGTTAGCTAGATACGGAAGTAAATTTGCGATAGCCGGACTAGGTGATTTCGTATTAAATCCAAATATCTATCAGCATTGAGCTTTTCTCCAAAGTTGAAAGAATTAATGATATGATCACCAACAATACCAGCATTACTGATTTTTAAGTTTTTGTGGATACTGCGTGTGGTTCTCCTCTATCCATTGTGGATCTACGTCTGACCAGTATCGGCAATTGTGTCTGTTGACAAATTCAGGCAGAATGTGGCTTCATCTGAGAATACAATTTGTTTAAAAAGAAATACTGTATTTGTTAATGTGTTCCATCATTAATTCACAAAACTGAATTCTTCTATCGGAATCATTCCCTGAAAATCCTGCAAAAGTTGAATTTTATAATGATGTTGCTGGGCACTTTTAAGGAACTTTGGCTTATATTTGATTCTAACGACAAATTTGTAGTAGAAACGTTTGGTATTTTCTTTCACCCGGGGGAGAACATCCAATGAAGCATTCTCAACTGTTGCACTTTTCGTGCTATCTGTAGCTGGCAAGTCCTTTACACTTCCAGTTTAAGTAACCTTCATTACCATCCTTGTCACTGTTGTATGTGTAATTAGATTGAGATCCGGACGCATATCATTTAAGAAATTCGTCACCTCTCGATGAGATCGTAGTTTGTGATTATATATAGTCAACCAAATAAAAATGAGTATTTTTTCCCATTAACTCCGCACAATATGGAGTATTTAACACACTAGAATTAAAAATTAATCCCTTAAATAAAATGTTTCTGTATCAATAAACATGAATCTATGAATATAAACAAAGGACAATAAACAAAATTATTCTTTTGCACTTTTTTGTTTTCCTGATTTAGCAAAATAAATTTGTACAGAAGTATATAGTATGAGTACTTTTTGAAAAACTGTTATTGATCATTATTCGAAAATGTAAAAATACATTGGGTATTACCGCCACGGGTTGCCGAGGTCGTTAAGGCGTGGAATCGTGAGCGATGGGTCTGGGGTTCGATTCCCACCATGGCCGTCCTCTCTGACTGAGGTTCATTCCAGTCATAAATGGCAAATGTCGGCAGGTACCCTCAACAGTAAATAATGTGACTCATCTTCAAGATGTTCATCTGAAATGACTATCAGTTATGCCCGGACATTGACTTATACGGAAAAGAACACTCCATATCACAAGAAGTCAGTCTGGGCAAATTTAAACCTGGGTATATCACTCATTCTTACAGCAATAACTCTTTCTTGCTGGCCGTTCAACACATTGTGTGATGAAATTTGCTATTTTTTTTCAAACACGTCTCTGTATTGTTTGTAACACTTGTGCTGTAGACGCACATCACGAAAATGCTCCCGTTTTTTTTTTTTTTTTTTTTTTTGAGTTTTTCAGTAGTACTGGAGAGAAAAACCAAATTAGTGGAGATAAAAGGGCATTATTTTGTTGTTTTTTTTTTCATTGTGCCACAAAACATTACGTGAAGAATAAAAATAGTCTTGTATTCTGCAACATATTGCTGCAAACGATAACTTGTGACTGCTTTTGCTTTGGGCATTGTTAAACACAATAAAGAAAGTTAACTGTAAAAACTACCACGTCTCAACCTATAACTGAAACATTGTTGGTGGCAGAACACAATAGTTCTCGCTCATACCCCCTCTGTTGCATCACATTGGCGGTATCAAGCCGCAGACGTTACAGTTACTAAATAAAAGCGATGTTCTCTTTTAAGTGATACATTTAGAAGTGCTAAGTCATAAGTACGCAACTATCTTTTTTTTTCTCGCGAACAAGGGACAACACGAAAAATCTAAGATATACGATTGAAAGTGTTTGGAATGCACGCCCCGTAGTTCACTCGGAGCGACAGGGATGAGGAATGAAGGTGGCAAAGAGTGAACATGTGCGTATGTGAAAATAGTATTTCTCCGCGGCAGTAACGCACGAGAATACCTCAGAGTTACAGGAAGCACTGGATGGGCGTACCCCTGCCCTATCAAATAGTGGCGAGTTGAACAGAGTTCTTCAAGCGGGGCAGAATGTCAACTGTCGATCTGCCGCGCAGTGGGTATCCTGTGCCTGTGTTTTGCTTCTTCCCTACGAGAGTCATCTATATCCAGCCTTCCGTTGGTGGCACCACTCGACTGTAAATGACATATACTTTCAAGTGTATATCTTAAATTTTTCGTGTTGTACCTTGTTCGTGAGAGGAAAAAAAAAATAGTCGACATGACATATGACTTATTTCTGGTATAAGTAATATATTATAATTTGTAACACAGTGATTGTATTTTGAAAACCGTGGCATAAAAGTAATAATAATAATAATAATAATAATAATAATAATAATAATAATAATAATAATAATAATAATAACTACATTGAATAAAAATATAAGGGTGGCCTTGAACACATTCTTGGGAAAAAATTTGGCCTATGACTGAAAAACCGTTGAACTATACTGACCTATTTCATCAAATTTTGTTCACCAATCTGAATACTGCACTTTCCGTTGGAGATGTCACCTCATGGAAATCTGGCACAAAATTCTCTTCTGTTGTACGGTATATTTTGCCTAATGCAGTCATAAGTAATATTCTTTATTCTACTTTCACAATACTCCAAAATACGCAAACACTTAGTAAGAAGTGTAACATGTGCTTCATACAGAAATGTAACCCAAACACGACTGAGCAACTCAATTACCTGCGTTAAGTTCAGTCTTAATAGAAATCACGCGCCGATTAAAGTTCAAACAACTCTGATTGCATAGCGAAATGAGAGCTGGGTACAGTACATGTGTTATTTATAATTAGGCAAAATTTTATTAGGAATAAAATCTTACTTCCAGGTTGTTATTTTCAAGAAATATTTAGTTTTTATTGATTTTCTCAAAGTCCATTCTACTCAACGAATTGATGACTTCAATTATTTGTTCAATTGCGTGTCCAAGGCCGAAATGCTGTCACACTTCCTTTATTTATTTACACATCTTACCAATTTTGGCTATATATTTAGATGCATGTTTCTTAGTTTGATATTACGTGAGATCCACGCTATACTTTCAGCCATAGTTGGTGAAGATACCTTGACTAAACTCATTGTTGGTGGCTTTCCTCAGGCCGAGTGGGGAGAACACGGAATATATATGGATAATATTAGAGATGGGAAGTTAAATCACTGTGAAAGCCTCACGCTTGATATCTGAATTGAATGCACCACATCCAATACTTTTTTTTTTTTTAATTCGCTCAACGCTGAATGCAGATGATGATTTGATGGAAGCTATAGCCCCATCCCCCGCCACCTTCTCGAAAAGAAAGGATATAAAATACAGAGAGAAGTTTTCTCTTCCCCCCTCCTACCAAACACACATACGCGCGCGCGGGGGTGAGGCAGAGGAGGACAGAACAAGGAGTAATGAAAATTATGCATTAGTTCATATTCGAAAAGGGTTCCTCTACATCCATTCTTCTCACAAAGCATTTTTACTTTTCATTTACTTTTTTTTTTTTTTTTTTTGCTCGTTCCTTTTCTTTTCTTGCAGTATTTTTTTTTTCTGTTCTGTGTGTTGCGGAATTAGATGAGCGAGGCGCACAGCGGAGCCAAGCCCCCGAGCTGGGGGGGGGGAGGTGGAGGGGGAGAGAAAAGAATAAGAGCAGGCGAGCGTAAACCTGCTGTACGTAATCTCGTAGCAGAATGAAAAGAGATGGTGATGGTACATAGCTTTCGCTTGCCTTGGGTCGTCTCTTGATGAGGTTATTTTAATACCCTGCTCCAACCCATGATAATGATTTTGTTGTCTGTTCCTCACAGCTGCGCCTTCAGCTGTCGTCATTTTTATACTCCCTCTCTCTCTGTTTGTTGATGATGAGTTAGAAATCCCACGTACCTATGTGCGGACATGTCTGACACTCAGTTATAACGTGTTATTTGCACAAAGCTAGGGCAGTGGCGGAACTGGGGCGCCCTGGGGCCCAAAATGCCTCTACTTTCTTCTTTTCCAGCTGCACCAAATGTTTCTGGCTCCTAATCTTCTTAGGCAGCCCGCTGCGCCCCATCTTATTTTGTTTATTTCTTTCTTTCTTTTCGTTTCCTGCATGCGCAGCGCAATAAAGCTGAGAGATTAAAACGAAACATTAATATTCGCTAGTAATTACACTTTAAGAGCGCACTTTAGGCATCTTTTTCTCTGATATGTATTGCAAAGGAACTTGACTTGCCTAATGGTGTTTGGGTAATTATTTAAAAACGCTCATCTTTTATTTTTGTAACCAAATCACTAATTTCAAAGATTTTTTTTTAGAAATGAACGAAAAACACCTGAAACAACAATCAAAACTTGTTATAGTCTCACCAAAGTGAAACAGACGACCACACTTTGAAATTACATAAATTGTAAAAACTATAGTCTTAATAAATACAGGGTGTCCAGCTTAAAATTCTACAAAACTGGAAATGTACGGGAGTTACTATGAAAGTTTTAAGATGAGGAAAAATGAACAGTGACCCACTTAAAAGGAATGTGGTATGCGGTGGACCCATCCCTTACGAGTAAGTAGGGACCCTCCGCACTCCCGCATTCCAGAGTGTGAGGGTAAACAACACCTCCCGTGCACAGACAGCAAGTCGTTACGATGGAACTGGAAAGCGAGCACTCTTTTTAAATGTTTTATTTATTTTGGCTTTGATTGTATTGGTCTTCTCGCGACTTGTGTAGATTGAACGTGAATACTAACGGAGTAAGTATGTAGGGATGAATGAAATGAATTACTTATGGCATATATGAGCATGGCGCATTAAAGCTATCTGCTATTCACCTTCTAAATAATCAAACCCAGACAGTTTGACTTGATCGATATTCAAACCCAAGATCTCGCAAGCGCTACCACTAGACTACAAAGATGGTTGTAGAAAACATTATCGCGCTATGATTCTTTATAATTTCAAGTGTGGTTTAAATGAGTCCCAAAGCCTTGAACTTACTTGCAAGCAGTTTTGGGGTCTTGTTCATCTGGAGCAGCATTTCTCTGCTGGTTTGAGGAATTTAAACTTCACCGCAAGATGAGGAGAGGACTGAGCGGAAAACATTGTTACAGTGGAAAATATAGGGCCCAGAAACAACCGCGTAACATTTGAGGATATCGAGGCAGCCTTCCAGATAAGGCCGCCAGCAGTATCAAAACTCCTGCACTATTATCTTTGTGTCAGGAAGGTTTCCTCTCGTTGACATAGGCACAAAAGTGTGCCCGCATCGAATAGTGCGAAGAAATGCTGCAGAGAATCGACGTAGGGAGTTCAAGGCGTGTTTCTGATGTCATCACGGATTTACCAGTTTGACCCAGAGACCAAACGACAGTCGGCAGTTTGATTCTTTTCAGATGACGATCCTTGAAGGAAAGTGAAGAGCGGCCGAAGTGTTGGGAAGAAAACATTACTGCGCAGTCTGCCTGCAAAAAAAAAAAAATGTTTTGGCCAGTTCCGAGAACGCCTTCCAAGGACAGGACTGAGGGGTATCCTGCTTTACCACGACAACGCCTCCGTTCGCACGGCTAACATCACTATCCTGTTTCTATAGTCTGGAGTTTAGACTCATTATTCATTCCCCCTAGAGTCCTGATTTGGGTCCTTGCGATTAATTTCTATTCCCAGTGGTAAAAAATCGCATGTGAGGAAAGCGATTTTCTAGCCCTGAAGAGGCTGTGGCTGCATATGAAAATGAACTTTTCATCCCTGAGGAAAATGAGTGGTAAGGATGCTTTTTAAGTGGTTTTTGAGGATGAGACATTGTGTAGATTGTGGTGGGGAGTATTTTGAAAATATGACACAGTCGGAGTGAGTCTACCCACACCCAATTTGACGTGTCCTAAAACTTTCTTAGTGGCCGTCGTATACGTTGAGATGCGTTTCATACGTTTTCAGCCTGACGTCCATTGTTGTTATGTTCATGAGTTTGATACATGTTTAAGGAGCGTAAATGTTGCATTTCCTTTCTGGCCACGTCATTCATTTGTTCATTCATTCAGTTTATTTGTCAGACTAACGTGATGTCCAAAATTGAATGCTGAGCAGTGATTAAATTTTAACTGAAGATGAACTTTCACCCAACATCAAGCCATGACAGTGTGTATGGGGAAGTTTCCCCTTCATATTCCACTGTAAAGAAGTGATCAAAATTGTTTGGTTTTGGCAGAGACAATCTTTAGGTCGGTGGAAGTGTTTACACGGGAAAACATCTTGCTTGTCGAGGAGGAATTTCTGAATGACAGGACTCTGTAAATTTGGGATTTTCTAAACAACTGTGCTTCAACTCCTTAAACATTGGCATATTAAGGTCAGTGCTTCGAATTCTTTCAGCAATTTAAATGCAAGTGCGCGTGGAATATTGTCAGAAGTTTTTGAGCCTTTGCCACATAATGGAGGACAATATAGTAATCCATCGTAACAAGGGATTTTTTTTTAATAGCGTTTAACGCCCGTTTTTACTACTGAGGCACCACAGGCGGTGGACACTGATGATACATGAGATGAAATGATAAATTGGGAAAGGATATTTTTTTTTAAGGAAGGAAGCGTTCCAGGTCTAAGTTTAGGTACCTCCCCGGCATTTGCCAGTTATGAAGACTGAGGAAAACCTGGAAAAAACTCCAGTCAGGGAGGACGGTCCTGGCGGGATTCGAACCGCAGACCTCCCGCTCACGAGTCCGTGCCTTAATGACCTCGGCCACTCGTGGCGGTGTAACAAGGGATGAAACTATGAACTGAACGGGGTGGCTCATGCAGTACGCTTGAGATTCGCATCTGGGAGGTACCATTTGGTCGGCCATCCTAACCTTTGGTCTTTTTTCCCGTGATTTCTCCGTCTCACTTGGGCGAATGCTGAGACGGATATTTACATTCCACGATTTTCCCGTTCTTCAGTTTCCTTTCATTTCGTTCCGTTGATTCTGTTATAAGATCGCAAGTGCCAGGGCGAGGTGAGCTGGTGTGGTGTGATGGTGGCTTGCGCTTTGGAAAGATTTCTATCCCGGCATCTGAAATGGGAGCTCGAACTCCATAGAACACCACGGTTAGCCGAGGTCGTTAAAGGCGTGGACTCGTGAGTGGGATGTCTGGGCTTCGAATCTCACCACGACCGTTCGTCCTGATTGAGGTTTTTTCCAGGTTTTTCTTAGTCCTCATAAATAGCAAATGACGTGGAGATAGCCTAAACTTAGGCCTGGAAGGTTTCCTTCTTAAAAAAATCTTTTCCCAATATATCATTGCATCTCATGTATCATCAGTGTTCACCTCGCTATGGTACCTCAGTACTAAAAACGGGCGTTAAACAACATAAAAAAAAAAAAAAAAAAAAAGAACTCAGGGGCTTCGTCGGCGTTGAAGTGTTCTATCTGGAAACATGTTAGAGACCTTGTGAACATTCGCGCATCACCAGCGGTAGATTCTGGCCGCCCGGTGCTTCCCATCCTCCCGTAAGTGCCCCAATTTGCTGTGAGTAAGGTTTAAATATCGAAGCGTTCTCTGCCGTTCCATACAACCCACAAAGCTCTACTTAACTCTTTTTCAAAAAGAGTTAAAGGAGTTGCGGAAGATGGGTAACGCCTCTCAACACTAGAAAAGTCTGTCACATAGTCCAAGAAGAAGATCATGGTGAAAAAAAAAAATTATAACTGGATCATCCGTACAGTCCAAATCTTGCTCTAAGACACGAATACCAGTTTTAGAACTGAAATATGATCTTTGAGTATGTAACTTTTGTATCCTGTGACAATGAAGTCTATACATTTTATTATGCAACACTTCTCACTTAAATTATCGGACCATACTTCCCTCGTAGACCCATAATCGCGGATGCAAGCCCGGCCAGAGTTCATTTTTTTTCGATGGTAGAAATCTTACCTTCCTTCGGAAAGGAAATGAAGCCGTGGGTCCCGTGTAGTAGATTTACGACACGTAAAATAACCTCGAAACTGAAAGGAGCCTCTGAGCAAAATGTATCTGTTTTAAATTTAAAGGCACGCTAATGACCAGAAATGTTAAAACGCATCCTTAAATAAATGGACATATAAATAAAATAAGTCTGATTTAAATTAGCATTCCAAGGAAATTGAGTAAGGTGAACGGATGCAAATTCTGTGTTTACACTCCTGAATAATGTATCTCATAGCATGAACATCGCTACAATGAACAACGACCTGTGTCGCACATATCTAATTTGAAACTGTTTCAAATATCTATCTCACACACTGCAAATGTGTGATGAAACGACAAAATGGCCATGACAGGAGAGTCGTTGCAGTATAAATTCATCTTTGTCCAGTCCCGTCCATCAAAACTGTCAAAACAGAACTATGTAGATGGTGGTACTCACTAGAAATTACAGGAGAGCTAAATATAAGAAACAGTAAGAGAGCCGCACCAAATTTCACAGTACAAAAGTGTTAGCACATGCAAACTTAAACGTTTGTTTTTATCCATTTATTATTATGATTAATTTTATGCGAGATGTGTTCAAAAAAGACCGAACGTTTGCTGTAACATCTTTATTGCTCATTGTGCAACATTTTAAGCACTGTCCCCCTCAAAGTGGTCCCCTCTACTGCCAATACACCGTTCCCAACATTTCTTCCATTTTTGGAAAGCCTCCTGGAACACACTTTCTGAGATGGCACGCAGGTCTCCTCATGCTTTGTCCTGTATCTCCTCTATGGTTTGGAAACGACGTCCTTTCAACATAGTTTTAATTTTATGAAACAGGAAAAAGTCTGCTGGGGCTAGGTCCAGAGAAAAGGGTGACTGGGGGCAACGGGAGTCTGATGTTTTGTCAGATAGCTGCTGACAAGGAGCGACGTGTGAAGCAACATCCAAGTCTGGTTTCTCCACAATTCAGGCTTCTTCTTGCGCACATCATCCCCCAAACGCGCTAAAATTTCCTGGTAGACTTCCTTGTTTACCACCTGACCATTTGGTATAAACTCCTGATGGACGATGCCTTTGCAGTCAAAAAACAACCAGCATCACTTTGCTCTTTGACTGACTCATGCATGCTTTTTATGTGCGAGGAGACTCTTTGCCCACCCACTGCGATGACTGCACCTTAGTTTCAACATTATAGCCACAAACCCAGATCTCATTTCCTGTTAAGATGTTCTTAAAGAAGTTTTCATTGCCATTTGAAGTAGCAAGTAGTTCCTGGCTAATTTCAACTCGAGTCTGTTGCTGGTCATCAGTTAACAAACTCGGCACGAATTTTGCACTGACTACTCCAAACTTGATGATGCCCACTTCATCAGCAACTTCTCGAACAGTTAAACGACGATTTCCACGAATCACAGCACGAACTGTCTCGACATGGTCATCATCTGTTGATGCGGAAAGTCGTCCAGGCCTTAAATCCTCACCGACCGACATTCTGTCCTGTTCAAAACGCTTAAACCACTCATAGCACTGCGTGCGACTCATACAGTCCTCTCCGTATGCTTGGCTAAATCATTGAAATGTCTCTGTAAAAGTTTTATACCAAGTTTGTAGCAAAATTTTAAATACATACAAGTTCTTTAAGCTCTTTCATTGCCACTTTGTCACTAATTCGACTAACAGCTTGTGCACGTGCGGCTGTAGTTCGGCAACTAAGGGTCATAATGAAACGAGTCAAATGGCAGTTTGTTGTCTAAACTTGCCACTAGGTGCGCTCAGTAGCCACAGAGAGCTCACTGTGCCGGTTGACGCGCTATTTCAAAAGTTCAGTCTTTTTTTGAACACACCTCGTATGAATAGTTATGTTGTATATTATTATTATTGTTATTATTATTTGGAGTTGAAGATCGAACTCTACTGTTCTGGTGCACAATCTTGTCAATATGAACTGATTGATTTGAAACAGATGTCCTCAGCAAATGTTCCAAGTTGTCATTGGAGGGACGAGACCTATGTATACCCTTGATGAATTTTATCTTGCTGAAAGTCATTTCACAAATATACTTTGATCCAAATAGATACAATACTTTATATGTACACGACAGCAAATGTTCGAACTGAATTTCTGGGAGTATATTGCAAAACTCTTAGTGTTTTGGTTTTTCGTTTGTATTGAAAAATACGTTCTAGTTCTGAATCTGCTGAAGACCAGTATGTTAGTTTTTCATATTTCTAATCTCAGGTGCAAAATTTGACAGCCTAGTTACATCTGCTATCGTTATTGATAATACATTTTCGATTAAACTATGTGGCGAAGTGCAGTGAGAAATTCTATAAAGGGTTTTCAAGTTTATTTCTTCCTCTCAGTTTTCTTGAATAAACTGTTGAAAGCATGGGAAGGTTGATTATTCAGTTCTTCTGTACATATTTACAAATTTTGTTCCAAGGAATAAATTGAACTTGTCAGCTGAGTAATGCATTACTTTGCATACCATTCAGTGCTCCTGATATATTAGCTAGGAAGGCAACCTTTAATCAAAAAAAGTCTAGTTCAGGGCATTCTTTATCTCATTCTTATAAAATAGTTTTATTTCATGGCGAAGATTAAAAAATCGTTCCAAAAAACTTGCTTTACTTATCTATACTAGGGGAGAAATTTCTTTGAGATTGACGTGGCCGGGCCAGTATGCTGTTGCCATATCCCGTCACTCGCTGTCCGTCTTCAGCGGCTGCACTCCAAGATCACCATCATTAACTTCTTCCTGCTCCTCCATGATTTGAAACATGTTTTACACTCCATATTTATCCTTGGTTACATCACATATTTTACACATATGACAAAACTTACATAATTGAACATTTTATCTTAAATATTTTCCACCATTATGGTTTCAAAATTATTGTACTGGTGGAAAATTTGCTTTAATACAGAAGAACCTACTTAGTGTCACCTAGCGACAGAAATCTTAAGCTGGACTTAAATGAATCTGCGCGAAGAAGCAGCATGTATGAAAACGACGTGTACGCGTAAGAAAATGTGCGCTTTTGATAAAAAAAATCGCACAGATTCACTTTTGTTTGATAAATGATACAGGGCACAACCACTAAATTTAATGAAATTAGATCAGTGCACGCACTTGAAAAGTATTGTTACTGGTTAATTTTAAACTTTCTAACCTCGTAACTGTTGCAATGTCAATGATGTCATTCCCGTGACGATAATGTGTTTTTGTTCTGACTGGACGAGCCTCTCGCCAGCTGAATCGCCCGGTGTAAACACAGCCCAGGTGTCAATCACAAACTAAATTCTTCCCTACTATACCTTATCTCACTATTATGTTTAACATCGCCATACTGTGAATTAAGTTATTTAAGAAATTTTATAAACTGTTTGTAATTTAGTTCAAATGACCTAATGAAATTAACAATGTTAATAACTTTTTTCATTACTGATTTGAAACTTTCATCAAATTTACCAGCAAGATTTTCTTGATGTAAAATGCAATGGTATGTAGTCTCTGTTTAAATCTTTTTAACAGAGAAACAAACCTTGGTATGGGAAAGTACCTTTAAGGGGCAACCGTCAGTACACACTGACATAAGTGTATTCAAGACAATTTTATATTTATCGAAAAATGATATAACTGCTTCAAAAATCTATTCCCTCTGTCTCATCTGACATAGGTATTACTGCTAACAAATTTTCCTACATAACCCCAATCTTATTACGATATTTGACAAATAAAAACAACGGAGAGCTGGAACTAATATCTACGGAAGAATCAAGAGCAAGGCGGAAATAGTCACATTCAAGAATTTCTTCCAGAGTATAAAGCAGCACATGTTTCGACATTTCGTCAATTCTCCTAACACAAATAGAGTTAGAAAGATTCAATTTTTGTATGCCACCATTATCTGTTTTGCATTTGGATATTTAGAAATCAACGTGTCACTTACGGCTAGAAAACACTCCTTAAAAATCTCTGCATCTGTAAAACGGTTTCATTTTAAGAGCTAAAATTTGTGCTACTTGATAATATGGTTTTGTTAATTCATTTTGATTTACGGTAGTATACATAATTTTATGTTCAGACACTTTTGACATTTTCAATGTTTTTAGTTTTTCTGCTCTCAGATTAGAATATTTTGGACACTTGCTGTCAAAATTTGAGTGGATGGTATTGTAATGCCTATAAAGGTTTATAACCTTGTACTACGTCACGATATCTTCACCGCCACGGGTGTCCAAGGTCGTTAAGGCGTGGACTCATGAGCGGGAGGTCTGGGGTTCGAATCCCGCCAAGACCGCCTTCCCTGACTGAGGGTTTTTCCAGGTTTTCCTAAGTCTTCATAAATGCCAAATGACGTGGAGGTACCCTAAACTTAGACCTGGAACAAACTCTTTCCCAATACGTCATTTCATCTCATGTATCATCAGCGTTCACCGCCTGTGGTGCCACAGCAGTAAAAACAGGCGTTAAACACCTTAAAAAAAAGTTATCTTCGTCTAAATAAATTGCTCTAATGGAATTAGGAAGATTGGGTTTTAAAAGCAAGGTAATGGAAGAAGTACTGCAACATTGGCGTAGAATAGGGAGACTAGAAGAGGAGAATATCATCAAACAGTGCTTAGTAACACAAGAAAGAATTAAGGGGAAAGAAACTTGGATACATAAAATCCAAAATAGTCCAGGAAGTTGGCATGGGATTAATGGCATGAGGAGAAAGAGTGGGGAAAGGTTTTGGAAAGAGATAAAAACAAGAAAGACTAAATGTCTTATTACAGCCTTGGACGACAATTAACAAATTAAAACAGTCTGACAGACAATAAGTGCACCTCATTGTTGAGTCGGTCCTTGTGGTCTAGTGATAACCATACACCCCAGATTCCCGGCCAGGATCGATGGATTTTTTTTTTTTCTGGCGTTAAATCTTAAATATGATTTCCTTCGGAAGGGAAGTAAAGCCGTGGGTCCCATGTCGTACATTTACGGCACGATAAAGAACCTCAAGCCTGAAAGAAGAGACCTCTGAGCAAAATTTGTCGGCCGTTTCACGCCCTGAATTGAATGGGACGCTGATGACCTGAGATGTTAAAGAGCGTCTGTAAATAAAACAAATGAACAAAGGTACATTGTCGAACACTTGTGCAAGGCTAGAATTGATGCAGGGATATGCAAACTTTTCTAACGTGTAAGTAAATGTTATAAAAATAAAATTATTCTCAGAGCCGCATGTCATCCGCGGGCCACGTGATGAGTACCTCTGGTATAGACGTTTGGGATGGATCTGGTTTTTCATTAATGTATCCCGCTTTGTAAAAACTATACTTCCGTACATCGTTAAAAGTGCCAGAGACTGCCTTCCTTCATAATTTGTCCTTCGAAGGTACCGTAAAAGAAGCCGAACGACTGGTTTAGAATATATAAGTCAAAAGCATATCACAGTCACAAAGGCATCTTACAATAGCTATGGTAATAAAAATTCACGTAGCAGGTTTAGAACTGATGAAGAACTTAATGGAAATGCTATAATCAATAACTGTGTCTCCAATCCCTCTTCAAACAATCTCAAGTGCCCTTTCCTCAGTATCAACAGTCACTTTTCTAAAATCATATCGGAACTGGACTTTTCAAACCGTGAGGTTCCCTTGTAAGAGCGTTAGATGTGGTGATTCCGGCGGTAAAACGACATTCTCTATTCTCTCCAAAAATTGTCGTTAAGAAGACTGCCTACCTGCAGTGAGAAGTGAAAAGGAGCACGTCTTGGTGATAAATGGTTGCAGTAAGAAGCTGGGACATACTATGCTCCCCAAGTAGATAGTTCCGCCAGCTTCAGCAAAAGAGAATGCTAGTCCATTTCCAATGAATTGGTTCATTGTTCAAACACATGTCTCGCTTTTCCAGGTTCCGCCATTATGTCTGTTAAATTTGACTGATAAGTGGAAACATGACTCGTCAGAGTAAGTACAAGAAGAAGAAGAAGAAGAAGAAGAAGAAGAAGAAGAAGAAGAAGTTAATTTTCGTTATCATCTGGTTTGAACCATTGTGTTGATGACAATTGCAAGCAGAGTGTGTAGCGGAAGGGAAATGTTCGTTTGGTGTCAAGTAGAGAAAGACGTGAACAAGATGGATTGATTTTGGTTTGGTGTGGTTTATTTACGGACGCTCTTTAACAGCTCAGGTCATCAACATCCCATTCAATTCAGGGCGTGAAACGGCCGATAAATTTTGCTTAGAGGCCTCTTCTTTCAGGCTTGAGGTTCTTTATCGTGCCGTAAATGTACGACACGTGACCTACGGCTTTACTTGCCTTCCTAAGGTAGTCACACTTAGGATTTTTCGCCCGAATAAAATCCATCGATCCCGGCCGGGTTTGAACCCGCGATCTTGGGATTATAAGGCAAATAATATAGTTACCACTACACCACCAGGACCGACAGGACAAGATGGAAGGCGACTATCATGGGCAAAGATGAACTGCATGATTTTTGTGAAAGCGTGCTGTCAAAATTGCAGAAGTTCATAGACGTTTAACTGCAGTGTGTGATCAAGAAGCTCCTGCACAGACGTCTGTTTAAAATGGGTCAATGTGCTCGTCAACGGCAGACAAGAATGAGAGGTTGTCTGTCAACATCGCGGTCTCCCTTGAGTTTGTGTCTGATATGCACATAACCCTTGATGAACTGGAATATCAGACAGGCTTCGACCGCGCCACCATGCACATAATTATTCACGACGATTTGAATATGAAAAAAAACGTTTATTAGTAGCGCTAGGCAGAAGTTTTAGGCCCAATTTCTTACTCTGTAATTCCCATATCGAACCACAGACTCTCCGCTGATAGTCTGTGAACCCGGTTCTTCCAGTTAAATCGAGTAAAGGCAGTATGTGTGTATGTGTGTGTTTGCAGCCGCAAAACACATTAACCAGATGAGAAGAAACATGGAGTTACCTGAATGGTATAAAGGCTAGATTTACTTGCATCTCTATATGTGTGGGAACGCACAAAAGATAAGGCTCGCATATAGCAGCAGCAGCGCGGGTAAAGGAGTGGGTATGTACATACGTTAATTACAACAGACAGATCTAAAGGATGTGCTGTAGCGAAACTACACTGAAGCTAATTATTCGCCGATGTATTTAACTACTTTGCTCTTGGTGGGTTTGGTTGGTTGGCTGGAAGGCTGGGCTGGCTTGTTAGGGTAACTCGTGGAAACCTGGCAATTATCTGCCTCTATACAAGCGACTTACAAAAAATTATTTTTCAGCAAGGTAGTACTTTACGTAATTCAGAATATCTCTGTAAAGAACATCAATCATTTTATAACCTTTGGGAGTAGAGTTTGAAGCTTTCTCGTGCCAGGAGGAGCTTGATGCCAGAAGCTGTAGGAAGAAAGTTGAAATAGTAACTGGATTATCAGATATAAGATTACTGAAGAAAACACTTGTAGCATCTGTAACTTTGTTAATTTTTAGGCCAGTCTGAATTCAACTGATAATCCTGTAAAGCATTACAAGACAATACACAGCAACCCAGTAAAATATGAGGGCTGTGCACACACTGTAACAAGGTTACCCTAATTCTGACTATTATTATGGATCTGATAATGATTGAGTTTAGTTCCGTTAACAATGTGTTTTGTTCTGCATTTAATCGTAGTGAATCTTAGCTCTGTACCTACAGAATGACCCAATGACCTTCTTATGGGACACTAGTATAGAATTAAATAAAAATAATTTTTCAAGGATCAAGTAACACAATGCAGTATATTGTTCTGAACTTATTATTAAAAAATAACATTTTTCAAGTGGGCCCCATTACAACGAACACATCCGTGTAATCGGCTCTGGAAGTTCACCAAAACTCGCTGCAATAAAACGTGATCAATGTCCCTAATTTCACGATTTATGTTTTCTTTTAACTGCCTCTCTCAGTACATTTTACTTTTCAAATATCCCCATAAAAAGTAGCCTGCTGCTGTCGAATGTGGAGATCGCGCTGGCCAGGCAACACCAAATGGAGAAATTATGTGTCTAGCCCCAGAGTGTTCAATGTTTCACAAGAGGTGTGAGCTGGGGTGCCATCATGCTGGAACAAAACAGTTTCACCATTATCATCCATCTGAAAGTCCAGTGCTGCCAGCATTATGGCACATTAAACTCTACCCTAAATCTTCTCTGAACGTAGGAGATTGACTTAGATTCAATAAATATTGTAACAAGGAATATATGTTTTTCCACCTTCCAATTATCTATATTGTTGTTTATTAAACGGAGAGAATACATTGCGTGTTTGATAGCAACCAACACCATAACTTGTTCCTCGAAAAAAAATATTTGTATTTAATTCTCTACGAGTGTCCCACAAGAAGGTTTTGAAAACCGCCGTATTTCATTGGGTCACTCTGTATATGTTATCTATTACACAAAGTGCATTTATTTATGATTTGTATGTGTTAACTCAATCAATTCATCATATTCAAAGACGATTTGAAGAAAGATTCCGGGTGTAAAAGTACCAGGCCGTACAACAATCCATAATTTTTATAATAACTTTAAAAATAATTATTGAAGTGCTGAGAAATCAGATATCCTTTATGCTTCTCAGTGGGGAGGGGGGGGAAGTGCATAGTGCGCCAAGCGGATGAAGGATTATAGGGTCTTTTTTTCGATGAAACGTTTATTATCCACACACTTTAATATCTCTTTTTGGAGAATTATCAACAAGACTGACACAGCGCTTGCAACTATATATTTCGATGGAAGAAATAGTGTGTTTGAAAATGGCAGAGTTATTAGAGAATGACAGAGCTATAGCAGGATTTGTTATTCCTCCTGTCCGCCGGTCTAACTCTTCTAGCTCTGGGATAAATTAAAAAAAATAAATAATGAATACAAGACAAACCACACACCAAGGAAGAACTGAGCCAACATTATCTACAACGGGCAATGGGTAGTTTTTTTTTTTTTAAAGAGGTTCCGAAAATGTATGGAAAACGACATTGGCCAGTTTTAGCACTTCTTTTCATTAAATTGGTGAGCAAAACCCTTAAAAAACTTTTTCCCCCTTTCACGAGTATTAAATTAACGGAATCTGTGTGTATTTTCCATGCTGAATACAGATATGCTTTCAGATTTTTCCCCATCAGTAAGGATATTTTTTGTGGCTCACGTTTAAACTTTTAAAATAATTATTAATTACGAAACGCTAAATGATAAACACAAGCCAAATTTTGGAGTATCTAAAAAGTTGAATATTATGATTTTCGGCTATATTTTACCTCAAGATGTGTCTCTTCATGGTCCAGCAATAATCGGCCAGCGTACTATAGGATTCCCATTTGCCTTGCTACCTCTTTTCCATTGTAGAAATGTGCTGATGAAAACACTTACCATGCTCAACAAGAGACAGCCCCAAGGTTTCTGGGAAGAAGCCCAAGAAATGAATTTTTAAGACACTGCGTCCCATAGTTTTGTTTGAATTCACAAAATCACTTGATATTTCATTACAGTTTTCTTCTTTATTGTTGCCAAGAATCCACTTTGCTTTGCTTTTTTCCGGTGGATGTAACAGCACCTCAAGTTGTACATTATCCATTAGCGACTTATTTGCGTATAAGATGATTTTGAGTTAAAAGTGAGATTCTGATGAACAACATGCTTCAACTATAGAATCTCTTCTCTCGTTTCTTTGGTCTTCAGTATGAGTTAGGTCGGAGTCGGAATTGTCACTTAAGATTACGAAATCTGGACACGTTGGACAGGATACTCTTTATGTGTGACACAGGTCTCAGATACCAAGTTGGGAAAATTAACTGTATATTTTGTTTTGTGTGTGATTCCTTAAATGTTGGTTAAGCACAAATGTCAATCAATTGATTGAACCTTCTGTTCCCTACAAATCATAGTAGCAGCAAATGACATAATGTGTACCTTTTTTACATCCAGTGAGAAGCCTAACATATAATACACAGCATATATTTGGGCCCAGTATTTATCAAAATCACCAGTTTTACACCCAAAATAAAGTTAATAACACTTTTTCACTAGAGGTGTGAAATATCGCCTCTGAGACTTGAAATTCTGTTCACCAAACACGTAGCAGAAATTGTTTCGATGATTTAAACACTTTCTTAGCATATCGAAACATTTGTAAAATTAATAAAACATAACAATACAGCAGAAAACGCTACATGTGTTGACGGACTTACTACGACAATGCTGACTACTTCTGTCTGCTTACTATAACAATGCAACATTTAAACGTATTAGAATCAGTCTGCATTGTTGCCAACTTATTCTGAATAAATTGCCACTTCTATAATTAACAAAAATTATTACCAAGAAAGCCTAACTTACAGAAGTATATTATACAAAAATGACTCATAAAAACTATGCCTGAGGGTAAAATTCTAATTAAACACTTGAATTCACAACAAAAACTACACTGGAGTTATAATTCAGTTTTCCTGTGGAAAAAAATATATTGGCCAGTGATATTTAAGGAAACTATTGTATGATTGCGGCAGCACCACTCTACGATTAATTTATTTGGTTTATTTAAAATCTCAGGTCATCAGCGTCCCATTCAATTCAGGGCGTGAAACAGCCGATAAATTTTGCTCAGAGGTCTCTTCTTTCAGGCTTGAAGTTCTTTTACGCGCCATAAATTCATTTCCTTCTGAAGAAAGTCATACTTAGGATTTTTACGCCCGAAAAAATCCATCGACTCTTGCTGGGGTTGAATCCGCGATCCTAGGGTCTACACCACTGTACTATACGGTAACGAGAACCGCCACGAGTGCCTAGATCGTTAAGGTGCGGATTCCTGCCTTATTCCCTTTATGTTTTTTCAGGTTTTCCTAAATCCTCATAAATGGCAAATGCTGGAGAAGTATCCTAAACTTAGGCCTGAAACATTTCTTTCCTTTAAAATCACCTTTCCTAATTTCATCTCTCATATATCATCAGTGTCCTCCACCTGTGATATCTAGCAGTAAAAACAGGCGATAAAACTATTTAAAAAATAGCAACGCGCCCCCTTCGCCCATAGCAAAGTACCTCAAGCTGGTTCAAAAGTCACTGGAACGCTCTTAGTGTCCAGAAACTAAGAATTATTTTGTTGCAATTGTTAAGGTTCATAATGATATAATATAAGTGTAAGACATGTTACGTTTAACATGAACATCATCCATCTCGCCCATCTATCGACTGCGGCACGAAAGATGTTCTGGAGCTTTTGTGGTGTTATGGCTGCACCATTTTGTCTAATTCGTTCTTGGAGCTCCGCCAGTGTGGCAATGCGTCCTTTGATAAATACACAAAGAAGTCAGGTGTCAGATCAGGAGAACGCGCCGCCCAGATCATGGGCCCTTTGCGCTCAATTCACCTTCAAGGAAACACGTCATTCACAAAAATGCCAACATCTGTGACATAATGGCATGTCGCCCCGTCCTGCTGGAAGAAGATGTTGTTTACACGTTCATTCTGGACAATTTGATGACAGAAACTGTCGCATCATATCCAAGTACTTTACCCCCAATTGATGGTGTTAAGGGCGAAAAAGAACAGGCCGTAAATTTTGTTAAAGTTATTCGCATTCATTTGGGAGATCTCTCTGGAATTCCAAGTGCTTCATTGGCGGTGCAGATGATGCAATTATATCTGTTAACCTTGCAACAAAAGTAGAAGGTTTCCTCATCGCTAAATTATGCATGCTCAAGGGTGTTATTGCAGCAAATCCACGCACAAGTTGGCTAAGAGCTCTGTCATGTAAATGGTGCAGGAACCTGCAGATGGTACGGCTGTTTCTTCAACGTGTAACGCAACACTTTATACATGGAATGTTCAATTCCAATGACAAACGCCACGCCAATTTTGAACTGCGTTCAATAGATGTCCTAATGGCTCCAATTCTGTCATTAGAGGTTGATAGAGGTCGGGGTCGTTCTTAATGATTCCATTGCTCTTGAACTTGTTCACCTACAGTTGTTTTGTCGGTAGGTCCAAGTTTATGGAACCGGCGATCGAATTTTTTTCGAATCTGAACATAAGACTACCCTTGCAACCTCCAATGGCTATCCTCTCTGGCACACTTAACTTCATGCACGTTCAGTTATCTGCAACAGAACACATGTTGAGGTGTAGTCACGAAACCAGCAGCAACTACAACGTTTAGATCTACACATATACCCCTACATGCTCCATTTCTACAAAATCGATACTTGATTTGTAGACACCTTGTATTTATCTTTAAGTCAAACAGTTCCATTTTTTCATTTATGATAAAAAAAAAAACAGTGCGCATGAACAGGCTATTTTAAAATGTTAGATGGCTTTGAAAAACATCGCTACCAGAATTTCACTGTTGTCTTTCTTACCAAGTTTCTCTGACGTAAAATGTTATAACTTATAAGACACTAACGTTTCTTAATACATTGAGGAAACCAGAATTGCAATTATTTCGTTTAAAATTGTCTGTATACAATGACGTGGCCCCGATAAAATATGTTTATTCATTAAAACACGCTTCTTATGACGCTATAAACCGTGTACAGTTAGCATATTCTGACACTGATTACCTAGCAACTAGCATTACATGAAGTCATCACCGCCTTCACAACACAATTTCAAATAACGTACCTTAAGAAAATGCTAAAATCGTCGGCCTAACAAGCATACAAACATTCAAACACGAGAATCATTTTATTAATCAAATGTTTTGAAACTAAACGAAAAATACAAGTTTAATTAACTTCCATTATCTTTGAAACTTTGATAATGCGTTTTATTACTTAATCACATTACAATTTCTTTAATTTCAGAACGTTAATCTTGAACCATTAGTAATCTCTTATATTATATTAACGGAAATCAAAAACCTTACCACAAGATGAAAAGTTGATATTTTCGAATGCACACACCAGAACATCGAAAGCTTACAAAAAAAAAAAAAAAAAAAAAAAAAAAACCTCCAAGCGTAGCCGAGGTCGTTAAGGCGCGGACTCGTGAGCGGCAGGTCTGGGGTTCGAATCCCAACAAGGCCGTCATCCCTCTCTGAGAATTTTTCCAGGTTTTCCTGTTCTCATAAATGGCAAATGCCGGGGAGGTACCCTAAAATTAGGCCTGGGACGCTTCCTTCCTTTAAGGAAAAAAAATCTTTTCCCAGTTTATCATTTCATATCATGTATCATTGTATACCATTTGTGGTGCCTTAGTAATAACAACGGGCGTTAAACACATTAAAAAAAAGCGTACAAATCTTCGACTGAAAAAAAAAAATAAATCTAAAAATCTACATTTTAAATTACTTACCATATTAATAATTCACAAATGTTATATTATGTATTTACAAGATCGAAAAATATGCCAACAAGAGTATTTCATTAGTTTATCTAGCACGTTTCTCTTTTCTCCATGTGCAGAACTTGCCGCATTCCTTTTCGATTTTTTAGGAATTAACTAATCCTCACCTCTCTTTATAATTTATTCTGCAATGATATCCATATTTTCAATATCAAACATCGCGAAATTAACATCCATTTCCATTTGAATTCTTCAAAACAAAAACAAAATAACATCGTCATAGAAACAACTACAAGAAACTATACAATACATTACGTAATATCTACATCATAACATCACACTTTGCAAATGTTTAATACTTTTTAAAAAATATTTCAATGCTAACATTGCATAAAACGTTGTATGAACAATCGTGAAACGCACTAAATATTCACTCGTGTCACAATTACCAAGATGGTTACATATATAACTATTATGACACTCTCTGAAAGGCGTGTGATGGAATATGGAAGTATCGACTTTTATTGCTATTGATATTTAAGAAATATTAGTTGTAACTTGTGGGCCACTATGTGCAAAGTTCTCCTTGAAAAATACGTTGAAAATCTAAACGACTAACTTTGAAAGTATTAAAAAATAATTATAATAACAGAACAGATTTTCTGCATTAATATGCTTTATTTTCATATGCTCATTGTACTTTATTTCCACCATATGGAATGTTAAAGGAAACAGTAAAAACTTCAATTTTCATATAACTGTTATAATTATAAACAAACAGAACGAAATAACACTACATCTATTCGAGCTTAAAATCATTGTATGACTATTTTTAAACACTAATCAAATAGGACTGAATGTGGCCAATACTTCTTTGCACGACCTTCATGTTCTCCACTTATCAATGTTAGATGCGATCTGTATCTGAGAAAGATGCATCAAGCGACACTTATGCCCTTCTTTAAGTACACTGTGGTGTCAATTTTGCTTCCTGACATCTTCTGCAGTTGGTGCCACTCGGAATAGTTCACACTATTTAAACCTGCTAAAAAAACTTGTTTCGTTGACTTGTGGATAAGTAATAGTTTCTGAAATTCTAAGATATGGTATTTCATCTTGCATGAACTCATATCTGACATCTGAAATACTGGAAGTATTTTCAATATCTCATTGCAATAGTTACGAGCATTCAGCCCTTATTTTTTGTCCATTGAGTAAGAGCTGCATTCCCTTCATGTGAAAACTTCAACATTGCCAATGAATTGTCGTCTTTTAGCCGTTAATCTGTCTGCAGTAACTTTTTTTTTTTTTTTTTTTTTACATTAGAAAAATTCCTTCAATCTGGTTGTTCATTGGTGCTTTAATGCTGAATGATTTTTCATGTGTAAATTTCAGGCATGCTTGTGCAGAAATAAACTATTTTATATGATTTAAAAATAATCAGGAATCAGCCATAATATGTCCAAAATATATCATTAAACTAGCTAGTAGTTTTCCCTTGAATCCAAAAATATTTTTCAGTAGTCTATTATCAATTTCTAGAATTACTGGAGCAAAGAGTTTTTATCATGCAAGTACTATATTTAGGAAGGAACTTTGTATTGCATATTTGTATATTTGCACTGTCTCAGCACTTGAATGCAATTCTCTGTACATTTTACTTCTCTTTTTTGTAAGCGTTTGGTGTGCTAAGTTTTTGTGACTGATGAAATGATTATGTAAATGCTTTCAGAATCCTTAATGATGTATTACGTGACATTCATTATCTCAGGGTAAGGAAAAGTCCTTAAAGAGGTAAAATCTTATCACCTTCGCTTGTTTTGTTCAACAAACACGTCTCGCATTCTGCCTGTGTCTTAGAGAGAACCATAAGGGTAACGGTTTGTGAGTTTTCGTATAGTGATCAAAATTAAAACCCCTGAAGATTCAGCGTATGTTGAATCCTTTCTTTCATATTCAACGGTAAAAGAAAAGGTAAACATTTCGATCAGCATGACAAAACACTGAAGTGGAAGCACGTGAGGAAAGACCAGTTGATTTGTTGACACCGAAAGACACGACTCTTGTTGAAGAAAATGGTGTTGGGTAATCTTAAACTGAAAGAAATTGTTGCGAGGTTTGGTCTTTCAAAAACAGTCATCTTTAGGATTCTCCAGGGACATATCCATATGCAAAAGGCAGTGCAAAATGGTGCTGCGATTTCTCTCAAGTGAAATGCTGTGGAAGATTTTTGACCTTGTATCAAACAAACAGAAATTTGAGACAGGTAATGAAACTAAGGTTCTCTACCATGATCCAATTTAAAAAGGAGTCCATGGAGTAATCCTGGTGAGGTTTCGACTAGGAAGGCCAGGGCGAGTTCAGTAGAAAGTTAAGGCTACAATTTTCTAGGACTGCAGAGGGATTCTGTATCATAAAGTAAAAAGGATATCTGAATACGTAAGAGTGTTGCAAAATGTTTGGAAAAATATTTCATGTTCAAACAACAAATGTATCTATAATAATTTGCATATAATAACGTGTAAAAAGGTGTTGATTTTCTCTTATATGTACAATTACGTTAGATCGGAAACTTGTGCAACCTGCTTCGTATAAGCAAAATCCTGTATTTGAGAACTACAAACACCGCAGATAATAGTAATAGTTTGTTAGTGTAACAATAAGCTTTTATTGATTTACATAAGCAATTCTTTTACAATACACAAATTATTCCCTCGTACGTTATCTATCATGGTGCAATGTTGCCTCGGTTACCCCTAAAGAGTCAGTACTTCACTGCAACTGAAATAGGGTTTGTGGTGTACCCCGCACTCCATAGCTGGCGGTAGTTACCACCTTTCACTCGGTTCAGGCTTTCACCGGTTCCTCTTTTATTTTTCCAGCTTTACGTGATCACGGTGATTTTGAGGTACGGGTAAAGTTTTCGGAAAATGTGAGAGGGGTGGGCCGCTAGTGTTATTATGCTGCTGGATTTCTTGTACACATTTATGTAGCGCTGCTGAAAAAACTTGGAAAGGTATACCCACCCAGTCCCTATCTTCACATGCCCTTTGCTCCCGTTCAAAGTAACCTTTTGGGAGAGCATTCAGCCCTCGGCTGTTATGTCAAACGAGGTTCAAAAACGCTTTCGGTTTGTTTCCCGACTCCATCCAATTCTTGAAAACAAACAAACGTATGAAATGCATACTCTGCAACAACTAAGGGTCTAGTGTGGGCTTCATGTTTCTTTTTGCTGCTAGATTTGGTACCAAGCAGATAGATGAAGAATTAGAGGTACTTGTTTCCAACAGTGAAAATTATTTTCTTGGAAATGTTTTTGTAAAAGATTATAGGAAACAACTGATCACCTTTTTATGACGGTATACCTTTTGCAAATCCAAGTCGATCAAATGGGTTGACTTATGTGGTAACGCCTTGGACGCGTATTCGGAAGGTCCTAAGTTAAAATCCCGGGGGACAGCTATCCTGATCTAAGGTTCTTTCCTTTTCACAAAGTTCTCTCTGTAGGTCCTGGTGGTGTAGTGGTACTTGCCTTATAAACCCTTCGATCCCGGCCAGGTCCGATGAATTTTTTCGGGCGTAAAAATCCTAAGTATGGCTTCCTTCGGAAGGGAAGTAAAGCCGTGAGTCCCGTGTCGTACATTTACGGCACGATAAAGAACCTCAAGCCCGAAAGAAGAAAACTCTGAGCAAAATTTGTAGGCCGTTTAACGCCCCGAATTGAATGGGACGCTGATGACCTGAGATGTTAAAGAGCGTCCGTAAATAAACCAAATCAAACGAAGTTCTGTTCTCCCATTTCATGTAAATTAATTCTGTTGCAAAGTCGAGTGTTTCCAGCTGAGGTGGGCTGTTGCGGCGTGATGGCAGCTTGCGGTTTGGAAATTTTACTATTCCGGTGCCTGGTATGGAAGCGGCCCTTCTGAGGGGCTCGAACTTCTCAAAGGGGAGGGGCTCCGCTTTCTTCGGATTGTTCTATCTGGAAACAAATGTACGTTAGTGGATCTTGATCGCCCAGTGTCTGCCTCTGCTCAACCTTTCTTCCCGGAGATGCTGCCAATGGGAGGTGGAGGCACAAACGGCCAGCCTTTGAGCAAAATTCAAGTACTGAAGTATCCTCGGCCTCTACAATTCAATTTCTTCCTCCCTCTCCCTGTCTCTCTCTCCCAATCTTTCCTCCTGGAGAAGCTCCCAATAGGACACTGGCACAAACGGCCAGTCTTTGAGCGAGGTTCAAGCACTGAAATATTCCTCAGCCTGTACAATCCAATCTCTCTCTCCCTCCACAAATGCCGGTACGGGGTGCATCTTATTTAAAACGCATTACCTACGGTTGAGAGATGGTGTCAGGATATAGGCCTCTCAGTAATTCTGTGAAAATCTAACTCGTGGTTGGGTTTTCGAGAACCTTATCTGGAAGAAAATTAAAATTGCTATACTTCGGCTAAGTATATAGGAGTTATCCCGGATCACAGACTGAAGTGGGATAAGTATATTGAATATAATGTTGTCAAGGCCTGTAGGAGGGCTATTGCTGTAAAGTGGAACATAAAGCCTAAAGTTGCTTATTAGCTATACACCTATGTTACGTATGTTTCTCTTTTTTGTTTTAATAAAATTGTGTTTAACGTCCGTTTTTACTACTGAGGCATTACAGGCGGTGGACACTGATGATACATGAGATGAAATGATAAATTTGGAAAGAAATTTTTTAAGGAAAGAAGGGTTTCAGACCTAAGTTTACGGTATCTCCCCGGTATTTGCCAGTTATGAGGACTAAAAATTAAAAAAGAAACCTGTCCGGATTGGTTCTTTCTGTGCCTTAACGACCTCGGCCATGGTAGTTTTTCCAAGTTCTGATACAGGAACCGTCGTCAGCAAACTTAACAGTATGCACAGATTGGACTGCATGGGCATAACAGGTGCCATTACTCCGCTCTGCATTTTGTGCCTGTTTGCACTTTATATGGCGAGAGCTAGAGCGTATCGCATCTGCACGTGGAGGGTGGTTATTTTTGCATCCTCCTCATACTAACCAGGCATCAAGAGTCTAGGTAGCTTTCTAACCTTCATGTAAGGCGAATATTTTCAGTACTTTTCCCTGCCAGGACCCTGAGCGGTTTACGGATGGCTCCTGAAGGAGGGAGGGTCGGCGCTGAAGTCGGAGGCCTGTTTCATAAAAGTTAACAAGTGTGACAATTTGACAAATTTGTCGGATCTATCTTGCAATACACAAACAAATTTAAGAGACTCGTTACTGTCCGCCTTCATTCTCCACACGTTTTTGGCATTTAGGAAATTATTCATTACTCGCTGTAGTTCATTTTGAGAAATCCGGACACTTTCCTGACGAATATTATCTTTGAGTTCTTGTATGGAGCACGGGTTCGTCTTGTACACGGCCTTTTTTTAATTTACCTCAGAGATAACAATTACAAGCTGGGGGACCGAGGGGACCAAAAATCCCTGCCTATAACTCTTGTCTTGTGGAAACACGTTGTGAATTACTCTCATGGAATTATTCGCAGTGTGAGCAGTAGCAAAGTCCTGTTGGAAAAATGCATGATAACGCTTTCTGTCGGTTAATTCTCTGAAATAGGCAGTTACCATGGTATTCACATAGTAACAGAGTCGGTTCTGGTGGTGTAGTGGTTACCATACTTGCCTCCTAAACCCAAGATCGCGGGTTCGAACTCGGCCAGGACCGATGGATTTTTTCGGGCGTAAAAATCCTGAGTATGGCTTCCTTCGGAAGGGAAGTAAAGCCGTGGGTCCCGTGTCGTACATTTGCGGCACGAAAAAGAACCTCAAGCCTGAGAGAGAGGCCTCTGAGCAAAATTTGTCGGCCGTTTCACGTCCAGAGTTGAATGGGACGCTGATGACCTGAGATGTTAAAGAGCGTACATAAATAAAAATCAACAATAATAAGTAACAGAGTCAACTGTTTGCTCAAAAATATTAGTCCTATGATTAGTGAACACACGAGGTATAATACACTTTAAAGAAACAACACAACAGCAGCGCTACCACCACGACAGTCAGCAAGGTGAACAAGTAAACAAGCAGACTTGCAAACGATTGGGGGCTCGCTTATAGAAAAAAAAAAAAACACAGTGGGGCAAAGCATCACTGATCTCAAGGTATTTGAGATCATAATTATGTAGTTTTACATTACTTCATCGGGAAAATGCCTTATTGTTAAACTATTTATAATAGTTGTTGTAGTAAAATGATGGCTGGACAAAAATGGGTTAACCTCAAGTTTTGTATGAGAAAGTTTTCCGCTCAAATGAATATTTCCCAAGAGTGTTTAAACGCAATTCAAGTGAGTTTTTACAACGTTTCATCAGTAGATGAAACATGGATTCATCACTACACGCCAGAGACGAAGGAGCAGTCCAAACAGTGGGTGACAACAGGTGAAAGTGCACCAAAGAAGGCAAAAACGGTTCCATCTGTAGGAAAAGTCATGGCTACGGTTTTCTGGGATTCTCATAGTGTGGTGCTCGTAGACTGTCTGTAGAAGGGCAGGGCCATCACCGGGGAGTATTACGCTTCACTATATGGCTCACTGAAGGATGCTATTAGGATAAATGTCCATACCTTGCGAAAAAGAAAGGCTTCTTTCATCACGACGATGCGCCGTCACACACGTCTGGAACTGTTGTTGCAATACTGCACGCTTCCACACCCGCCATATACTTGGCTGCCAGCGGTTACTTTTTGTTTCCACAGTTGTAGAAATGGCTTAGTGGACGAAGATTCATATAAAATGATGAGGTTGAAGATTGGACAAATGTTGTTTAACTGAGGGTATTAAAAAGTTGGAAAGCCGTTGGACTAAATGTATTCATTTACAAGGAGACTGTGTTGGGGGAAAAATCCTCTTCAATCTTGTGTTTTCTAGATCATTCCGAATATCCCTCGTATATACTCTGTTTATACTGCGAAATTATTGGACTTCGCAATACTACCAACTTAAACTATGGCTAATCAATTCAAAATATCCCCTCTTGTAACACACAGAAAGAAACGTCATGGGGACTAGGCGCTACACAGTTAACTATTAGTTCATCTAAGTGGATTGCTTAGCTATCCGAAATATATACTGATTTTCTGTACATTTCAGCGCTGTTTTGAAAATTACGTTTTATTGTCGTTAAATTTGCATAGGTGTTTGAAAAATACTAAAACATATCTAAGAACAAAGACACTCTTTTTATTGCCTCGCCCAGAATCGATCTCGCTGTGCTAAGGTACAATTTTTGTTCTTAGAGCAAATGGTGACAAGAAACGACAATGCAAGTGCTGCACCTCCCCGCATGGAGCACAGCAGAGCGAGTGTTAGCTAGCCATGAAATTAATAATGCACGAGGGTATAGTGAGAGAGAGACAGACAGACAGACAAAATCATTCTTTCTTGGAGTCTGTGAATGGGGCCGCCTGCTGCGCTATTCCATTCTCTGCCCGCCCTCCATCTCCTCCTATTCCGCTTCTTCCTTCGTATTAATCAACGTTTCTTTTCAACCAAAAAAGGGAGGCACTTTTCTTTAATTAACAACATAAATATATATATATAGCAAAAAAGAGAGGGAATGCAGTAAAATGTACTTGCTGGCAGTGCAATTCACTGCGCATGCGCGCAATTACTATCTGGGCTCAGTATATATAATTTAAATTAACCACGCCCATTTGTCGTCATTGGGGAACAGGCTGTATCCTAAAGGACCTGCGTTACAATGGTTTGTTCTGCTCCAAAAACTCAATAACTCACCATCACCCACTTACAGTTTTTGCAACGCTAGTTAATTATTTAAAGGCAGGCTTTTATATTCAGAATAACAAAAAGTCTGTCAGGCAGCTGCGTAAACAAAGCGAATTCCTCACCTTAGAGTAACTTTAAAATTAATATAAACTCCAAATAAAGCCTAATTAATTAATGAAATGAAATAGGTTATGGCATTACTGTGTGGTATTAGGGGAATAAAATTAACATTCTTGCAACCCACAAGTATTAAAAAAGAAAAACAGCATTTTTAGAATTATTATTATTATTATTATTATTATTATTATTATTATTATTATTAATGTCGTTGAAATTAGAGCACAAGAATTAATTGTATACTATTAATTAAATGAAATTATGATCATTGATAGACAAAGCTATGCTGTGCGGGTATTTTTAAATCTTTTTAAATGTACCACGTTTATAAACTAAGCCCTTGATATCTCTACATTTACTAAAATAGAGAAAAATAACATAAAATTTCGATTTACATTGTGTATTTAAGAAGATATTCATATATTTCAATTAAACAAAACCATATTACTATTTGAAAACAATTGCAATATGCTAAGCAAATATACAGATTCAACAATAAACAATCGAAAGTCACATGGATTTTCATTGGCTTTGAAATTTAATTTAAATGTTATTGTAATAAAAAACATGTAACGTAAACGTTTTTTGAAGGTTATTACAGAGCGCTCTTACATACAAATATAATTCTCACACACATCTTAGATTCATATTTCACACTTGCTATCTTCACGACGAAGTTGTTGTTAAATATAAAACATATGCATCGTTATAAACACAGTTTATATGTTGAGTTAATTTGTTCTTTTATTTTAAAACAATATAGAGAAAATTAAACGCAAGAGCGATTTTTAAATTTCTATTTTCAAGTATACCCCTGCTCCTAAAGATGCAATTTCTCTAATTTTCAGAAGTTTCAAGGACCCCAGTATGACTCTTAAGGGAAGGGTACTCTGAATGTCAACATGAATGGTGTGGGGATCCTTCATTTAAGTTCCACGCAGTTGCAATTATTTCTTGTGTTACCGCTGTACGAGGACGGCCTGAGCGAGGTTCATCTTCCAGGGATTCCCGACCTCGAGGAAACTCCCGAAACCAGTTTCCAACGTGGCTATGGGCGTGAAAAACGCCAACTAAAGATTGGTGACACTACTCTGCTGTTAGTCCTTTTTTAAATGGTAAAAAAAATCAAGCCGTGACAGTTGCATTGTTTTTTCCTGTCGGTATGACAATGAGTGTGTTTCCGACCGCTTTCTAGCAAAAACATTTGCCACATTGTTACGTATAAAGTGTGCTTATAGCTTTAAAGTAGCCTTTTTCAAATGAAAACATGAAATGAAATTGCTGCCACTTTTAACATTTGATCGCTGCTAAAAACTTGCGGAGTGACTCTCGCATTATTTCATATTCTCCAAATCTAACAAATACAAAATAGCAGTTCGCTTCTTCTTAGATTTTTTTGAATAGATTTGAATGCTAAAGGAGCAGACGAGGAAACTGTCGATTAGAAGGCGAGGATGTCTGTATGAGAAAAGCATTGAACCGGTTCATGCGATTCAATGATCCTTGAAGGTAAACCGCTCTCTGGACGATCTTCAGCTATAGAAAATGGAGTTTTTCACACTGTACTCTAAGAAGAGCCACTTGTCAATACTCATAACAGCTAAGCGCTTGCACCAATTCCACAAACGTACACAAGTCGAAGATTAGATCCATACGAACTTAACGATCAGCAACAAGTTGATACTTCTGAAAAAATTCCCCTAGGCAATCAGTTCTAGACCCACACTGTAACATATGACATATGATGTGTCACAGCTGTCAACGGTTCATCAAAGTACGTGGAATAAGTCCAGCCAACTTTTTTTTTCTCGCGAATAAGGGACAACACGAAAAGTCTAAAATATAATTGAAAGTGTGTGGTATTTACTGCCGAATGGTGTCACCAACGGAAGGCTGAATGTAAGCGGTCCTCTAGGGAAGAAGTAAAACACAGGCAACCAAACAACATTGGTTTATTATGACGTGAACAAAAGTTACACACAACTACTTGCACAGGGTTGCAAAACTGTCACTGGAGGGTCTCCCAGGTAATCCAAGGTGTTTAGCAGCCTTCGAAGTAGACTCCAAGTACATCGGCGGTTCGTTGCCAGCGATGAGAAAGACGCTGAATATCATCTGTTGCATGTCACTTGCTAACGTGAGTCACCTCGCGTCGAAATGTCCGCTATGTTAGCAAAATGTTTCCCTTGCAATGGCTGCTTCGCTTTGGGGATGAGACCGTATCACGGGTACTGAGATCGGGCGGGTGTGAAGAACTTCCCATCCCCACGGCTGTAAAAGACACGCTTGACACTGTCGGCTGTGTGAGCTGTCGCGTTACCTTAACAGTTTTTCAAAAGTTCTGGTCCTTTGGTGCGTACGGCACGGCGCAATTGTGACACAAAAAAACCTGCAATACTGGGCACTCACAGTGTTCCCCTCACGTACTGGATGACACAAACACACCCTTGACTGTCATACTCCAGAATGACAATTCTTTTTGTTGGTGAAGGAGTTTGGCGAAACTTGTGTTTGCGTGGTGACCCAGGGTGACGCCATTCCCTGTACTGTCCTTGAGTTCTGGTTCATACGCCCTTTCCCACGTTTCATCAATTGCAATGATGCGATTCAACATGGCATCTCCTTCTTCCTGAAATATCGCAGATTAATGCGACAAGTTTCGTGACGAGTTCACCTCTGCACCTCACTTCCTGCGTTGCACACATTTCCGCCTGTTCAGGTCCTCCCGTAAAATACTGTTTATGCTGGAAATTCTATTTGCTGTTCTAATCCCACAAGTGTCCATCACCTATCATTACGTAAGCACTGTTACACTACCATCACCCGTATATCGTTGACATACTTTATTTTTTTTTTTAAAAAAAAGAGAAATTTATTTCTCTTTGATGAGTGCAATGGTTGCTGTGTTAATAAATATTGGTATTTGTATTGAAGAGTAGAGCCATTTGCGAATGCATATTTTTACCTGATCGTCAAAAAACTGCTTTATATATGTTTCAAACTTCAGTGCTCTGAATATGAAGAGTAGGTATATTTTGCATATTTTTGCTTATTTTGGATGTTTCTGCATTTAATAGACTACTGTGCATATTTTCCGTTGCATAAATCGTCTAATAATCATATATTATATATTTTTAAAAAAATATACACCACCATTCATTAAAAAAAATCAATGAAGTATTGATATGAGCGTATTCGACGTAAGTGCCACTGAGTTATGACAGGAAACAAATGTTCCCTCACAAGGGGCAAGCTCTTTCCAGCCAACAATAGCACAAAACATGCATTTGTTTCTTTGATTGTCTCTTACTTGTTAAATAAGGTGTCTATTTCTGAAATGAAGAAATTTCTTTTGAATCACGTACAAATCAATTGTATATTTTGAAACGAATTTGTTCATAGCTTGAATCTCATTTTTGTACATCGAAAAAATTATATTTTATACTAAAATAATTTTGGGAAACTTTCCTACTTCCTTAAGAGTCTAAAAACCTAATTTGACAATGTTAATAACAGGATACGATGGTTATTATGGTGTATATTGTGAGCATGGTCAGTATTCGGCTGTTAATGCACAATCTTGAAATGGAGGTAACAAAGTTTGAGATTTAGAGTCCTTGCTAAAGCACTACTGGAAAAACAAGGTTATAAAGCTGCTGCCACGGCTTGAGGAATTTGTGAACTATGGTTACGCCATTTCAATAACGGAGGAAAAAAAAAAAAATATTTACCACCTGCTGGAAGTTGTAAGCTACGAAATATTGAGAATATACGCACAGTTTTGCAAGAAAAGTCGCACAAAAGATTACTCGGAAGAATTAGATGCATCAAGAGATAGGTTAAGACATTTAAAAATCATACCGAAGTCTGTACCTCATGAACTGACACCTGTACAGGCTCAACGCAGAGTGAATGTCTGTCGTCTGTAAGAGAATTGTCACACGGGATGAAAATGCATATATATATATATATATATATATATATATATATATATATTTTACCGCAAACCGACACCTCGAATCAGTGGTTTCAGAATTATAAAAATCGTTCAAAAACGTTTTTCAACGTAATTAAACCAAAATGCAACAAATAGGTACACTAAATTTTAACAAACACATATAATTGAAATTATTTTCTCTTCTCTTTAACATTGCTTAACTGTATTTTTACCTGTTGGACGTAATAAGTGTAACAGGTAAAGTCACCGCCAATTAAAATCGTTTTGGCCCCAATTATGTGACTGGATGAATTTTCAAGGCGTGACTCCTGGGAGTTTTTGTTCCAAACGGACGTGCAGTTGATGCGAGCATTTATTCTCAACAGTTCATGTTGCGACGAGCTAAACAATTGAGGTTTTGTAAAACAGTATATTTGTTATCATTTCAAATTATAAGTAAGGCTTTAGAGAATGTGTTGCTTATAATTTGAAATGCTGACAAAGAAAACACATCTTGATAAGAGCAAAGTTATAAAAAAAGCCGGCGCATCCACCAATTATGTCATGACCCTAGTCGGACATGAGGAGTTTAGAGATAGGGCACTAAAACCATTTACACAATGCACAACTGAATGTATTAGATAAAGAGAGAACAACACAACGGCCTGCAACTTACCTTAGGTGGAGCCAAGCCGAGGAGTGGCCATGGTACAACGTCCGGTCCGGCTCTGGGCGCCGAGGATCCAGTCTCACAACGCTGCATGTGGCCATTTCCGCTGAGCCACTCTTATACTGCATACTCTTTCATCATCCGGTTAAATCGTAGAATATCCCAAACGGATTTGATCATTTTCGTCACAAAAGCTTCTAGAAGGTTCACAGGATTTCTCTCTATTTGACATTAACATTAATGTTGCCCAACAGGAAAGTGTGTGTTAATCAGATGCTAGGCTGAAAAACTACTGTGCACAAAGGCTGGGTACAACTCCCCCAAATTATGCAATATCCTCATAGCAACGCATTCTCTAAAGTTTTACTTATAATTTGAAATAATGACAAGTATACTCTTTTACAAACCTCAATTGTTTAGCTAGTCACACTGTAGCTTTTAGATAGAGATACCCAGAATTGGCAAATCAAAATAGAATTATCTTACAGCAAGACAATGCGAGACCCCGTACACTCGAACAACCATGTAAAAAATCCAGGAATTAGAAGGCACCGAACTCCTGCCACACTCAGCATGTAGCCCTGATCTTGCGCCTTTAGATTACCTTCTCATTCGATTCGTGGCCCATTTCCTGCGTGGAAGAAATTTCGGAAACATTAAAGCTGCGGAAGTGGGTGTCACCTAATTCTTCGCATCAAAATTCAGAAAGTAGTACCGTCGAGGGATAAAATGACTTAACATTATATGTACAATCTAATGGCCTGTACTTGGAAGATAAGTTTAATTTCTTGTCCGAACGCATTTCAAATTAAGTAAGTTTTGTTTAAAAACCGACATTATTTATGAGACAGTATATTTTCCAAGTAAAGGGGTCTAGTTTGTGCTTAAAGTGATTCTTTTTAATGATTTATTTATGGACGCTCTTTAACATCTCAGTTCATCAGCGTCACATTCAACTCAGGGCGTGAAACGGCCGACAAATTTTGCTCAGAGGCCTCTTCTTTCAGGCTTGAGGTTCTTTATCGTGCCGTAAATGTACGACGCGGGACCCACGACTTTACTTCCCTTCCGAAGGAAGCCATACTTAGGATTTTTACGCCCCGAAAAATCCATCGATCCTGGCCGGGTTCGAACCCGCGATCTTGGGTTTAGGAGGCAAGTATGGTAACCCTACACCACCAGGACCGACGTGCTTAAAGTGAAGAATGTTGCATGCCAAATTCACACTTGGACTTAAAAGTATATATTTGTTTTAGGGTTTTGCCCAATAATATTAATGGGAATGGTTATTTATAGCCTTAAAGCCTCTTTGCATACACAGACAAAATAAGATTTCTGAAAACCTTGAGAAATCCTTAGTCCTATTTTGTAGGGAAAAAAAAATAGTGTTAAACGGCCGTTTTTATTACTGAGGCATCACAGGCGGTGTTTTGTAAATAAAAAAATGTTAACTTATATATCATATTTGTTTTTTTTTTAAAAAAGGATGTTTCAAATAAAAAATAAATTACAAATAATGTATTATTTATAAATTAGTTGATACACAGTTTGATAAAAAAAGGAATGTTTCTTATATTTCTATTTTATATATTTCATACATTATTTGTGCATACAAATCTCAGTGTCAGTGGTAATAGTGCACATATATTATTATTATTATTATTATTATTATTATTATTATTATTATTATTATTGATTTAATTTTATATTCTTATGTCTTTGTGACTATTGTATGAATTTACACAGCGTTATTAAACAAAATTAAAGCATGAAAGTTTACTGGGAAGCAAACTAGTGACTTTATGGCTTCAGGTCCACTATAACTCCATTGATTGCCGAATGGTATTATGTAAACGCGCAGGAGCGTTCATTGTGCTCAACACAACGAGTCTGTGCGCACACGAGAACAAGAGTGGAAAATATTCTTTTTTGTTTGTCCGATTAGGATTTTACTAATGAAATGGCTAGATTAATGATGGGACATAGCAGTCAGTGGGCTGCCATTACGTGCCGAGGAGGGGGATGTTCGGGGACAAGTTGAACAACAATGGACCATCTGTTGTATTGCTAAAGAAGAGAGAATAGAGTAGGCTATGCATGCGGAGTGAGCAAGCATGGCCCCCCCCCCTCTATTCAAAGCATGTTATTCCAGCGTCCCATTGTCAGTGCAGACCACTTGTTAATGGGCCGTAGGTGTTTGATCAACACTAGAGCGCTGTAAAATGCTTGTCAAAATGCGTTTTACTATCTCTTTCTCTCCCACTTTGTTGCAAGCGCCGCAGCAATGCAATTATGTGATGGAATATGTGTTTTAATGATTAAACATTGCTTTTTCACGTAGCTTTATTCCTCTTATATGAAGAGAAGCTAAATGTAGAGCTTTATTCTAGAGGGTACCAAAATCCATATTTGTAATTTTTAGTAATAAATAATAAAGGCCAAAACGTGCATATATGTATATTATAACTTTAATTGATAAACCATTCATAGTCCTTTTTAGTATTCTAATTTTTTAAAGCAAACAAGGCTCTGCTACCATTTAATTGAATCGGCGAGCCGTGAAAGGAATTGATTATACCGGTGTGCTTTTCGGTAAATTAAAGTGTAAATTTTTAAGATTTACATTTATTTTATTTCCCAGAATGGTATAAAAGAGACACTTAAGTGTAAAAATTTAATGTAAAGTTTAATTTTATATTTATTAAATTTAGAAAAATAGTAATAATAAAGCTACTTCCTTTCAATTATACATGAAAATATCAGTAAATTAGCATTTCAGATTGCTTTATTTTTAATTTTCGCAAATGTACACTTAAATTGCAATTTATGCAATAATAAGTTGTCATAATCTACAGAGATATTTATTACTGTAGTAAGAATAAAATTTACCCATTTTTATACTTAGATCCTTTCAATTCTAAATAGAC
This sequence comes from Metallyticus violacea, assembly GCA_030762175.1. Lineage (NCBI taxonomy): Eukaryota > Metazoa > Arthropoda > Insecta > Mantodea > Metallyticidae > Metallyticus > Metallyticus violacea. The sequence goes on along the minus strand of CM060842.1, from coordinate 13,127,130 downwards.
GCATGAGATAATAAATGAGCATTTTAGACTGCTGCAATACTATTTTTGCACAAATAAATTTAAAATCCAACTTGGCATTAAAAAGTGGACATAATGATACAAATAAAACGCAGCAACCATCGCGCACTCGGTTTCTTCATATGTAGAACTTCATGCAGGATATTATGTTCCTGTGATGATCAACAGGATATTATGTTCCTGTGATCAGCAACATATCATGTGAGATATGTTGCTGATTTGCTTTATTTGCGGGCGCTCTTTAATAACTCACGTCATAGCGTCCCAATTAATTCACGGGGCGAAACGACCGATAAATTTTGCTCAGAGGCCTCTTCTTTCAGGCTTGAGGTTCTTTTACTTGCTGTAAATCTACGACACGGGGCCTCCGGCTTTACATCCCTTCGGAAGAAAGCCATACTTAGGATTTTTTGCCCGAAAAAATCTATCGATCCTGGCCGGGTTTGAACCCGCGATATTGGGTTTAAGAGGCAAGTATGGTTACCACTAGAACACCAAGACCGAAGTTTATAGGAGAAGCCTATCATCTGAGCAATCTCACGAATCTTAATGCGACGGTCTTCCATCACGATTCTATGAATTTTATCGACAGTTTCTTCAGTAGAAATCTCAGTCGAACTCCGGAACGTGTAGCATCTGCTGTGCTAGTACGGCCACGTTTAAATTCGTTTATTCAGTAATAAACGATCTTGAGTGCTGGTGCAGAGTCGCGTGAACTTCCTTCAGCTCAGTTTGTATCTGGGCCGCAGTCAACTTTTTTTAATAAAAATGCTTCATCATTGCACGATACTCGCTTTATCCGTTTCTACGAACCATATTACATCGATCACTTAAGATAGCTGCCAACAAAGCACTGCGTTTCACAGCTGTTTGAAATTTTGAACAAAGCCGTTTCAAGAATCACGCTCATCAACGGTCGTCCCGCTTAACAAAATGTCCCGCCATTTCGTTGATATTTTTAAATCCTCGTACTTATGTAGAGAGCGGAAGTAAACACTGCCTCTGTGGGGTAAAAAGCGCGGTACACAGACAGCTACCAGAGCGAATTTTAATAAAGCGTGCTATAATGAAAATGTGGTTTTATTAATGATAGCACGTTTGAAAACACGCTGTTGTTTACCTATCAAGTCCGTGGGCGGTTACCCAACTGGAAACAATGAGGTAATTCAGTAAAATGATCACGCAGTCCCGTTGCCTACTTCAATCTCAACATATCTAAAAAAAACAAAGCACAATGCCTCAAGAATAAATTGTAATAAAAATAAGATTTTTGTATAATCAAAGACATATCCGTGAATTTTTGCTGCAAAATAGAAGAACTAACCAACCCAAATCTCTTATATCTATTAGCAAATGGGAACACAAATTATATTAATTTAAAATTGGAATTCTTTTGTATTGTCAAAAATGGCCAGGTTTTTTTTTTCAAAAATATTATTTGTAATATATTGTAGATAATGTGGAAAATTACTAAAATTGCAACTCTCTTATTTGCATGTTTGACTTAAATTATAGATCCTTTATTCTAAGCCCTTTGACCGTAAGATTTCGAACGCGCCTAAGAAGGAAACCGAATACGCAGATCCTTCTTGTAATTTCAGTGAGGTGAATTATCGGGGAAGTAGAAATGCAAACTCCGTTACGAACAACGAACGAGCTTTGACGCAGTTCCATTGTTTTGCCTCGCCGGACAATAGCTAGCTTTCGCAGAATAAACAGTTTACAAATCCATACAATAAGACAAGGAAATAAAGCTGGTTCTTTTTTTTATTATTATTATTGTTGTTCCCTAACCATGCGATGACGACTTACTATTATGTACTCTATGGCTTGCGATATTCATTCTACGAATGGAACTAAATCAATGCTAAACCCTGGTTGCATTTATCTTCACTTCCTGCTTGTCGCGACTTCTCTCCTCCGATCGTTTTCAAGACTTTTACCATTCATGCATTAATAATGAAATCGTTTAAAAAGAATTCGTGTTTTATTGTTTTACGAATATTATGCATTTATAGATAATCATTAGGGTTAAAATTTTAGAAGCAATAGTTATATAAATATGCTAATGTAGGGGGGGATGGAGCAATAATAAATATAACGATTTGTTATGGCATTTCTACGAGCTTTGGTTAATCGGCACCATTGTTCGTAAGAGTGATTCATGTAACGGTTTTACACAAATTTTCAGCCAGATGTGAAGCTCAGTTAGTTGCTGACAAATATTTCAGTTCACACGTGAAGGGGGGGGGGAGACAAACAAACTTAGAGTCGGTCTTGGTGATGTAATGGTAGCCATACTTGACTCTAAACCCAAGATCGCGGGTTCGATCCCGGCCAGGAGCGATGGATTTTTTTCGGGCGTAAAAATCCAAAGTATGGTTTCCTTCGGAAGAGAAGTAAAACTGTGGGTCCTGTGTCGTACATTTACGGCACGAAAAAGAACCTCAAGCCTGGAAGAAGAGGCCTCTGAGCAAAATTTGTCGGCCGTTTCACGCTCGGAATTGAATGGGACGCTGATGACCTGAGATGTTAAAGAGCGTCCATAATAATAATAATAATAATAATAATAATAATAATAATAAACTTTTTTAAAAAAAACAATTAATTTCGTTAAACATTTCCTTTGGACTTCAAAGCAGAGTTGGAAGAAGTTCGTGCGGACTGACCGTCATTGAAGACCTTTGATTTCTGGATGAATGAGTTTAAAGGTGGTAGAAGAAGCACTGAAGATGAAGCGCGCTCCGGCCGCCCAATTATCCCCAAAAGGAAAATATTAAAAAAAAAAAATCCGTGATATGGTAATGCAAGATCGCCAAGTGTTAATGCTCAAGATATCTGATACTGTAGGCATCTCAACTGAACGAAAGTACAATATTCTGCACCAAAAATTAGAAATGAGAAAACTGTGTGCACGTTGGGTGCCGCGATTACTGACTCTTGACCAAAAACGCATGCAGAACATTTGAACAGTGTCTGGCACCATTTAATCGCAATCGCCACACTTCTCGCGTCGATTAGTATCTATGGAACAAACTGGGATCCAACATTACACGTCGGTTCCCATCAGGACAGTCCTCCCTGACCGAGCATTTTTCCTGGTTTTCCTCAGTCAGCATAAATGGCAAATGCCGAGCAGGTACCCTAAACTTAGGCCTGGAACGTCTCCTTCCCTTAAAAAAATCCTATTCCAATATATCATTTCATTTCATGTATCATGAAGTGTTCACCGCCTGTGATGCCTCAGTAGTAAAAACGGGCGTTAAACTCTATTAAAAAATATGGATTAAAAGAGACGTATCATTTTATTTCTACCTCTGGATTTCAGGTAAAAACAAATCCCTCTGATCTTAAACAAAAGAGTCGGAAGTGACGGCACTCTTTTTTTCGGAAATATTTTGGGAAAACTAATTATTATTTTCAAAATCAAGAAAAGTATGATAAGAGTACTAGTGGGTTGAACTGCTCAGAAATGAAAATATTTTTGTAATATCACTCTAATGGTCAAGGAAATAAAGCAGATAAACTAAAAGATTACTGATCTACAAAACCCTTTCACACACTTCCATTTTCAGAAATACAGTCTCGGTCTATTTTTGAGAAAACGGCTATAGATGTTATGTGAAGTGAAAGGTGCTATTCACTGAAGAAATAATAACTATGGTGTGTGCGCATTTGAGGGGATTTACTTACCAGGAGGTTCAAGGAACTTAGAGCGAAAATTCCATAAACCCCCTCCCACCAGGGCAAATATCAGACTACTGGTTCAGAAATTCAAGGCCACAAATAGTTGCAGGATTTGAAACGTTCAGGTAGGCCCAGTGCGCCAGCTGAATCTGAGCAACAGGTAGAGAATGCAATTAGCAGAAGACCAGAAGCATGAACCAGTAGACTTAGGTCGGAAGTTGGGCGTATAAAACCCATAAAATGGAAATTTCTCCACTACATATATGGAGGGAAAGAAAAAAAAGTCATACCACCCCCATACCCGACATAAACTGGAAAGGGAGTCGGGAAGCAATGTGTGCCGACCGGTTGCAGACAGTCGAAGAGGATAATTTGGTGCAAAATGTGCTCTTTAGCAGTGAAGCTACTTTCTACATATGTGGCATGGTCAGCCTTTATAAGTGCAGAATGCGGGCAAAATGAACAGCCAAATGAGATCCCCAAGTGGGAACGAAACACCCCAAAAGTCAATGTGTGATTGGGAATCACAAAGTTTAAGGTGTATGAACCATTCTTCTCCGCAGAACCCACGTGACAGGCATTTCGTATGTCTTCCTTCAACCACAATGGCAGCAGGATGGCATCTTAGAAACGGTGGCTTTCCAACAAGATGGGACACCCTCTCATTTCGTTAGTGCCTGGAAGCCACATTTCCACGGAGGGAGGGTTTTACACCGCTTTTGGACTTCACGTTCTCCTGGTCTCACACCTCTTGATTTTTTTTTTTTTTGCATGGTGTTACGTAACGTCACAAGTGTACAAAGTCAGAATTGACTGAATTGACCGTTTAAAGGAGTTTATCAGGCATGCGGTGCTCAACATCACACCTGCAGTGCTAGAAAGGTGTTTCGTGAAGCGGTAAGTCTGTCGCAGGAAGTTATGTTGAAGATGCAGGGTGTGATTCGGAATAAACTTAGACGGATTACGTGTTACTGTGTGTTAGGGTTTACATTCACTGTATTGCTTTGAATCTAATGTATGGTTTTCACAAAATGGATCGAAACTTGATGATCAAACTATATTATGAACCGCAATACATTTGAACACATTTTCAGATGTTTACATTCACCTGCATGAAAATACACTTTCACAACAGTTAATATTAGGAGTGCTCTAAAAGTTCTCTGTCTGACTCAGAAATGTCGCGAAGATAGCCAAATTATTATGACAGTTGTCAAGTATCATCCTTTAGATGGCGCGCTGTAAAGTTTCAGACGCGTAAGTGTTGTCATTTGTTTCGCGACGATCATATAAAAAACCCAGTGTTATCTTTTTCTGCAAAATGGATGAAACTGAAATACAAGCTGTGATAGAGTGCTTCGTTTTGGAGGAACCCCAACAGAAATACAAAAGAAGTTTAATTCCACATTAAACGATTCTTTCCCTTCGGTTTTCGACGATTTAAAAGTGGGCTGCTGAATTTAAGCGCGGTCGTACATCCATTCAAGATGAAGAGCGCTCAGGGCGTCCAAAACTGCTACGGACGATGAGATTGTGACAAAATTTCACAATGGCGTACTCAATGATAGCCAATTGAAAATACGCGAGTTAGCCCACATTGCAAAGGTCTCGATAGGCCGTGTGTACTACACTTTATGTGATGTTTTGTGTATGAGAAAACTTTCCGCTCGATGGGTGCCGCGTTTGTTAACAATGGGCACAATTGAATAAACCGTCGTTAAGGCGCGGACTCATGAGCGGGATGTCTAGGGTTGGAATCCCGCCAGGACCGTCCTCCCTGACTGAGGTTTTTTTCCAGGTTTTTCTCAGTCCTCCTAACTGGCAAATGCCGGCGAGGTACCCTAAACTTAGGCCTGGAACGTTTCATTCCTCAAAAAAATCCTTTCCCAATTTATCATTTCATCTCATGTATCGTCAGTGTCCACTGCCTGTGGTGCCTCAGTAGTAAAAACGGACGTTAAACATAATTAAAAAAAATATTGAATAAACATTTCGCAAGAGTATTTTGATTTGTTTAGAGGCAATTCTAGTGATTCTCTCTCTTTTCATCATTACATGAAACATGGATTCATCACTACACGCCAAGAGACGAAGAAGTAGTTCCAGACAGTGGGTGGCAACAGGTGAAAGTGCACCAAAGAAAGCAAAAACGGTTCCATCTGCAGGAAAAGTCATGGCTACAGTTTTCTGGGATTCTCATGGTGTGCTGCATGTAGACTACCTCCAGAAGGACAGAAACATCACCGGGGAGTATTACGCTTCACTACTGGGCCAACTGAAGGATGATATTCAGGCTAAACGTCCACATTTTGCGAAAAAGAAAGTTCTCTTTCATCACGATAATGCATCTTTACACACAACTGGAATTGTTGCAGCAAAACTGCATGACCTTCGCTTCCAAGTGCTTCCACATCCGCCATATTCGCCGGATTTGGCTTCCAGCGATTACTTTTTATTGTCAAACCTGTAGAAATGACTGAGTGGATGAAGATTCATATGAGGTTGAAGCTCATGACGCTTATTATTATTATTATTATTATTATTATTATTATTATTATTATTATTTTACGATTTTTACTACGTATAAACATTTCTTTATATCTTGTGTTTTCTTTGTCAGGTCGAGAACTTTTAGAACGCCCCTGGTAAATACACTTTTCAAAAGTAACCGTTAGTAGAATTTTTCATTGAAAAGTTTATAAACTAGGCCAACACCTGTTTTTTTTAGTAAAGTACTAATGTTATGCACCCTGGCTTTATCCTGGCCGCTAACCGACGGTGTGCTAGATCATTAATTTTGTTACTTGACTAACTAGTGTGTTTTTAATCGCTGAACGTAACTGTATATATTTTTTACAATTGGTATCAGTTTTTTTTCAAGGAATTATTTCAGCTCATTACTTTTCAAATGTTAAAATGTAGTTAACTTTTGGGTGTTTCATATCGGGCAGGTAGATAGATATACGTGTTAAATCAGTTGTTACAGTCAGCGCCTTGTTTCGTCGAGCTCTGTGTGCCAAAAGCTACACACCATAGAAATCTTCCCCACTTGTGAGCGAGCACATGCGAAAGAAGGACACAGCACTTTCTTTCACTTTGTGTTGGGTAAACAAAACGTAATAGGCAATTGCGGATATCAAACAGACACATGTTCCTCCGCTGCAGGTAACAACGCTATAATTTTTGCCTCAAAACGACAAAAGATGCTTTGTGCTTTATTCTCGTCTTTCCGACTTAACACTCTTTTCATAAACTAATGGACGGATGGGGACCGTTGTTGCATCAGAAAGAGAGAGTGGGTGAGAGAGACTTACTCTGTTATTTGAAATGAATAGTCTTTTGAAGTTTGGACAAAGGCTTCCAGAAATACATAAAAAAAAGACCTGCTAATAAATAAAATGGAGCTCAATCCACATTGCTGGATAAAACCCGGGAAAGAACTCCGACGAATTCAGATGCACACAAAGTTTTTTTTTTATTACTTTATTTTATATTTATCCTCGATGAATAGAATGCAGGAGCGGGGTGGGGTAGCGGGAAGAAAAAGGAATGCAACATCAATCAAAATTGAAAAATCCACTTCCGCAGATTCGAGCGTGCGCAAAAATAAATAAAAGCTTTTGAGGAAAATTCATTTGGGAGAATCGGACAGTAGATGGAGTGGGGGCGAAGCCATCGATCAGCGTAATTTGATGAGCAAGTTTTCAGATTCGATTCCAAAACTCGTTTTGTATGAAGTTCTCTAGTTGCAATGCACCAGGGTATTAATGTAGGCTTTGTGCTCTACAATTGTCGATATTTTGCATGCTTCAAAAGCAAGCGATAGTGTCTGGCCAACTGAGTTAATTGTATTTACCAATTTAAGAAAGATTTTGAGGGCACAGGGGCGCATTTACAAGGTGAGGTTCGTAAGTGTATTACTTTCCATCATTTCTGCTCTACAGTAACTTTACAAAGAGTTACATAAAAGAGACCTTCACGCGTAGACTAAGGGAATTACTCAGTAAGTTGAATTTCTTTAATATAAAATACAATTTACGCCTTATTAATAATGAAATTAAAACAGTCATGGCATTACTGTATGATATTAGTGGAAAAAAATTAGAATTTTAGCAAACTATAAGTATCACAGGAGAGAAACCACACTTTACCGTTATTATTATTATTATTATTATTATTATTATTATTATTATTATTATTATTGAGATCCAATCATAAAAATTAATGACATTCTATTAATTACATTAAATGTGTGAATACTGAGAGACAAAGCTATACTGTGTGGGTATTTTTAAACATTTTTAAATATAACCATGTTTACGAACTGAGTCCTTGATATCATCTTTACATTCACTAAAATAAAGAGAATTAACAGAAAGTTTCGAGTTACATTGCTTATTTAAGATGTTCATATGTTTCAGTAAAACTAAAACATGTTACTATTCAGAAACAATTACAATGTACTAAGCAAATAAAAACAATCAACAATATACACACAACCAAAAGTTACGTCGATTTTCACTTTCTGAAGGTTATTATTACAGAACGCTCTTACATAAAAATATAATTCTCAAACACATATTAGATTAATATTTCTAGTTGCTATCTTCACGACATTACTTTTGTTAAATATAAAACATATGCATCGTTATAAATACATTTTATATGTTCAATTAATTTATCTTTTTATTTTGAAACAATAGAGAGAAAATCAAATGCGAGAGCGCTTTTTAAATTTTGGTTCTTAGGTACATTCCTACTCCTAATAATTTAATTTCTATGATTTTCAGAAGATTTTTTATGTAAATGACATATAAGGATCTTCGTTGCCAAAAAAAAAAAAAAGAGACAAAAACCAAATATTAATGCCACTAGAGCGATTTTTAAATTTTGGGGTTTCAGGCAACCCCTCCCCTCTTAAAAGTCTGATTACTGATTAAACTGATTTCCAGAAACTATTTTTCTTGTTTTATTTCAATGGGATATATAGAGTTTCTGTACGAAAAAATTGGTGCCGCTAGTAGATTTTTAAATAATTTGATTTGGCTAATTTTCGGAGACTATTTGTATTAATTTCTTTTAATGGCATTTACCGAAAAATTAAAAATTGCGGTCGCCTTTGGTTAACTCCCACACCCAATCGTCCAATTTTGCTGGTTAACGAACCCATTAAATCATTTGTTAATTGATGGTTATATGCTGAGTTCTGTTGAAAATATCCTGCGACCGCTAGAGCGCAAACAAATATGTATGTGTGTAGCGTTAGCAATGTATGCATGTGCATATATATAAATTTTAGCGAATTTCGAAGGAATGAAGTTATTGCAGCTGTACCAATTAAAACATCTATTTTTTAGCTAATTTATTATTTTTAGCTAATTCTGAAGAAATGTAAGCTTTTGTGGTTATACCAATGGAAAGACCTTTTACTGATTTATCCTAATGTTATTGATGGACCTACTAGGCACCGAAAAAGAAAACAACAACAACAAAAAAAGTCTTTTTTTGTGTGTGTCTGCCAACGCTCTAGCGGTCGCAATTTTAGGTTTTTCTCAACGAAACTCGGCACATAGGCATCAACTTACAAACGATTCGTCGAGTTCGTTAACCAGCAAAATTGGACCATTGGAGGGAGGGGCGGTTAACCTACAGCGAAAAATTAAAGAAAAAAAAGATAGAGAGAAGAGAGAGAGAGAGAGAGAGAGAGAGAGAAATCGCTCTAGTGGCCGCAATTTTTGTTTTATATCAACATAACTCAGTAAAAATCTTTAAAATAAATTTATAAAGGCAATCTTTGAGTATCACGGCCAAAACTCAGAGTGGAGGTATACATGAAAAACTTTAGGGGTTTAAACCGAAATTTAAAAATCGCATAGCGGCTGCTATTTTAAACGTTTTTAAAGGAAACTCGGTATGTGCCATTGAAATAAAGGCGGAAAAATATTTTTAAAAAATCAGTGAAATATAGGAGGAGAGATTTACCTGAAGCCCACAGTTTAAAAATCGCTTCAGTGGCATTAATATATTAATATTTTTTTGAAGCGAAACTCCGTATATGCCATTTAAATAGAACAAGAAAATAGTTTCTGAAAATTAGGGGAATCGAGCCATAAGGAGGGGGGTTATCCAGAATTTTAAAATCGCTCTAGCGGCACCAATATTTGTTTCTTTACAACAAAATTCATATATACCATTTTAGTAAAAAAGAAAAAAAAAATCGTTTCAGAAAATTAGGGAAATTGGGCTATATGGAATAAAGGTATACTTGAAAACCGAAATTTAAAAAGCGCTCTTGCGTTTAATTTTCTCTATTTTGTTTTAAAATAAAAGAACAAATTAATTCATCATATGAACTACATTTATGATTCTATATGTTTTATATTTAACAAAAGTATCGTCGTGAAGATAGCAAATGTGAAATATTAATCTAATATGTGTTTAAGAATTATATTTGTATGTAAGAGCGCTCTGTAATAACCTTCAGAAAACGTTTGCGTTACATGTTTTTATTACAATAACATTTAAATTAAATTTCAAAGCCACTGAAAATGGAAGAAACTTTCAATTGTTCTTTGCTGATTGTGTATATTTGCTTAGTACATTGTAATTGTTTTTAAATAGTAACATATTTTTGTTTTATTGAAACATGTGAACATCATCTTTTTAAATACACAAGGTAACTCCGGACTTTCTGTTATTTTTCTCAGCTTTAACGAACGTGAAGATATAAATGGGTAAGTTCATAAATATGTTTACAATTTAAAAATGTTTAAACGTATAGCTTTGTCCATCAGTGGTCTATGTTTGTCTAAGGTGGTATAAATAGTATACCATTAATTGTTGATGTTTAATCTCATTAATAAAGATAATAATAATAATAATAATAATAATAATAATATAAATGATGATGATGAAGACAAAGATAGTAACACTAGTCATAATAATTATAATAAGAATAGTAACAATAATAATAAAATATTAGAGAAATGAAATTACCGTCTATATCTTCATTTTCCATGTGGAATTGTAGGTAAGCCATCCTCGTTTTTTGGACTGCTGCTTTCAGGAGTTTTGTTTGCTTGAAAATTTTCATTTGATGCAACAAATCCTCAAAATATGACTGATCCTCAGAATATCATTTTAATTGGTCAACACTTATTGGAATTTGAATTACCAATAAAATAATATCATAACGGTTAATCTGGCCGCAAGGCGGTACTGAGTATAAATACCGATAAGTATGAAATGTAGAAAATATAAATATTGCAGTATCTTCATGATCTAGGAGACGACTTAGAAAAAGTCACAGGTTAACAATGACACACAGTGAAAACGCTCAGAGTAATAACGCATTTGAATATTGAAAACGATGGCCACGTTGGCGGTTCTAGTATTAACTATATAAGTCAAAATTCAAAGCTACTAGTAAGTCAGCATGAAGAACTTGATCGTGAATAAAAATTGGTGTCACTGAATTAGATTTTATTCTTTATACTCCTCTTCCACTCCAAGCTTTTTAAGAGGCTCTAATCTGTTAGAAGTAGGAATTTGAGAAGAAAACACATTTTTAGGATTATGTTATTGGTAGAAACTTCTACTTCTCTTTTCTTGACAAAGATGACGCATGTGTTGATTTTAAAGCTTTCTTCTCTTTTGAACACACACGTGAGAAATACCAGTTATACTACAATCTTCATTGACGTGAACTTTTATTATGTTATCTAAAGATCCAATTAATAGAGTGAAAGATTTATTATCAGTTGATAGTAGACCATCATTATCTTTCTTGGTACATTACGTATAATATCTTCCTGCATGTAATCATGACATGGATTCATCACAATTTCAATAATATAAACTCACCGTTTACACTGTTTTTCAATACAATCACTGACCATATTCTTTCTATATACTTAATAAATTTATTAACACAGGGGCATTAATACAATTACTCAATTATATTAATACTGTAAGCAGAGAAAGTTCAGAATCGGTTTGTTGATTTGAAGGTTTCCCGAAACTATTCCCACAATTTACGGCCTAACGACCTTATGAAGTGATAAAATGAAAATTCAGGCATCGTTTTTCAACATATTCTCCTTTATTTCAATATAGTTATCATTTTTCTGGATTAACATTTTAATTTAGGACATAACATCACCATGGCATTACTGAAAGTGACAGAGGAACATCCGTATGGCCTGCGACTACCAAAAACTAACTCTACATGTATTACAGACGTCAGTAAATCTTTTGACACTATCGATTATAATGTGTCCAGCAGCGAAGTATGCGGGGAGAGGGCTTTATATGCCAAGTAAAAACATTTCTCACTGCATGTGTATCATCTACTCAAATACTTAAAGAGTCCGCCGTTCTCATTGTGTTAACGAAAGCAGAATGTTAATAGTGTTTGCCAGCACATTCCTCTGACTAGCCGTCTGTCCAGCTCCCAACAGTACCTGGTTCCAATCCTACTTTAGTGAGCGTCAGCAATGTGTATTAGCTGATGGTTGTTTTTCCTCCTGGCGCCTCATTAAGGCAGGGGTTCCCCAGGGCTCAATATGAAACACTTTTGTATCTATGGTTCTTTAAGAATTTCTGACCAAATGATCGCACTCTAAATCTGTTTTTCGTGCCAAGAAGTTAAATCAAAGAAATGCTGCAGAGATCCGACGGAGCGAGCTCAAGGTGTTTTTATGATGTCATCCTGGCTGATTTACCAATTTGACCCGGAGACCAATCACAGTTGGCAGTTTGGAACTCTCCAGTTGACGATCCACAATGAAAGTGAATAAGGGCCGAAGTGTTGGGAAGAACATTTCTCTGGAGGGGCAAAGAACGGTTACTGGTCAGTGGTACTGCACCACAGTCAGCTTGCCGAAAGTTTTCGACAACCTCCGAGGATAGGACTGAGGATGATCCTGCTTCACCAGGACAACGCTCACACGGCTAACGTCATCATCCAGCTCCTGGAGTCACAGAGGTCGGACTCATGACTAATATTCCCTTCAGTCCTGCCCTGGCTCTCAGTGGTGAGGAAAGCGAAGAGGTCGTGGCTGCCTATGAAATGAGCTTTTCACCTTGAGGAAAATGAGCGACAGGTGTACTTTGATAAGTGGTTTTTGAGGTATAGAGTGTGGTGAAGAGTTGGAAAGTTGCAACAATCGGAGTGGGTCTAGCCGTTCCCAATTTGACATGTCTGAAAACTTTCTTAGTGACTCCAGCACGCCTTCATCTCTCCAGCCGAAGCGAGTCTCCGTCCCTAGAGCAAGTTTTGAACTTCTGGAGAGTACGGAGGTTGCTTTGCGAGGAAATCGCTCACTTGGAGCGACCGATTTTGGTGGAGAATGCAATTTCCTCCCTGCCAAAAAAATGAGACTTTTTTCGTCTATTGCATCACTAAGGCGACAGCATAGCCACCGGGAATGAATGGGAAGTATACCTGCCTTTATGCTACGTAAGAAACAATCGATCAGCAGCAACTGCCACACTCCTGGGAGCAGTCGGACTTGAGGGTGCTCCCCTACCTGGCGAGAGTGTAGCCGAATTCTGAGGTTGGGATGCATGCGAGGCGCGGCTTTGTTATCCCAAGAATAGCTGCTGGGGATGATGATAATTCGGCCGAATGAGCTCGTAGGACTTTGCGGCCTATGTTTCCCAAGACTTAAGAGCTCAGGGAAACCCCCGAAAAAACCCTCGCCTGGGAAACTGCCATAAGCGGGAATCAAACCCGGGCCCGCCGCGTAAAAATCATGAATGCTATCACTAGTACCATGACGGGTGTGAGAAACATATACTGTAATCCACAAAGGCAAGACAGAGAAATTGTCTAAACAACACGGCGGAGTCAGACAAAGTTTCATTAATAGAAGAGAATGATCATTATTTTTTACAGGTATAATTTCTCGCGTTAAAAATTAATTTTCAATATTTTGTTAGCTTAATGCGTAATATACATACCGTACTAGTTTTATTGTTGTCACTTTCTTTTACCGCCTACGATAGGTGCGCAAGTTGAAACATGTTCAGCTCCGCCTACAGCAAAATGGAGGTGACACGCGATGAACAATATGCTGCTCTGAAATTCTGTTTCCGTCTCAATAAATATTCAGGTGAGGCCGTGCTATGTTACAGGAGACCTATGGGGAATTTGTTCTTTCCCATAGCACAGTTTGAAGATAGTTTAATGTGTTTAAAAAGAAGAAATAATCAATTTCAAAGAAAGCTAGACGCGGCGCTCCTATTTGTAATCTAGCGGAAGAGAGCATAAACACCGCTGCCGTCATTATGTCTGTAAGAGAGAGAGAGAGAGGGGGGAGGGGGAGAGGGAGAAAAGGAGAGAGAGGTTTGTTGATTAGTTTTATTTACGGTGCTCTTTAACATCTCAGGTCATTAGCGTCCCATTCAATTCAGGATCATTGCTCAGAGACCTTTCTTTCAGGCCTGAGGATATTTTAAGTGCCTTAAATCTACGCCACGGAACCCACGGCTTAATTTTCCTTCCAAAGGGGGCCATACTTAGGAGTTTTAACACCCGAAAAAATCCATCGACCTTGGCTGGGATTGAACCCGCGATCTTGGGTTTAGGAGGCAAGTATGGTTACTACTAGACCACCAGGACCGACATGAGAGATAATCGTCGAATAACATTTATTAAAACTTTTCAAAATTCCGAAAACTTCAGCGGGTGCCAACCACATATTGGCGATTGAAAGCTGCACATGAAATGTGTTATTGCCGATGGGGTTCAAGATTGTTGATGCCCCACCAAAAGAACGTTCGCGTGCAAGTTTGCAAGCAGTTGAAGATGACGTTAAAGGAAGATGCGAAGTTTCTTCCAAAAATATTCAGTGCTGATGAACCTGGACTCCTGAGAGCAAACAGCAGAGCTCTATGTGGAAGTTCCCACCAACACCAAAACGCAAAAGTCGTTGCTTCTGCTGGGAAAGTTGTGGTCATCTCATTTTTTGATATTCAAGGATTGGTTTACCAACATGCCGTACCTGTACCCACATCTGCAACTGGGTAAAACTAAAAGATGTCTTATAAACTCTGGAAGGCTATAAACACATAAAAAGCCCCATTTTCTTGAAACAAGCTACGACAATGCACGACCACACACCGCAAATGTTGTATCTGAATATCTCACAAAAATCAATGTTCAGTGTATCCCCCACACTCCCTATAAACCGGATTTAAACTTATGTGACTTATTCTTTTTCCCCAAATTGAGGAAACATCTTCGTGGTAGCAACTTTTCATCATCACAAACAGCGGTGAAAGCTGCAGACCTGTCCAACAATGGTTTCCAGCATGTCTTTGAAAACTGATAGAAGCGCTGGGACAGGTACATTGCTTTCCCAGCAGAAGCAACCATTTATGCTTTTTCATTGATGATGATGATGATGATGATGATGGTGATGATGATGGAGATGATGGAGATTTCCACACAGAGCGATTTTGTTTGCTCTCAGGATCGAAATGATGTAGTCAAGTTTCATCAGCAGTGATACTTTTTAAAAACATTCTCCATACTCCTGTAACATGTCAACTGCAGGCAAATCTGCATTTCGGAGGGGGAATCATCAGCAAAATTGGAACCCACCGTGCATAGACATGTATCATGTGCATCTTTTCAGTTACCAACTTTAGGTTGCACTCAGTGAAGTTTTCAAAATTTCTGAAAGTATTCTTAATGTTATACGACGATTTTCTCTCACAATAACAGCAGCAGTGTTAATGTTTTCTTCCGTTACAGCACTAACTGCAGTCCGGGTCCACCTTCCTTTGAAATTGATTGCCTCTCTTCTTTAAATGTTTTAAGCCATCTTCGAGCTGTGCTATAGGGAAGAACAAACTTTTCATAAGCCTCCTGTATCATAGCACGGCCTCAGCTAAGGATTTGTTGAGAAGAAAACAGAATTTCAGAGCAGCACATTGTTCGCCGCGTGTCACCTTCATTTTGTTGTAGTCGGAAATGAACATGTCTCAACTTGCACATCTCTCACATGAAGGAACCAAAAGTGCTAATAATGAAACTAGTGTGTCCACTATACATTACGCATTAAGCTAACAAAATATTGTGAAATTAAAATAGCGCGAGAAATGATGCATGTAAAAATAATGATTATTCTTTTTTGAACAGTCCTCCTAATTATATAAATCCGAGAATTACTTTCCATCCAAAATAATGAAGTCACTTGAGTAAACAAAAACATTTTGTATCCTCCCGCACTAGGTTGCTATGGTAACTAATTTGATTACACCACTCTATTTCATTGCTTTTTTAAAACATTAATTTCATTTATATATTAGTGTGAGATTAGCCATTTTTAACGAAATTACTTCCAAATATATGGAATAATGTGCATGTAAATTACTAGTTTTCTTTCTTTTATTTTTATACATAAAACTTTCACATGCGACCCTGAAAGTTGATGCACGTTTGCGTACATTTTAAATGATAAACTTTGGATACGTTTTGTTTCTCTTTAATGCCTGATAGGTTACCTAAAATAAGTTTATGTGCTATCGTTCATGTTACAGTTTCAAAATTATTCTCAATTTCGAAAATAATTGTTACATGTTCTTGAAGATTACATCTGAAAACTGTATGGACTTAACACGTGCATTTTAAACCAGTTTATGATTATGTTATTTTCAAATATTTGTCATGCGAATCATCTGAATTGCAAAGACACTTTGAACAAGTTATTATATTTAGTTTGAATAAGTGTGAATAAGAATACTTACTGTACAAATTTATTTATTTATTTTGAATAGTTTTTAACATCCATTTTTTCTGCTGAGGCATCCCAGGTGGTGGACACTGATGTATGAAATATGATAAATTTGGAAAGGATTTTTTTTTTAAAAAGGATACGTTCCAAACGTACTTTAAGTAAAGTTTAAGGTACCTCCCTCATTTGCCATTTATGAGTACTTAGGAAAACAAGAAGAAGAAGGAAGAAAAAAAAAAAAACAGTCAGGAAGGAGTATCCTGGCCGTAAACGAGCTGTAGATTTCTCGCTCACGAACCTGTGACTAAACAATCTCGTATTACACGCGTCTGTTCACTGTGTTATGTTTTTAATGTTTACATTTTAACCAAATGGCCAACATTTTTTAAAATTGTTCTGTTATTTATTTATTTATATTTTAGAAATTAAACGTGAATAAAAATATGCGTGATATAATGCGTTACCACATTTGTGTATAATATTTATGCATACGAAATAAATTAATGCTTTATGTTTTTCACTCTGTACACAATTGAATGTACTGCTCACCGATTTTCGCGCAAATTAAATGCATCAAACTGTTCCTAGAGAAATAATCAGCTCCATAACCGATTTATATTAATTTTATATCAGTCAATTTTTCGTTAGCTGCTTAAATTTCGAACTAATGGGCAATGCTGCGCGTATATACTCGTCTCTAACCAGAAACTGTGAGATGAAAGGTAATTTGTGGGTATAAATCACTGATTTACATTTTGTAGTGTCATTGTTGGCAGTTCTGAAGAAACGAAGTAAAAGAAACGCCGCTGTACTCTGTAGGCGCTGTTTGAAAATGCGGAATGTAGGACGTCAACTGTCAGATAGCAAATCAAAATCATGTGTAAATATTTGGGGCTTAACGACGTGCTTAGATAACATTTCTCTAAAAGTCATCTTGTTTACGCAACCAAATAATGGCGCATACTGACCAGGATCAATGGCTGTGATAGATATTGAAGAGAACACCTCAAATTCTAGGTTAAAGGGCCCTTGGACATTGACGTGTTATAACTACTTGGTTATAGTGTTATTACTAATTTGTTGTGTGTTAGTAATTTATCAGTTTAAAATATATATAAGATCTGTATTAATTTGGATTGAAATACAGGAGGTGTGGATTACAACGGGCATATTTGTAGCTCTATTCACATTAGTCTCTTTTCCACTAACATGGGGCTATACATTTCTAGTAATTGCATCGGGCTATTTGTTTGGCATTTCTCGTGGCCTTGTAACCGTTATTGTAGCTGCAAATTTCGGAGTTGTTATTGCGCACCTGGTAATGAGATTGTTTCATTCGAAATTTCCATTGTCAAGATACGTGAACAATGAACGTATCAATGCACTTATGATGGTTATATCGGGACCAAGTGCATTTAAAGTTGCTGTGTTCGCTCGCTTGACACCGGTACCATTTGGACTTCAGAATACAATATTTGCTGTAAGTGCTGTAACTTAATTGCATTTTTCTTTAATCTAAATATGTAGGAAGTGGACTAATGCCTAGCATATACCACAACTTCATTGTAGCTAAACTGTTTTTTATAATCTTGCATTTTTATGCTTTCTGACTATTGGTAATATCTTTTTATGCACAAGGGTATAGACTGCTGTTCTGTTACTACTTCCTTAATGCTTAATTTAAGTTAGGAGATTATTGAAACTTCAGTATATGCATTCCACTTTCAAACTTCCCTTCCATGTATTTGAGCAGATTTTAAACTTCCCTTCCATGTATTTGAGCAGATTTTAAACGTACATAATATAACAGGAGAATAGGTGAAGATATTGTTACAAAACTAATAAACCACTAGGTCCTCCAGGTTCTAGGATTTGCTTCAGGTTAGGTCTAGGTTAGTGTATGTGTATTGGATTTGGAATTCCATTTTTGTCCACTATTGTATTTATTTGGTTTGTAAATACGAAAAAGAGGCAAGCAGAGGGTGTCAGCTCTAGCAACCTCTGGTTTTTAAGATTGACTCAAGTTAGGTTAGATTAGTGTATATGTGTATGAATTGATTAGGAATTCCACTTTTGCTGATTTGTATTTATTTAGTTTGTACTTATGAAAAGGAGGTGAGCCTATTCTGGTAAGTTTTGTTGTGCAATACACATAGTGATATTTCACCAGGAAATTTAATTTTCATAAGGCTTCATGGTGTTTTAACTTCTCAGCATTAAAAGCAGACTCACGCTGGGATCATTGGGTCAGAAATTCTTAGAAAACCAAAGATTCAAACTGCTTTTATTTTTTTTTATAGTTTCTGTGTATTAATCTTAAACTGTGTCATACTTCACATAAAATTTACAAGTGGTACTAGATGAGCTGTAGAAAATTTTTTCCCAGAAGTTCCTTTGTATATGACATTTAGTCAATAACTTTGATAGTAAAAAATGCAGCGTTACAGCCTTATTACTTTGAATGAACATTTCCAAAACTAAACACTAACCCCAAAATGAATATGACTGTTGAGCCCTCTGTCTCTGTCTTGTAACATCTTCTGTGGAATGCAGTATTGCATGTAGGCATATGATCCGAACATAACCTGCCAGCCATTGCCATTTGGCATTCTTGATCTGGGACTTTCTCCATCAAGTGACTATCCAATTGTCATTCATAAGGCTGGGTGGACCCCTTTCCAGACCTCCTTTACTTAGAAAATTTATAAGTAGGTACCAGGAATCAAATCCGGAACTTCCCGGCCAGCAGTCAGCAATGCTAACCACTAGACCAAGCAGACAGTGAAAATTATAAACACAGTATAATGTAATCATAAAAGTTTTTCAGCTGCATAACCGTTCATACAGTAAATGTAAATGTTCCTGTTTCTTGTGATTTCATTTTTAAATAGGTATCTGTTGCACATGATTATGGTTCCAAGGCAACAAGCATCAGTTGGTAAAATGTTCCTTACATCATCGTAAGCACAAATGAAATATGGACCTTAACTTAGAGTAGATGTTGAAAATGTCCTTACAATGTATGTTTTTACACATTCTGCACAACTTATTTTGTAAATACCTGCTTTTTTCTCTTGTGGAATACTGTCATTAACACTATCAGGAGATTTTTAACTTTAAATCTGTTACATGTGCCAATCTGATATTAAAATTGAAATTTTTTCATAGCCCATGTATGATATGTGAATTGTTTAAAAATTAACTTATCTTTTCCTGTTCAAAGTGTTGCGATTTCCTGTTGAATTTTTGTATTTTTTGTGCACTAGTTCTTCTTTTTTAACCACTGCTCTTTCTAAAAGTTTGTATTCTTTAAAGTATTCTTTGTTGCTAAAATATAATTGAAATTTAACATTTCCAGTTGAAATTTATTGTTTCAGGTAAGCAGTATTAACACAAAGGAGTATTTTATTGCCTCAATTCTTGGCCTCTTGCCTGCACAAATCATCAATGTATATTTGGGAAGCACTCTGAGGTCAATGGAAGATGTTCTTTCTAACAAATCCACAACTACAACAGCTTTTGTAGTAATATTCCAGGTATGATTCTTGAAATAACCCAGGTGCATACTCGGGTGGTCTGCAAGAACAACAAGAATATTTCTGCTTTAATATATAACTTGAAAATTATCCCAGAAAGAAAATAGTAAGCAAATATGGACCATTCCATATAAAATTAGACAGTAAGAAACTTTACAAATTACTTTTGCCTTAAAAATATAATATAGTTAAAGAGATACATCAATATGTGAAGTCCATTAGTCTTTTTTGATGCAATAAATTTATCATGTTTGTAAAAACAACAATATCATAAGAGATAATTATGTAAATCATGTAAACTCAGTCTTCTGGACTGTAAGGCTGTGGTCCATTGGGTTTTTTCTTCTTCTTCCCAGACCTTTTGTCAACGACTGCAGTGGAAATCATCAGTTGTATGTGCAACGTAATCTTCTTGGAGACGAGGCAGTGACTGACTCATTGATGGAAATAGTGGCGGTGTATACATATGTATATATAGTGGGGGTGCCTATGGAACTAAGCTCTGATTGGCTTGCTTGGCTAAGGGGGTTGGGTCTAAGCTGGAGTGTGTGGGTGTTCCCAGCAGTGTGCTGGGTTTGCATAGTTTCTTTGTCTTAGTGTTTTGTAAAGCCGTTTTGTAAACATTGCTGAATACAATTTCAGAGCTGCTTCTTTCCTTAAAGTTGTTTCTATGATTGTAAATTTCAATTACCTCCCTGTGTAAGCAAGGTGATAATAGGATGTTGAGACTAATATATTGGTATTTTGAAAACCAATTTTATGCTCCAATGAAGATGTCCAAGAGATGTCAGTCGTGAATGGAAGGTTTGGGAAGATGGAGAAGAATCTCATTGGACCATGGCCTTACAGCCCGAAAGACTCAGTTTATATAATTGACACCTTCCGTGAAAGTCTACTATTTACAATCAAAGGAAATAAATCCAAAAAGACTAATGCTATACATTTAAAAAAAAGTTGATATTGTAGTTGGTAGTACACATTTTATAAATGTATATGTGTCATATTTAATATAAAATTTCATAAGTCAATTAATTCATATTTGAATAACTTTTCTACAGAAAACAGTAAAGACAAAATATCAAATGATTGCTCTCTCTCTGACTAATCTTTTTTGTTTCATCAAGAACTCGCATAAAAATAATTTCAGTATTTTTTTCACATGCATGACTTGCTAATTGCATCCACATAGTTATATGGGCCTGGGTGAAAAGTCAGCTGTTTTACTTTGACTTGAGAATGCTGCCTGTGTGATAACTAGAGCTCGAGTTTTTGGGTATTAAAAATCTGGAAAATATTTCTTTTTTTGTGCTAAAATACTTGAAATTTGTGAAAAAAACATGCAAAAATATTTATTTATGCTTGAATTATATATAAACATAGTGCAAACTCACCAATTTAATTTATGTCTCTCAAGTACTGAAGAATTGCAATACACATTGAAACTCACCAAGTTATCCATCTGAAATTATTAACAAATATATGCAAAACTTTGACTTATTCTGGGAAAAAGAATGCTCCAAGTTACAAAAAGTCAGTCTGGCAAATCATTACCTGGGGAGGTACTCACTAACGGCAATCTCTTTCTCTCGCTGGTTCTCCAATGAATTGGAATTTATACCTTATTGTAAATATTTTTTTTTCAAACACTTCACTGTATTTATTTTTGTTGCAATTGTGCTGTAGATCCATTAAGACTAAAGTTTTTTTTCCACATCACTGTTTCTAACAGAAGGATTCCTCTGGTTTCAAGTTTTACAGATATATTGTTGAGGAAAACCAAATTAATGGAGATATTTGCCAAATCATTCTTTAGCACTGTGTCACTTAACATTTTTTAAAGAACTAAAAATATCCTCAATTTCTGCAATATAATGCTGCAAATAATCACTTGTGGTAGATTTTGCTTTGACATTGTCAAACACACTAAAGAAAGATAGGAAAACTACCACCGCACAACCCAAACATTAACTGCAACTGAGTGATCTCAGCTCGGACCTCAAACACTGTTGGTGGCAGAATACAGCAGCTCTCTATACCACCACTAATTGAATCAATCATTGATACAAGTCAACAGTATCAAGCTGCAGATACTACAATAGTCTTACACCTAATGTAAGTAAGGACAGCATTCTCTTTAACATTGGGACTAGCATCAGGTTCATAGACATTTTCTGTTAATGGATATATACAGAAACAAGGGTGAATCTGGGCATCAGTATTGGATTTGCATTAAGCTAAGACCTGAAACAAACAGACATTTCAAACTGCACCCTTACACTTTTGGGTCCACACAGTATACTATTGTACTTTATCGCCTGGCAAGAAGAGAAAGAAGCAGAGTCAAGAAATAATGCATGTGAAACTTCTTCAAGCAAAAACAACCATAGGGTCTTGAAAAGTAAAATCAGAAGAGTTGATGGTAGCACAATTATAATCAAAATAGCATGCACTCAGATGTTTATATCAAACATTGCAATTCTGTATTAGACAATATGGTTGAGCCAGTCCATGATATGAAATACAGGCAAAGGGTAATCCTGTTCATGTATTGATAAGTTTGAAATTAGGTTTGTGTTAAAATTATTTAATTGAAAATGAATTTTATGTATTTTTATACAAGATTGAAAATATTTAACATATATTTTTAGAGAAATACATATTTTTATGGGAATTAAAATTTAAAATATAAGCTTTAAATATGCTTGCAAGCTCCTTTTGCAGTGGCGCAAAAAAAAGTTTACCTAAGAATCCAAGCCCAAAAAGACTAATGTTATTTTGGTGAATTTTTGCATGAACACTTATTAGCTAGGAATGTCATATTTGAGAGAAACTTTTGCATATGCATGTTGTGGGCGGGAAACAAAAAAATGTGAGGTCAGTGGCTTTAATGTTATCTTATTTCATATGGAATTGCCCATATACACTTCACAGTTTCTTCAGGTCTTGTTATGGGACATAGTCAGGAAATGCCAGCAGATAATCAATTTGTCAATCAGTTAGGGTGTGTCCTTTTTGTTTTATGTAATAAAAATTACTGTAAGGCTGATACTAGGTTATATTTATACTGCCCTGTGTGGCCGAGGTCTTAAGGCACCATCTTGTAAGCAGGAGGTCTGAAGTTTGATTCCCATCAGGACCATCCTCCCTGACTGAGTCTTCAGTCCTCAAAAATGGCAAATGCCATGAGCATGTCCTAAACTTAGGCCTGGAAGAAAAAAGTTCTTTCCCAATTTATCATTTCATCATGTGTATCATCACTGTCCATCACGTGTGAATGCTTGAGCAATAATGAGTGTTAAACACTATTAAAAAAATATTTAGTGCCCCTGAATAAACAGTAAAAACAATTAATTCACTTTTTTTCCCCCTAATGTTTTAGTCTTAAAATATTCAGTTTGGCATCATTTGTTTCTAGCCAGTAGCATTTCTCAGTGACATAGCATTGTGCCTAGTCATCCGTGCATTTGAAATAAAATCTCATCTCTGTTCCCATTATTGTTAATTTCTTGCATTTTTCGCCATGAAAAAATTTGGTATTTTTTAAAAATATACATATTTTTCTCTGATACCAGTTTCCCCTTTATCACCTATTTTATTGTTCCCAATAATCATAATAATCATCTAATATAAAGTGACTCACCTGATTCTGATTGACAAGTGAATTGGCATTAATGGTGGTGATAATAATAATGCAATTTATGAAGCTTAAATACCAAATTGTCAGGTTTATGCAAATAGTATAAAAATTTTACAAGAATGCACTTGTTCCTTGAAGCTTCTCAAAGGGTGTATAAAAAATGTTTGATAGGTTCATGGGGGGGACACCATAATTTTTTTGAAAAAAAAAATGATTTTATAGGCCAACAGTCTTCTTTCAAATCTACAAACTTATTCCAGTAATTTTCTAATTTGTATACCCAGTCCATAAAATGGGCATGCAACAACCATTTTTTCATTTAATGCAAATTTATTTCCTACTAAATATTTATTCATGTTGAAGATCAGGAAATAATCCAAGGGAACCAAATCTGAAGAGTAGAAGGCGGTGGGTGAGGAAGGATTTCTTACCTTAAGTCTAATAACTTTGAGATCGTAATTGCAGGCTTGTGCACTGGCACATTATCGTGGTAGAACAGGACCTCTTTCTTCAGTAAATGAGGACAATTCTTCTTTATCACTTCGTTTAATTGCTCCAACAGCATAATTTAATATTCACTGGTTATGGTTTTGTATTCTCCAAAAAGTAAATTAAAATTACGTTATGGAATCCCAAAACACAATGCCAAAACCTTAACTGGTGAGGGGAATATTTTGCTTTCTTCAAAGTACTTTTTCTACTTGCAACCCACTGTTTCGACTGCTCCTTTTTTTCCAGTGGGTAGTAGTGGATTCATGTCTCATTGACTGTGATGTACTGTCTCCTATACACACTGGGATTCTGTTTAAACAGGCTCCCAGTTCTGTGTGGTAGTGACAACTTTTTCATTTTTCTGGTTAGTAATTAATAAACACAGTCCATCTCGTATTACCAGCTTCTAGGTTCTCATGTACTACAGTACATTTATTTTTATTCCTGCCTTGTCTTTGGATGGCTTCTATCTTTGTATGTATAGAAACAAACTTTTTTTTTTTTAACACTCATTTTTTCAATCAAACACTCAGACTATAAAAGAAATCATACAGGTGTCTTTATAAACAATCAGAATGCAACTGAATAATTCTGTACAGCAATCATGTAACAAATTATCTGTTGTGAATGGCACACCATAACAGATTGTCATTCATAAGCAGACAGGTCTCTTTCTTTCTTTTTTTCTTTGGTGGCTTGGATTTTACGGAACATTGAATTATTGAGATTGTGCTGTATGCATTTGTAGATTGTGGAGGCAATGTGTAGGATTTATAAATAAATAATATCTCCAACAGAAGAAAAAAAAGTTTATATGCCTTATGATTATTAGTCATTTCATTATTTGGATAAAGTTATGTTAAGGATTGAAGGAAGGAATTAAATAATGGGTGTTTCATGGTTTTGTTACTTGTTTCAAGACAGCTGTGGATTAGCAATCAGGACGGCAACTTCTTGCAAAGCAGCAGCCCTTCAGAATTTTTCAGCTGGTAGATTAAATCTCATATATGATATCAAGAAACTGCTGTACTGATATCCATGTAACAGATTCAAGTTCTTGCCAATGCAACTACAATTACAATAAAAATAAGCACATCTTATGACAGGGGATGTTGAAAACACTGCTATATTCACACATTTCTGACATCTTTTAGAAAATTGTAATTTACATGCATCAGTTTATCTTCTAAAATTGAGTTAACTTAAACCTGATAGCATACAAGGTTACTGTTGTAAACTTAATAGAAGCCAAAAACAGTGAAGTTGATTGATTATACACATAAAGAAGTTGGTATTAGGTGACTCTATACTCCTCTAACTGATTAATTTATTAGAACATATTTCAAATGCTTTCACTCTCTCCTGAATTGGGGACTGACTAACGCTGACAGGTTACGATGTGACCTCTGGTGGTTCCAATATACAACAAAACAGGAAATCCAGTGGGATGTGAAAATTCATCCATATATTTAGGCAGAAAATAAGAAATTTGGAAACAAGAACGAGAGAACGCTTTAGAAATGTAAGATACAGGTGGAAAAATCAGCATTTGCAGATAATTTTTGTACTTACATCATGACATTGCAAGAGAAACTAAACTGTTGAAAGCAACCAACAATCCCAGGGAATTAGCAATATGGGAAAATATTTTCATTTTAAAGAATAAGCATCGTGTTATGAATTTTGATATCCCCCAAATGGACTTCCTGTTTTGCTGTATATTGGAACCATCACAGATTATGTCACCTGCCAGCATTAATCACTCCCCACATGAAGGTGAGAGTGAAAGCTCCTGAAACATGTTCTGATAAGTTAATTAGTCAGGTGTCAACGTAATAAAGAATTCTTTGTGTATAAGGTTACTGTAATCCACAAATTGTGATTAGGTAATCCTGATATTTGAGTACATTTCTGTAATTGGATGTTACTGAACTTTAATGATAGAGTAGTTGATCTATGCTTAATTATTCTTTACTGATGAAACTTTTTTATTTTTATATTATTTATGAATGCTTTTTAACATCTCAGGTCATCAACGTCCCATTCAATTCACGACTTGAAATGGCTGATCAGTTTTGCTCAAAGGCCTCTTCTTTCAGGCTTAAGGTTCTTTTAGATGCTGTAAATCTATGACATGGGACCCACGGCTTTACTTCCCTTCCAAAGGAAGCCATACTTAGGATTTTCACGCCCGAAAAATCCATTGATCCTGGCCGGAATTGAACCTGCGATCTTGAGTTTAGGAGACAAATATGATTACCACTACACCAACAGGATGAACCTGATGAAGCGTAATTCCATTTACATGATCATATCTAAACACAAAATAACAGGTATTGGAGTACAGATAAAACCTGTTTTTATTCTGAAAACTCCCTTGCATGATGTAAGCAGTAAATGCAAACAGAGTAATAGAACCTATCTTTTTTGAATATATTATAAATGCAGGAAGATATAGAAAAGTAATACTGCAGTTCGTGATTTTAATTTATGGGGGGAGGTTAAAAATAAGGTGTATAAAATAAACCCTCACACACTTTAGAAGAAGTGAAAGAAAAGATCTGGTGTGAAAAAGACTCATTTTGGGGATATAAATTGATGCATATGAATGACAGTTTTCTAAAAAGATCCAGAAATATTTTTATGTTATAGGACAACATTTCTTGTCATAAGGTACATGCTTATTTTCATTTTAATAATAGTTTGTAATTATGAGAACTTGAATCTGCTTTACTGAGAGTTACCGCTCTGATTGCCAGCTGCCAAATTGGGTGATAAAAACGTAAAAGATCCATGAAAATTGTCCGCTAAATATGCTGATTGTTTGAACTTGATTATGAGATGCTTTTTGGAACTAAATGCTAAGGAGATTATTTGAATCCAAGCAAATTGTTATTAGATAGAAGTGTGAATTAGTTTTTTTTTTTATTTTCAGATGGCAGTTGGGGTATTGCTTATGATGTATGTTATAGGCAAGGCTCGTGATGAGCTAAATAAAATGTTAAACCAAGATGGCTGTGATTCTTACCGAATATCTAAGCCGTTCCTAGAAGTTTGACCACCGCATTGTTGATAAACACAAATGGTGGTCCAATAATGACAATACAAATTAAGTAACTGTCTCCTTCCTTGATATATGTGAGTATGTAGAAACAGGTATTATTTTAGTTTTGTCCTTTTACAGAGTGGGCAGGAAATCTGTATATCCTTGCCATCAATAGGAATTTAATAATGAAAGTTGCATCTGCGTCTCCAGATCAGTTAGCTTATTTTAAGTCATATTTTGTGGCCTCATCATCAATAGAATTGTACTGTATGATCAGATTTGGATTGCTGGATATCATAAAGGTTCAACCAACCTCTAAGGGAATGAGCTCGATGAGGAATAACATGATGGTGAAATTGACTTGCATATCACCTTGTTGTAAATCACACAGTATCAAATTTGCCCTTCTTCTGGATTAAGGAAGCAGCCATTCATCAAGTTATCTGGAATCACTCGATCATTGAAAAAATGTAGGCTATACCATACAATTCTCTTCATTCCTGCTAAAACTATCTTACAACATGCTTACCATTTTTTTTTTTTTCTAAAATGGGGCTTCTGCTTGTGGAAAATTTAATTAAAAAGCACATTCATCAGTAAAAAGGGCTTTCTTTCTTTTTTGCTCTTGCAAAAAATTGTGAAAAAATAACTCTTAACATGTAATGGCTCAAATAGTAGCAATGGGCAATAACGTTTACTTTCAAATCTTTTTATATATGTTCTCTGATTGCAGTTTCTGAGTGCTCTTCATTCATGTAGTTCATATACACAGTGGCAGTTCTAGATGCTTAAAACTGGGAAGACGCAGATTGAAACAGAAAATTAGGGTAATAATATTCAAAGGAAAAGTGACTATGATTATGAAAATATAGTGGGCAGCATTAGTAGTATTATTGTATATAATTATATAGTAGTATTTTTATTTATTTATTTATTTATTTATAATCCATTTAAAACTATGAACTGTGTTATAGTTATGGCCATGCAGAGGTCAGACCACAACAATGATCTAACATTAATATCATGCTGTGTGAGGTAACGTAAGCAGTAATATTGTCCACATAGTAACTAACTTTGATCCCTAACATATTAGAGTACTAAAACAGAAGAAGAAAGAGAAATATATGTATTCAAGATTCAAACAAAAATGTGACCTTTGGTGTGAAATACCCATTAACTTGAGTGCTGATTGAAACTTGTAGAGTGAAGCAAATCATATAATTAAGATTATTGTGTGACTGAACTACACACTATTATTGACTTCATTTACTTGTTTATATTTAGAGCAAGGTTTGCAGCCCATGGATGCATCCTCAGCTAACTGTCGACTGCTGGATAATTCATGATGTTCCTTTCGGGATGCGTATTGGTGGAGGTGTGATGAACTTAAAGTTTATTTTCATCTCTGCAAGTGTCAAAGTTCATTAATCTGTCTGTATTTATATATGTAGGTTTTCCCCTACGTTGCTAGATCTTTGAGTCCCTGAGCTGAAGTTAATAATTTTGCTTTTTTCACTATGTAGTGGTTCTCAGTCCATCTCATTTGTGAACAGAGAACCACGACATAGTGAAGAAAGCAAAATTATTAAATTCAGCACAGGGACACACAGATCTAGCAATGTGCGACAAATCGCAATGAGTGGCCAAGGTCAGTTAGGTGCAGACTTGTGAACAGCAGGTCTGGGTTTCAATTCCTGCCATGACCGTCCTCCCGGTCGGAGGTTTTTTCCAGGTTTTCCTCAGTCCTCATAAATGGCAAATGCCAGAAAGCTACCCTAAACATATGCCTGGGATTTGTTGGTTAAAAAAAAAAAAACCAATAACAACCTTTCCCAATTTAACATTTCATCTCATGTATCATCATTGACCACTCCCTGTAATGTCTCAGCAGTAAAAATGGGCGTTAAACCTTCTCATAAAAAATAGTAGTAGTAACAAATTTAAAAAATGTGGGAGAAAATTATGTATATAAATACAGACAGATTAATGAACTTTTCACCAAGGATGGAAACATAAATCTAAGTTCATCACACCTCCACCAGAACAGAATATGTATTCCTAAACAAATACTGTTAATTATTTAGCAGTCAACAGTTAGCTGAGGATGCAAATGATGGTCAACAAAACATATTCTAAATACAAACAAGTAAGTGGAGCAAATAAAAGTGTGTAATTTGACTCAATCATATAATCATTTTAATTATATGATTTGCTTCACCGTACGGATTCCAATTAAATTATTATTTTAGTACTTTACTGTTAATAGCTTCAAGAGTTCATCATCAATGAATGTTGCTGATTTATAATTAAAACTGTATGCCATAATGCCAAGTATTTATGTGGGTATTTAAAAAATGTGTCATGCCTTGAAGGTGCTCTCTGTCTTGGCCATAAAACTTTCCCTTAATTTTATGTTTCAGGTGCATAAGAAAAACCTTCAGGTCACCACCTCCTTCAGTGTAATTTAAAGGCTAGTGGCAAATATTCATAGTTTATAGTTGGAAATGCTATTTATATTATGATCTGAAACACATTTAGGATGAATTGATGTATCAATGGAGTTTGACAATATGCTTCTCTGTGGCCACATCATTTTCAGTTTTTTTTAATTATTATTTAAGTGTTGCGTAATGTTTATAAACAGGACAAATTAAATAGTGAAATGAACAGTGAAAATAAACATTTGTCCGCACAGAGCCTTACTTAGCTGTTAGTTTGTGTAAGATCACTTTATATTTTTGTTTCAGTGTGCTACAATAACAATAGGGCCACTGGTAGATTCTAAAGTAAAAATATTTATCCACAAAATGCCTTTACATGTTTTCATAGTCTTACAGCCTGCATCTGTTAGTCAGCAGAGCAACTAGTTTTACTAACTCAGTGTTCACTCCAGAAATTTTCTCTATCTTGATGGTAATGGTATACTAAAAATTGGTAAAAGTAATAAACTGACACATAATTACTTTATTTTGCATAAATTTACATACAAGCTTTCAACATACATGTATGACTTGAAGCTTTCATTGTTTGATTATCCAGTAAGGGTTCTCCAGTTACCATCATCAAATTTATGAAACATGACATGTCTGATAACCCAAGAAGACTTATTTAAAACTTTAAAATATTCTCTCTCTGAAGAAGTACAAGGACTGTTTGATAAAGAACTATTTTTTTTTTTTTTGTCATGCATTTACTCATCTTCATAATTTTGATGATCTTTCTCAAAGGAGTCCCGGTTTGATGCAATGCACGTGTCCTACCAGTCTTCAAAGACATGCAGGAAAGCACATTGTAACAGGTCTTTCAGAATACCCTCTGCAGCCTTCCTCATTGCTTCTGATGATGGAAAATGTCTCCCATGAAGATGTTTCTTCAATTTGGAGAGAAGGAAAACGTCACATGGGGCTAAATCTGAACTAAAGAGAGGATGAGGGACATACTTCACATTGATTTTTGTGAGATATTCAGCAACAACATTGCGATGTGTGCCCTGCAATATCATGGTGCAGCATCCAGTTTGTTGCTTAGAAATATAGCCTTTTGCAAGTGTGTGATCTGACCTTGCAGATTTTTCAGGACATCTATATGGTATTGCCCAGTTACAGTTGTATTTGTGCAGCAACCACTTTTGCTTTTTGATGTTGGTAATAATGGAAATTTCCACAGAGCTTTGTTATTTGCTATCAAGATCAAAATGGTGTAGCCGAGTTTCAAGCAATGATTTGAAAGAAACTTTGCATCTTGCTTAACATGTATGCAAACTTGCATGTGAATGTCCTTTTGTTTGTGAATCAGCAGTGTTGGAATGCAACCTGCACAAATGCATCTCATGAGCAAATTTTGAACGTGTGGATGGCGCCCAGTGAAAATTTCAGGGTTTCTGAAAGTGTGCTTAATGTTATTTAATGATCTTCTCTGACAGCAACAGCAGCAGTGTTAATGTTTTTTTCCATTAGAGCACAAATTGGAGCACTGAAATTGATTGCTCCCTCTTTAAACATGTTAAACTATTTTTGAGCTGTGCTATAGGGAAGATCAAACTCTCCATAGGCCTACTGTAACATTGCATAGACCTCAGCTAGAGATGTGTTTAGAAGAAAAGAAGAATTTCAGAGCATCATATTATCACTTCCATTTTCTGTAGGAGGAACTGAACATGTCTCAACTTGCACTTCTCTCACAGGCTGCAACTGGAAGTGACAACAATGAAACCAGTACCATGTATACATTTAGCATGAAGCTGACAAAATATTATAGTGCTAGAAATTATGCCTGTAAAAAATTATGAACAATATTGAACAGCCCTTGTACAATGACTTCAGTGATCAAAATACTATCTGATTGCTTCTCTTAAAAGACTGTTCAGTATTTCCATAATGGCATGTTTAGTTATTCACACTTTGAAAATTATGACCACAAACTTACTTTCTTACTGTAAGAAATAGGTAAAAGTTATACAGTGCTAAGCATGGAAATATAATACATTGACTGATTCTTCTGTAGGCAGAATTGAACATGTCTCACTGAACTTGCACATATCTCACAGACTGGAACATTAAGTGATACCAATGAAACCTGAATGTTATGACTTAAGTGCCTGATTCTTTGATGTCATTTCGTAATTAGTGCACATCTTTTTTTAGTTTATTTTTTTGACAATGTCTGCTTACAGTCCTCAATATAGTCTACCTGCTTCTAAATGACCGAGTGCCAATGTTTGAGGAGTTAATGCTATTCCATTCAAAGCACCATTTCTGTTCATCTATTGAATAGCACAGTTAATGGTGGCAGATAGCTCTTCCATAGAAGGAAAACATTGTCCAAGTAAGGATTTTTTTCAACTTTAGGAATAAGTCTGATGGACTCATGTGTGAACTATAGGACCATGACATAACACTTCCCATTCACATTTGTCCTTCTTAATGGTCACAAACATTCCTGGTGTGCGAGCAAGCATTGTCATGGAGGATGCATGGCCTAGTGATGAGCTCAGTGTATAATTTGTGCAGTTTTTGCAGTGGTCACAATAATACACTGCTGTGATACTTGTTCCACATGAAACTCTGCCTGTCATAGTGATTCTTTAGTGATCAAAAGCAAAGCTCATAATTTGTTTCACGTTGATACATGAAAGGAAATGATAAACTGGGGAAGGGTTTTTTTTTTTTAAAGGAAGGAAGCATTCCAGACCTAAGAGGACTGAGGAAAACCTGAAAAAACCTCAGGCAGGGAGGACAGTCCTGGTGGGAATTAAGTCCCAGACATCCTGCACACGGGTCCAGACCTTAATGACCTGGGCCACCTGTGGCAGTCTCTTTGAATTGTGATTTCAACTCTTGGCTCCAAGT
Source organism: Metallyticus violacea (assembly GCA_030762175.1). Taxonomy (NCBI): domain Eukaryota; kingdom Metazoa; phylum Arthropoda; class Insecta; order Mantodea; family Metallyticidae; genus Metallyticus; species Metallyticus violacea. The sequence goes on along the minus strand of CM060842.1, from coordinate 13,094,623 downwards.
CTCTAATCCACATTTCAACAACATAAGAATACTTGATCTTTAAAGTTGAATTTTTGTTTCAGCAAGGTGGCACTGTTCTTGCATTTCTGCTTCTGTTCAGAAGTCAAGAAGTGAGGGAACCATCATGCATAAATCTCTCTTTTCAGTAAACCATTTATCAAAATATGGAATACTGATTTTGGTAGAATCCCTGCGGCTTCTGAAAGCTCCTGACATGTTGCACAGTGATCTTATTGAAGAGCAACCACCACAATTTTGCAATTTGTTAATCGGTTGATGTCTTTGGCCTTCCTGATCTTGAGTCATCGTCTATGCTCTAAAAGAAATGTTAGTCCAATGAGAAAGTGTACTGTGAACTCACTACAAAGTTCAATCAAGCACTGTGGATTTCTGTGAAATTTTACAACATTAAGTTTTAATTTATATCTTTGATCTTCAACAATCACAACACCTGACATACCTACAGGTTCATTTCAAGCTCTTGTTAGCTAATTCACAAAGTATGCTATGGACAAAATCAACATATGTGCTTCTTTCTCAACTGTATCATTTCTTTATTTACCAAGCACATATAGTTTGTACATTTGGCTTTGTTAGTTTATATTAATATGTAACTATAAATTAGTTACATATGTAACCATAATTCATATTCCAATAATTTTTCCACAATATGAACATTATGTTTTAATAATAGGTTTTTAACACACTTAGAAAATTTTGTGCTTTAAATCCTTTCAGTTGAGTTTGGTAATTTATTTGTAGTATTGCACCTTTGTGATACATAATTGATGCTTTCTGTAAATCTGTAATATTGTAAGTGTATTAGCCAAGCTGATTTACTGTAATGCGCATGATAATCTCATTATGCCTAAAAGGCATTTATTATTATAAACAAAAGATTCAGTTTCTGATATATAGTGAGTAATATTTGAACATAATTAAAAATTGGTTTACTGGGAGCATGGGATGGTAATTGTTGCACTATTCTTAATATTTTCTTTTGCAATTTAAAGACTATACATGATAATTTGCTTCTTCCCAAAGAGTATACCATAAGCTAATATAGAATATACATAACAAAAATATTTACTCTTCTCGAAATATTTTTAGTTCTGCTTCTATTTAATATACATCTTGCATATATTAATTTATTACTTATAGTAAAATTGTGTTCATTCAAAGATGAGGCTGAGTCAGTTATAACAACTAAAAATTTAACTTGAAATGATAATTGGAGCTTGTACAGTGAAACTGATCATATAATTAAGATAATTGTATGATTAAGTCCAGCTACACTCATATTGGCTCCACTTGTTTAAATGTAGAACATGTTTTGCAAATCATCATCTGCGCTCTCAGCCTGTCCACTGCTGGATATGCTTTGGGAATGTACATTCTGCTCTGGTGGAGGTGTGATGAACTTAAAAGTTTATGTTTTCATCCCCGAGAGTGTCAAAGATCATTAATATGTCTTTGTATATATAAATGTAGATTTCTACCAATGTTGCTAATTCTGTAGGTCCTTGTACTGATGTTAAAAAAACAAAATTATTAAAATCAGTATAAGGACCTACAGAGCTAGTAACATGGGAGAAAAATCTACATTTATAAATACAAAGACAGATTGATGAACTTGGACACTTTCTGGGATGAAAACGTAAACTTTAAGTTCATCATATCTCCACCAGAGCAGAATAATCATCTCCAAAGTATAATAAATCATCCAGCAGTCGAAAGCTGAGGATGCAGACGATCTGCAAAACGTATACTACATTTAAACAAGTAAGTGGAGCCATTAAGAGCATGTAGTTTGACTCTTCATACAATGATCTTAATTATAACTAAAATTATTTTACTGTTAAGGTTCTTTAATACGTGTATTTTCAATTTCTAATCTGTATGAATCATTAACTAATTATTTAAAATATGCATTGATAAGGGTTGCAAAATAAATTTACTTGAATTCACGATTGGCATCATCAGCAAATGGAAGTTAATGCTGGAAGATCATTAATATAGATTGTAAATAAAACTGGTCCCAATATTTATCCTTGTGGCATACCAAACTTGGTCAACAGGGGAGCAGATTGCATTCCATCTAATTCTACAAATTAGGTTCTAAATTTAAGATATGTAGCACCCATTACTATACCTCTTATACTGTAACCTTCAAGTTTTTTTTAACAAAATGTCTAGGTCTACCACATTGAAGACTTTAGTAAGGTTCACAAATAAACATAGAACGTTTTTGTAAATTATAATTAATCTGTTGTTTAACACACTCTTATGCTTCACTTTTAAATACGGTGGGAAGCATAAGTGTGTTAGACGACAGATTAATTATAATTTACATTTAACAAGCTATACTGTGTGAGTTCCAATAGACTTTTTTTTAAAGATGTCTTATTTTTCGAAAGTTCTTAAATGAATAGAACTTTTTCTTTATTGTCTTTTGCATTTAGCATATTTGTTTCTGAAAACCAAATTGAGAGTTTGAAATTATATCATATTTTTCCAGGAAAGGTACCAGATGCTCATATGCAAGTTTTATGATTATTTTTGGGAGGAAAAAAATCACCACAAATATATTGACCAATAGTTTTCATTTTTTGTTTTATCCCCCTTTTTAAATATTGGTTTAATATTTGTTACTTTTAGTGCTTTAGGGAAACAGCCAGTTGAAAATTGTGTTACAAATATTACAGTGTTAACTGTGTAAATAACACTCCTTACAAACTCAACTAAATTGATGTAATTTTCACAAATCTTCAACTGCAACTGACATAACTTTCACAAGTTGGTCATCTAATTTGCAGTACTGCTGCTGTGCATTTTTTTTAAATGACCCTCATACATACATACATACATGATATAGCAATGCGAATTCATGTTTGTGACTTGTCATAACCATGCAAGAGGTAATATTCTGGAGAGGACACTGATTATTTATTAACTTAATAAAACAATTTTTTGTTTTCAATCTGTTTACAGTGAAGACGCTATATATTAATTACTACAATGAGGGTAAATTTCTTACTTAATTCACTTATTGTTTTGGGTTAGGACATGTTTGAGGAACCAATCAATGTTCCCAAAACATGCCCTAACCCAAAACAATAAGTGAATTGTGTAAGAAATTTACCCTCATTGTAGTAATTAATTAATTTTATTAATTAGATTTATTTCATTTAAGAATGCACTTTAACAGCCTTCATCATTAGCATCCTATTGAATTTAGGATATGAAACTTAATAAAATTGGGACAGATGCTGAAAGTACATGCATTTAATTTCCAATGTCTTTAGGTACAAATATAGAAAATTACCCTTTTATTTCTTAGAAAGAAGTGTAATCTTTTAGATTTCCATGTGTGTTTATGTGGAGATATTTGCATACCATGTCTTTTAAAGTATGTACCTCTAATGACGTTCTTGGGAGATATGATATTACTAATAACGCACATGAACATATCATATGCATGAAGAGAAACAAGCAAATCTTAAAAATATATGGAAAGTACAGGCAGGTAATTTCACTATCTTGTTGGTTGGTTGATTTTCATAAGCAAGTAAAATATTAATTACTTGAATGAAGAAGTTGTATTTATTGCAAATGAAGTTTCCATATTTGTAAGCTACAAGTAAAGCTTTTAAACTCAAGTGCAGAGCCCTTGTTTGAATGCTTGGCCAACTTAATGGGGTTTTGCTTGGCACTCAGAAGCACATTATTTGCCTGCAGAGTTGGATATTCATAGCCCCTTAAATTCAAGCGCATAGCTTTTTCTCGTGCAAATTACAACTACAATAACCACATATCTTCATCATAGAAGATGTTGGAAATGTTGTCCTTGTGCCGCCACACATCTTTAAAGAAATTTTTCATTAACACTCATTAATTCTTCTGAAAGTACAGGAATTTCTATGCTTATATTGCCTTTTAGTTCCTCCAACATATGCAGATTATTCTGATATACTTTATATTTTAAGGTCTCCCATAAATAGAAATCACATAAAGTAAGATTGGAGATCATGCTGGCCATAATCCTATTGATTACTCAATCTTCAAAAATTTCTTCAATTTTAATGGGAGATCAGCTGTATGTGCTGCAGTTGAATATTGTTGAAAATATGCCTGTGCACATTCAGTGTCACACAACTCTTTTGTAGTAGTGGTGTGGTGGTGTTATCCATGTACCACTGCCCATTCACTGTATCTTCCAAAAATATAGGTTCTATATTTCTGTAAGTATTCACTGCACACCACACTGCAATTTTTTTGTCATACAATGGCCATGTAAATAAACCATGCTTTGTTCATAAAAAAATGAAACATGTGTGAGTAGAATAGAGATCATTAACATTAACTGACACCCAGTTGCAGAAATTAACTGTACTACATTATCGCATGGTTGCAATTTCTGAACTATCTTACAAAGTTTTAATTTTAAAATTTGAGTGGAATTCCAAGCCAGGATTTGCAAAATTCCTGATTCCTGTGCACGTTTTCTTAGAGATTTCTTTAGACTTCATTCTAACTCTTACAATGTCATTTATTTTTTCCTGTGTAAGAACAAGGTATTTTACTTTTGGTTTCTTATCTAGAACAGACTCTGTTTCCATAAATCTATTCACAAGAATTGAACCATTCTTTGAGGTGCATGAACAGCAGGGAATCTCTCTATAAATTGCCATCTTTTTTCTCTACAAAAGTTTATTGTTACATAGAAATCATTCATGAAAATTCTGTGCTAAAGTATACAAACTTTTTGGCATTATAACAATACTAACACACTCACTGAAACATGTCTCACAACATTTCAACTTCTGTACAGGCAAAGACTTCGAGTCAACTAGTTAGCCAATACATTGGGAGCTAATTACATCAGCAGTTTTATGCCCTTAAACAATAGTCATCATAGCCAATAAATACATGGAGAGGAGAAAAAGTGGAGGGGGAACAGAAATGGTTAGAAACAGCACAGTGCAGGACAGGCAAAACAACATTAATCTGCCAAGCATCAAATGAAGGCTCTGTAGAATAACATGAAAGAGTGAATATAAACATTATTAGGAGATGATGTGAATGCACAGAAAGCATCACCCATCACCCCAAAAACTGCATAGACTTTCATCTGAAATTGCACCAAGAAGGAGAAAATGGTGGTATAGTGTGCTGACATGATTATACCAACAGTAAAAATACATTAGAGAGCAGTGCAAAATACAAGGGGTAAGAATAAAGCTGAAGAATTGGCTCACACTTGCACATCCTAAAGCTAACCTCAAGTAAATTCTAGAAATTGGAAGATCCAGTGGCTCATGGCCTGCACATACCTCCTATTTGGTGATAATGGTAAAATTGTGTAATGGTTGACAGCTCTGAAAAATAAAAGAGGAGCCACTGAAAGTGATACATAGAGCTGCCTGGTAAGGAAAAGAGACATGCAAACCTGTTGATGTGAAATTGTGCTATATTAATAATGCACCAAGTCTTAAGTACTGATGCTTTGGACCACAGTCTCCAAACTGTTCACATCATCATCATCATCATCATCATCATCATCATCATCATCATCATCATCATCATCATCATCATCATCATCATCATCATCATCTTGCTGTTACAATGTTTCCACCCTCTCTGTTTTTTTTTTAGGTAAGTTTAAAATTGATTGACTTGCATGTATGGAAGTTTCAATATTGCAGATTGAATGGATTTTGGAATTGGTATGTTGCAATGCTGTAATTATGCAAGCTTTGTATCATTTCATTAACATTGTTTGGTAACTTAGAAAGAGTGCCAGATAACCTTTGACAGCTCTCATTTGCAAAACCATTAATTCCTTTTGTTTTTCTAAAAGCAGAAAGATATTCTAGCAAAATGTGGGATATTCATACATATATCTTGTGGTCTCCCCCAGAATATGCAACAGGTTTAAGAATCTGTGTGAATGTTCCCTGTAGTCTTTCATTTTATGCATTTAAAGATCAGTTACAGGAAGATGCAAAATATGTTCCTATAAGCTTGTGCGTGTTAACCCCAGTACACCAATGTGTTTCATCAGAAGTTATTTAAATATTTTAAAATAAAAATTGTTTATAAAACTTGTTGGAAATAAAATGCTTATTTAATAAAGAAATGAATAATGTAATATTTTTAATTTTATTTCATGTAAAATAGAAAATAATATAATCTGAGTCTTCTAGGCTGTAAGGCTGGTCCAATGGAATTCTTATCCTGCATCTTCCCAGATGTTTCATCCACGACTGGGGTGAACATCTTCTGTGTGGGACATAATCCTCTTGGGGACAAGGCAGTGACTGATTTGTTAATAGAAATAGTGACAGTATATATAGTGAGGGTGCTCTAGTTAGTTTGCTTGGTTAAGGGGTTTGGATTTAAGGTCGAGCTGGTGGATTTTTCCAGCAAAATGTTGTTACTGATTGGTTTGCATAGTATCTTTGTCTTAGTATTTTGCAAAGCCAGATACCATACTGAATGCAATTTCAGAGCTTTTTCTTTCCTATTTAAGTTATTTCTATGCTTGTAAATTTCAATGGCCTCCTGGTATAAGCAAGGATGATAATGAGATGTAGAGGCTAATATGTCAGTATCTTGAAAGCCAATTTTATGCTCTCTGTCTGCTAGGAGGGCATGCCCAGCAATGACTGATTTGTCTCTCTGACCTAGGCAGCAATGTCTCTTATGTTCTATAAGGCATGTTTTAATGTTGTGCTGATAGTACAATGTAAACCACACCACATGAGCATGGTATTCTGTAGACACCAGCTGAGACGAGTGGTTTCCTTGTGTACTTTGTGGAACGGAATGTATAGCTGTCTTGTCAGTTTAAGCATGGTATCTGGCTTTGTAAAATACTAAGACAAAGAAACTATGTGAACCAATCATTAACCAACACCCAGCTGGAAATACCCATGAGCTCCTGCTTAGATTCAACCTCCTTAGCCAAGCAAACTGATCAGAGCTCAGTTCCACAGGCACCCTCACTATATATACTGCCATTGTTTCCCTCAATGATCGAGTCACTGCTTCTGCTCCAGGAAGATTATTTCCAGCACACCAACACCTTAGTCATTAGTGAAATGTATGGGAAGATGGAGTCGGTCCTGGTGGTATAGTGGTTACCATACTTGCCTCCTATACCCAAAACGCGGGTTCGAACCCGGCCAGGACCGATGGATTTTTTCGGGCGTAAAAATCCTAAGTATGGCTTCCTTCGGAAGGGAAGTAAAGCCGTGGGTCCCGTGTCGTACATTTGCGGCACGAAAAAGAACCTCAAGCCTGAAAGAGAGGCCTCTGAGCAAAATTTGTCGGCCGTTTCACGCCCTGAGTTGAATGGGACGCTTATGACCTGAGCTGTTAAAGAGCGTCCTTAAATAAATCAATCAAAAATGGGAAGATGGAGAAGAATCCCATGGGACCATGGCCTTAAAGCCTGGAAGACTCAGTTTACATAATTGATCCTAGCCCTGAAAGCCTACATTCTACAGTTAAAATGGAAGACTTTACATTATTTAGTTACAAGAGTAATCAAATGTAACATTTTGTTAAGAGTAAAAATTGCAAATTATTGTGCAAGCAATATGATCTTACTATACAGCATGAAAGGGAACTCCATGCAATAAATAAAACTGATATTAGAGGTTAATAAGAGGAACAAAAAAGTCTGAATATATTATTTTTTAATGCTTAGAGTTTTTAAGAAAATAAATACTTTATCTGAAAATATATGGTATAATGTTTAATGTTCTGCATGGTTAGCTCATAAATTTAGAATGCACTAATTGAGGATTGTTGTATCAAAACTCAAAAGATGCAAAATTTTAAAAAATTGAGTTATATATACCATTTACATAATATTCATCACCAACTTCATGCTGTAAAACCAGATTTCACATAACTTTATATACATCGTGTGTAGAGAGTAAATATTAGCATTTTTTTTTTCAAAACTTGATAAATGCAGCCACTTAACACAAAAGTTAATAGATACTATTATTTTCTTATATAGTATACAGAAAAATGTTTAATCATTGAAATACAGTATGGATCAATTGCTTTTTCATTGTTGTGACTTGCTGAGTTTCCTACTCATTTCTACAAGCATTGATAAACCAAATTTTGTCCTTATTGTATTCAAGAAGAAATTTATTTTCAAGATGAGTGCACAGCGAGTCATTTTACATACTAAACTATCAACTGATCAAAATGTGTCTGAAGAATTTAAAAATATTCATACAGCCTTTCCTATAAAGGTGGGTGTGAATAAAGCTAGGAAAAAACTCTGCAGTAAAGTAATTGCTCTATCCCAGATTATTCCCAAGCAAAGAAAGAAAAAGGGTGTTGAAAGTGTAACAAAATTTTGAAATTTCAAAAAATGGAAAGTAATTTTACAATCATATGCTCGAACAGCATGCAGTTAAATGCATGGAAACTGAAAAGCAATAATAATGAGTGTATAGTAAATATTTCAAGATATCATAGTGCTTTTTGTTTTGCATCCTACATTTACTCTTAGTTATGTAATTGTATATGCATTACTATGCCATTATTTGAATTATATTTAATAGATCATTAAATATAAATAATGTATGTGGGGTTAAAATTATTATTAAGAATATATAAAAGTGTATTAAATAATGAAAAAATAGAAAACTCGATCATTACAAATTAGCAAAAATTCAGTATTACAAAATTATTTTTATAATGAGTTACCAAGTAAAAATCTGTTACACCTAATTTCAATAGTGGTAGAGTGATGGTGGTGGCGACAGCATAAATAAAATACATGGGCAATAACTCAGTCTGTGCTAATTAATAATATTAATAATTTTTAAACTGATATGTTTGCAGATTAAAATCAACAATAAATGGTAATAAGAATTGTACTCATTGTAAATCCCTGAGTAGTCATCCATTGGGTTTTGAAAAAACCTGAAATTTTTAAGACTCATAATTTAATCAGATATATGACATTAACTTTTGGTTTTGCAGTGCAATGGGATTGTTTTAGGTGGCAGAATGTAGAGAGTGATACATTTGAGATGTCAAAAGTAGAACTTGATAATACAGAGGTGGTTGTACTATATGCAGAAAGAAGGTAAGTTTTGAGTGGGCAATGTTTTTGACCTCAACCCCGTGCCATCTCAGCTCTAGCATACATGATAGACAAAATGCTTTCAAGTTTAAATTGAACTCAATTTTGGAAGATAAACTGATGTATGTGAATGAAAATTTCTAAAAAGTTGACAGAAATGTGTGGATGTAACACGACATTTTCAACATCTCCTGTCATAATGTATGTGCTTGTTTTACATGGATATTACATCTGCTTTGCCAGGAGTTAAGCTCTGGTTGTTGACTTATCAGTTGCCATGAAATAGGTGACAAAATCTTGAAAGATTTGGTATTTCTGCACGCACACATGTACAAACACACACACTGCTAATACAACTCTTTTTCAGAGAGTTGACGGTCCCAGTGTGGCATTATGTGACTTCTTATTCCTGACTGTGAAGAACCACCTTTTCAACCCTAAAGATACAGTTGCAGCCTATGAAAAGGAATTAGCTACAGTGTCAGAAAACCATTTTTTTTAAGTTTTGTTTCACAAAGGGTGCTCATTAACAACTTTGGTCATTAGCATCCCATTCAATTCAGGGTGTGAAATGAGCAGTAAATTTTGCTCAGAGGTCTCTACTTTCAGGCTTGAGGTTCTTTTATATGCTGTATATCTATTGCAAAGGACCAAAAGTGTTACTTCTCTTCCTAAGGAAGCCATACAAGATTTTTATATTTTAAGATTTCCATTGACCCTGGCTGGATTTGAACTGCAACTTTGGATCTATGAGGCAAACATGATACCCTGGACCATCAGAACTGATAGAAAACCAGTGTTGTGGATTTCTAGAAATGGTGCTAGAGGAAGGAGAATGTGTCAATAAGAGCACTTATCAAATCAGTGGTTTTCCAGTCTTCATGTGTCCTACTTGCTTACGCCATCCTTGCCAGCACAAACATCTATATTGGTGTGTGCATGCCTACTGTATCGAGTGACAACTTTATTCTGGTGACTTGAGGGCTGACAGCTTTGACTCAGGGAGATAGACATCTGCTCTGAGAGAGAGATCAAATAAGCATTGCAGTAGCAGTTTGCCTGGGCTTCCTTCCTCTTCAGTACAGGCTTGCTTGCTTTCTTTCTTTTATTATTATTATAGGATGGAGTACTAGTTTAAAATTGTTAAGAAATATGTTTCTTGTTGTATTTGAATTGTTCACTTTTCTCATATTCTGTTATTTTGTACAATTGTATTCCACCTTCTGAGGATTTCTTATACACCCATTGTAATACACTTTTTCCTTTCACCTGCTTTGTTTCATTTTACAGATTGTAAAGCTTATTCCAGCCATGTTCGAAACTTTAATAATGGCTGTTTTAAAATTTTTATTGTAAGAAGCCATTGCGATTTAATTGTTCTAGTGTTTGGAAAAATTTAGTCATTCAGCCAATTAATTATTTTCTTTACAGTTGTAATCAATTATACCTATTTCCTTCTTCAGACCCATGTCAATTTATTTATTATTATGATTAAATAAAAAAGGACTCAGGCACTGTGGATAATGTTTAAATATTTGAGTATACGCATCTTTCTCAAAATTAAACAGAGAATTCCTGTTAGTTTTCTAATATTTCATATCAATATAGTTAAATTATAAATTTATTTAAATGAGTTGGTTGTACATGTTAAAATATTTAAAAAAAAATATTTTTATAAGTTTAGTTGCTATAACAGATTGCACAAAGAATTCGTGTCATGCTTGATCCGAGAAAGCATGACTCAAACTCTGTGTAGCTTCTAGCTTGTTGCAGTGATATACTTTATAAATCATTATAAACATTAACATTTTTATGTGAAAAACTTTAAGGAGTAACCATCATTGGAAATGTCCGTTTATGAATATGAGAAAAATAGATGTATGATAGCTGCTATAGTGTACCTGAGAAAAAATAATTATATGGCCAATAGTATAATCAGAATGCCTAAAGGACATTTATACTGTTATACAGAGTTCTTTGGCAGGAGTATTATTATGAATGGCACATATACCGGAGAGTAAAATACTGAAAATCAGGTGATGATCTGTTTTAAGTTGACTTCTTCATTTTCTTTTGTGTGTAGTTCTTCAGGGCTTTTTCTAGAACTTCAACAGTAAAATCTGCATCTTCTTTGGTGATGCACATTGGAGGTTTTATGCGCAGTACCTGAAAAGAGAAAAGTTTCATATGTAGCTGAGGTATTAAAGTTTCACATATTAGATAGGTGAAAAAGTAAAAGACAAGGGTTAGATAAAAAGCAGTGGCAATTCATTTGTTGCATTGCAGTATAATAAATGAAGGGCACTGAATTGTTAGCAGTGGTAGAAGGAAGGCAGACCTATTCAATGCACCCATTATTGCAATTTCAAATTTACATATGGATATGTACAAAGGTCTGAAGTAATGATGTCAAAGAGTAGTGTTATAAAGAAGATATGTTTTCTAAGTTTGGACAACAGGCATGGATCAAAATTGAAGTGTGGTGTTTAAGGAATGCCAAACAATGTCACAATCCAGAGAAGCATATCTTACTATGTTGGATGATGTACATTAAGTTTGTGTGTTTTGACAAGGATTTTTTTTAGTATTGTTTGGTGCCCGGTGTAACTACTGAGGCATCATAGGCAGTGGACACTGGTGATAAATGAGATGAAATGGTAAGCTGGTAAAGTATATTTTACTTTTTGGATGGCTCTGATAGGAATCGAACTCCAGACCAATGCCTTAACGACCTTGGCTACCCATGGCAGTTTGTACATATCTATGGGAACTTCATTGGTAATATAAACAAAAGCGGTCAGTACTACTACTGTTATTCAGTGCCTTCCTTAAGTATGGCATTGGGTGATTAATACAGCAAGAACATAATAATATGCTGGTTATAGAATAAATATTTTTTCAGTATACATGTGTTGCCAGTACTTTTTTTTTCCAATCCTTGTAGTTTTAAAACAAGCTTAAAAGAAATATTTACATTTGCATACAGGCCACCTCGTCCAAGAAGAACACCCATGCTCTTACAATCTTCCCAGATGTCCATGAACTGCTTTGCTGGAAGTGGAGCTTTGGTTTCTTTATCAGACACAAGTTCTATTCCTATCATCAGTCCTTTACCTCGTACATCTCCCACACAAGAAAACTTGTCTCTTAGAGCAGCTAGACAGTTCAAAAGATGAGTGCCTACTATGCTGCAGTTTTCTTGTGTTTGTTCTTCTTCTATTACCTGCATAAAGTTTGACAATTACATTGTTTTGAATGATATAATTCAGAGCATAGACATCATATTATGACTAATACAAGTCTCTTGTTTCATACATTTGTGGGCATTCCTCCTTGGCATGGCAGTATTGTAACAGACTTCTGAGACTGGAATGCCCATGGGATACTACTGCATTGTCCTTTGTAAATCATATGATTATGATGTATGAAGGGAAATCCTGAAGCTTATGGATGAGAATGTTTTGGATGGTAGACTGTGGAACACCAATTAATGCTGATTTAGCAGACTGCTATGCTTGTCACCATCACAGAATGAAATTCAATGATAAATTTTAATATCAATAGTGGACATCTTTACATGAAAATCATCTGGTAGTAAAGGAAATTATGGTTCAGAATAAGAACAAAATAAAAATTATGAGTTTTCCTATTAGAATATATTAAATATGTTCATACTAACTCCTCTTATCTATACAACATTACGACGTGTTTTGGTGGCAATTGCAGAGAGAAGAGAAATTTAGAAATTCGGAGAAAGGAATTCTTTAGTAATATGTGTTTTAAACAGATTGATAAATTAATGACATCTCTTTTTTAGACACAAAAATCATGAAATTAAAACCAGAGACTAAACAGCTGAAAAAATTGACAACCTAATAGAAACATCTACTTGGGAAAAAATTTCCATCATAAAAAAATAAGAAAACTTAATGAATTTTGATGTTCCACTCATGGATGAACTCGGCAAGCTGCTACTTGAACCATCAGAGACCTCCACAAAAGCATCTTGGGATCCAGCTACAAATTGTGTAATTTGTCAACAACTGATGATGGGAGCAATTGCCTTCAAAACATATCCTAATGTTGTATAAATGGATTTAGTGTGAAAATATTTAATATATTCTAATAGAATATATTACTACTTCATGAGTACAATTCAATTAATTATGAGTTGTAGCTTACCTCTAATACTGAAAGTCCCACTGCACATGCCATGGGGTTTCCACCAAAAGTATTGAAATGCAGAGCCTGAGTCATTGATTCAGCTATTCTTGGAGTTGTGATTACAGCAGCCAGGGGAAAACCATTACCTATACCCTTAGCAACTGTAACTATATCAGGCTTCACACCATGCATTTCAAATCCCCAGAAATGTTCACCGGTTCTGCCAAAACCTGTTTGTACCTGTATAAAAAATTATATTAATGTAATATTTTTTACTTCCCTGTAGAGTGTTGAAAATAAATATAGAACACTTAAGAATTTGTGTAAAAGCTCTAATCTTTTGGATCCATGACCAACACACAATAATAGAAACAGTGAAATTCAGCAGTTTTACAAGGTGACCAGGAAAGTACTGTTATGTTTCAGACCATATTGATAAGCGCCATATTCTGTACAAAAAGTCTTTAGTATTGAGAATCTTCTGCCAATATATAAACGACCATGAATTCCATTGAGATAGAGCTCCTTATAATACCCATTTGTGCAGTATTCAGATCTTTAAAGGTTCAGAATGGTTGCCCTTGGAGATGATTAAGGGAAAAGATGATGATCTGATAGTACAATGTCTGAAGAATATGTTGGATGCACTGAAGTCTCCCAACCAAGACAGATAATGGTCTCACGAGTCACCTTAGCTGTGTGTATTGTATTGTCATGTAAAACAATAACACCTTTGCAATTCCTCAGTTTTCAGTTTTTCATGGACATATTCTGGCTGGTTAGAGTACATAAAGGCATTGATTGTTTGGCAAGCTAGAGTAGTTCCAGTTGAACAGACCACCAAACACAGATCATAACTTCTTAGTATTAGTTTCGGTTTTTTGACAATAGATATAGGGGCTACCAACCAGTGATGATGATGATATTGCAGAGGGATTGAATGTCTGCAGCCTATCAAGAAAGGAATCCTTCTGGGCATGTGAACAACATGCAAAACAGGAGCAGGAGCAGAAATTCATATCTTTTTTCTAGCTAATTAACATAAGTTAAGGCAGGTCAGAAGAGCAATTGTTTGTATCTGAAAAACTGTAACAAAATTTCTAAGATTTGTGGATTGTGTTTAGGGATAATCCATAAATTGCAGCTCCTCTACTCTTAAGCCATTTGTAAAGAAGACCAGATGACCCTTAGGTAGAGTAGGTGAATTTTTCCCCCAAAATCGTTTTCCAATATTGATTCTGAATGGTTGTGTAAAATTGTGTTTTGTAGACATGTAGTCAGATGGCAAGTTGAGCAATGTGTTCTTATTGAAGAGAAATGCAGTGATGGATCCATATCTCATCAACAGTTACAAACAGCATAAGAATTTCCTTGGCTACATCTGAAATGCTGCAAACATTAGTCCATACATCCATTAGGACAAAATTTTGATCCACCGTGAGCAAACTTTCCTCATAGACAGATGTTCATGTATGTGTTAATTTAGATCTCCATCATGTCTGATATCGCTGTAATCTTTAATCATTCAAGGTGATTTTATGGATTTTTCTAATTATCTCTCTGGTTGTCATCTCTGTTGGTGGTGTTCAGCTTTGCAACTCGTTCGACTACATTTAAATTCAGTAATCCATGTGTGATTATGTTACGAACCCCTTAATTATTCCGTGCAACAACCATCATTACATCACAATCTGGTAGAGTAACTCAGTAACCTTTCACATTATTTACTTATTAACACCCAGAGGTCTGGATATGAGGGAAAGTTCAATTTACAATCACTATTAATTAATGCCATCTTTACTTTAAGGAAATTATCATAGGAAAAATTAAAAAAGAAACATAGAACAAAAATATTTTGAGAGTTAACATCAGTAGTTTAATGATACCTTATGCTCTCATAGTTGATGATAGCTGGTCTCCATGTGTTAAATGGCCCTTCTATGGTGACATCTCTCCCACGATTCCTTTGAAAAGAAGGAAGCATCAATGTAATTCCAGCTTCGTGTTCTGCAATGCTTGCGCATTGCTATCATCCCCCCATGCTCAAACTCGTGCTGTTACAAATGGAGCTTTCCCAATGTATCCTAACATTGTATATGTTAACAATATCATGGCATATTGTTAACACATATTATTGTCTAAGTGTCACATCATGTTGAAGAAAGCTATGAATTGGAAGAGAGATACACAATGTGGCCTATTTGATAAACTGGAAGATCTCAATTTTGTTACTGATGATCTATGCATAATGGCACAAAATTTCAAAAATTGGTAATGACACTGCCGGATTGAAAAGTGGAATGAAAACAAATGATAAAATAACCAAAGAAATGAGATTAAAGTAAAAACAAATAGAAAATTATACATAGATGACTATCAGATAGAAAGAGTTGAATATTTCAATAATTTGGAATGTATAGTATTCCAAAACAGAGGAGCAGAACAAAATAAAATAAATAAAACAAACAGAACTTTTCTATAATTAAGAACATTATGAAATTCACAGAAAAAAAATTAGACGGTGGCCAAAAACTATCAGCAATGCCAAACTTTGGGAGATCACAAATTGAAACCCAATTGATCTTGAAATAAGGACATGGATTGGACACACATTGAGAAAAGAACTTACAAATATAACCAGACAGGTGCTAGATAGGAATCTATAAGGCGGATGGAGAATTGGAAGACTGAGGATAACTTGGAGAAGAACAATTGAACTGGAATTGAAAGCAATGAATAAAACTTTTAAAGAGGTTATAGTTCTGTCAAGAAATAGAATCCAATGGCATAAAATTGTTTCAGCCCTATGTTCCACTTAGGAATTATTAAAGGAAATCATCATCATCAATCCATGTGAACTATTTTAAAAAAAAAGAAGACTCACCAAGAACAGCTTTTGCCTTGATCTGAGTTACTGTTTTTCCTTTAAAAAAATAGAATTGTATAACACCCCATATCTCCTTTTTCTTTGTCTTTAATTGAATTACATGCAAAGCATATTTTATCAATTGGCAAATAAAAACTAAAGAAGAAAAAACAGCTGAAACTGTATACATATTCATAACAAGGAAAAAACCAATGGAGCACAATTTTTATTTGCAGTAGAGTTAGAGCAGGGATTTTCAACATTCAGTCAAACTAGGGATTTGCAATCTGGACCACTAAGTGAACTGTCTTTGATGCCTTAGTATTAAACACTATTAAAAATTCCTAAATGGCAGACAGAGTTACAGAGAGAAGTAAATCTTACCTCATCAGCAATGCATATGCCACCATTGATTCTAACCAATTCATATGCTTTCTTGAGATAACCTTTCGGGAACTGAACTGTACCTCCAACACCCTGTAATTATCATAAACATCAAATTAATAATACATATTAAGTAACTTACATGCCCTTGTGAACTACAGAGAATTATTTTTGGTTTCCATCAGCAGCTAAATGCAAGGTGTGCAGGACCAAGGCTGTGGCAGTCACCAATTTCATTGATGGGAGAGTTTCCACAACTTGGATCAATATTAGCATGCACACAATATTGTTTTATTTCATAGTGGGTACTAGATAGAGTTGTTAGAAGTTGTGTCCTCTGCATTTACACATTTCCCCCATCTTTTAATGAAAATTGCATTCACTCCTTCACACTGTCCTGCTTCAGCAATTCTACCTTTTACTGTTCTGAACTTACTCTACAGAATGGGGATTATTCTTGTACACTTTATTTGTATCTGCTCTAGTAGTAACATTAGAATACAAAACAATACAGTAAATTTACTTCATTAACACAGTGTAATGAACCTCTTCCACAATAGACATGTATAGATGTCCCAGTTTAAATAGGCCCCAGCAACATAAATTTGTATAGACATCCTGCCTGCAAATTAAAATTATGCTTTTAAAACCTTCAAATAACCAAACAATAGCATGTAGCAAAGTTCAACATGTGAAAAAAATAGTTTCTTGTACCAGTTGCCAGTTTTTCATAAAAAGGTATATGTGTGCAATACATATTCCAATAAATCGACACCAATATTCCTATATAATGTCAAGCTTGAAAAGTATGGGCATCCACTTTGTATCAGAATTTTTGAGCTACAATTTGATAATACTGTGAGCATTCTTCTATTTTGTCAAGCAATAGTTTGTCAACTGACTCATCTCTATTTCCCTTCTCTTTAGTGTTTGTGTGTGTACATCCTTTGGCAACCTAGTACATTTTGTCATTCTGTTACATGAACGAATGCTTTATTTCTACATATTACATAAACTTTTACAATTGTTACATTGTTCTTAGAGTGCTTGTTATTTTAGGATCTTATACAATTAACACACCTTGGTAATACATGTAATAGATCCTACTTTCCATTAACTAAACATTTTTTATACTCTTTCCACCATTTCTTTAGTTCCTACATTATCTCATAGATATGTTCTTTCTTAACTTTAATCATTTTCTTCCACCATTTCTTTCTTACCTTCCCTATATAATTACCAAAATTTATCAAATACTCCTTATTGCCAATTTCAAAAATGTTTGATATCAAAATTGCTATCTGTAAATTGTTCCATTTCTTAATCCATACTTCTTCTCTCCAAGCTTTAGTTTCTGAACAACTGTACAATGTAAATCCTTTTCTATTTCTTCACATAGTGGACACTCTTCTTTTTCCTTTTAATACACTTAACCCTATTATATCTGCTCTACCCCAAGCAAATCCCTCCCTTCCCCCTTTGGTACAAACATCTACACATTTTTTCCATCCGCATTCTTTCTTAAATTTTCTGTAGTATTTCAAGGTACTCTTTGTCTTGTAATCTACTCCATATTTCTTGCTTTTGTTTCACTTTATTCCATAGTCCTTATCTATTGATTATCTGCTTTTCATCCAAATTGCCCATTCCAATTTCTTGGATTATTCTCTTTATTTGGGCTAGCCAACTTCTTTCCCCTTTTACTTGCTCTTGTATCCATAAGCAATCTTTAACTATCTCCTTCTTCCCTAGATTCTATCTTATATCAATATTTCAGTATACATTTAATTACTATGGCTTTCCTATCAACTCTTCCCAAATCAACTAATGTTACTCCAATTGGAGCTGCTCTTGTTAATCCCAACATCATTTTACAAAATGCTGTATGAATATGATCAGCCTCTCTCCATTCCGCAAATTTCAATCGGTTATATAATTTTTTATTCAACCGTAGCTGAATAAATTCTCTTGAATCATGCTACACCCATACTTGGTATCTTCTTTAAACAGGTTCCGTAATATTAATAGTTAGTTTTCCTTTTCCTACTTCATTTCATTCTGTTACATAATACTATACTATACTCTCAGTTTCTACAGTCCTCTGAGAACCTTGCCTCCTCCATTCTTCTCTACTTGCTGCTCTACTTCTGCAGCTCCCTACATTCAACTCTTTCAAATCATTCTCCACATCCTTCATCTATCTCAGTCATGCAACAAACAATATGCTGCTCTGAAATTCTGCTTTTGTTTCAATAAATCTTCAGCTGAGGCCTAAGCAATGTTTACTAGAGGCTTATGAAGAGTTTGTTCTTCCCTAGAGCACAGCTCAAAGATGGTTGAAAATGTTTAAAGAGGGAAGGCAATCAATTTCAACTTGGCACTCCAGTTGTGCTCTAACGGAAGAAAATAACACCACTCTCTCATTGTAAGAGAGGACCAATGAATTAAGAACACTTTCAGCATCTGAAAATTTCACTGTTGCCACTCATGTGTTGTTTACTGAAAAGTTGCACCTGGGACATATTTGTGCATGGTGGGTTCCAAGACTGCTGATTCCAGAACAAAAGGAGATTCGCAGAAGGTCTGCACGCAGTTTAAGATGATGTTACAGGAAAATGCAAAGTATCTTTCATAGGTAATCACTTCTAATGAAACTTGGCTACATCATTTCGATCCTGAAAGCAAACAGCAAAGCCTTGTGCAAATCTCTATCACCAACAAGGAACAGTTTACAAGCTTACTAGCTATATCTGCACACACAACTGTAACTGGGCAATACTACAGATGCCTGAAAACTCTGCAAGGCCATATCACATGCAAAAGGCTACATTTCCATGCAACAAGCTGGATGCTGCACCACAATAATTCATGGTCACATCACAAATGTTGTTGCTGAATATCTCATAAAATCAATGTGAAGTGTGTCCCTCATCCTTCCTATAATCCAGGTGTATGATTTTTTTCCTTTTCCCTAAGTTGAAGAAATATCTTCGTGGGAGGTATTTTCTATCATCTGAAACAGTGATAAAGGCTGCAGAGGTGATTCTGAAAGGTCATCATGTCTTTGAAATGCTGGTGCATTGCATCCATTTGGAACTACTTTGAGAAAGATCATCAAAATTATGATCATTCTTTATTGAGCAGCCCTGATATAATATTATAGAACATCAGGAGAAATTAATGACATCAATATAGACTTTTTTAAGTAGAATTATTACATTTCAAACATTTCTATAAAAGCTAATTTAGTTTAGAATTCTGTAAAACAAACCTGAATTGATTCTGCAAAAAACCCAGCAACTTTTCCTCTTGGAAGTGAATGCTTAAAAATATCTTCTAACTGACGGTAATACATTTCTGCTGCATTACATTCAGATGATGAACAGTTACACTGCCGAGATGTCTGGACTGGAGAATCACGGCAGTCCTTACCTCCCCATATTCCCTGATATACATCTGGGTTCATTGCCTAAACAGTAAAACAAATAACTAACAATGCTTTACAGTTTTAAGAATATATTTACTTTGAAATCTCAAATTTTATTGAATCAATTTTGTCCTTTATGTTGGTAAACATAATGTTAAATAAAAACAGATGATAAAGAAGAATTCTGCTTTCAGAGATCAACAAATCTTAACCACCTTTGTGAATCAATCACCGAAGCATTTGAATAAATTTGCAAGAACAAATAAGAGGACTGTGAACTATTCTTAAGCTATTTTGAGCAATTTATGTAGAGGAATCTCAATAAATCATGCCATTGAAGTGGACAACTGAGTTTTGGTATCACTGTATGTTAAATGATCAATAAACAATCATAATAATAATAATAATCATAATTATTTTTATGGTTATTGAAATTATGAAAATAATTTTCACCAGTGTCATTAATCCATTCGAATCATAAGATGAGCTGTACTCGCATAAGGTAGTAATGGCATATAAATTGCATGGCGAGCACAGCTCACAAGTGTGTGTTGATTAATAAAACTGCATGTACTTGCATTTTTAAGGCACCAGTTGCATTCAAAGGTAATGAGAATGGAACTAAAAACATATAGTTTTTCGAAGTCTAAATAGTTTGCCTCGTCATCTGTTATATGTTCTATAAAGTTACTCTTTCATTGCAAAGTACATAAACTCAGTAGCCATAATGGCAAGACAAGCAGTGAGATGTGATGACGAGCAAATAAAAAGGATATGCTGCTTGATATCTCTCATAATAAACTGAAACATGGCAAATATGAATCATAGTCTGCAAAGAATGTGCTGTGTGTGAGATGGAAGGATAACAAAGATGTTTATTTCCTGTCGACGAAACACAAAGCTGCTGATATTACAAACAGGCAAACTGAGAAGAAGGAAATTAAAAAACTCAGGGAGGAAGTAAAGAAACCAAAGTGTGCCCTTGAGTACCAGAAGGGAATGAAAAATGCGAATTTGCAAGATCAGGTGACATTTGTTTCTTATAATGTGGCACACATTAAAGGTTACAAGAAAATATTTTTTCTGCTAGACATGTGCATATACAATTGTTTCATTTTGTTTAACAAGATTAACTTGTAAGAAAAATGCCAACTACAAGGACTTTGCAACCAGCATCTCTCATCAGCTGCTTCAAAGCATAACACACTACCAAAGTACAATGTTAGAGGTTGACCTTCAACTGAGAATACCCAAACATAATGTTTTTGTATGCTAAAGTAGGGAGGAAACGAAATTGGTTGACGTAAAACCTGTTGTGTCACCCTTCATTTGCAGAACTGCTTTGAGATCTAATGCCAACAATTGTATCAAAATTGTTGAATCAATATTACCAGTATCATGTATGCAAAATTTCAGGAAAGAAAATTATATTGGTTGGTTTTATATGCATTTTTAAACTTTAAAACACACTTGTGCAGCTATAGAGGGATTTAAATAAGATTTATGAGATAGTAATGAGGGCATTTAAATGCGGTACCAAGGAGTTAATTATTTTATCTTCTTCCTTTGTCTTCTACAAAACCAAAATTATACCTCTGAAATGTTTAATTGTTTGCATAAATCATGCCCAGCCTTACCGTAAATACTGTCACAACTTTTGATGGTTGCTGCACTTCGACTCATAAAGGACAGCACATTCCCGTGTGTGACATTAGTCATTGTTAGTTGCACTGCAGAAGTCGGAAGTTGTTTGTAGTAATTTTCATGATGGACTAGGGTGATTATGAAAATGATTTAGCCGTCATAGTTCTACATAAGGTAATCAAAATACTCCAGAAATTCAAAATATCCAAGAGGTTGGTGTATCAAACCATATTTATGACTAAATATATCAGTTTGAACACAACTACATGGCATATGTAAGTGCTGCAAAGTTAACTTAAAACAAACAACAATAATAACAACAAAAGAATTTAAGAAGATGGGAACAAAATGTTCTCGAAACCGGTTCCATACATTTATGAAAAGTAAGTGAAGCTTTAAGAGTGTGTAGTTCAACTGAATCATACAATGATATTCATTAACAAAAGAATTGTTATTTTTGAAATGATAGAAAATTGTATGAATTTATTTCACTAATATTCTTAAATAAATGAATTTACAATTTCTTTAACTTTACCTAACTAGAATTGTCTAAAATTTAATGCAAAGAATATTGGAAAGTGTACCCTATTGATAAAGTTTTACATTATTTGATTTTCCTTAACAAACTGTGTGCTGGATATTTGTCTTCCACTCATGAGTAGTTTCCTACTGGGATCCAGAAGACTTGGATCAGCTATATCTAAATAACTTTAAACTATATCATAATCATATTGACTATAGAAATATCTAGCATTTAATACTAAGTCGAAAATTAAACCACTTAGCTATATATTTAACATTCATTGTACCTGATCTTCAAAATTCACCTCCATAACCTAATTTATAGTTAGTTCTTATATAAAAATTACCTACATGAATAGTTTATTGGTCTTAATATAGAATTACCCCCAGATGAAAAAATGTTCAAGTGTAACAAAAAGTTAAGTCAAATTTTGGGCAAAACATTCCTTGAATATAGAAGGTGCAAATATGTTATATGAACATGGATCCAGAAATGCTTTATTTCATTGTCTACAACTCTGCTTACATGGTGTGACATGCAAGCTAGACTGCCAGCATAGCTGTCCTGTGGCAATAACCCCACAACAGAACAGTTGCTTAATACGTACAATAGATAAACATTCACTTTTACCTCTGGTTAAATGGGGTAGGTATGTCAACAATTCTTAGTTCCTACTTTCACCATTGTTGTGGTCGTTCTATACCATGTAGTCCACTTATTATGTTAACTTGCTTTATTGCTTGATGTAACACTGAGCACATAGGTGTTTTGTGTGTTTACCGTTCCAGATACAGTAAAATAAAGTATTCAAATATGGAGTTGGCAGATGCTTATATGATCTATGAATTAGCTGAAGGTGTAGAGAGTCTTCATGCTCGTTTTGCAAGGCTAGCAGACAATATGAGATACTCCAGGGACACATCAATGCAACAGGGAGTCCATGCGATGGCAGGTTGATGGTTGTATCTATGCTAATGGAGAACATTTTGAACATTTCATATGATTTTTTTGTTTCTCACAGTGCTGTTTTTGAATAGTCTGCTATGTGGTACAGGCATAGAAAAAGGGCTCTAACAAGGAAATAAGCAATTCTGAACCTATGTGCATATTACCTATATTTTTTACCCTATGTAGTGAGTTTTGTTACAAGGTATAATGAATGTATATTTTCAAGCAGCTGTCAAATTATTTATCTTTGATTGTTGTGTTGCAAGGAGTTTCTTAAGCAAAAATACATGGAGAAAATGCAATATAAAAGAATTAAAATGGTTTGTAGAACAAATACACAAATGAAAACAAACCTTATAGGAATTATAAAAAAAGCATGCAAAATTAGACTTGCAAGATAAAAGCACTGACAGTACCTTTTTTTGTTTATCTCAAATTATGTAAATTTAGCATGGTGTTCTTTATTTAAGGATCAGCTTTCTATAAGCATTCCAAATAAGCACAATATACATACATGGTGTATTCCCTGTGAGACAGGAATATTGTACCTCCAAGTTGAAAGTGCAGAGAGACCCATAGTGTATGGACTTATTCCATGATAAGCATTGCGGAATGATATAATATCAAAATTCTTTGTATGCAGTCTTGCCATCAACATAGCCAAATCATTTGCTTCTGATCCACTGTTGACAAAATATGTAACCTAAAAATTTAAAGAAAAATTTTCCTTAATCAAAGCTAAAGAATTTTGCTACCTAAGAAAATACATACAAAACAAAATATTAGCTGTCCCTTGTAGAGCATATAGCAGTATCTTTCCAACCTAAAAGATGATGTCCTAATAGTAATAGGTATGAGACAATGATAAACAATGCTAATAGTAATAGGTATGAGACAATGATAAACAATGTCCTTTTTCATAAGTCCAGGAGGATTAATCAAAGGGAAGTTAGCTTTAATGTCATTCAAGCAACTTGATAAATGGATAACGTGGCAATAAAGAGCCTTATGTCAATGTACACAAAGTAAATAAATTGGTCCTGTTAACCAATCACTAATGTGTGATGCAAACTGTAAAAAAGTGTATGAGTTTGGTGTACCTTGCTATCAATCTCAAAATAGTATCTTAAAATTGAATGAAAACAAATTCTCATGCTGCACACCTAGTAGATGCAAATTGATTTCAAGCAAAAAGTATTACATACAACCTAGGAACCAATTTTGGAAAGTATATAGAGAAGGGAACCACATGCATCAGATATCTGGTGCAGCATACCACAGAAAAGCCTCTGGTAATATTGATTCTCAAAAGCAGCATGTTTGTTGGAACCAAAACTCATTCTGGAGGACTGGAAACATGTAATATAGTCTGATGCAGGGTCTGATTTAGGTAGGAGTCTATGCTAAAGGCCTCAAAAGTCAGGAACAAGCTTTTAAAGTCATTGAAATAGATACCAATAGACAGTTGAAAATCAGAAATGAGTAATTATTAACAGGCAATTACATAATTAATTAGTGTTGTAGAGAAAGAATCTACTGTCAGTTTATTGCTTTAAATTTAGAATGATAAATTGCCTATACTATTTAATGTAATCAACTTGTAACAGTTGGCAGTTTATTGGAATTGTAACAATGTAGCGATATTTAAATTAATAATGACTACATCTGTTCGTAGTTCTATCAGAATATTTTGGGTTTCTCTCTAGCTTGTAGGCTCGAGGTCAGATCAAACCTTTATTCATCATTACAACCATAGGGTTGCAATAGACTTCATTATTTACAACAGTATTTTCAATATACATTATTAGGTAAAATATAAATTACATGATATAGTAAAATATTATAAGTTAGCAAGTTTTATTTAAGGCTATTTCAAAATTTAAAATATGTTGTTTCTCGTATTTATGATTGGAAAAACTCTTAATAGTGACTAATTCAAATTATATACCTTTAAGTCATCTGGAAATTTAGAAGTTAGCTTTTCAGCATATTCATGAATTTTTGGATGCATATAAATATTTGTAGTGTGCCATAATGTGTTCATTTGCTCTGTAGCTGCTTTTACAACTTTCCTGAAACAAAATGACAATTATTAAAAATTTCCTGTAATTTTTAGAAGGAAGAGGATGTTTAAAAAATGAGCTATTAAGTTAAAAATAGAACAGAGTATATACAAGAGTTGGAGTATAAGTAATGGAACTATTTTTTGCTTGTAACCTGTGAGTTAGCGCTATAAGAACATTTCACATATAGATTATTTTAATGCCTAAAAGCTTTTAGATTCCTTACATTATAAGTTTGTAGTTTTATCTAGCTGACTATTTATTCTTCCTGCTTAAACTGGTTCATTTTGAAGTTAATATCACCACGTCTACCCATAATTAGGGTCTCCTTAAGATCCTGCACTATTATGAGCATTTCTCTCACTGCATGGCCAACAGTGTATGAATTTAAAGATGCCAGAGGTTTACTGTAACCTGCAAAGCCTTCTTTTATCCTCAAAATTGTATTATCTTTTGAATTGCCCATGTGTACCAAAAGCCAAAACATCACTATCACCATCCTGTTGAGAATATTTTTCATTTATTGAGAAGACTTGAGCAACTTTCTCAATATTAATTAAATTCTTAATCCAATGCAATGAAAAACACATTAATAATCTCTGCTGAGTCAAACTATATAAACACACTCTTTATAGCTTCACTTACTGGGCCTACTCAGGATATATTTCGTGGATTCTTGTTCACACCCTCAGCTGTTAAACGACTGTTGGAAATATCATAGAAGTTGGATTGGTTGGTATCTAGGCTGACTCAGGTGGTCTTGCGATAATCTTGAATAAAGAGCTGTCTATACTACATTAATGTGTTCAGTTGTTAACACTAACTCCACTTACTTTTTTAAAACTTTGGACTAGTTTTAAAAAAGTAAGTGGAGTTAGTGTTAACAACTGAACACATTAAAACTTTGGACTAGTTTTAAAAAAGTAAGTGGAGTTAGTGTTAACAACTGAACACATTAATGTGGTATATATTACCACTCCATTGTCTACAGCTTCGTAGGTACAATTTTTACTTAAAGAGCTGTCTGTTATGGAAAGTCGAACTTCATCAAGTTTTGCTCATGTTTTTTATATACCATATGTTTAATTCCTTTGGTTGTTTAACGGTTTTTAATAACTTGACACTTTTTTCTATCTCATGGTTTTTTATTCCAAAAATGTGTTAAACAAATCGAGAAGGATTTATATAAAAAAAACACGAGAAAAATTTAATGAAATTCAACATCCCAGAAATAGACACCTCTTTAATCAAGTTTATTGCATGAACACTGGCCAAACACTTACCAATTCAATTGTTATGAATGATTCAACATTTGTTAAACAGCTATGGATGTGGACGAGGTCCCAAATCATGTCCTGAGTAAATCTCCAGTAAGTGAAGTCACAAAGAGTGTTTTTAAATAATTTGACTCAGAAGAGATTATTGAATGACTTTGCTTGTGTGTAATTTTTTTTATGTCGAAGAACAAGGCAGTTATCATATAATTTTCTTGTAAGAAAATTAATAGAGTACAAAGAGAAGAGAAAACTAGTTGAATTATACTGCCCCAAAATCAAGGAAATCTGTGCAATTTTTTAATTTTTCACAGACTCTTACAGTTATAGCATCTCATAAAAACCTTGTAGATATGTCTAATATAAATGTAGTCATGTTATTTTCTTAAAATTGAAACAACGTCCAGAAAAATAAACAAAACTGTACTCTGAGCAAAATGCCTCCACACAATACTAGCAGAATTATTTGTCTAGTGATCAAATTCAAGTTAAGATGATGGTAATGTCTCCAGAGAATCTGTCTTCCATAGTATGTGGACACATTACTAAATGTAAACATGATTAATAGTTATCACATAATGGGCCATGATAGTTTAGTTGTGAGTCAACTGCTGTACAGAATGGATGTGACAAAATGCTAACAACATTCCTAAATCAAAATAGTAGTTTTCCAAGGGGAGAATTGCTGAAGAATGCCATAGGGAACTGATGGAAGCTGTGGGTAATAATGACCCATATTGAATTGTTGTGAGGTGAACTGGCATTTCAGCAAAAACACTATTGTCAGGATGTGAGTATGCAGACTGATTTGCCTTGTGCAGTAATATCTCCATTTCATGGAAACCAACAGAAGATGGGTGCTGCTTGCATTACATGCAGAAAATGACATTGAAAAATGAACCACAAAATTTTACTGCAAGATCTTCACCTGCTTATAGTTGCATCAAGGTAAGTACCATATGCACTCACTTAAGTAAAAATGTGGACCAGTAACACAGAGCTGTAGTTGACTGTTGTTCATGAACGTTTACTCTATATCTATTAAGTTTTTAGGTTTATTTTATTTAAGGACACTATTTAACATCTTTTGTGATGAGCATCCCATTGTATTCAGGGCCTGAAATAGCTGATAAATTTTGCACAGAGGCCTCTTCTTTCAGCCTTGAGGTTTTTTTATGTGCTGTAAGTCTATGATATCAAACCAATGGCTTTACTTCCCCTCCAAAGGAAGTCATACTTATTTATTTTCTGCTCTAGTATTCACCAACCCTGGTTGGGTTTAAATCTGCAACTTTGTGTCTATGAGGTTACCACTAGAACATCAGAACTGACCTTTATCTAGTAAACAGACTACTCTGTTCATACTTTCCATGTATAGTCATTTCATTTGTATATATCACATCAAAGTTGTGAACCTGTCCCACACCATGACTTATGCTCCAAACCTCCTATATTGGGTTTTAATGTTTATTATTATAGATCCTTATAAATCATACACTACACAAATATGCTAGATGGTATAGGAAAAGTCTGAAAGTCTTTTTAAATTTACATAAAATTTAAAATGATATAAGACTAGCAATAACATACATAGTTGTCATATGCTACACCATATGTAGAATAATAAATTATTAAAACTTGTTTGTCTTGTATATAAATATTGTATTTACGAAGACAATTTCACAACTTTTAACGTAAATATTCGCATTATTAAAATTTGTTTCAACACTCTTCAACAAAATGATTTATCAAAAGAAAAATAAGTAGATTAACTTCAATAACCTTACAAATATAATTAACTGTTATAATAAAATAAATGTTATTTAATACAGTATAAATACTATCACTATTTAAAACCTTTTTTAATGAATGTAAACAGTGATAAAATAAATATACCATTACTGCCCTTTTAAATAAAGTTAACTTTTCAATTGCTTTAATTTGGAGTGGTAATTTGTTGTATAATTTGATGGATATTTGAGTTGTACTATTTTGATATGTTTTGTGTTGGTTCGCATTATATGAAGATCTGTTTTTCTTCTTGTATTGTGTTGATGTATTACTTCATTTGTTATGTGTGATTATTGTGCTACAAGCTTATTTCTTATAAATAATGTAGCCTCATACATGTACTTGCAAGGGAGTACCTACATCACAATAATTTCAAATATCATATAGGGGTCTTAGACATGAAATTTGAGGTAAAGAACCTATAGCTCAGAAAGAAAATAATGAACTTGTATAAAGATAAGGAAGTCGAAATTAGGTGTTGATAAGCAAAAAGTAAAAATTTGCGTTAGAATGTCTTCAAACTTGCTTCAAAAGACAGAAAATGCTCATTTTTAAAAGCCATACATAAGTGTTTTTGAAATTAGTGCTACAAAAATTTCTAAAATCTTGGATAAATCATATGATAGTGCTGCACTGAACAATGCTAACTGATTTATTGTATTATGTAGTTTAATCTAGAAGGATCCATCCATCAGATTTTTTTTTTGAATGGTGTTTAATGCCCATTTTTACTACTGAGGCACCACAGACGGTGAACACTGGTGATACATGAAATGAAATGATAAACTGGGAAAGGATTTTTTTTTTAAGGAAGGAAACGTTCCAGGTCTAAGTAAGGGTACCTCCCCGACATTTGCCAGTTATGAGGACTGGGCAAAACCTGGAAAAAATCTCAGTCAGGGAGGATGGTCCTGACGGGATTCGAACCCCAGAACTCCCACTCCCACTCACGAATCCGCACCTTAACGACCTCGGCCACCATCAGGCTATTTGGCCTAATGAATAAAATGACACACTGTGGCTTTGAAGATAATAGGTTTGGGTCCTGCAGAATGTTGTTTATTATTTTTTTATTTTATATGTTATGATGAAGTGTGTTTGTATAGAAGAAGAAGAAGTAGAAAAGGAGGTGGAGGAAGAGAACTCAATAATAATGTTCCATCTTTACTTAATTACTTAATACTAGTATCACATCAACTGCATTGAGGAGACATGCTTCTCAACTTCTGTTTGTTATTATGTACCATCATTATAAATGGTGCAATGTACTTTTCGAAACTTAATGCCATAGCTTTGTAATTTGAATAGGAATACTAAAAATATTCTTTCTCTCTCAAATTGCTTGTCCAGGATGCTTCTACAATATTTGGTTCATTGTGGTGTAATTCATTAACATCCTCTATCTAAAAGAAGAAAATGATTTTGTTATTTGATTTTTGTATTGAAAAAAATATCTTACGGATGGCAATGACCCACACTGACTGTAACGATGCCTGCAAACATATCAAGGTATCTCTTTCCCTTATGATCAAATAGCCATTGCATTTTTCCTTCATGAATAAGTAGTGGTTCTTTATAGTAACTTGTTATACATGGCATGATATGAGCTTCTCGTATCTTCTTTATTTTCTCATAACTTGGTCCCTGTAGAAAAATAAATTGTTTTACTGTAATAAAAAATATCTGATTGAAAATTGCTTCATGAAAGTGGGAGTAAATATAGTATAGAAATGAGATGGGTTCAGTGAATGCCATCAAAATTGATAGGTTCTGTTCATTAAATACATACCACATACTCTCTAGGTTTATAATCACATTTAGGCATTTCTATTGTTGAATAGCAACATAACTCACAAGACTGCAGCTCTGAAATAAAAAATTAATGTACATAATTATTACATTATTTTTTCTGTACTCCATCAAATATATATACAGAGTAATTTAATATAGTATTCCTCAACTAAAGAATGTTAACTCTCAGAGCAAATAGTTTCAGCTTGTTGTAATCACAGCCTTCCAAGTTTAAAGCATGACAGTTAAATACAGCCTTCCAAGTTTAAAGAAAATAGTAAAGAATGACAGTTAAATACAGCAGTTTGTTAGCACATGGAAACTTAAAACTGTTTCATAAGCAGGACAAATATTAGTAACAGTGCAATGTTGGCAAACAAAAGTATAATATAAATGGAGTCAAATTTTTATATTTAACACTTTTACTTGCAAAAAAGATCAGGACATCAATTAAATGTACTTACAAAGCTGTTGACAAAGCTGTTGACAATGGAGTGGTATATATTAAACAATGTAATAACAGTTTTTTTCCACACTAACTCCATTCACTTACATAAAAATCTGGACATATGTTTTTATGTAAGTGAATGGAGTTAGTGTGAAAAAAACTGTATTACATTGTTTATAGATCAGGACATGTTTCATAGATCATTGTCAAATATCAACATAGACGGCCAAGGTCATTAAAGCATGAACTGACAAGTAGGAGGTCTGGGTTTAGATTCCTGCAAGGGCCGTCCTCCCTGAGTGAGCTTTTTTCCAGGTTTTCCTCAGTCCTCATTAATGCTGGGACAGTACCCTAAAATTAGGCTGGAACACTTCCTTTCTTTAATTAAAAAAGAAATTATTTTCCAATTTATCATTACATTTCACATATCACAAGTGTCTTCTTCTTCTTCTTCTTCTTCTTCTTCTTCTTCTTCTTCTTCCTCCTCCTCCTCCTCCTCCTCTTCTTCTTCTTTCAAGAAAAGTTTAAGTAAAAAAATTAAAAATAAAAAAGAAAGATGAAAAAGGAAGAAGAATAAAGAACGAAAGAAACAAACAAAGAAAGAAAGAAGAGGAGGATTTAATAAAACTGCTCAGAGAACATTTAATTACTTGGCAGAAATTAACGAAATTATTGAAAAGAAATATAAAAATTTCTTGAACGCTGTCATAGTTTGCACTAAAATTATAATTTACAATGTCATACATATTTTTAAAAAGTTAAAGCTAATATTAAAGTTTGGCACGCAACATGTAAACTTAGATCCGCCGCTTTAGCGTGTGGTGCGTCACTGCTGGAATATGAGCATGATTTTCGTAGTTACGCAACCAGACCACTTGCTTGTAAACAACTGCGTCTCGTTATACGATGATCAAGTTCAGTATTACAAAGCTATTAGAGCAACAAAGGCACATTTGCCAATACTTACGTTTCAGAGGAATGAAATGCTTAACTGCATTACGACCAAATTTGAGCATTTTGGCGTTGCAATTGTCAAGCAACACACAGCTTTCTTTTAATTAACTGCGTCCACACAATCAACACGTGTTCGGCGGTAGTAGCGGATCTTATCTGGTGATGTACTTTGTCGTCAAGCTGAGTCTGGTTTTCAGTGTTTATTTACATAAGGCGAGCGGGTGGGAGCAAGGGATTCGGTTTTTTTGTTTTGTTTTTATTGTTTTTGTTTTGTGTTTCAAGCGTTACTAAAATCTTTACCTTAGAACTATAAGGTCTTAATATTTCTTTGCACTATTTAATCTAACATATTTGATAGCTTGGAAACTAAGAACAGCCTATAACTAACTTTAAAATCTCTGCGGCGATCTAATGATTACGCTTCAGATATATAGGTGGAGGATCAAGATGCATAAGAGATTGATGAATTAACAATCGAAAGAGTGCACAAAGACGGGGGAAAAAAAAGCCATCGTAACTGATGAGAAGAAGTCAGTTCTGATTGTTTTATTTAAAATCGCGCGTTAAAAATCTCGAAAGCACCGCACTTTTTAAAAAAAAATATTAAAACAACGTGTACATGAAAATTATATAATTATACAAAGTGTTTGTGGTTTTTGTCCTCTGCGTAAAACGCTAGGGAGTTTGTCCTTGCTTTGCAGGTGGTATTACTCATAATGTTCATAAGGGTACAGGAACAAATGACGCCTGATGAAATCCTCTGTGGTTGCTGATTCTGAAGTGAAAGCCGTATGTTGCCGTTCTTATAGCAACGAGAAATTTGGTTTCAATTTTCTGTATTCATGGTTGGCGTGTGATAAAAGCCTTGATCTATTGCCTTTTTCTCTTTTAACCACTTTTAAGTACCTCCCTCGGTCTCCATAGACTCCAGCAGTGGTCCTAGAGAACTAACACAAAAGAAGAAAATTCAAATATGAGCAACCGTGGACTAGTTTGGCAGATTATTCTCTCATTGTATGCCTATAATTTGTTATAGTTAAGTATTGCTAAGATAAGGTGATGTTGCTGCAAACAGGCACCTTAAACTTGCGCTAAATGTTCAGTGTACTACACGGGAAAGAGTGAGGAGCGCCGCTCCCAGCCGACGGGATTCAAACACCTCGCCGCGCAAGTAGGATAGTTTTTACGTGAAAGCCCTGTAATTTCTCTTGTTTTATCAACCCAGATATTTTTGGCGGCAATATATGTATTTATATAGACATAGGAGTCATTTAGATGATTTTTACTGCAATCTCACACACAGACGCATATACATGCACATGCACATACACATACATGAACCTTCTGCTAGTAGAATCTGGTTTTTGTTTCAATATTAAAACAACTTAATGCTGCAGTTAAAGGATAAAAATGTCTGCATATTATAAAATTATATTTGGCTTAATATATTCCAAAATGTTTATTATATCTGATGAAAATGTTTCATATTAATTTGGCAACAAACTTTGACAATATCATCCATATGGCTATCTGTTCCATGACCCTTGCACACAAGAGATGCATTAAGATTACGGCATGAATTTCCACTTCAGTTCATTTGCCTCCCGTTCCTGAAACATTTGTAATTTTAGTTTTAAAATTCTAGCAAATACCCGTATTATCTATGATTGTAGGGTTTTAGAAATTAACGGGGCGCATTTTTCATATTGAAATATAGCAACATGTAATGCAGGAGCGATGAGGTATAATAATATAATTAATGTCTGTGAATAAAATTACTTCTGTCGGCATCAAAACTAATTCAGATATTTATAAATAAATAGTGGTGTTGCAATGTTTCACCACATTAATTCGTTATTGAAAGGTCGCCTTCTCGCGTAAATGTTTTCCCCCTCCTATTGGTCCTATTTTCCCAATAGGATGTTCGATCTCACTGTATCCAACTTATTGCACACAAATAACAAACACGCAATTCTTTGGAGGTTGGAAATACACAATCTATTTCTATATATTTAACAATAAATATCTGCCGATTCCAAATACAATTTTATGTAAATGCCACATGAAATTTCATTACTTTCATTCAAAATTTCATTAATTTTGTTTCCATGCAATGTACAATGTGCTTTGCGCAGATTCGCTCATAGTGGCATACATGTACGAAATAAAACACGATCGTTTATGGTCCAAAAGTAAACAGCAGCATACTCAGACGTCAAGTTGGGTTTTAATTATGGCGGAGGCCAATGGGGAGGATGAAAATCCATATTCAACGTTTCATACATATGCGGGAAAAGCTGATCGCCGAACAGGGGAGGACAGTGATGACAACGAAGAAAATCGTGTGAAACCTGACCTAGGTCTTGGGAATGCTCCTAATGTGGAGAAAAAAACTGTTGCGGAAGGACCAGGTGAACAGTTCAGGTTATTCATGTTATAGTGGTTAAAATTATTTCTCGGCAAAGGCCCGATAATGTTCGTAATTAGCGTTTGTTGCGCATGACTTGTTAGCGTACATGATTTTATGTAAATGGCTCAAGGCTTTCGTCCCAAGCATAGTGTTAACCTCTAGTGACATTGTGTTTACTTTTAACTTTTTGTAGGCATCAAAATAAAGTGGGTACAGTATATCTTCTATTTTGTGCCTCCCTGCTTTAACTTTAAATATATGTGATGAATGGGATTTTCATAAAGGTCCTGCAGCTCCTATTCCGAATTAGGCAACTGCTTTGTTATTTTTTTCTTATTGGATTATTGAGATGTGCACATATTCATTTTTATTTTACAATCCTATTTTTAATATTGGTAAATCAAATATATTAGTACATATCTTACAATTGCCGCCTTTAGTTATAGTACTTTGGGAATCATGCAATTACATTGTTTTGAAACTTAAGTTTATCTAAAACTTTGGTAAAGGGGCAATAATCTTGAAGATTAATTGGGAAATTTTTTTGAATTGACTTTTTTGAATACACGTGTTTATTAAATATCAGCACAATGATTTTAACCATAAATTGAATATAAAGAGTTTTCATCCATTGTTTCAAAGTTTGGTTTAATTAAATTAATATCACTCATTGTGTATCTAACTGCATTGTCATCACCCAGTTGCCTTCAAGAAAAAGGATGCAGTAATTAGTGACTCTTGAGTTCTTTGTGTGTGATATATTCAACATATTTTATGTAACTTATTTATTACATTTGTATATTTTGTTCTAAATGCATTTTATGGTAGCTCCACACATAGTTTTTAATGTGTCATCTGTACATATTGTAGAGAAATTATACATTGTTAAGTGTGACATTTACTCCCCCCCCAAAAAAATCCAAAAATTTAGCTCTATACCAAACAAATGGATGGAGCTTGTACTTAAATATATTTTTATTTAATATCATGGGTGCAGAAAGTTCTTGTCAAACAAGTAACTTTTGTTGCATGTTATTAAAACAAGATCCATTTCATATATTTAAAAAGAGTATATGCCATTATAATAGCGTGAGTAGTTTTGCAATTTAAGAATGACTTGGGAGACACTAGGGTTAGAAAATAATAAAATTGAATTGCTATGTATGATGACATTTAATTAGTTATTGCTTGTGTAGATTTCATAATAAACAAATGCTTAAGAATATGTGCAATACGGTGCCATCTTCAAATAATATAAGATACATTACAAGCAAGTGCAAGTAAGTAAAACAAGTTACATGTGCTGCAATTAAATAAAACTTAATTAAATAATAATAATAATACTTTATTAGTTCATTATGGGACAATGAAGACATTAAACTGCACACCATCGAAAGCTACAACATTTACAATAGTCTTTGTAAACATTCCAAAAGTTAATACATATTTTGATAAACATTTAGAAAGGAAAAGTTACAAACAGGATACCCATTAATATAAACAAAGTACAAGGTAACAGTAACAAAGAATAAAAAGTGCAAATATAAATATTATTGTTCATAAAGAAATTTGTATATAGTGTAGAAAGTCTTGTCTGTCAGATATAATGCTATTTGGTTTTAAACTTAGTTATGTTTTGGCACACAATACTCACAGTAAGCATTGTGTAATTTAATTCTGACACATTTTGGCACTTTTTTATAGGCTTTGAGTCTATGCTAGTTTCTCTTTATTTCAAGCTTCATAGCATGTAGGTAGATCAATGTTGTTTGGTAAGGAGAATTTAATAATAAATAAATGTAGAATAATTCTATAAATAATGAGGCCAACTAAAAGTCATTATTCTAATATTTTTTAAGTAATTCTTAGTATGATTTAAGGGGTTTTATTTTATTTATATATATATTTTTTTCCCCTGAGGATCCTAAGAAAATTTGTTTATGTAGAATTACCCCATAGTTTGGTGCCATGGAACAGCTGCTACAGCTAAATGCCACATAACATGTGACAAATTATGTAATATATGACAAGTATTCAGCTCAGCCTGTTGAACTGCTAAGGTATTCCTCTATAGTGTTTAAAAATCATGGGTGATTAATAAGTATTTAAAGTGTTTTCAGAGATGACATGGAAAAATGTTTACTGTCAAAACATAAAGTTTTAAATAATTTCTTTATACTTTTGAGAATTAAGTTATACCTTTTAATAGAGAAGATCACAGTTTTTAACAATATGTTGTCAAAGATGGATAAGTTTGTTTCATAACCCAAATAAAGGCTGTAGGAGCACTGACAGACCTGGATGTTGCAATGTTTGTGGTCATAGTGAATGTGACATACAGTATGTGCAAATGTCTCTGCTTGAGTGACAGTTTTGAAGTGTTCAAATGATTTCCAATTTTGAATATTTTATCCCAATCTTTTTGCAGGCATATTATTTCTGTCAAGATATGAATATCTTTGATTTGATATGTGAAACTATCAAGTAACACAGGGTAGGTAATTAAATTTTTCTTCAAGACTTTTAACTCTGAAGGGTGCTTTTAATTAATTTCTGCCTCTGTTTAGGAATCTGAAGTCAGATTTTGTCTAGGTATATATGACTTGAAGTTTTTGTAGATTAATTACTTAATTAAGCTTTTCGTGTTATCAGCCACATCAAATTTATGAAAGTCAAGCTTTTGGCCATCCGGAACTTTGAGGCTTTGCCAGAAACTGGGGAATTATTTTACTTTTGTAGCATAGTAAGAGGGAGTGTGGTTAAATGACTCTAGCCAATACTTTTATCTATCATATAATGGTCAATTGTTAACACAGATAGTTCTACTAATTAGAAACCAACTAATATTGCAAAAAAAGAAAGCAATACAACATCGATATCGTATAGCATTTGATATTTTATCATTCTGATTACTTAAATCATGACGTGTTCAGTATTTTTCAAGTCTTATTTAGCCACTTTAGTCTTTCAAAAGAACTTTCCTTTCATCTGGAAGTTTTATCTTTATGATTCTTTTATGTTTTGGTTCTACATTATCTTTTATTAGAGCTAGAGATAGAGATAGTCATCACTTCCTTGATGACTATGGCATGATAATGCTTTTCTATTTCTTTAATGTCTTGATGAACTTTTTTCCCATGTTCTTTGCTGAACTCTCCGAGACATTCAGGAAAGAAGTCAAGAAAAGAAGAAAATGGAATTTAATGCTCTTATTGCATCCTAAACTTTTCATGATTATCAACATATTTTATACAATGTTTTTGAAATCTGATTGTTTCCTGTTACCCAAGAAATTGTCAACCACATTCTTAAATCCTATCCAAACTGATATTTATTCACAGGTCATTACATTTTCAAATACCTCATCTTTCATTAAATTTCTAAATTGTGATCTAGCAAAGATTCCTTCTTTAAGTTTAGCCTCAGACTTAAAAGAAAATTATTGGTCTGATATACTTAAAACAATCTCCATCTTTATGCAGTGCTTTAACAAACTATTTCATTATACTCAATTTATTATGAAGAGGTGGCAGGATTATCTGCTGTTGTTTCACCAGAAATTTCTTTAATATATTCTTCTCTCCAGGATTTATTATTGTTTTAGCAGGCCAATGTGATTCACAAGCACAGCTATCCCAGAGGCAAAGGAGGCGGGCAGATTTACTATTTACTATTGTTCGAGCAACATTTCTATGATTTTCAATTGCCACATATAACCCATTCATGTTCTTTATATTAATTGCCTTCAACAATATCTACCAAGTTTTCATATGTTTTCATTAAGTGTGCAGAATATACAACTGGAAATGAATATTTATTAGTTTTTGAATTGCGGGAATTTTCACAGTGAAATATAGTATAACTTAACAAATTATTATTGAGGAAATCACTCAAATTTCACTAATTTAGTTCCACTTACTTGGACATGTTTCAAAGGCGCTTGCCTTCATCATCAGCATGATCCCAATGTCCGCTTCCCCGCGTGGTATTCAGATGTTGCTCCATAGATTTTATGAACTTTGTGATAAGGTTGCTATTGTTTGGAAGATCAAAATTAACCAAATTTTCTTTGTTTTTATTTATGAATATATTTTCCCACACTGTCAATTCTATTGGTTTTTGAAGAGCTTTTAAGAGTTTTGGTACCTTTTGGAATTCGTGTTTTTTTTGCCAGAAATGGTCTGCCACTGCTGATTTTTCCATGTGTTTATATTTTACATGCCTCATGTGTTCCTTAAACCGTATGGAGATATTTCTTTTTGTTTTGCCTATATATTTCATATTGCAATCTTTGCAAGCAATTTCATAAATGCCTGATTGTTTTTCTGGAGGAATTTTGTCTTTTGTGTTCGTTTTTAGGAGGTTTTTTAAACTACATTTGTTTACTGGAGCCAAAATGATGTTTGCCTGTTTAAAAATTTTTTGGAATTTTTGGTGTGCCCATGGGTGGAATGTGAATTTTTTATATATCTGATCCCCTTTGTAGCCTTTTAGTGTGGTGATATCTTTTATTCGTTTTTTCTTTTTGAATTTTTCTATTTTCTTGTTGACCAGATCTGTTGTGTAACCATTTTTTTGTGCTATCTCTATGATTTTTTGGTACTCCAATTTGTATTCTGTCTTGCTTATTGGAAGGTTTGTTAATCTGAATGTGAGGCTATTGATTATGGCATGTTTATGTTGTATTGGGTTGAGGCTGTTGTTTTTTATGTAATTATTTGTGTGGCTATCTTTTCTGAATATGCCAAATTCCAGTATATTGCCATTTTTTATAATTTTTATGTCCAAAAAAGGAAGAACCGTGTTGTTCTCCAATTCCATTGTAAATTTAACACTGCTGTCTTGCAGGTTGAGCAGTTTTATTGCATCCTCTTTCCAATTTTCATTTACTATTGCAAAGACGTCATCAACATAACGGTACCAACATTTGTATATATATGGAAAAGCCTCAATTATTTTTATTTCTAAAAAACTCATGTAGATATCTGCTAAGAATGGTGATAATGGGTTTCCCATTGCTAGACCCTTATTTTGTGTGACTGTTGCCTCCGAATGTGAAGTAGGTTTGGTTGATGCAAATTTTGGTGAGGTTCACATATTGTTCTATTGCTTCTCTAGGTAGGTTTATTGAGGTAAGCCATTTCTGTATGACCACTATCAGATTTTCTTTGGGGATGCTAGGAAACATAGAGACCACATCATACGAAACTAGTAGATCCCTATTTTCCAATTTCACATGTCTAATTTTATCTATTAGTTCTGATGAGTTCTTTATGCTTTGGCTTTTGTATTTCGGCAAGGCATTAAATTTTTTTAAAAGGCAATTGGCTAAATTGTATGTGGGTGAATTTATTGTATCTACAATAGGTCTCATTTTGTTTCCCGGTTTATGTATTTTTGGTAGGCCATAGATTCTAGGTGTTGTAGGGTTGTCTGGTATGATCTTCTTTTTTTCTTCT
Organism: Metallyticus violacea; assembly: GCA_030762175.1. Taxonomy (NCBI): domain Eukaryota; kingdom Metazoa; phylum Arthropoda; class Insecta; order Mantodea; family Metallyticidae; genus Metallyticus; species Metallyticus violacea. The sequence continues at coordinate 13,055,359 of CM060842.1, read as the reverse complement.
TCACTCAGAATTGTTACTTCTATTAATTGTTTTTTTACTGCACTGATATATTTTTGCGTAGGATCTGTTTGCATTTTTTCATAATCTTGGCTGGTTAGTAAATTGTACATACTGTTTTCATAATCTGTCTGATTCATTATCACAATTTTGTTTCCTTTGTCAGCCCTACTGTAAATGACGCCCTTTTCTTTTAAAGACCTGAGTATCCTGTGATATGTCACTTTTTGGTTATTTTCTTTTTTTATTATTTGCTTTAGTACTTTTGCACATTGTGATCTTATGATGCTTATTTCTTCTTCAGGTTTGGTTAAAAATCGCTATTTCTATATCTGCTACATATTCTTCTGTATTTCTGGAGTAATCTATACAAGAATTTAATCCTACGTTTAATAGTTGCAATTCTTTTTCCGAAAAGTTTTGGTTTGACTTGTTTATGACATTTTCTATTTTGTTGCTTTTAATTTCTTTCCTAGTTTTAATATTTTGCTGTTTCTCTCGAAGTTTGTCCAGTTTTTTATTTATAGCCTGCCATTTTTGTTTTACTCGGGCATTGGGAAAATATATTCATAAATAAAAACAAAGAAAATTTGGTTAATTTTGATCTTCCAAACAATAGCAACCTTATCACAAAGTTCATAAAATCTATGGAGCAACATCTGAATACCACGCGGGGAAGCGGACATTGGGATCATGCTGACGATGAAGGCAAGCGCCTTTGAAACATGTCCAAGTAAGTGGAACTAAATTAGTGAAATTTGAGTGATTTCCTCAATAATAATTTGTTAAGAATATTTATTACTTTGTGTAAAAATATAGTCTTTGGGTTTTGTTTGTAGAATCCATAAATAACCTACATTCTCTTTAGTATATTTATTACTTTATGCGTAGATATGATTGGTAGGGGTATATTTTAATAAATTGCAATTTTAATAGAATAGTGGAACCCAAGTCCTCCAGAGATTCTTGTAGGAAACTGCTGATGAGTCAAAGATAAGGGTTCAGGAATTAGTTAAATAAGTAAAATTAAAGGAAAATGTGTTGAAAAGGTATAATTTTTTTAAGTGATGAAATTTATGAAGTTATGAAACTAGTAGCTACAAAGGTTGGGAGGAAAAAAATGTAAATTTAATTGTAATGTCATTTACTGAAATAAATTCATTTGTATATTTATTTATACTGACAGAATAAGGTCTTAGCCAGTCTTATACATGCAATCATCATATATACTTTTATTTACCCTCATCTAATAGTCAATGACATAGAACAAGTCCACAAATTACAATAATGGATGAACAAAATATTTCATAGTACAAAAGTAATAGGAATACAAACTTAAATACAATTAAAAGAAAAGATACATTTGTAATTATACATTCATATATAGATACTATATGAGATTAAATGTACTTACGAAGCTGTTGACAATAGAGTGGTATATATATAAACAATGTAATACAGTTTTTTTCACACTAACTCCATTCACTTACATAAAATTTGGACATATGTAAGTGAATGGAGTTAGTGTGAAAAAAACTGTATTACATTGTTTATAAATATATGAGATCCTTAGAAGCCAAGGGTTACAAGTAACAAGATGTAAGTTTTGAGTAAATGATGTTCAAGAAAGAAAAAGATGATAAATAAAGAAGGAAAGAATAAGAGATTTCTTACAACCGTATAACCTGGGGATTAAGGAGGTAGAAAACAATGTTTAGATTGATGCTGTGAGAATCTCGATCTTGAGAATAAGTGTAATGTTAATAATGTATATAATGATATTTTATTTTTGATTGATTAATTGAACATAAGTATTCCAAGAAAAATTTGAGTTCAATCCAAATACCAAGAAATGTTATTTCTTTTACTCCATGAGTACTAGAATTATTCATAAAAATGGACAAAGAATTATGTACTAATCTGACGATTAAAAATATGTACTCTATTTTACTAATATTAAAATGGAGTTATTACCTAACCAATTTTGAAATGCTATATTAAATTCATTTACTGTATTTTGAGTTTTATTTAAGCAATATATGCAAAAAGACAGTTTTTGCATATATTGACTGGTGATGAGAAGGAGGCAAACAACAGAAATGTGCTATGTAAATATTTTCTACCCTCCTCACTATGTTCAGATATGCGTTAGTGCTGATAAAAATAAATGGTGTTGTCATATATTCGTCCATAGTTAGAAGTTCAGTGGGCTTGCAAAATTGCTGAGAGGTCCTCATCATTTAGCAGGATGGGTAGCTCACACACACTCATACGTGTGCAGATAAAAGTTCAAGCCCCCTTGCCCTTTAGTCCACACTCGCCTTCTTCTGAGTACAACAATCTTTTATGTCATCAGTGAGTAAGAACGATGCATCATTGATGGTTTTTTTTTCCTTTCTGAAAGCCATACTGTGATTGTGAGAGACTACAGTTCAGAATACAAGAAAATATTTTTGTTGTATGTAACTACAAATTTTGATAATATAATATACACTCTACATTTTTGCATAAACAAGACTCCCTTCTGTAGTAAAATATTCACAAAACTTCATTTCTCTTGCTTGAAACCATTAGAATGTTATGCCTCGACTAAGTAAATTTTTTTCCTTTAATTGACACCCCAGAATTTGTGCCAATTATGTTGAGAGACCTAGATCTCTTACAAAATTGTTGAGTTCTCCTTGTATAAACAACTTTGGTTGTACTACTGTGGGTGTCTATTCTTCATAATCATTGTATGAAATATTAGATGATTTTTTTTTCAATAGTGTTTAATGCTCGTTTTAATTACTGAGGTATCACAAGTGGACACATGATACATGAGATGAAATGATAAACTGGGAAAGGATATTTTTTTAAAGGAAGGAAGTGTTCTAGGCCTAAGTTTAGGGTACCTCCCCAGTTTGCCATTTTTAAGGACTGAGGAAAATCTGGAAAAAACCTCAGTCAGGGAGGATAGTACTGGTTAGAAATGAAACCCAGATCTCCCTATCATGAGTCTGCACTTAAACAACCTTTAATGGTGGTTTTGTGTGTCGGATTATGGTGATGATAGTGGTTTAGATACAGGAATGCTGGAACCATGTGGTATAGGTCTAACGGACGATTTTAAATTTGGACAAACAATGTCTCTCATATCTTTTTTTTTTAATATAAAACCTATTTTAAACCAGTTAAAACTCATTTCCCATGGGAAAGTTTAAAATTTGAAAATGGTTAAAATATTCAACACTCTCAAGCTTTTCACTCTTTAAACTATTAAAATTCAGGACATGTTTCATGACATGTTGATCACAGTGTCAACTGATATGAATAACGTGACAAATAATGTCTCTCATACTTTTATTGTTATGACCATCAAATTTCAATAAACAAAATCAACAGTCATCCCTTGCCTGTTCACCAGCTCAAGACATCCGTATTCAGTAGCTTGAATCTCAGTAAGCATTTTGCGGAGATAAGAGCTGCATGCACTACTGAGTTGAAAAACTTATTTACCTGAAACAAATGGATTGACCATTTCTTTGGAGCATAAGAAGAAAGAGGAGAAGGAGACCCTTCCATAGCCTCAGATTGCTCTTTCAAAAGAAATGAACACAGTATAGAACAAAAGCAAATAACCAAATCTAAAAATAAATAATGGGAACAGATAAAAAGAGCAGTGGAATAAATATTTGCAAATATAAAAAATGTTACAGTATCAATGTTCATGCTCAACTCACCATGACTGGTTGACTCTCCACTTACACAAAATTAATTTAAAGAAAAATTCAACAGCATGCATCATCTACAAGGATCTAATTGCCATTATGAACAAAGACCACTTACTTCAATGAGACACAATAGATCCACATAAAAGGACAGGCCCTAATTAACCATTTATCTACTGTGAAGCAAGAAAGAATGACTTCTAAAAGTTATCATTGGAATTTAAAAAAAAAAAAGTATATATTTTTGGGAGGGTAATATACTTATAGAGCTTCTATTCTGACCAAGTTGAAATTTTCTTGAATTTTATCAATACTTTTGTCTTGTTAAAATGCTGTGACGTTCTGTGAGAGCATTTTCTGCAGATTTTGACAGTAATATCACTTTGCTTACTTATTTATCATTGTCCATGCTGTGTGTGAAGTACTACACACCAGGTCTAGCATTAACTGAGTGAATCATTCCTGGAGTTTTTTTTTTGTTTACCTGCAAAAGTAAATGTCAGATAATTTTGAATGCTAGTGAGTTCTTGACTTGGTGCCAGTAATTCATTTTATTTATAGTTTCAAAGTACTGTGGTTGCATTGGAGCATTAGAACACAAGAACATTTTAAAATATGCTAAATAAAAGGACAATGGCATGTCTGACAGATGCTCACTGAATTTAATGTGCTGGAATTAGAAAGCTCAAAATATGGTGTTAAATGAGAAAGTAAATTTTTCTAAGTTTGGAGTTACTACTCCTAAATAAAGCTAGACAACTTGCTGCAACTTTTGTACTTGCTAGTGTATAGTGGCAAAGGTATTGGAATAGAAAGGGTGACCACCTGTTTAATTTATGGAATCTGAACATCAACTGATGGCTTATGTCTGTATGGAGTGAATATGATATCCATCCAATAAATGAGAAAATAATAACATTTTTAGGAGATTGAGCCATTACAAACGACAACAGTGGAACAGCTGATGTTAGCAGCACATTCCCACTGACCAATGACTTACATTTTTGTTGGAAAACTGAAATAAAAACTATTCAGGATAGATAATTACAACAATGTGGTATTGAAATAGCAAAAAGAGCACAGTGTTAGAAATGAAACAGTATTCCTTATCTTGAGCTATCTTTACCCATTCACATAAAAAACATTAGGTGAACTTACTTTTTGACTTACCCTTGTATTACTGAAGGTGGTTAAATGAAAATACTTAGTGTTTGATAAGTACATTATTCATTTCATATGTGGAGACAAACTTATGGTCTTCCAGGGTAAACAATTTAGGAAAATAAAGGGGAAAAAAATATAAAAATATTTTTCACTTACCAACTTGATAGGTTTATTTTTTTAACATGTCATCAACTCACGTTTTTTTTTTTTTTTTTTAGATTGCACAGAAATTCTGATGATATGCTTTAAAGATATTGGAAAGTGCTATGCTGAGCTACTGCTTCAGTATCACATGCCATCAAGAAAAAGGGCATAGAATGCTCAATCAATCAGTCGAAGAGTTCATCAAGTGCATGGCATTGCACCAGTCCACATAGCTGCTGTGAACATGTGGTTTCTAGTAGCTGTATCATCTACCATACAGCCCAACTCTTGTTCCAAGCAACTATTGCCTCCTATTTTCAAAATTAAAATCTAATCTTACAGGGTGGAGATTCATGAATGATAATGAGTTTGCTGACAAAGCATCAGACTATTTTTTTAGGGGGATTTTTTTTGGAGTAGTGTTTAATGCCCGTTTTTACTACCGAGGCACCACGGGCGTTGGACACTGATGATACATGAAATGAAATGATATATTGGGAAAGGATATTTTTTTTAAGGAAGGAAGCATTCCAGGCCTAAGTTACAGTACCTCCCCGGCATTTCAGTTATGAGGACTGAGGAAAACCTGCAAAAATTCCAAGTCAGGGAGGACGGTCCTGATGAAATTCGAACCCCTAGACCTCCCGCTCACGAGTCCGCGCCTTAACGACCTCAAGGGGGATGGAAATGTTAATCCATGTATGTGAGAAATGCATTGAAGTATTTGAAGAGAGATTATGTACAAAAATTATACGTATATTTTTATTCTTTCTCTCACCTAAAGCGGTCAGGTTCGAAGCTTACGGATCACACCTCATAGATCCTAGATTATGCCATTTTCTATACATAGTTTAGTATACAAGTTTAGTTTAAAAGGACAATTAAACGTCAGTCATAGTGGAACATGTTTATATCAACAGGACATCATGTAGACTTCAACAACACAGAACTACAAGTGATCTGGAATGGCTTTACACAAAGGATGATATGTGAAAACATAGCTATATTCAAAAAACCAAATATAAAAAGAGGTGACAGCAGACAGCTCCACAGAGCCTGGAAAACAAACACTTTACAGGACGACGTGACTCCATTGGTTAGCTATGACCAATAAGAATCAAGGAAGTGTTGCTTTCATCCTGCTCTTGGATATATAGAGTGATCCGAAAGTCCTCATCCCCAATAATTTGACATAACTAGTCAAAAATAAGAAATGTTAATTTTATTGTTATAGTGTCTTAAAGATGCACATTTTGATGATCTACTTTGATTTTCAGTATTTGGTGTGACGTCCATTGTTGCAGCGGTGCTCCAAAATCTCTCTACCAGTCATTATTATTTGTTGGTTAACAGATGCCCACTCTTCCTTCACAATGAGCTGCACTTTGTTGCGTGGTCTAGGTTGTCTGAATACACTATTCAGTATATTGCACTGAAGTCCACAAATTCTTAAATGACATGTAAGTCTGCATAGTTTCCTGGCCAATCTGTGCAGATATTATTGAAGTTCTTCCTAATGACATCCACAATTCATTTAGCGGTATGTGCTTTTACACCCTCTTGCATCAGAATTCCATGTTGATTGTTGATTTGTTTTATTTACGGTCGCTCTTCAACATCTCAGGTCATCAGCGTCCAATTCTATTCAGGGTGTGAAACGGCTGACAAATTTTGCTCAGAGCCTCTTTATTCAGGCTTGAGGTTCTTTATCGTGCCGTAAATGTACGACACGGGACCCACTCTTTACTTCCCTTCCGAAGGAAGCCATATTTAGGATTTTTATGTCCGAAAAAATCCATCGGTCCTGGCCGGAATCGAACCCGCGATCTTGGGTTTAGGAGTCAAGTATGGCAACCACTACACCACCAGGACCGACTGAACGATGTGAAAATTGTCTAGGGTTATCTGACTTTCTGACCACAGGCAGAATTTAATGCTCTCCATCCACAGTTTGATTTTGGAATATGATATGCAATTCTGTCCTACCTTAACGAGATATGGCCTCCAGTAACCACACTTTTCAGCGAGAATAGACAAAATCTATCTGTTGAGGGCTATTGGTCCTGATGCATCTGTTCTGGCGGTTTGGCTTAGAATTCTGTACCACTGGACACTTGTCTGTGAATAAGATATATGTGCATTTTATGCGTCCCTCTGGAGTATCTTCTGCAAACCCAGCATCAGTCAATCTTTTGCAAACCTTTACTGGTTCTCCAACTTTCTTTGCAGTAAGAATAGGCTTTACTGGTTCTTTGTAAGTAATCCTTCCCCTAGCTGTAGGTTTAACATATCGCCTGACTGTTGCCATGCTCACTTTCTTATTTCAGTTTTGAAAGTCCTCAGAAAAATTCAATTTCTTCACTACATTTCTTATTCCTGTCACCTGATTCATACACAAATGCCTTACTCTGTCCTTAGTTTAAGAATAATTTGAGCGTCTTTAACGTCGCCATCATCTTTCCTTGCCCATTTTTTCACTGTTTCTGTTAACTTTTAAAGTTCGGCTGATCTTCTTTATTGACATGCCAAACTGATAAAAGACAATGAATATTAGACCTTACAAGCTCTCTTTGTCGGTCCTGGTGGTGTAGTGGTAACCATACTTGCCTTAAAAACCCAAGGTCGCGGGTTGGAACCCGGCCAGGATCGATGGATTTTTTCGGGCGTAAAAATCGTAAGTATGGCTTCCTTCGGAAGGGAAGTAAAGCTGTGGGTCCCGTGTCGTGTTTACGACACGATAAAGAACCTCAAGCCTGAAAGAAGAGGCCTCTGAGCAAAATTTATCGGCAGTTTCACGCCCTGAATAGAATGGGACGCTGATGACCTGAGATATTAAAGAGCGTCCTTAAATAAACAAATCAAGCTCTCTTTGTGAGAGTGACATCTGCAGCAATCAATAAATAAGCCTTTATGATACTGAATGGTGCTCTAAGTAATGATTAAACAATGTACTGTTGTGATCTGAAATGTGAACTGTAAGGGTAAGAAACTTGGTTTAAACTAACCTGTGTCAAAGCATTTTAAATTCATAAAATTCTTCTTACCTGTACTGAAATTAAAAAATTAGCATATTTAAAATTCTAATTTACCTTTTAATGATTAAAAAGGCAAATGGGTAAAGAGGTAAAGAAAAACGACCCAGTTTTGAATACTACTTCTTCAAGTAAATGCTGCTGATGCAATATAACAATGTCAAGAATGAGAACTGTTCCTCCTGCTGCCTTGACAAGTATTACCATTGTTAATAATGACAAACCAGCATGAAAGCACATATAATAATTTTGATTGCAAAAATGCAGCAGGGGTGAGAAATTGTCAAATCACCCTAATAAATGAGCTGGACACAGCTGGTAGTAGATGAATACCCAGAAGAAACTCAGACCATGTAGGGCAAAATGTTAGTTTTATCATGACAAGATGTGGCCTTCTCCAGAAGCTCAGTACACCAGAGTTAAGAACTTGACAACATTGCCTTTGTGTACCATAAATTTCACAACAGATCTTGTTTGTCTGCAAATTGCTAGGTTGCAAAAAAATTAATGAATTGCCCAATGTTATAAACAAGAAATATTTCTATGTCAGTTAACTTCATGCACTTCTTCATTACTAGTAACTCTTAAAACACTTTATTGTTTGCTTTTTTGGGAGGTTATTCTGTGATAAAATAATGTGGAAACTGGATTTGTGGCTAAATGTAATACTTAGCACTGCCATAAGTTCCGTCTCTCATACACAGGCAGCTAGTGTATACAGAAATAACAACAAATGTATATACCAATTAGAGACTACACACAGTAGATACAATACCAATTTGCAGTGGTCTCAACAAGTTAAAAATCTTTAATGGTTCTCGCATCATGTTACACTTGTGTAAAACAATCACTGTAATTCTCTTTAAATCCCCAATATGTGCTTGCTTGGTGGCAGCTGACCTTCAAATGCATGCTTGCCTGAGCTGAGACTACTACACTGTCACTGCTACACGCTAAACTGCAGGAGGGCCAACTTAACATGTGCTGAAAATTTCAGAAACTTATAGCAGGACTAAGTATAATTAAAAAATGATTTTGTTATTTTGTTAGTAGTGTCTTATTTGACAATTTTTTCTATTTCAGGTAATGACATGCCTAAGAGAGAAGAAAATCCATTTTCCTTTAGACATTTTTTAAAGCGAGATGCAGGAAATAGTTACCAAAGCACTGGAGCTAGACCCAAAGTTTACTCAAATCTTGCCAGTGAGAGCTTCTGCCACTTGACTTCGGAATCATCGGACTCTGATCCCGGCTTGTACAGCAGGAGCACCACTCCCCGACATGTTGGCACACCTGAGTTGACATCAGTACTTCCAGACTTTGTGCAGGACCACCTTGTTGTGGAACAGTGCTATCTAAATCATTCTGACAGTTCTGTTGCACCCCAGCTAGCAGTTGATCTAGATAACTTACCAGATTTTGCTATTAACAGTTCCATATCTACAGGGGAATGCTCAGATAGAAGAGCACACCAGTGGGATGAATCAAAAAGAACCTTGTCACAGGTGTTAACAAATGACATTCCATTTGATTTGACGGAAGATCAAAATATACCAAGACATGTTAAAAATGGTTCTGGATCCATACCTTTAGACTTACCAAGTTTTGATAACAATTCTACAGAACCTACGAGGTCAAATCTCTGTGGTGGTGGTCTGCCATTTGATCTTCCACTTGTTAGTGAAAATAAAGGCAATGCCTCTGCTTCCTCATCTGCAGCCAGAAATTCCTTACAGTTGGGTGAGGTTGGGGTTTCAAAAAGTCTACCAGATTTTCTCTCAGATGGTCCAATTCATAGTGGTCGGTTAAGCGACATTGAACATGCAGATGATGAAAACATCGGTGTCTGCACAAACAGCATATCAGGGTCACATACTCCAGAGCCACAAAGGGTAAGTCATTTGTGATATAAAAAAAATATAGCAACTCTTATTATTCTATACCAAATTTCAGTTTTTTTTTTATCGCAAATACTAAGACTGTGGTGTGATTTTAGACACTTCTTTTTATTAACTTTTCTATCTGTTTATTATTTGAATGAGTTTATTCAGTACTCAATGTAATAAATGAGTTCTTGGTTGTCTGACAAAAAGTAAGTGTTGGGAAATGGCATGTGAAATTTTTTAAAAATCCTATGCCACAGTTGCAACATATACTGTTGGCATAAATCAATACTGCTATTTTAATGGATATCTTTTAACATATTGCATTGATATAATCATAAATATTTTTTCTTGAAAGAATTCATAAGATAAAAAAGTTTAATGCAGTTCCCATGCTTTACTTGCATACTCCTTTTTATATAAATGATAATTTCAAAACTTTTCATCCCAATGAATACAACTTTTCAGCAGGTTTGTGGTTAGTAAATGAAAAAAGAAAAATGAATTGTTATTTATTGATAAATAATTATACAAATAATACATTATAGAAGAACATTAAAGAGTAGGAATTTGTCTTTACAGACCTAGGTAATTATATATTATCCACTGTTCTTTTATTATTCACCAACTGCATCCAGTTTTGATTTCGGTTCTTTGTAGTATCCACTTCTAGAATCTAAACCAACAGACTAAGCACATCATGTGGGATTTTTTTTTTTTTGAACTGTCATGGACTGTCTATATTTCTGCAATATATCTAGCCATAGAATAATACAAAATTTTTCTTATAGTCAATAAGTTATTTTACTAAATTAACTGCATTCAATATATTTTAAACTCTTTATTCACTGTATAATTTTCAGATAATGTTGACTGTTTGGGTGAGTAATATCATAACTCTATAACTGTTATACAGTCAAAGCTTAAAAAAACAGAGGTACTTTTTTTTAGAAAATTTCTAAATAATCGCCAACATTTAATGATCATAACCGAACAATAATCTTCAGTTCTGAGAATATAGCACAAAATGACTGCATGACTTTTTGAAACTATTTTTATTTTCAACATAGTTTCCCTTAACAGTAGTGCACTTTGTCTGATTACAAAAGTTACTCTTCCAGGCCTGCAAAATACACTTCAACTGATCATCAGACGAAAATTTCTATCCATCAAAGAATTTTCTCAGTTTAGGAAATAGATGGAAGTTCAATAGGGCCAAATCAGGGAAATTAGGCAGATGTGACAGCAAATCATGCCTCTATTCATTGATTTTCACCATTGCAACAACACATGTATGAGAATGAATATTGTCTTGATGCAGGATGATTCCTATAAACTTGGCATTTTTTCATGTATTTTTGTCTTCAGTAGGTCCAAAAGGTTAGCATTGTGTGCTCCAGTGATAGATGTTCCAATGGGAAGATAATCAATTATCAATTCACTCTTAGCATCCCAGGTAACCAGTAGCAGATCTTTCTGGTCGATTTCACACGCTTGCCTTCTTTGGTAGTGAAGAGTCATCGTGCTTCCATTGTTTAGATTGTTTCAGATGAGATAAGGAGAATGTGGAGGTTCGGGAAGAACATAATCTTGTTTACACAAAAGTTGCAAACAAGCAAAGATGAATGCACTGGTGCATTATTGTGTTGCACAACCCATGAATCGTCTGTCCACAGTCTAGGCCGCCTCCTTCTCACATTTTCTCAGAGATGTTTGAGATATATTGGTAATACAATTTGACCAAGCAGCAGAAATTTGTGATGGTTAACACCCTAAATGTCAAAGAAAACTGTCAACAACACTTTGACAAGGTTTTTGGGTCTTGGAGAAAATATTTAGTCATGATGGTTTGACTTTTATCTCAAATTGTAACCATAGACCTTATGTTTTATCGCCAGTGATTATTCTATTCACAAAAATTGCATTCTTATTAATGTGATTCAAGAGCTCTTGGCAAATCGTAATGCGGTTGTCTTTTTGTTCTTTTGTCAACAGCTTAGGGACAAACTTTGTTGCAATTTTATGTCAGGATTTCATGACACAATCCCACTAAAATGTCATACTCTTCGATAGTTTCTCGAACAGTCAGATGTCGATTTTCATGGATCTCATTAATTCTGGCTGAATGATCTGGTTGACATCGATAGATATGGAATGTGGATCATCAACTATGGACTCATAACCTTTTTTATACACACTCGTGTATACACACTCGTAGCACTGAGTATGGCTTAAATAATTATCTCAATAAGCTTCTTTCTTAATCTCATCAATCTTGGCATAGGATTTATGACATTTCATGCAACATTAACGTTAATGCTCTATTCATAATAGATCATCTCAATATTTGCAGAACACTGTTCCAAAGAAAGCAGTGTGGAACTCAAAACTTTTTCCAAGGTGCTTGTGTCTTTTATGAATTTCTGACTTTGGTATCTTTTTTGTTAGAACTAGTAGAAAAACTAATAAAAAGTACCAAAGACAGAAGAAGCACCTTGGAAAAAGAAAGCAAACTACGGTTGGAGAAAGTAACTGGGGACAGATGGATTGCATTTGAATCCGGAAAATAAAAAGTTAGTAAAGTTCCAGTATAAAAATTCAACCATATATAACTTTGCCATACATCCAGAAGACTCTCTCATTTACATATCATTTTATGCTTTTATTTCAAATGTGGATAAGAATTTATTAGCTAATTCTAACAGAAACTTATTTCCTTTGAAATTCCTATTTTATTTATTCAAAAAAGTAATATTTATTCTTGAATTAGAATTTATGTTGTGTTAAGAATTTTTAGCATTGGACAGGCAGCAAACAGAGTAATGCAATTTCAACTGTTTTAAAGTTATTCAAAGACAGTTATAGCATTTGTTCACTTGTATTGTATGTGCAACTGCAATCTCTTCCTCAATAATGTGGATTTTCCACATCTTTTGTATGCGGGTGTTTTTTGCTTCAAATCCCCTCACCCATGCGATTTGTAAGAATGAAAATTTTGTGAAAATCTTCTTAGTTGTACTGAAGTTTGTGACCAAAGGTCCCTAAGATGTTAGCTATCATTTGTTCATGTACGGTACATTGTTCTAAATGTCGAAGCATGGCATGCTTTATAATTTAATATTACAGAAAAAAAATATAGAAATTGTAAAAGAGTTTGGAAAATGTGGGAAAGAAATTTGACTCACTAAAGATCATGGAATACTATCTAATATATTATATTTTTGCTAATCCAATAGTACAGATGATGGATAATTTAATTTTTTCCCCTTGCAGTTTGAATTAAAAAAGAGTCTGTTGTGTACCTTTGAGTAGTTAATTCTTTATCAATTTAACATAGTCATATTCTTTTTAAACTTATGGTATCATTCTTTTTGCATGGTTTAGTTGGTGACAGAAAATGACATGCTACGAAGAGAGTTGGAAATCACCAGAAGACAGCTTAATGATCAAACAAGGAGGTATGTATGGGCTTATTTAGTTTCTGAAATAAAGTGCACAGTTGGAAGCAAAGAGTGTGTTTGAAAAACAATTCCATTCTCATCTGATTAAAAATATGAGAATTGTGAAGAATGTTATAGGAAAATGTATACTATAGAGAAGGGAACTTTAGTACAATAATTTTAAGGGGTGGTGATACCATGCTATAAATAGAACAAACTTTTCTAATGCCATTTTGACTGTAGGTGTGTGTTTTGTCAAAAAATATTAATGTCTGCATTATCTTTTATATGATGTTATTCAGAACTCATTGAATTTAATTATAATAATGAATAGACAAACAGAAATAGAACAAATAATATCCTCTGCTATTTTTCATATGTCGAAATGTTTTAACATGATGCACTTTAAAAATTTAAGTGAATTAGGATTTTTCAACATTAAATTTGGTATATTTCAGCTTAGTATTCATAGCTCTGCACAGTGGTCCAGACGCCCAAAAAACCTGGTCAAAATCTCTTTCTCCTACCATGAGTTAAATCCCTCAGTTTTTTCTAGACAAGTATTCTAGGATAAAAATTAAAAATAAAGCTTCCATGAATAAGTATATTTACACCTTATAAACATTCATTTAAAATCATCAAAATGGTTGAGGCTCTACCACTTTCAGGAGGGTTGGTCCTGGTGTCTAGTGGTAACCATAATTCTCTCATAGACCCAAGGTTGCAGGTTCAAACCAAGCCAAAGTGGATGGATATTTTAGGCTGTAAAAATCCTAACTATGGCTCACTTTGGAATGGAAATAAAGCCATAGGTCCCATGTTGTAGACTTATGGTACATTAAAGAGCCTCAAGTCTGAAAGAAGAGGCCTCTGAAGAAAATTTATCAGTTGTTTCATGTCCTGAATTGAATGCAATGCTAATAGCCAGAGATGTTAAAGAGTGTCCTTAAATAACCCACATAAATAAATTTTCAGGAGACTAATCACAGATAGCGATAGCATTTTTTGCATTATAAGCAATTGACCCTTTGGGCACTTGACATCAGCAACTGAAAGAGCATATCTCTAAATGTTCTCGCTTGAGCATATTTGGGAATGATGCTCTGAGTACTCTTGTATACTTGTTCCTCACCTCTGGGGTCTCTTACAATATCTGCCCTATCAGCAAGACTAAGAAATTATAGAGGCGTCATAGCCAGAATTTTATGCACTGAGGCACACGTAAAATCACAAATAGTGTTGTAGGTGGATATCACTAATTTAATTTTCCCAAGCATCAAATTTCTTTGGGTCAATGTTCAGCCCTCAAAAAAAGGCCTCTAGCGATGCAGCATACTTCTTTGTGAGCTCCTCATTCAGGCCTGTTATTATCAAAACTTTTAGGGGTTTTTTGGAAGAAATGACAAACTCTATTATCAGCATTTGAAGTTCTGGTGTCGTATTGTCTCAAATTATTTATAATGAGGTTTTTGAATTTTGTCTTTTTCATTATCTCCTGGGCTTCTTTCCTGCACACTTGCTATCTCTAGAGATCTAATCTATAGGCCACATGGATCAGCCAGCCATGTAATAAATCTGACCCAAGCATGAAGAACCTCAGAGTTACAGGTTTCTCATTCTTGCTGGTGCCCTTTTTCCTTTGGAGACATACCACAATAGCAATTGCTGACATTGTTGAGTAATGGCATTGCAGACTTTGCTATCCAATTGTCAATTGCAGACTGTGAATGATCTTGAATTTTATGGATTTTATGTAGATTTGACTGAAAACTCTTATTTGCTCCATGTGTTTCCCTGCTTTAGATTTGCTGGGGATCTTGGAAGTAATATATTTTCATGAAAATGAGCAAAAACAAGCAAGTTTTTTTAATTAAGATCATTGTATGATTGAGTCGAACTACACATTCTTATTGGCTTCACTTGTTTAAATGTAGTACAAGTTTCTCAGAACATTATCTGCATCATCAGCTAACTTTCAGCTCTGTATGATTGAGTCGAACTACACACTCTTATGCGCTCTACTTATTTGTTTAAATGTAAAGAACTCAGTCAGTGGTTAGCACAAGTAAGTGGAGCCAATAAGAGTGTGTAGTTTGACTTAATCATAAAATGATCTTACTTATATGATTAGCTTCACTGTACAAGTTCCGATCATTTGTTATAACCAACTTCTTTCGCATTTGTGCCTCCACTCCTTTGTTTCTGCTCATTTAAACAATATTTGTGCAGCACTTTCCATTCTCATACATACTGGACAAACATTCTGCTCAAAATTTCTCCTTGTCCTTTTAAACTCCAAACTCCTTAGCATTTCCTTTCTTTTCTTTCTTATTACAATTTTTAATATATCCCTCCTTGCTTATATCCTCTTTAATTCCCAATTTAGCACCAAAGAATTTTTCCCTCTCATCAGTATATCTTATGTTTGTAACTTAAACGGAAGTATTTAAAAATTATAATGTATTATTTTACTGGTTTCAGAGTTCAAGCACTGGAAAAAGAGCTTATTACGATGAGATCCAAAGAACATGAAGAGACAGCAACTCTAGAGAAAGCCATTGAACATGTGGAAGACAATTTGAAAAGAAGCACGGTAAATGAAATCTAAATGTACTAGATCTTGGAAGGTAGAACATGAGCCTTCCTTTTGGTTTAGAAAAATAGAACTGGTCCTTTGAAGATCTGGCAGTTCCCTCTTTAACAGTGACTTTTGTCTTGCTAACCAAAACACCCATTGCTTCACTAGTCATAACTGCTTATATTGACATTCTGTATTTGTAAAGTCTCTTTCATATTATTAAAATACTGAATCACATTTCCCTTACTTATCCTCTAATAGGTGTATCAGATACAACTCCAAAAGTAGAAGTCATAGCAAATGAAAAAATAAAATTGAACAAAATGAAGTTTATGTAAGAGAGAGCACAAGAAAAGCTGTACACACAGAATCAAAAATAATTCTTTAGGCTTTCATACTAGGCTTTGTTATTGTTATGATCATTACTGAGCTATTTCAACATGGTTTATGGTTTGAATGAAATTTAAAAACCAAAGCTTTTGTTGGCTGCTGCAGCCAGCATCATCAATGAACTGAATGAAGGTATCTGAAAAGGCAGAGAGGGATAGAATCATTAGAACTGGGAGGGGGATACAGTTGTTTGTTGTTTAGAAACATGTTCCATTGTCTTGCTTATTTGAAAAACTCTGCCTTTGTTTACATTATCTAGACGCCTTTCTATATCTAAGGTTCTCTTTTAGCCAGATTAAAATATCCCTTTGATTTTTCAAATATTTAGATTTTTTCAAATTTAATTTCATATAATCGTAAATTTTTCTGGATGATTAATGGGCAAATACTGTTTATGTTATTCAAGCAGAGTTTTAATGGATCTTCTAGTCATACCACTGTATTATACCTCATTTACCTAATATTTGATATATTCCAGTAGAGCCGAGAGGATTCTTGGGTCTTTCAATAGTATAGTTTTTGTCTTATTTTGCTGTGGGTGTAAAATGGTTTTAAGCAACCACAGTAAAATACTATGGTAATGATCAATTTTAATAATAAAGAATCAAAACTCATATAAAACACTCTACCATAAATATCAACTGTATACTCTTCATTTTAGATGTGCAAAGAACTCACTAACAGCAATATGTAAAACAATTTCCACAGCTGTTAGTTATAACTGAATTAACTCAAGAATGATGTGTGGTAAAAATATGAGAGCAAGTGCTGCTTAGATACTGCAAAGCATGCAGCAGGTGATTGGCTAGGTAATTTATTTATGAACAAAACAGGACCCTATTCTACAAAATTATGGTGTATTATAAAGGCTGTTCAATAAAGAAAGATAATGTTTTATAATAATTTCTTGTGCTAAAATTTAACTTTACAATATTTTGTTAGTTAATGAACACGTGGTACTAGTTTTATTGCTGTCACTTCTAGTTCCCACCTGAGATGGGTGTACAAGTTGAGATATGTTCAGTTCTGCCTACAGCAAAATTGAGGTAACAAGCGACAAACCATGTGCTGCTCTGAAATTCTACTTTCATCTCAATAAATCTTCCACTGAGGCCTATGCCTTGTTACAGGAGGTCTATGGAAAGCTCCTTCTTTCCTACAGCACAGCTTGAAAATGGTTTAAAATGTTTAAAAGAGGGAAGGGAATCAATTTCAAAGGAAGGTGGACCCAGCTCTCAAGTTTGTGCTCTAGTGGAAGAAAACATTAACACCTTTGCTGTCATTAAGAGAAAGGACATTGAATAACATTAAGAACACTAAAAAATTTAAAAACTTCACTACCTGCCACCTCATACGTTGGTAATTGAAAAGTTGCACAAGAGATGTTTTTGTGCACAGTGGGTTCCAACACTTGCTGATTCCTGAACAAAATGATGCTAGTTTGCAGGTTTGCATGTAGTTGAAGATGATGTTACAGGAAGATGTGGAGTTCCTTTCAAAAGTAATCACTGCTGATGAAACTTGACTACATCATTTCCATCCTGAGAGCAAATGAAAGCTCAGTGTGGAAATCTCCATCATCAATAATGCTAAAAAAAGCAAAAGGCGATTGCTTCTGCTGGGAAAGTTATAGTTATCTAATTCTTCAATATTCAAGGAATGGTTTACCAGCCTGTCATATCTGCACACACAGCTGTAACTGATCAATACGACAGAAATGTCCTGAAAATTCTGCAAGACCATAACACATGCAAAAGGTTACATTGCAACAGCTGGATGCTGCAAATGTTGTAGCAGAATATCTCACAAAAATCAATGTGAAGTGTGTCCATCACCCTCCCTATAGTCCAGATTTAGCCCATGTTGACTCTTTCCCTATGCCCAAATTGAAGAACCTTCATCATAGGAAGTATTTTTCATCATCAAAAGCAGTGATGAAGGCTGCAAAGGCTATTCTGAAGGACCTGTCAAAAAATAGTTTCCAGCATTTTTGAAGATTGGTAGGGACAAGTGCATTGCATCCAATGGGGACTACGTTGAAAATGAGTATCAAAATTATGAGGATGAATAAAAATATATTATAAAAAAATTATCATCCTTTATTGAATAGCCCTAGTTCAAGGATACAAGTAATTTTTCATTTTATTCCACAGAAGTGTTAGTATGTATTTAGGAAGAGTGTGAGAAATGGATTTGGAAGGTTAAGAAAAGGAAATACAATAGGAAAGAAGTTCAAAATGAGCAGTAAGAATTGTAAGTTAGTGTTGACATGGAGATCTAAACATGCTTATAACCTGGTGAGTTGGATATGATAGAACTGGAATATAACTAGACAGTTGGAATTCATGTTATAGTGTGAATTATGAAATTAAATTTAGTGTATAATGTGTGTGTAGAGAAATCAATAATTAATAAATTCAAATAAATTCAGGAATAGCTAAAGTATGAATCATAGCTTCTATATGTTAGTGTGTTTATATAAATGAACAAAAATAGATAATTTGAGTTCTCTAAAACATAATAAAGAGTCATCCATTCTGTTTATTTTCCAGAGAAGGGCAGTCACAGCAGAAAACCAAGTGTCTAAATTAAAGCAAGAAATAAAGGTTTTAATGGTAAGTTTTGCTTTTCAATGCCTGATCAGTGATAATATCGTCTATCTGATAAAATCTTTGTTGATTAGAATACTGTTAGTTACTGTTACTTGCTTTTTATCAAGAATGCACCTTTTAGAATAGTAAGTACTTTTTTTTTTGAATTTATGTCCTGGTAACTGCCAGGTTTTTTGAGATGTTGAATGGAATAAATTAAATTGATGCACACAAAAACAAAATATAAGCAGATTCTAATTTATCTCAGTTCTGCTGTGCTTCACCTTGGTTCATACTGGGCATGTCTCTGTGCACAGATCTGCAACCCTTAGCCTCATTCTGTCCTTAGTCATATCAAGTTTTTGTATGCTGATAATTCAGAGATTAAAGGCAGATACAATAAGAATCATTCATGCATGAATTTTTTATTTTTTGCAAGTAAAAATAATTTTAGCATGCACATGATAATATAACTTGTAGTTGCAAAGGTTTATTTAAATTGTACCCACATAAAAATACTTTGCTTCCAAATTATTAGGAAATTTATGATTATTCTTAAATGGAAAACTAAAAAGAAAATATAAATGAATATCAGACGTATAACCTCTATTATTGTGCTCATTCTCCAGGGCATGGATGAAATCAAATACCTAACAAATTTTGATAGAAGGGTACTTCCTCCCAAGTGTCCTATATTTGGTTATTATGTTATTGGTTGGATCAGAGCCTGTTTCTCTGGATGAACCGGGGACTGGAGTTTGAGCTAAACAAATTGGAAAAACGTTGTATTGAATTATTAGGAATTAAAATATTGTATTATATATATGTGAAATGGGTAATAAATACCACTAAGTTACTACACCACCACTACCACCAGCACCACCACCACCACCACCACCATCGCTGCCACCACTCTTTTGTCCATCTGTCATGAAGGCCAATTTAACTCCATTTTCTTCACTCTGTCCACACATTTTTATTAGGATTCAGATCTGGTGAATGAGACCAATCATTTATAATATCTTACCTGTATGAGACATGATATCTTGCCTGTATGAAACCTATTTAAGATCTTTTGACATGCTCAAACAGGATGATTATCCTGTTGGAATTTAATTATTCCATCAGAATATCTAATCCTAACAGAAGGAACCATAATTGAGAATGTTTTTATATCAATAGTTGTATAGTTTGTTGTCAAGCTGCCACAATAGGTTCAGACTATGCTGTGACATCCAACCCCAAAACAACAGATATGCAATCTTGACAAAACAATTAAGGGAAGTAATGGGATGGTAGATGATTATTTTACCCTTGTTTGTAGATGAAAATGTCATCTCGGTGTATGTAACCCTATTCTTGTTCCAGTTGGAAGTTTCTTCTGCGAAAGTGAGGTGAAATAATTTGTGATCATTCTCAAGGTGCTCCTTTTCTGCACCTAGTAGAGAGCCGTATAATATTCATACAATTTAGGGCTGTGCAGTTCGATCAGGGAATGAGAGTTCTAATTTCAGAGAAATGTTGGAAAGGATGGCAGTCTGTTTCTGAAAGCAGAGTAGCATCCAGCTGAGGAGTGGACTTATTTTTTCATCCAGAGTCAGGACAATGGCAAGCAATCCCTTCCCTGGATATTCTCACTCCCTTGTGGCAATAGATTGACTGACTTCAAGCAATCTTGCTGCATAAGACACAGGATAGTCTGCAATGTTTACTAAGTAAAGGCTTGTATGTGTGTGTGTGCATTCAGCCATTGTGGGAACTTGGTGTAATTGTTAAAATATTGCAGTTCAAGGTTGTTTTAATCTATATTCTTCTGTAAGGTGTATGTACATGAAAATATCAATGCCAGTGATAACTCAAGAATGAGGGCAATAGTAAAAACAGAGGGTTTATTCATCCAATATGAAGGTAATATATGTTTCTTTTTTGGTTTTGCACTTTGAAATGTTTGCTAATGTGGCATTTTTTTTGAAAATGATTATTAATTTACATTTTTGTGTGTGAGCAAACAAGCCTTAAAAATTAAAATACCGTATTTTTATGCAAGTGCAACTTTTTGTCCAAATGTAGCATTCAAAATTTGGTGCATATTAGATTCGATGGTGTATTAGATTTAAGTGCAAATCTGTTCCGTAGTTTGCTGGTAAATTCATTAAAATTTATGTTACATCATAATGAATTGCTCCATTTCTCGACTTTGTTACATTTATTGTTGGCCTATTATTGTACAGAGTCTTTCAATAGAAGTAGTCATAAAATGGAGGGAAAACAGAGAAGAACATCTTATGATGCTACTTTCAAGTGTAAAGTAATTTTTTATGCTGAAAAAAATGGTAACAGAAAGGCAGGAAGAAGTTCATTGTAGCCGAGAGCAACATTCGCTGGTGGCAGCAACAGAAATTGGCATTATTTGCAACTAAAACCAGGAGGAAAAAATTCCATCCTTGCAAAGAAAGACATCCTGACATTGAAGAAAAAGTTTTGAAATTCGTACATGAAAGGAGGAAGAATGGGCAACCTGTGACTAGTGAAACCATAAGAAATAACTTTTTCTTCTTTGACATATGCCAACTGTCCTGGCAACTAACGCCCTCTATCATACAAGTATGGACACTTTGTGACGGAATTTGCCGAAAATCAAGCTCCATGATTAGTTCGCCAGCATCAACCGTCATTTTGGGCCTGATAACTGTGTGTTGTGTCATATGCTTATATGGAGAACATTTTTAAAATTGATTTTAATTTAGTTAATATGCCTGGGTGTTTTGCATTTGGTTGTACAACTCCAGGACAGAAAAGCATTACGCCACATTGCATTCAAGGTTTAATTTGACATGTAAACTGCATTCAAAATAATTTATGTAATGTAATAAAATAATTGTCAACATGGCTGCAATGCATTTAGCAGTAACTATTACTAAGGATATTATACTTACAAATTATTACTGTATTACAGTATACTCTGCACTTATTCTCGAATACATTTGCCATAGCTTTCAAAAATTAGATGAATGTATTAATTTGTGAAGGCATTTTGAATTTTTTTTACATAAAAATTATTGCCATAGTCATATAGTTGATTTGCAGTGCCACTATTGCAGAAAAAATAATTTAAAAAATGCAGCATGCTACATAACCAAATGCACGTTCATAATTGGAAGAAAAGAAATAGAATATTCAGATCTGTGGATTGTGAACAATTTAAATTTTTGGGCATATCATATAGTTTATTTTATCTCTTGTTTTTACACACCAATTAAAAATACAGGTTTCTGATTGTCAAAGCCATTCTCATTGGACCAAATTAGAGCAGAGAAATGACAAACTACATAAAAACATATCAAAAACATATCAAAGAAACCACAACCACAACACTTTCAGCAAAAAAAGATAAACTTACTTTTAAAAAATTCACATATCATCCATGGGCCACAAAAAAATTTCAGAATATTCTTAAAGATTTTAATATCAGGTTGGCACCGATTAATAGATTTAATGTTCAAAATTTGCTGATAGATAATGTTAATGACAGTATTCCACAAGAAGAAAAATCAGGTATTTACAAAATAAACTGTGCAGAATGTGAAAAAATCTACATAGGGAAAACAAAGAGAAACATTGGCACACGGTTAAAGGAACATTTCAGGAACATAAAGTACAAGCAAATAGAGAAATCAGCAGTAGCATATCATTTTTGGACACAAAATCACGACATAATAAATAAAACAAAATTATTAAAATCAGTACAAGGACCTACGGAATTAGCAACCTGGGAGAAAATCTACATCTACAAATACAAAAACAGCATAATGAACTTCGACATTGTCGGGGATGAAAACATAAACTACAAGTTTATCACACCGCCACCAGAGCAGAATATACATTCCCACAGCTCAACGAATGATCCGACAGTTGAACCTTAGCATGGCTGAAGATGGGAACAAAATGTTCTCGAAACCGGTTCCATACATTTATAAAAAGTAAGTGAAGCTTTAAGAGTGTGTAGTTCAACTAATCATACAATGATATCCATTAATAAACTACATAAAGTTTTTGTTCTAAATTGAATTTGGTAAGAAACCCTCTAAGTCCTATAATTTTTATAATTCATTCTTAACTGACAGGTTAACTGTAGGCCTCATACAGTTTATGTCAACACTGATGTAATAAATGCATTGCAACAAATAATTTAAATAGTGAATAGCAAAATAAAATGAGAAATTCTTATTTTAAGTTTCATGTGTTAAAAGGATGTAATTAATAAGGCCTACATTTAATATTCCAATTTCCCTTTTAACTGAGGACAGCCTTTTCCTCTGCCGGCAAATGATCCATCATTGGCAGGTGAGTTTGGATGTGGTACTATGTGAAAGTGTCATAACTATAACTGCATAGTCTCAAAAGTATGCATTTTCTGTCTGACCTAGGCATTGTAATGCAAAAGGAAGAACATGAGCAGACACAAAAGGTATCATTCAACAGTATAACAAATATTTTAGGAATTAACTGTATGACAATTGAGTAAAATGATAGAAACTTAACACATAGTTTTATGGGAGTTAGAGATGGTTAGGCACAAAATGGAACGTGTCCATACTTGTACAACAAAGGGCTTTACTGGCAACAGCACAAGTGATGGATTTTATCCTGCATGCTCCAAGATGTAAAAATAGTTCACTTAAAAATTCTATGTTCTGATCGTTTTATGAAGCAGACATGCTTATCTCTAAGATACCATACAACAATATGCCAAAATATTTTTTAATGATTTCAAGTTTTAAATTTGGGGTGTGCATTGCATTAAATGGCATTTTAGATTTGCATAAATACTATAAATTTTCCATTAAAAAGATATTTTATTTAATTATGTTAAACATGAACTATTTTATATATACAAATAAGTCAGTATTAGGTGACACTAAAACTGACTCATTTGTATATGTAACAACTTCACTGTTCCTAACTTCTTTTAAGATTACAATTTCATGAACTATTTTACTTGCAAAAACTAAAAAATTCAAGCATAATGAAGATTTGAAACTAGGTAGTTCTTATTGCTATACTTGTGTTTTGCCCAAGGCACCAGAGCACATGGGCTGAGCAAACATATTTCTTGTTTGACATAACTTGAGCATGAATTTAAGGCAACATTAAAATGTGTTTGTAAACTCAAGAGTTAGCAAATGTTTTCAATGTTTTTTGAATTGGTCATGGTTTCTAACTGTTGCTTGTTTTGTTGTCTTAGGGTGTAAAATGAACTTTGAGTCTGTAGTATCTAAAGTTATCCCACATTCCTATATTAAAAATTCTGGAAAATAACTTTAATTCAGGCCTACCAATTAGCATACAGACTCACTAGTTCCTAAGCTACAGCAGAAACACTTTCAGTGTAGTTCTGACTGTTTTATTAAAATCTCTTGTATAGAAGCCAAGGGTAAAACCAATTTGCTTTGTAGAGTGAGGTATCAGCACTGAGAAAGGAAAACCATGAGCTACGTTGTGGCCAGGCTGGAGCTAGTGCTGTAGATCCTTTGGATGAACAGACACAGTGTGTTGCCCAAGAATTGAGGGCTGCAGCATCCACTGCAGAACATTCATTAAGGTAAAGCAATAGTATAGATTGATGTAAAACTATAAAAATAATCATTTAAACAAAGGAATAACTAACTGCTGCAAAGTAACTCACTTGAAGATATGTGTGCAGGCTGGATATCCCTTTGTAAAGTTGTCAGGGCAAGTTGGCCTTAGTACGGCAATGTGTTCCTGACCCTCATAAGATTTGAATATGTTGTGGGAAAGTGGCGAGCTACCTGTATAAGCTCATTATCTGCCTCAGAGCTGAGAAAGTTGATGTTAGATTAGACCTCCCTACCAGTGGTACTAGTAGTTAAGCAGGAGATACAGGAAGGACCTGTGTTGGTACCTTTAATATTGTTGCTGCTAAGTCTAAATATTATTTAGTTCTTAATTAATCCATCTTATATTGCTTTAATTCTGCTGTTAATATAAGTGTTTAACAATTACACTTCATAAATTAAAATATTATGGACCAGTTGTATAAACGTTGCTGGAGATTACTTTTAACTGTAATTTAAAACGTAACTAGAGGTTAGTTATCATTTCTGTGGCATAAAATAACCTCAGACTACGTCAAGTTTGCAATAACCATAACATACATAGGGAGAAATTGCCAAAGAGTATAATAATTCTGTTCTGAAGATTTCTGCATTATAACCCCAAGGTGTAATAATGGGTATGTGTGTGCAGTCTATGGCACCTAAAACTCCAGGCAAGATGCAAATGTTATACAAACCTAGCATTAATTTCTTTACATCACCTTCTTTGGTTGACTTTTAATGAACTGAGGTCTCAGCTGCTATTGCTGTAGTAACTTTATGAAGTTCTACTGGCTGTTCCTTTTTCCACTTTGAATATATCTCCAATAACTATTTGGAAGCTCCCTGCGGCATGGAACCTTAAAGTTAGTAGTATCATGAACATCAAATTCAAAGCATGATTTTGCTTAGTTTGTGATTGTAATCACAAAACATATGTTCCAATTCTTTGATATCTTTTGCGAAGGGAAATTACATTTTGAATTTTTTGTCATTCACTTCTCTCATGAAATACACGAGGAGCATGGTGTAATTCATCATCATATGAGATGTAGAAAATCGGAAATTTATACAGTATACCTCTTGTAAGGTTAGGCTAACATAACCTACAATTGAATGCGACTCTTGTCTATTATGCAGAAATGAAAATAGAAACAAGGAAGAAACTTTATCTACATCTACATGAAATTAAAATTAACATGACTAATTACATCTAACAGTTTTTGTGATTAAAACTACTCTAGATTATGCAGTCTGCTAAGAATTCAAAGTATGAAATCTTATGAAATATTGGGTTTCTAATTCTTCTTACACCAAAAGCTATATTAAAATGTAATATGGAATATTGGTATAGTTTTATGTAAATAAACTTACAATGTTTATGAACTTATACTCTTAAAGCTATTAATGGTGAAGTAGCAATTCTGGTAAAGAAGGGAGCAAATGTTTCTGAAAGATGTACAATTAAACAACCAAGAAAACCATTACAACGTCGATTGTTGTTTTCTTTCTTAGGAGATTGGGCATATCAAATGACATACATTACAATATTTGTTTCACTTTTGAGTAGGTAGTCTTTGTTTCTAACCAATGAAAATGGATTTTTAAGAATACTTTTATCATATATGAGGGTTGGAACTTAAATAGTGGCAATTATTTATTTACAACCGATACAAAAGAGTTACATGTTAGCAACCCTTATTGTCCTTCAATGTAGTCACCAGCGTTGCATATAACCCGTTGCCAGCGATGTGGAAGTCGTAGTATACCTTTAGCAGAGCCTGTTCTCTTGATGGTGCAAATGGAGTGGTCTACTGCCTGTCGAATCTCTGGAACACTTCTGAAGCGAATGCCACAAAGTGGTTCCTTAATCTTCGAAATCAAATCAAAGTCATAAGGACTTAAGTCCGGGGAGTATGGTGGATGGTACAGTACTTCCCAGCCCCATCGACCGAACAAATCAGCCACAGCTTGCGCTGTATGCGCCCGAGCATTGTCGTGCAAAATGATGGGTGGATTCTGCAGAAAGTGTTGCCGCTTCTTTCTCAAAGCTGATCGCGGGCGGTGCTCCAAAAACGAACGGTAATACTCACCATTGACGGTCTGCCGTGAAGGAATGTAATGCGTTAGGATAACACCATCACAGTCGTACGCAAGAATCACCATAATTTCACCGTATTGGGGCTCTGACGAGCTTTCGGCTTTCGTGGTGACCCATACTGACGCCATTCGTTCGATTGGCGTTTCAGTTTTGGCTCATACGATTTGGCCCATGTCTCATCCAGGGTTAGGTTACGGCGTAAGAAAGTCTCTCCTTCGCGCTCCAAGTGCGTCATAGCAGCGTCGTAGCGCAACCATTTCTCCATTTCCGTCAAATTATGCGGAACCCATCGTGATGCAATTTTTCGCATGCCCTGGATGTGAAGCACAATCGTATGCGCTATCCGGTTTCTTGGGCGAGCTCTGGCGTCGATCCCTGTCCAGTAACGCGGCAAGAGCATGCACTTCTTCTTCACTGACGCTCGTAGGACGACCTGCCCGATTAATGTCTGCCACAGTTTGCCGACCATCTTTGAAGGCTTTTACCCAACGTGCCACTGTTCTGTAAGGAAATGCAGATTCCCCGCAAGCCTCTTGAAGACCTTTATGACACTGTCGTGCTATACGACCTGTGGCACATTCAATCTTGATCCAACTCCGTTGTTCCTGTTTCGAAAACATAGTGACAACAGTACGTTAGACCGCTAGCTTACAAGTGACTGTGTTTCTCTCGATGGTGCGCACGCAGGTGATGTGGGAAGGGAGAGTCCATTTGCTCTGAGAAAAGATATGTATGTAAACAACGTGTGCTATCAGCGACAATATTAGATTCCGTTGCATAGCGCTTCCACAGCAGTGTTGCCACTATTTAAGTTCCAACCCTCGTATTATGTATCTATGAGCAAAAATGCATTGTGATAAGAGAAATTTGAAACCTTGTGACTTCCAATTTCTTAAACTGTTTGCATCAAATTAAAAAACAATCATTTAATCATTATCACTGAAACTTGATTACCCAACTGTTGTTCAATTATATTTAAGTCTGAGTAAATTTCTAGACCAGTGTCTTCAAAGCATTCAAATACAACTTTAGTGTGCTATAGGACAAAAATAACTAAGCGCATTTTCATCCATTACCTCTGAAATAACTTTATCTTGTGATTTCAGCCTTTCCCTTAATTTATAGAAATTCATGAACCATGCTGGACACTAGATTTTATCTATGCATTTTGTAGCCTAAATCCTCTAGAAAATGATCTGGGCACACAGTTTAGCTTTTGTTCAATTGCTCCTTTCCATCTTTTCTGAAATCCTTTCCATCTTTTCTGAAAATATCAAAATGTGTTTTTTTGTTGCAAATAACCCATTCTTCATATCTAAAAAAAAATAACAGCAGTCAGTATATAATATACACATGTATATATATTATATATATATATATGTGTGTGTGTGTATATATATATATGACCACTGTATACAATGGGCATTCTAAAAGTTCAGGGCCTGACCAAGAAAACATAAAATTTACTTTTTTTTTTAATAATTATTTTTTAACATAGTCACCTTGTAACTCAATATAGTCCAAAACTTTCAAAACTTTTAAACTTTTTAATACCCTCAGTAAAATAAGATTTGTCAAATGTGAAAAACAAGTATCTGTCTCATCTTCAACATCATTATTTTATGTGAATAATTGTCCACCCAGCCATTTCTTCAAGTTTCCAAACAAAAAGTAACTGCTGGGAGCCAAATCTGGCAAATATGGCAGATGTGGAAGCCATTGGAAGTGAAAGTCATACAGTTTTGCAGCAATAATCACAGATGTGTGTAGCCTTAGTAGCTTCCTTCAATTGGTCCAGTAGTGAAGCATAATACTCCCTGGTGATGGTTCTGCCCTTTTGGAGTAGTCTATGAGCACCACACCATGAAAATCCCAGAAAAACGTAGTCATGCTTTTCCTGCAGATGGAACCATTTTTGCTTTCTTTGGTGCACTTTTACCTGTTGCCATCCACTGTTTGAATTGCTCCTTTTTCTCTGACCTGTAGTGATAAATCCATGTTTCATCTGCTGTTATGATATGTCAGAGAAAGTCACTGAAATTCCATTTAAACAAGTCTAAACACTCTTGTAAAATGTTCATTCAAATGCATTTTTGGTCTATTGGTAACAAACGTGGCACCCATAGAGCTGAAGCTCTCTCATACCCAAAACTTTGTATAAAATGAAATGGACATGGACTACCGAGGTCTTTGCAATGTCAGCCAACTCATGTACCTTCAATCAGCAATCATTGAGTAAGACATTATGAATATTTATCATAATCTCATTGGTCATAACGGTTTTGGGATGCTTTGAACTCTCATCATCTTGAATGATGTGCGACCATGCTTAAATTCATCAGCCCACTTTTTAACCCTGAAAAAGAAGAGGAAGAATCCTGTAATGTTGAATCCAACTCCTTTTGTATAAGAACTTTATTAACCATGTTACCACTTACATTCTTAGAATTTAGAGCATCTAACCTATTATGAAATAATGTCATTATATGTTAATGCATTTATCTTTAAGTGATTTTTCTAAATTTATACCTACCCAGCCTTACTTTTAGAATATCCCCTATCATATCCTCACTAACACCGTGAATGCAAAACGTGCACTAATTACCCCATGCCATTTGTTCCACAGAGAATTGTATTTCTCTAGAGAATTTAAGATTACTTCTTTTGGTTGGTTGCTAGTGGCCATTTGTGATGCTGATGTTTATAATTTCTTCCTAGCTTCCCAATAAAGAGCTTTCACATTATTTTTCATTAGTTTGATGCTATCAAGTTGACTGCATTTCAGTAGATGTTCTTTGTTTAGGAAAGTGGTAGTGGTGTAGTGGTAGTGATAAAGGGGGTATTGAGAGAGTGTGTAGATTCCTGCACTTTTTTGTGCAACCCCATACCATTTATAGCAATTCGAACTCTGTGTTCTTGATGAGGTCCATAGTCTTTGTAATCTTAAAAGAAGTTAGGAACAGTGAAGTTGTTACATATACAAATGAGTCAGTATTAGGTGACACTAAAACTTCACTAACTGATTAATTCTTCAGAACATGTTTCAAGAGCATTTGCTCTCATCTTCAGCTGGAGACTGACTAATTCTAGCAGGTGATGTAGTGGCATCTGGTGGTTCCATTAGATAACGGAACAGGAAGTCCATTGGTGGAATATCAAAATTCATAACTCTGTGTTTATTTTTTAAAATATAAATATTTTCAAATATTGCCAAATCCTTGGGATTGGTGGTAGCTTTTAACAGTTTGGCTTCTCCTACAATGTTATGATCATAAGTCCAAAAGTGATCTGCAACTGCTGATTTATCCACTTGTTTATATCTTAAATTTCTGAAGTTTTCTTTGGTCCTTGTCTCCAAATTTCGTATTGTTTTGCCTATATATATCTGATCACACTCCAAACAATCTATCTGATACACTCCTGACTTCTTGCTGTGTGGAATAATGTCCTTTTTGGTGCTGTTCAGAAGCTTTCCAATACTAAATTTATTTTATGCAGTCAAACATATATCATAATTTTTAAAGATTTTCATGAATGCCCTGTTTGCCCACGGATGATATGTGAATCTTTTAAAAACCACATCCTTTTTTATCATGGAGAGAGTTGTGGTGTTGTTAATATCTTTCTGTCTTTCGAAATGTCTGATCTTCTCATCAACTAAAGAGCAGCTGAATGCATTGTTGAGGGCTGTTTTGATGATATAATGGTATTCTGCTGAATACTATTCTTTGTTGAGTGGGATGTTTACCAATCTATGGACAAGGATGTTTATAATGGCATGTTGGTGTGGTTTAGGGTAAAACTGTTATTCAGTTTCAATTTACATTGAAATTTCAGTTTACATTGGTAAACATCCCACTCAACTGCTTGTACTGGATGTGGTGGTTGGAACCCAAGGTGATTCTGTGGTTCTGGTGGCCTCTGTGCTGAGTTCAAAACAGAACATCAAAATTCATGAAATTTTCATTGTAAAAAATAGACAAAATTTAATGTATTTTGATGTTCCACCCACTTTGAAATCAGCAAGTTCCTTCCTATTTGAAAAAAAAAAAAAAAAACCAGAGGTTAAGCTGCTGAAGGAACTTCACAACCCAAAAGAGCTATCTACTTGGGAAAAATTTTTTATTCTGAAATTATGAATTTTGATGTTCCACCATTGGTGAACTCAGCAAGTTCCTATTTGCACCATCAGAGACTGGCAGAAACACAAAAGCACCTTGGGACAGCCATCACATCCAGTATGAGTAGTCTGTCAACAGCTGATGAGAGTGATTGCCCACAAAACATGACCTTACTTATGTTTCCTCTCCAGTTCTTTTTCCCTTGTTTCTCATTTTGTTTATTTCCATGCATTACATTACCTTTGAGGCTCCATATTTACTTTTACCACCTTCACTTATCTTCTGCCTTTGAAAAAGAACACAAACTGTTCAAAATGTAGCAACATTTGTGTTTACGGAATTTGGGAATCCACACAGTGAAACTTTTGTTAATCTTATTTTGATTTAAAGTTAATCTTATTTTGATTTACTTTAAATCAAAATAAGATTAACATTTGTGTTGCTATTTAAGTAACACAACTTCTGCTTCTGCAGTTCTTGTGAATTTATTACATTGTTCCTAGAGTTCTGTATTTTTATTATGTGTGTATGTATGTGTGCATGCATGAGTGTGTCTCTCTTTCAATTGTTGCTTATTTCTAAGCTTTTTTTGTAATGGGGTGCAAATTTCTGTTACAGGCAACTGATGTCAGGTGTTGGAAACTTGCGTGTTCTTGCATCAACTTTGGAAAACATGCACAGGATTCAGGATCGAACTGGCGACTTCCTTGCAGATCTTGATGATGACAATGATGATGACACGGGACCTGCGCTATAAAATTAAATGTATGCATGAATGTGTGTGACTGACATGTACATAATGGACTGTAATTTTTTGTCTTTTTGTTAAGGCCCATTCTAGTGAAATATTGTGATTTGTTGTGAATATAATAGTCGAATGTAATTAATGTAAAACATTAATTATGTGACAGAAGAAATGGTTTCTTTTTTATGTTTATACCTGACAGGTTCCTTATGAAATATGAAGACCATATCAAAGTAATAAGCTAACAAAATGCCAGATAACATTAATTTGAGTTGGTTTCTTAATATTTATACTTCAGTTACAAGTTTTGTAAATGCACCTGTTTTGGAAACACTTGTTCCCATCATCAGCAGTAGATCAATTGAGGGAAGAGCTCTGTGATAGAAGCAGAAGAAAATTCTCAAAAATATCAAGCAATGAAAGAAACATCAAACAAGTTCCTTCTGCTGCCGTTAGAGACCTTGTATGATCTATAAGTTTCTGATCATGATAGGTAGATGATAGAATAAAATAGATATCATTTCTTAATGTAACCTCTCTTTACTTCAGTGCATTTTTCACATCTCTGAATTAAATTTCAATCTTTTTAAAAAATTGTCTAAAGCTTTATATGAAAAATGTTCCAAAATAGCAACCTTAAATCATTATCGTTTGTGAATCTCCACTGTTGAAGGTCATATTTCAGTTTTGAAAATAGGTAATAATTTCTTGGGGTAAGATCTGGGCTGTAAGTGGATGATTGAGCTCCTGGAAGACATGTATTCACAGCAGCCTTGTGGACTGATGCATTATAGTGCAGCACTTCAGCATAGTACTTCCCAATCTCCTTTGTGTTTCTCCCTTTGAAGTCTATTAGAATTCCTCTGCAGTCCCAAAAAATTGTTGCCATGAGCTTTGTGGACTGTGTGAGCTTGGTCTTTTTACAGGATGCTTCATCCTTCTTCTGCCTTCTGCCGCTCCATTGTTTCTCTTTTTGGAAGAGTCCTAGTTGGGGACCTTAGTTTCATTCCTCAAGACAATAGGTTGGTTAAATTAACAATCAATTCAATAATCTCTTCTGAGTCAAACTGTTTAAATACACTCTTTTTGGCTTTACTTACTGGAGATTTCTCAGGATATGTTTTGTAAACCTTCATCCTTATCCTCGGCTGTTAAATGACAATGAAAATCTCCAGTAAGTGAAGCCAAAAAGTATGTGTGTTCAACCCAGAAGATATTTTTAATGCCTATATCACTATATTAGATTCCAAATTTAATCAATATTGAAATCAAATTGATGTTTCAGTGTTCTTAGTATGTGACATCATACCAGCAATGTCCATTAGCAAAGTGTACAAATTGATGACAGTAAATGATTTGATCAATTTTCCAACATGAAGAAATATGGATGTTCCACATAAAACTGATACACCTTACTGTCTCACTGCCATTCACAAAGGCATTCACTATATTATACTACTTCCTATGTAAATATATACAGATATATTGTGCTGTTGATTGTTTCATTTAAAAATGGGGCAGATAATGTACATTCTTGATACTGCACACCTTACACCTATCTTCTCTGAGTGAAGAGGTTCTTCATATGCAATATGTGCTTTATTCTGTGACCAATATCTGCAATTCTATCAGTTAACATAACCAAACAGATGAAACCTTGGCTTCTGTCATAAAGAAGATCCTAGGGTTCAAGTATGATCAAAGATAAGAGCTAGTTGCAATAGGTAAATTTTGTCTCGTTCTTTCAATTCATGCTCTAAGTTCAATGAAATGCTCAGGATGTAAGCTCTTTAGCGCATGATGGCATGTGTGGGATATATCAATCTGCTGAGATAATCTCCTTATCAATATTTTGGGCTTCTCATTATGTCCATATGAATTCTGGCAAATACTCCGGGGTCTTCACCATTGGATCCATATACCTCTTCACATTCACAATGAATCCTGTAGTCCTCCATTTTTTATACAGATCTTGAATTGTGCTGGTTGTGGGAAGTTTGATACCAGGTTATTTTGCCTGAAACATATGTTTAGTCTCCTGAATGGAGCCTGTTTTCATGTAAAATTTTACAATGTCAATCGGTGTTCAACTAAAAACTGCACCACATTTCTTACAACACTTCCACCATATTCATGACAGGTTACCATGAAACTCAACTGTCAAACTCTTAATAATTATGTAAATGAAGTTCAGTGTAGCCAAATTCTACATATGAATGGATGAGGCACACCAGTTTTATGTGAAATACCTGTATATCACGTCAAATGATGGGAAAGTGATATCAAATCAAGAAAAATGGAGTGACTATATTATATTTTACCAAAAGTGAAGAACAGTAGGCAGGGATTTTGAAGATGATTCAATTTATTTTAGCAATGCCAGACCCAATGGCAATATTGAAAAGTTCTGTTCTCTAATACAAGCACATTGAACCAAGGAAAGAAACAGAATTAACATTAATTCTATGAAAGGATTTCCTTTAGTAAAATTTAATTCCAGACATTTTTACATGCAAACATAAGTGGCCATTTGTATAATAACAAGAAATTGTTAAAAACAAATTAGGTCTAGTGAAAAATATGCTAGATACTACAAAGTGAACAAATGATAAAGTTGGGTTGGAGAGGGGAAAATATCAGCATTTTCTAATTTTAAGGGGTGTACAGCCACACTAGCCTGACCATCACAGGTGGCCAAGATCATTAAGGTGCAGACCCATGAGTGGGAGGCTGGGATTCAAATCCCACCAGGATTGTTCTTCCTGACAGGTTTTTCCAAGTTTTCCTCAATCTTCATAAATGGCAAATGTCGAGGAGGTACACTAACCCTAGGCCTGGAACGTTTCCTTCCTTCAAAAAATCTTTTCCCAATATATAATTTCATCTAATGTATCACCAGTGTCCACCGCCTGTGGTGCCTCAGCTGTAAAAATGGGCATTAAACACCATTTAAAAAAACACAGACCTGTGCAATGGAACATGATGCAGCAACAGTTAGAAAATGTGTGCAGCGATTCCAGTATTTGCTTTTGTATAAAAGATATACTTTTTAAATTAAATAGTGCAAAATCTTCTGCTTACTCTGCCATTGGCTATTTGCAATTGTTTCATAAAGTTAGTTAACAACGGAAGGTTTAATGCTTTGTCCAGAGAACAGAATAACACTATTTGAGTTGTGTCAAGAAGAAACAAAGGTCTTTTGCATTGTTTTATCTGTTGGACATGAGAAGGAATGGGGAAATTAATAGAGAGTATTGTCAAATAAGTGTACTTACGAAGCTGTTGACAATGGAGTGGTATATATATAAACAATGTATACAGTTTTTTTCACACTAACTCCATTCACTTACATAAATTTGGAACATATGTTTCGGGAGCGATCCCTCCCATCTTCAGCCTTTTATAGAGAGTATTGTGTTGTTTGCTGAAGTAGAACACTGTTTTTATGGGAGCCGTTAACAGCTTCTATTACAAGGTGGTTTGATATTCAAGAAAGCAAGTTCAGACTTGCAATCTGCTTTATTTTTTAACATATTTCCCTTGAAGTCCAATATTTCTACGGGTTCATAATTCCCTTGTGAAGTGGGTTTCTTCAAGGCCCTCATAATTCTCATTTACTTCCTATATAAGTTATTCATTTGATTTAAATTTGTGTCCAGTCAGGAAAGTTCTGGGAACAGAAGATCAAGCAAATAGGGTGGATGTGGAAATATATCAGATGTTCTGAGCAATGCAGCTTGAATGCATTGGTACATGTTTTTCTATATATAATTAAAAATAAAATTAACCAACTCAGTTGAGAAGCATGTAGCCTCTGATAACTGCGCACTTTTACTCGTCTGTCAGCCAAACATTTTATGGACAATATTGATTTCTGGCATCAGATATGGAGCTTCATGATGTGCAGTGTCATCGGTGATTTTGTCATACTTGAACACATTAACCCATAGTCAAACAATTTCATAAGACCTGCACATGTTACCGAATGTAGGGAAAATTCTTCCATAAATTCAATTAAAACTGAATGTAGCAATCCACACAGTGAAACTATCATAAAACCTGGTTTAGACTAAAAGTAAAACTACTTCAAAGTCATAGTAACCCATTAAAACTCTCTTGATGTTCCACCCTTAAATTTCCTTTGCAGTTTTTCCTTCAAGATAAAAGAATTGAATTGTTGTTGATTTGTTTTATTTATGAACGCTCTTAACATCTCAGGTCATCAGCGTCCCATTCAATTCAGGGTGTGAAATGGCAAACAAATTTTGCTCAGAGGCCTATTCTTTCAGGCTTGAGGTTCTTTTTCATGCTGTAAATGTACAACACGGGACCCACAGCTTTACTTCCCTTCCAAAGGAAGTCATACTTCGGATTTTTATACCCGAAAAAATACATTGATCCTGGCCAGGTTTGAACCTGCGATCTTGTGTTTAGAAGGCAAGTATAGTTACCACTACACCACCAGGATCAACAGAATTGAATTGCACCACAAATTCCAATCTTATCTATTTTTCATAAATTTCCTTTGCTGTTTTTCCTTCAAGGTAAAAGAATGGAATCACACCATAAATTCCAATCTTATCTATTTTTTACTGGGGTGCGCAGTAATCCCATCTCCATGTTATGCAGCTGGGTAATGCTAAGCGGACTCAGATATGGCAAGTTTTCCAAGATGTAAGAGCTCAAATACATAGAACAGTGGTTTACAACGCTACTATGGAATGCCAGTTGCTTATCATACAGAAAAGGAACATAAAGTAGATATTTTTGTTAATTCTTGAAACTAATATTGACATTGACAATGAAAAGTTTTATTATTTTAAAAACTAAAACATATATTGTCTACATAAACATTGACAAGTGACATACTAGCAGGAGTCAAAAACTCCCTTTTAAGTAAAAAATTACACTGAAAACCATGAACTCCATAGACTATGCTGGAATCACTTGATCAGAAGTATGGTTACAGAATGTAAAATATACAATTTTTGGTATATACAGTCCCCCAAATAACTACCAACTAAATCTTGACAATAGAAGTTAAACAAAATACCGGAATAATAGGAGACAACTCTTAAAAGCTCTTCAAAAACCAATAGAATTGACAGTGTGGGAAAATATATTCATAAATAAAAACAAAGAAAATTTGGTTAATTTTGATCTCCCAAACAATAGTAACCTTATCACAAAGTTCATAAAATCTACGGAGCAACATCTGAATACCACGCAGGGAAGCGGACATTGGGATCATGATGACGATGAAGGAAACCGCCTTTGAAACATGTCCAAGTAAGTGGAACTAAATAAGTGAAATTTGAGTTATTTCCTCAGTAATAGTTTGTTATGTTGTATGAAAATAAATTTAAATTGCAAGCTATTTTCCTTTAGGTTGCAGTACATATGAAGTTATATCTTATAATAATCACATTGTGGAGTAGTATACAATGCAGGAGCAAGTACGAGAAAAGTTTGGTTGAGACTGCACAAATTATGTGGCGTTTTTATTCAGAGAAATGTGTCAAACAAAAGAACAGTTTGAAACAAGCAAGTTAATATATGGATGGAAATAAAAGAAAAAAAATCTGTCCACTTACAGCTAGTCTGTCAAAAACATTTTTGTTGTGTGATTATGTGGCTGTATTCCTGAAAAGTCAATTCACCATTGGTCGCTGAAATTTAGCATTTCATGGAGCACCCCTGAAACAGATTTTAATGAATGATCTGCAAGGTCCCTGTCAAGGTGCAACTGATTCAAGAATTGATGTGCTGGGTGTTCATTGATTTAGTGCTGGAAAATCAATAAATGGATAATGATTTTGCTAAGGAAATCATATTTAGAAATGAGGCACATTTATACTTTAATGGGTATGTAAAAAGCAAAGTTGTTGCAGATCTATCAAGAACAGCCAATGCATGTCCAACCTGTAACAGTTTAATGTTGATGTTGGACCAGTGGAGTGATTGGACCATACTATTATAAGAGGGCCAAATATGCAGCAACTGTCAATGTGTAAGTGATTGCAGGGTGGTATCCAGTTTTTTTTTTTTTTTTGCCTTATTTAGTTCCAGTAAGATGGTACTATTTATCATAATGGCATGCATAACAACTGAATTGCTAGTATAGAAATTTCACAGAGACTGATCTAGCACAACAGCAATCACCTGACACCTTGCACAATTTTTTCTCTGTGAATTCATTAAGTTCAAAGTTATGCTGCAGAAAGAAGATTCCTGAATTGAGAGCAGAAATTATTTAACTTACAAGAATTGACAATTAAGTTCATAGCAGAGAAAAAAACACTGCATTTCCTTTTCTGAACTTATAGGTCATCGGGAACTAAGACAAGTTAAAATTTGGCATTTTCAGGAAATGCACATTTACTGTTAACTATATTAAAGTCACAGGCTTTAATCCTAGATTTGGCAACACGTAATTAACATATAGACTGATAATACTCTCTTAAACAAAATAGAATGTATTAAATTATTTGAACTAGTGTTCTTAGATTTTGACAATGTTTGAAATTTGTGTATACAAGTCTATTGACAGCAATAAACTTATTATTATTTAATAGAAATTGTAATACAATATTTCAGTAAGGAAACTGAGATTCTAAGAGCAAGAACGATTGAAGTTTTTCCCACTGGCTTTAGAAAAAGAGAAATAGAATGTCAAAAAATGTACATGTTATCCTTGGGCTTTTCAAAAATTTAAAAAAAAATTTCAAAGAATTTAACATCACTTTGCCTCCACAGAACGCGTACATTATAAAGAATCTTGTAAAATCCAATTATATTGACAAAATTACCCCAGAAAAGAAACTAAGCATCTATCATATTAACTGTTCAGATTGTAACAAAATATACATAGGGAAAAGGAAAAGAATGTTTCAGGAATATCATGTATAAACAAACAGATTAATCAGCTGTATCCAACCATTTTTGGGAAATGGATCATGAAATAGAAAAGAAATCAAAGTTGTTAAAATTGGCATACTTACTACTGGTATACTGAATCTATGGGAAAAGATCTATGTAAAGAAAATTGAGAATGGATTGGTAAATTTAAAAATTCCAATAAGTTTAATTACACATTTTTGAAATCTCCCGCTGGAAATCATCTGTAAATATCCAGCATGAAATTCAGATCATCTGTCAGTCGACTAGCAGCTCAGAATGTGGACAAGGGGCCCACGAAACATATTCTGCCAATAAACATTAGTAAGTGGAGAAATAAAGAGTATGTAATCAACTTACTAGCATTTAATTTTTATCTATTAATTTTTAAAAAGAAATGCATAGCGGTAAACATGGAGAAAGTCATGGACTTATTAAAAGCCATATGTACAATAACAGGAATCTTCATGAGTATATTCATTTGGGTTGATAAACCTCAGAGTCCAGTAATGTTCACAGTTAAAAATATCAGGAAATTGGAAGGCAGATGAGAGTCCTGCTATTTGATGGAAAAATTATCATTGACCTGTTGTCCCTAACATTTGAAATGATGGATTAACCATTTATCATTCTGATATCTGTAGGTGTTAAGTATAACTAAATTCTAGTGGCTCATATGATTCGTTGGGACCCGAAAAAAGCCTTAAACCTAATTCTTGTAAGCTGATTATGATTGTTCAATCTACTTTCTACTTCAGAGATTAAGGTTTAACAATTAGGAACCTGTTTTCTATATCAAGAAATACAGCTCCAAAAGACCACAGTAGCACCATAAAAATTGAAGGTAAATTCATGTTAAGTATTCTTAGAAGGAATTCACCTGCACCCCCTCAACAAAATGTGTAGGTAGTGCGTAAGTGTCCAGATATTTCAACTTGAAAAAGTGTGAAAATGCTCAAAAAATGGAAAAGTTCAACAAAACTGCACAAAAAATTAAACATTTCAATGAATACTAAAATCAGTTTTTTGCCAAAAGTTCTGAGTTGAAAGAAAGAAGAAATGCTTAGAATTTACAGAAATTCTAGGAATCTCAAGCATCTAGTACAGCAAACTGTCAAAGCTTCCAAAAATGTAACAAACTCAATATAAAGATAAAAAGAAGCTTAAATGTCTTTCAAAATGCAAGATTGCTGCACATTAGGTAATGTGACAGCAGACTGAACAGTAAAACATTCTAGGTGGAACATGCAGTAAAAATGTTCTGGAGTACCATGGTGTTGGCAGATATACAGGAAAAAAGCACAATGGCCATGGATCTAAAAATTATGATATATCCTTTAGGGGTTGTCTTAATGCATAGAAAACTACTGTTAATGGGTTTAGATCTCCGGACTTATTTTTCGTTAGGGAAGTGAATTATAGGTATAGATTAAAAACTGCAAATGTTATGCCAAAAACATTATTTTAACTTACTACTACTAATAATGACAATACAGATAAAGTGGATTAATAATATGTTTAATTTTTTTGTAAGATTATAATCTAAGTAATTTATTAATTCTTATAAATCATACAACGCATAGATGTGCTATGTAATATAGGACACATCAGAAAACATTTAAACACCATTTCAAATAATGTAACATCAAACTTGTGGACTAAAGGGCATTTTCAAATACGCGCCAATTTTCCAAAGTATAGGCTTCACCAGAAAATTGTTATATTTCAATCCAGTCATGAAAGTACGAGCTGAAGCATCAGGATAGAATTTCCCTTGGGTTCGTTGCTATGACAATTGGCTAGGCTAAATTTGGTTATACCAAAGGAATGAGCAATGCCTGCATGTGATTGGCATCGTTACTGGCTCAAAGATTTGTTCGATTATATGCTGTCATGGATATATTTCTGCTGAAATGACTCAATTCCGAATGTCAAATTTCTCAAGTCGTTTAATGCATTTACACTTCCTATATAAATATAGTTCATGTTGCATTTAATTATTAAATACACTCCATACATATAAACCGTTTTTCGGATCGTGATAAATGACTATAAATTTTATAAGCCACATGCACAAGTAGCCGAAGGACATGTTTACAGTTGTCTTGCGCAGTAAAGGAAGCGGATGGAAGAGAAATCGGTCTTTACGCTATTGTCGATATTTTAGCGTGCTCTGTGCGTGTAATCCTTGTTTTTTGCCTGATATGATATCTGCAGCTGACTGAAATTGCATTATGATATGGTCAAGATACATTACAAGGTATGGCTATTTATTTCTTATTTAATATAAGGTTGCCATAACTTCCATGTTTCTTTCTTGCTCGCTATGAATGACAAATTGTGAGATAAAACGAAGCTCGGTGTCTTTACTGAGAAATGGTATATGTGAAAATCTTGATCAATTTACATACGATATATTTAATAACATTCAGCATCTGCAGTTAATTGTGCGGTTCTTTAAGGCTTTCTAGTAAAATGACGTGAGACATCCGTTAGTTCCAATTTGCAAGCGTTTGTTGCAATAATGGAAGCCATAGGTGGCTTTCTTTGATTTTGATAAGGATACTGTTAAAAATAATGAAAAGAGGTGTTTTATGTACAAAAGATGTTAAGGTGCACCAGCAAGCACGCTGGAGTTGAACATTTGTAAGTATAAAAATTAGTGTAGCAAAATAGTTCTACTAAACGTCATTCCAAAATGGCGGCTCATTTTTATGGATTTCACGATCTTTAGCAGCGGAATAGGGATGTAGGTTGCATCACGCAGCAACTTGATTCCACAAATTTAAGGAAAATGGGGGTAATTAAAGCCTGAAAATGATAAATTTCAGTTAGCGCAATTTCTGGAAGCCTTGCACTCTAGCATTGTATAAAGTAGTTCATAGCAATTTCAGTGAACTCAGAAGAGGAATTTTAAAATTGTTGATGTGGTCATTTGCGACTGTTTGATTGTGGATGGTATTAGCCATGTATATTTAGATGATATTTGATTGTATCCAACAATATATGCATTTGAAACATCCTAAGATATTTATTAAAGGTGGATGTTGATTATATTTTAATTTTGGGTAAAACAGTTTCTTTTATTTTTTTTTTGGCGTCCGGTTGCACATATTTTTAATAATGACTCAGTATTAAGCTGTGAAACTTCTGAAGTTGAGACACTAGAAAAATGTAAACCAGTATCTACTTGGTTACACCCTGGTAAGGAAGGTAAGGAAATGCACACACACACAAAAGCATAGAAGAGGAAGCTGATGCATTGTATAGGGGCTCATTTGTATTCTGTAGTATGTTTGCTCTAAAAAAGAAAAGGTCATTGGAAGTATGTAATAGACCAGCAAAGGAGATTTTACCATAATTCCATTAAGTGTAATGGATTATAAAAAAACACATATTAACCATACTTCATACATGCTATGACACTTTTCACAATAATAAATAATGCATTGCTCATTTCTGGACAATGTTTGAGAATAGGTTGCCAAATTAGTTTTTTTGTTTTGTTACCCACTAGGGGGATGTGAATTGCATGTAGAAAACCACTAGAGTGAAAATTCTATTTTCATTATATATCAGAAGTGGATTGAAGCAGAATACCCAGAAAAAATATGTAACCATTGCTGTCATTATTGCAGTGTATAGCTACAAGCTCTTATCAAAACACAAAAACAAGCTGGATGTAAATAAATTGTGAATCACATGGGGCTACTGCTCTTATCCAATATATTCGGTAGCTCTTAAAGGAGCCCTTGATGCCAGGTTGCAGTGAATAACTGCAGATGTCCTGGATGGGTGGTTATAATTATTAATGAAAATGTGCAGTTGTTGCAGGGTGGTAGCTTGCTAGAGTGCATGGAATGTAGGAGTAATTTTATAACTTCTTTAAACCAAAAGATAATTTAGAATGTTTTGTTGAGACAAAAAATATAGTTGACATTGTGGATATGCAAAATAAATAAATAAATTTCTACATAGGAATGCGTTAAGATAATTTACCTGTAACAGAAAGTAAAATACCTGTGAAATAAAGCACTTATTTCTTTCATACCCATGCCAAACTGTGAAGCAGAATATTGCACATTACATAAGATGCCTCAAACAATTTTACAGAATTGTGAGTAAAATTTCAGTGCTCATTTACAGCTGCAGGAAAGTTTATCAGTGTTATTAAATATATGCATAGGATTTCACTGCTATAGTCTTGGATCTTAAACTTTTCTGGGCCTTTTGCTTGAGATCTAATGGGCTATTGATATTTATGGTGATCAGATGTTTCATCCGACACTATGACGGACATCTTCAGATGAATAAAATAAAATGTCTACTTGACACTCAGTGGCTGATTCTGGGAATGAATATGAATTGACCATTAGACCATGGTCAAAAAGCCTGGAAATGTTTAACATCCAGTGTTGTTATTTGGATACTGCATCCAGGAATGTCATTTGCACTTATTTGGAATATCTGCAACACAAATATAAACTCTGATTTGACTCCAGTTTACTCTTACAAACATTGGTGCAACCCTAATACCCTCAGGGTAAAAAAACAAATGAATAAGGCAACCTGGTCTCAAACTTTTATTTCTGATTAATTAATACAATGCCGGTAAATTTCTTTCGCACTTCACTTTATTTAAATTAGAACAAGTTTCTGGAGTCAAGTTCCCATCCTCAGCTGTTGACCTACTGTTTCCTGGTGCTTGTGTTTATTTCTGATATTTTCAATATTGTGT
This sequence comes from Metallyticus violacea, assembly GCA_030762175.1. Taxonomy (NCBI): domain Eukaryota; kingdom Metazoa; phylum Arthropoda; class Insecta; order Mantodea; family Metallyticidae; genus Metallyticus; species Metallyticus violacea. Next base: position 13,012,213 of record CM060842.1, on the reverse strand, counting down.
ATTGTTTTTAGCTGAAAAGTGAATGTTTTCCTATGAGCTACTCCATTGTGCTAATTCATCCAAATAAAGCTTAAGATTTATGCTACTAGATGGTACTACTTATTCTGCCAAATATGCTACAATAGATTAAGCAACTCCAGACATAAAGATTTACCAACTTGCGGGTTCTGTAGTGAATGGAACTTGTTAACTTAAACCTAATGAAGGGGTTACATTTTAACATTATTGGGATGGTATATTTACTTTTATACACTGTCATAAAAATAATATAATTATCTTAATGGCTCAGGTAAACCTCTGCATGATGTAACCTGTTGATTTAGTAATGTTTGAGTTCATTGCTTTTTGTTTCCTAGATCTGCCATAAGGGGGTTTGTGGATTGTATGTAGAGTCAAAACATTTGTTCCTTTTTAAATATATATCGCAGAAGTGAATTTAATACAATAGTAGAAAAGGAAGACTGAGCTAGCACTATAGTGTGTTTTAACAACATAACCATTGATGCCGCAATTATTGGTGGGTACTGCAAATCCTTATAAAAACACACAAGCACCAAAATCATAATCACAAGTGAATAATTGTGGGTCACATGGGACTACTGCTCTTTTGTTACAAATTTGTGGGCTCATCTGCAATAAGATCAATGTAAAAATGCATTTATCACACTTTCCTATATGTTAGGGATACACATTTCACACACTTGACTCACATTTCCAATATTTTCAACACTCCAGAACAATTTGTGCTTTCTTTTTTGATTAAAAGTGCACATTTTAATATGCATATCAATTTTCCTACATGCTACTCCTTTACGCCAATGCATCCAGGTCCAGTTTATGATATCTGCCACTTGATAATGAACAAGAAATATGCCAGGAGTGGCCAATCCAAGCCAAACAATAAGTTTGCAACCCACTTCACTTCATTATAAGAGGCTAAAAGCAGTCCACAGTTGTCACAACACCCATCACAACATCAATGCAAATGCTGTGTAAGTATCTTAAACTTAGGCTTCTTCCTTTCGGAAGTTTTCCTTTATAATTTCATGTATCATTATCCACCATCGTGATGCCCCAGAAATTAAAACTGGTATTAAACATAATTAAAAAATTGAAACCCTGCAGACACTCACTAAGATAGCAGGCTAAGAGAACCTGGGTTGGTTTGGAAATGAAGGAAAAATCGACATTACTACCAGGGATTTAACTCCATGCTATGTAGTTAGGCATCTTCCCACCTGAGCTATACCCTTCATGTTCCTTCCAAGGATTGTAAAATCTGTCTGGGACAAGCAAAAGCAATGTTGGCAGTACTGCAGATCTTTTTAAGTTTTTGAGCAAACCTTAGTACAGGTGAGGCCATAATACACCACCAGTTCCTTGCACTCCCTAGCTGTCAGAACCTAAACTTCTCACTCTAATTTAGGTTTAAATTAGCATATTGAATTATCAGTAACAATTTTAAACTCTTACTTGCTCAAAATTTATGTAATTGAAGCTGGATCCACTTGCTGCCAAATTTTCAAAATGTTAGTATGTTCCACAAAGTATGACCCAAGTGTATTAGTACAAGTCCTTTTTAAAGTATGAAATTATAGCTTTCTGTTTTATTATAGAAAGTAGAATCCTTATAATCTATTAGTAAAAAGTTACAAGATATAATAAAAGCAAGATGGAGGAAGCAGCTCTGCCTTCATTAAATTTATTGGAATTTGAGTTTAATAGAATAATAGGATGGATCATGCATTAAGTTATATCCACTCCTTAGATATAAATTCACGTTTTTTAAAGTAAGGAACTAATTATAATTGGTACAACATTGATATGGTATTTTTTCTCAGAAATAATGCATATCTAAATACATGATGCATTTGTCAAAATTTCAGCATTATCTTCATTTGGAGTTGACTCGTAAATTTTGCATGTGCTTATGCCCAACATCAATTTTAGTAGAGAGATGGCACAAGAATCTAGTTTTCTGTTATGCTTGAACATCTAATTTATTAAACCATTGTCATGTATATTTATATACATTGTTCATTTTGTTGGCACTCACATTTTCCTTACAAGCAAATATTCTAACAATATTGTTAAAAGACACTAAATTATTATTTTGAAACAGAATGAGACAAGAAACTATTTTTATGGCATTTAGTAAGAACCTTAAAAAACAACATAAACTAAGATGCTTTGTTTTATTTTATTTAAGGACACTTAGTAAGAAATTTTGGGTCAAAAAATTGATTTTTGACTTTTATTATAATATGAAAGTACTTAGTTTGCAGATTATGCCTATATATAGTTTTTTTTGGTTTATGGTATTTAAATGAATATTTAAATATGGAGGCCTGGTTGCCATATCCCCTTTTCTACTGCTTTCAGGTTTTGGGTGGAAAAAATAATTTTTGGTTATATGCATAATATGCAACTACATAGTTTGCAAATTATGTCCATATATAGTTTTTGTTTGTTTGTTTGGGGAGTTTAAATTGTTTAAGTGGCAATTTATAATGTGGCCACCATGCTCTTACCCAACACTCCTATCTTTTTGGTATTTGCCGTAACTTGCATTTTTTGAACTTGAGTTGCATTTTTCTTAAAAACTATGTGATTTAGAACTATGAATTCTTTTTACTCTACATAGCTGGTAAAACTTTTAACTTGCTTCATAAAGCTGGTGGAAGCTTTTAGTTTATGCAAGCATAAGAGCTCCAAAAAAAAAAAGATTTGAAATTTGCATAAAATAATGACACTATATGCCAATATTTTCAAAAATTAAACTTTTGCTTTAAATTACATATTATGTAACCAACAATGTTAAGTAGCATGTTTTCAAACTAATTTTAAAATCTGAGGATGCTGATATTAATAGTTTAAGAGGAAAGTGCACCTGAAGCAGCAAAAAGTTGAAGATTAATATTTTTCTCAGATTTATTACAACAATAACAATTAAGAGTAGTCAAAATTAAAAACTAGCTTATAGTTTAGAAGTGAGAACATTTTCATTTGGGTAAGCAGTAAAGTTTTTCAGTAAATTCAACCTGAATTCTGTTGAGGTCTAGCATGAAAATTGCCACTGTGTCTCTACTAAGTGTCCTTAACAACTGGTTATCAGCATCCCATTCAAAAAGGGATGTGAAATGGCTGCTAAATTTTCCTCAGAGGCTTCTTTCAGGCTTGAGGTTCTTTTATATGCTGCAAATCTATAACATAGTACCAGCGGTTTCACTTCTCTTCCGAAGGAAGCCGTACAAGATTTTTATGCTCTAAATAATCCATTGACCCTAGTTGGGTTTGACAGCTACCCTGAGTCTATCAGGCAAGCATCAGAATGGATAAACAAAGATGCTGGGCAGAAATATGCATTTGAAACAGGAAGGGCCAATGTTATTCATAAGCAGTGCTTTAACTGCACAAAATGCTCATTGTACTGAAATATTAAATTATTCTTTCTTTATACATATCCCTCTCATCACCATTATTGCTGTTACTTCACATATTTAGATAATTGTCAAACATTACACTAGTATTTGAAGTTACCAATTTTCCTATACTTTTAGAGAAATCTATACAAATTACAAGAATTGATTAATTCTACTACTACTGTGAAACAAAGCAAAAAATCATTTGTTCACTATAAGTATGGAGTTGTAAAGCACAAGTGTAGCATAAAGCTTTGTGAAACATAATTCTACTAATAACTACAAGTTAAAGGTCTATACACTTGTAATGTATTAGACCATTGTGGAACAAAGCCTTGACAATATTCATTCTTTAAATGTATGTTGGAAAATGAGCTCTTATTTGTTCCTTCCACTCCCAAAAACAATCCCTACACAGGCAAAACAGTTAAAAAATGCATCAGAATTTTGAGTAACACATCAATAGTGCCTAAAGCAGCAATTAGTAACTGAGACTGTCACAAATTAGCCTTGAAACTGTTGAGACCACAGCACCTGATGGTTTATACAATTTGTTATAATATTCAGTGTGTATAACATTCACTTTTATTAGTGAAAGTATTTTTGAGGGCAAAATGCAAATTTTTTTCTAGCTTAAACAAATAGTAAATCTATTACAAGCTAACGAATTTAATATAGTTGAGTCAAATTTGTAACACTTACATCATTTATTATTTAAGAAGGAAAACAAGTTTCAAGAGCTAATTGCTCTTGAAACTTTTCCTGCTTAATTTTGTACATCAGTCTGTTTTATAGAACTACTAGAATTATCTGTATGTCAAATTTAAGTATCTTTTTAAATTTACAAATAATTGATTTTAGTTTTGATTTTAAGTATTGGAAATGATAAACCCCTAATAACATTGCTTCCACATTTCCTTCACAATAGTTGTGTTTTAATAGTTCTTAACTCTGTAAAGAAATTTCCTAAAGTTGTGTGATGTGGCTCCCAATATGGGCTTTAAAACACATTGGTGGTATGGCAAGGAATATTATGAGGAAAGTGCAGTTGCTAAACAAAATGAATCTGATAGTTGTAGATAAGTGTTTTGTTATGATTCTCAGATGTATTTATTACTGATGTTGGGATTTGAATTGTAATGAAGCATAAGTATTTGGATTAACTTTAGGAAACAGCAAGTGTTAGGGTTATTAAGGTAGTGGATTTTTGTAACTCAATTTTGTTATATGCATTAACAAAAAAATACCAATTTTTACTTCTACCTACTTGCATATCAGCAATTGATTTTTTTATAGTAGTGTTTAATTGTTTTTATTAATGCTGAGGCATGCCTTAATGAGCTGCGCCATTTTTTTGTGTTTGCTGTTGATTCACAGACAGACACAATTAGTAATCTTGAGTGGATCCCAGTAACTTTATTTTTGTTTTAATTTAGTTTTAGATCTTTAATTTCATTTTATCAAAATCATGGTTTTTTGTTGTATGTTTTCAAGCTGAAATAGGGTCTAGGAAAAGGCAAGAGATATCTAAAGTAATAAAATGTTGAAGAATTTTGTGTAGTTTTCATTTTTGGGGCTGAGACCAAGGGTTACAAGTGACATAACTGTGATAATGAGAACATGGACCTCAAAGTTTCTAATTAGGAAAAAAACATAAACTGCTTCTGATACATTTACAAGTTCTCTCACTTTGTTGTATTATGCAGAAAATCATAATTTTTTTTAGCAGTAATAGTAGCTATTATAATCAATCACTAATGCAATAATGTGTGTATTTGCTTGTAATCCTGGGCCTGTCAGCGCTCATTTCCGGCATGAAAAGATACATTAAAAATTTGATTTTGGAAGTTAATTTGAAATTAATAAGTTAGCCATACCACATGTAGAAACAAAATAACAGAATTACAACATATTACAAGAATTTGAAATTTGAAACTTAGAAAAACTAAGATTTGTAGGAAATACTCATATATTTTGTACTCTTGTACATTTTGCTCTTCAATCTCTGCATTCCCTGGCATGTCATTGAAGACTTTGCCAAAATATACTTATTACAAAACTATTTGATCAAATGATTATATTATTCTGAATACAAATTTAATTACCATATAAAAACTGCATTAACTGTTTATACCAAAACAAGAGATACAGCTTGTAGCTATGTCGATAAATTTCAACTAGAAAAAAATTGATCTCTGGTCAAACAAATGATGCAATATACATAATTAATAACACCTTAAAAGAAGATTGCCTAAAATATAGTATTCAATACAAATGTGTTGATTTCATAACAGAGTCTCTGAAATGGAAACAAATTGGGTGACACTTTCCTCAATTCTGTTATATTGCAATTAAACACACCTTTATTACTGCCACAGTATTTTCACTAGGTCAAAGCAAGATGCAACAATAGCAATGATAAACTTTCCTGTAGCTGTAGGAATGCTGCCGTTTGGCACCTCTCCACATGGAGTTTGTCTAGTTTTGAATCCTAGACTGCTACTAGCTGAAGCTAAAATATTGGTGTCTTCAGAAAGAGAAACTTTCAGCACTAGGCAAGTAAACATTTTAGTTTAGTTGCTCTGATTGCTAACGAGGACAAAGTGTTTACTATTTAGCAGTATACTATTTCAGCATAATCTGAATCAGCCAAATCTTCTGAATAGTGAAGAAAATCATTCTAAATAAAACAATTGTTAAGGGATTGTGCTTTTTTGAATTGCTATTTTTTGCTTTAATGTTTAGAAGTGTTATACAGCTAAAAACAAGCAAATATTAGTCCTTTCATTGGGAGATTTTTCTGTGTTATGCAGTAAACTAGATTGTTATGCATAAAATAGGTGTATAGCATAGAAAAATAACATTTTGATTCTGCAGTATTGTCTTTTCTGTAGGACTGCTTTAAAGCATTGATGATAATATCGGTTGAATTAAATGCAGATAATGAGTATAATATGAATATTCCAATATTCTTATTTGTATTTAAACAGCTAATATTGCAAGTGTTTGAACCAACAAAGTTGCAAAATTACACTAATATTTTATTGTGAGTAGTGTTTAATATCTCTTTCATAGCTTCAACTTTTAGATAACTGAAGGATTGAGATTATAAACATGATTGTGTTTGTAATTACTGTTAACTTTATTATGGTCTATAATAAAAGCAGTGTCTCAAAGTACACCTCCAGTGCAAAGGCAGATTGATAATTCGAGTAAAAACATATTAAATAAACATTTTTTGCAAAAACATTTTATTTCTGAACATAATCTCCTTTGAGCTCAGTACTTTTCATTCATCAAGATTACAATTTTTTTATTCCCTCAGAAAAAAAATGTTTTTAGAACTGTGCATAATAGTTTTTAACAGGGTATATTACCTCTTTATTTAACTAAAATGACTTGTTTGTCACGTATAATTAAGTAAAAATTGTACTTACGAAGCTGTAGACAATGGAGTGGTAATATATGTTACATTAATGTTTTCAGTTGTTAACACTAACTCCACTTACTTATTTAAAACTTTGGACTAGAGGTCCCTCCCATCATCGGCTGCTGTTGACTGAGTGAACACTCAGTCAACAGCAGCCGATGATGGGAGGGACCTCTCCCGAAACTAGTCCAAAGTTTTAAATAAGTAAGTGGAGTTAGTGTTAACAACTGAAAACATTAATGTAACATAAAATGACTTCCTTCATGCCAATTTTTGAGGTTAGGAAAAAAAAAGTTCTGAGAGCGAATCTGGGGAATAACATGGATGGGGAACAGGACAATGGTAATGGCCAACCATTGTCCTGTTCCAGGGGCACTTTTTGTCCACCAATCTTGGTTGCTTCTGCTTCAACTCACTATGCATATGATCTAATAACATTGTGTAATAACAGCCAATAACTGTCCTATCCTTTTCCAAATAGTCAATCATGTTCATATCCTGAGAGTCCCAAAAAAAGGATTGCTATTACATTTCCTGTTGATAAAAGTTTTAGCTTTTTTCAGTGCACTTTCACCTTTGCCAACCCACTGTTTTGACTGTTCCTTTGTCTCTGGGGTATAGTTTAATTTACAGTCACAAATTTTTGTTAGAAGGCAAATCGAAATATGCTGCCACTTTTCCACACACAATTTGAAATGTGCTTCCTTGAGCATCGTTGGTCTGGAGTCAACAAATGTGGCACCCATCCCTCACTCAGCTTGTCGGTCCTGGTAGTGTAGTGGTAACCATACTTGCCTCTAAACCCAAGATTGCGGGTTCAAATCCGGCCAGGATCGATGGACATTTTCAGGCGTAAAAATCCTAAGTATGGCTTCCTTTGTAAGGAAAGTATAGCCATGGGTCCCATGTTGTGCATTTATGGCACGAAATAGAACTTCAAGCCTGAAAGAGGCCTCTGAGCAAAATTTGTCGGCCGTTTCACGCCCTGAATAGAATAGGACACTGATGACCTGAGCTGTTAAAGAGTGTCTATAAATGAATCAAATCAACAACTCACTCAACTTCATAGGCAGAATTGCATGCAGGATATTGTGTACCTGTTCATGTGAAATTGCTACATCTCGGCAATCTCATGAATGTTAATGCAACAGTTTACTATAACAATACAATGAATTTCCAAACAGTACCTGAACTATTGCTCAAATGTTAATTGCAGGCTCCTTGGCCACATGGTCAAGCACTGCTTTCTCAAAGTTGGGAGTCTTATGGAATTATACTCTGTTTCCTGTATATGTTGAAAATGTCTAGGAAATATGGTATCGACTGGATATCTCCTATGGTGCGGTGCAATGTTTTGAATCCCTTCTGCTGCAAGCAACTCTTTCCCTCACAAGTGGAATAATTTTAAGTGAAAGCCCTGTAAACACATTGCCTGATACAATCTTTCTGTTTCCCTATTGTTTCTATTTGTCTGTAAATATATATCTGCCAGTTCTGCAACTGTATACTTTTCATTCATTCATTCATTCATTCATTCATTCATTCAGAATGATAAATACAGAGTTTGTAGCAGTAAATAACATGTTATTGCTGACTTTAAACTATAGTCCTCCCCCCCCTTTTTTAAATAAAGGTAAAAGAAAGACATAAGGTAACAAAATATATGAAATAATCAAACCTCCACAGACTATAACAGTTAATATTTTATTGTAGCGGTACTTCGATTTGTAAATTTTGACAGGCATTCCTGGAAGCTTATTCATCTCAAATTGATGCTTTTGTCTTTTCACACCTGAATGTTGTAACATCAAGAAAACAGCACATATATGACCAAGTACTCCTGAAAAGTATATATTTTGTAATAATTTGAGCCATTTTAAATAAGTGTATAGGTGTATGAGCAACATTTTAGAATTTGACTTTGAGGACAAAAATTACGGGCCTGCAATTGTGAAACATGACAAAGTTCAAATATACATCAACAAGAAGAGTATAGTAAAAATTCCATTGCAAAAAAACAGGTTAATTTGCTTCTTTTTTTTTTTTTTTTTTTTTTTTTTTTTTTTTTTTGTGTGTGTGTGTGTGTGTGTTATAGTACCAAATGAAAAATATATTAAATCTACCACATTTGATCCCTCAAGTTAGTCTGGTATTGTGATGTCATCAGTTGCATAATTTTGTATGCCACAACTCTTATAGGTTTGAACTTCTTTAAATGTTTATCCCTAGGAACTTTTAAGCGGTTAAGTTAGCTTAACAGGCAAGCAAATGTTTACGTTAATCAAGCATTGTAATTATGATTGTACAAACTCTTAAATAGCGTTGTGGCTTATTAGAAACTGTTACTTCATTCAGATCATCTTCCTGTAAGATCAGTGGTAGTTATGGAGTAAGTAATCGTCCTGCTTGGCATTATAACAGAAAAGTTCCCAATTTTTATATGCATTTGAACATTTAAGGATCTCTCTTTGCAATGACAGTTGATTTATTACCTGTACAGTATGTTTTAAGCTTTTTAAGCTTACTGGAATAAATTTAGATTCAAATAATCAATACAGCAAGGTTTATGTCATTTTTGCAACAGTTTGCAAGCATTATTTTTTGTTGTATCATTTGCTTGTTATAGTTTCTATACTGGTGTGTCCAAGAGACAGTATGTGTTGAATGAAGTGAATAATGAAATTTAACTGTAAAGCAGCCTGGAGAGCAGTCATTTGGTATCTGTCCTTAATTGCAAATGGAACACTTCAGTAATTTGAAACCTCAAAGGATTTAAACACCTGTTCACCAGGATCAACCTGAATAGTTGTATGTATTAACAAAATATGCATGTGCATTTAATTAATTTTACAATTCTTTGAAGATATGTTTGAACCATTTACAGTATCACTTGAGGCACATGTATGAGGGCTATTTTTTTTTTTTTTTCCCCCTCCAATCTCTGATGGGCATGAACTCGAAACAAGAGTGAATAGCAAAATGGGTTTATTGACAAAAATGGAATACATCTATAAGCTATTTTTCAACATAAATACATTAAAGATTGAGACAGTGCACTGGTGCATCAGCTTTCCAATTCTCTGCAAAAAACTTTGCCACCTGGGGGACCTGTTCCACAAAAGCGTGTTAATACATACAAGTATTAGTATAAGCTTGTAAAGTATGGTGGTTAACTTTCTGTTTCACGAAAGAATACAACACTTATAAAGTAGTAGTAAAAAGTTACAAGTAACATCATATGAAGGATGGAGGAGATATGAGATGGGGGAACAACTATTTACCATATGTCACCATACCTTGAATTAAGTTATGTCCACTCCTTAGGAATTTTTTGTACAGAGCAGATTATTGTCATTCCTGCTAAATGTGTCTTGTATTTTTTCTCAGATATAATGATAATTTAAATACTTTATTATGCATTTATTGACATTCAAGCTCAATAATCCACTTTAAGATGACAATCTTATTCGACTATATTTAGGAGCATCAATTTCAGTTGTCAAGAGATGGAAGAAGAATCAAGCTTTCCAATTGCTCTCGGTCATTTATTTTATTGGTTCATTTACCATTTATATTTGTTTGTTTGTTTATATTGCTTTACAACTCATTCTCATTAGCAAAGGGGGGGGGGGGAATTGAATCAAAAGATATTATTTTAAAAGAGAATGAAAAGAAATCTTTTTTGGGGCATGTAACAAGAACCTTAAAATACATTTAACCATGAGGCTGGTCTGAAATATGCATTTGGAATAGGAAACCCAATATTAGTCTTAAGCTGTACTTTAGTTGCACTTAACCTAATTTAGTTTTATCATTTTACACAAATACAAATTTATTCTTTCTTTATAGGTATTCCTATTCATAATTATCACTTTCACTAATACTTAGCACAACTAACTCCCAAAATCATTAAAAAGATGATAAATTTTGTACTAGCATTTGTAGGTAGCAATATTTCCATATTTGTAGAGAAATTTCAGTGCCCAACTAATACTAATACTTCTGTAGAACAGAACAATGAAAAATCACTTGTAAGTATGGAGTTGTAAACTACAAGTGTAGCAGAAACCTTTGTGGAACAGAATTTTACTACTTGTAACTACAAGCTACAAGTCCATGTACTTGTAATGTATTAGAACATACTTTTGTGAAACAAGGCCCTGTGTGTTAAGCCAGGTCAGCATGAAGTCCCGAAGGTTGTAATGAAAGCAATATCCTCCCAACCATTTCTTTGATTTCTTCATTATTGAAACGAATCCACGTTACCTGTCACAAATGTTAAAACGGTTCTTTGTTCATGTAATGCAGAAGAAACTTAAAGGCTAATGCTATTTGCTGCTCTTTGTTGTTCTCATTCAGTGCAGAAATTTTACATTATCCAAGATGATTTGTAACAATGTTGTACAGGTTTTACCTTGAATTTCTGGAAATTACTGGAACAGCTCATATTGAACCATTGCTTCTCATGAACCACTTGATCCACCTCCTTCACAAGTTCATTTTTCACCACAGCCTTGTGTCCCTGACCACTTTTATCGTGAACATTTGTTTGACCATCTGTAAATTTCTTGTACCATGCCGTCACTCATAACATTTTGAATGTACACATGCTCATTCTGCAGTTAACTTTTGTGCATTATGCCCCTCTGCCTGTAGAAATCGAATAACACTAGGCAACTCACCCTTGGTGGGAGAGTCAGTTGTAACTGATAGTGCCTGTAACCAAGCTTTCAACTGATGAGTTAACCTTGCAATGATGGTGGTAATGGCAGGGAGGGAAGCCAATTATACTGTGTGATAGCCTGCCTCCTATTGCTTCACGGGCCACCATTGAAAGTTGAAAATAAATAGCCCTCATATTTAGTTTATTTGCTACAAAAGTTAACAAAAGTGGATATTTTTTCGCTTTGTATTGTCGCAGTCTAACTGACTTTCTTACAGAGCATAAAGTGACAAGACAACTTCAATGTTGAAATCATTGTAAATGATAAACTATATTTAGAAGATTAATCACATTAATGTACTCCTAATTGACAAATTTTTGAAACAATATTCAGCAGCAGAGAAACTTAGTATGATTATTTATACCCAGATTTTAATTTTTTTTTAAATTTTATTTATTTTTCGTGCAAGTTCTTGATCCTCAATTACAGGTTCTATTTTGCAACATAATAGCTAATGTATTTTCAAAACATGTCCAAACACAGCCGTAGCTTTCATAAAATATGTACTTGGACAGCTGTTGGTGGTATTAAGAATTCTTGCTTTTGGTCCTGGTAAATGCATGTTCAATGTAATACTGAAAGAATATTTACTTCAATTCTGGATAAATTCTCTTAATCAGTTCATTTAAATAACATAATTTATAGATTCCTGTAATAATTAGTGTGGCCAGAGTCTTGTACACTTTAAGAAAATGCCTTTCTTGCCCATGTTTATAACAATATTGGCAAAACTCCCATCTTTATCATTCCAGAAGATAGTACTCATTCTAATAAATTGCAAACCAAATAGTAATAATTGACTTATAAACACCAAACTTCCTAGTTGCTTACTATAATTATCTGGGCTCCTCACACCTAAGCTTGCTGATTATTGGTTAAGTAGGTCATTCTTATCAACTTAGATATTATTAAATCAGGTTATAAAATAAGGGACAAACCTTAATAACCTCACCGAGTTTGGAATCCATTGTTATACTTTCAACTAAACAGTAACACACTGCCACAAGACACCTAGTAATTCTCCAGCATTGTCACCATTACTATCATCATAAAAGATTAAGCAGAAACTATAAATAATGAATAAATGATTTATTCTCACTTTAACATTCAATCTCTGTTAGCAATAAACATATGGAAAAATATTCCAAAAACATATTTTTCAGAGTGAACTCTGATCTTCCACATTTCTCATACATATGTAAATATAACAGAAACATTTGGATGATGGTAATCTCAGTTCTAAGGAAAAAAGAGGTGAAGGCTCGCCATAGTATATCTGCTTATCCATATTTTTCATCTTAATTTTTCTCCATTTTCCTTGTACCTTCACTAAATTATTGGTAATTAAAAATAGATATCCAGAATGATGCAATAAACTTATCCCATATTTGCGAGAGAATGAGTGTGAAAAGAATACAACAGCAATATCAGCAAATGCTTGAATTTGCTTGTAATAAAATCGTGGCATACTGAGAGTGCAGAATGTTCTTCTGAGAAATTGGTGCTCATGTTAGATGAAATGCATCCTCATTGAAATAAAAATGGCACTGGCTGCTAAACTTTCATCGACCATGACGCACCTTTAAAGATCTCTCTGTTCTTAACCCATAAGATTTAACAGAAAGTTTAAAATTCTAAATTTGCTAAGCTCATCACTGGTTTACAAAATTTAAAGATAACTGCAATTTTTTTCAATGTTTGTCTTATTACAATGTATCTTTGCACAATAGTAATAATCATTAAAATAATATTAGGTCCAAAAAAAGTGTGTAAAACAAAACATATATACTAACAGTATATGAAGGCACAACATTGCTCATTAATTTTAATCAAGTTGGCACAAAAGAGATGATTTATTAGCAATCTTGCAAAATGAATTGATGGAAATCATCTATGAAAAGAAATCATGGATGGAGGTCATGGGGAGGTATAAGGCTTTGTAGCATTATATAAAGTGAACAAGTAGACACTAAAAGTAAATAAATAATAGCAGTAATATATGCCTAAGACTAAAATCAAATTACACCAATAGTGAAATAATTTTGAATATTATTAATGCTGCAGTAAATAAGTGTTTCCATGTGTCCATAATATACAAATATCAACAGTAGGAAACAACAGTGAAACAGTATACCAACTTCATGTATAGTTGTCAAGTAATAACTTATAGTAGCCAACTATATCCATAATTTACATAATTTCCCATGAGAAATGGGGGCAATTTTTTATATTGTATGTTTGTTTTGTAGTTTTGCACTAGGAAAGTTTATGCATCAAACAGAAATAGATGCTAATGCAATAGAAAATACATTTTAGTCATAACCTTTGCCATCAGGGACTTAATAATTAATGGAACTATCTTTGTGGTGTGATTGTGCTTGATAAGTACTGTGTGATCAGTTTTGTTTTCCCCTGGAATGTTTTGCCTGTGGGCGGGCCACCACTGCTTAACCAGTTACCTGGCCTACTAGGTCTCGGAAATTAGCAGGAGGTAAAACAATAAAACAAACCAACCATTCAAAATACACAAACAAATTTAAGAGGCTCATTACTTACCAAATTATAAAATGAGATGTTGAAACTACACACTTTCATTCTGTACACATTTTTGGTATCATTTTAGGAAATAATAATATCTCTCTAGTTCATTTTGAGAAATCAGGAAAATTTCCTGAATATTATCTTTGAATTCTTGTATGGAGTGCAGGTTCCTCTTATACACACATTTTTTAATTTACCCCTGAGATGATAATTGTAGGCTGTTAAACTGGGGGACCACTAGTAACTCTGTCTTATGAAAACACATTTGAATTGCTCTCATATTGTGAGCAGTGGCAGAGTCCTGTTGAGAAAATACATGATCGTGTTCCCTATCAGTTAATTTTCTGAAAAAAGGTGTTAAGTATGGTATTCACATAAGCAATAGAATAAACTCTATACTCAAATAATTTGGTCTTATTACTCTTTCACCACTGAGTTAACACATGAATTTTATGTAAAGACAAGCTCTGCTGTTGTAAACAAATGAGGGATATTACACTTTGTGAATACTGTTGAATTAAGTGAACAACAAAATACATCCTCGGGAACACTGTGCTACGATTGCTACAGACAGCAAGGTCAACAAGCAAGCTAGGTAGCTAGCTTGCTACCCCCTTCATGACATGGCAAATGAGTGGGGGCTTGCTTGTGGAAAAGCCCTGTGCCAAGAGAAAAGCATCATTGATCACACTGTATTTATGAACATATCTTGGTAGCAGAAGAAATACTCCACAAATGGCTAATATGTATATGTACACCCTAAGTCAAAAATAATGTTAGCAGACTTTCAAAGTGTTAATTTGTTGTAAGTTCTGCTCAGTTTTGTGCTCAATTCACACTGGCATGTCTTTATGCATGAATCTTACACCGTTATTCTCATTCTGTCATCAGTCGAAGTTCTCTTGGAAGGCTATGCAAGCATCTTGCAATGAAAATTACAGAAGTTAGAATCTTTCCCATGCATGAATTTTGTTATTTTTTTATGATTAAAAAGTAATGTTTAGTACACTACAGTATAATTTTCAATTTGAAATAAGGCATTTGTGCCCACAAAAAATAATCTTGTTTTTAAAATAAATGGAAAATTAATAAATATTCTTAAATGAAAAACTGAAAAGAAAATATAAATTAGCATGATTATGGATGTGTAAACAACCAGCTTCTATTGCTGCCCTCTTTTTCGGGTATTAATGAAGTCAGAGGCCTAGACAAATTTTAACAGTAGGAAGATACTTTCCCCCAAGCATCCTTTGTTGGTCTCACAGACCTCTTTTGTTCTTTGCTATTTAAATGCATCACTTTATTCATCTCTGCCTATGCTGTTTCAACAGAATTCAAATTTGGTGAGCAAGGAGGCCAATTAGCTGTGATATTTTCCTCTGCGAGAACCAGTTTAAAACCTGTTTACACATGTGAATAGGACGATTATCTGTTGGAACTCAATAATTCTATCAGGATATCCCATCTTCACAGAAGGAGCTATGTGTTAGAGAATGTTTCTCTAAGGGTGGTTAAGTGCACGAAGCCACCACAACAGACCCAGACCATCCCATAATATCCAGTCCCTGCATGACACAATTATTTTCCCCCCATTTGTAAATGAAAATGTCACTTCGCCTCTGTGAGTATAACCATATTCAGTTACGGTTGGCAGTTCTTTTCTGCAGAAGCTAGGTGAAGTAATCTGTGATGTCTTTTAAAATGCTTCTTGGCAGCAGGTTGAGCAAAGAGCTCTGTCGCTTTCAAACGATATGGAATTGTACGATCTGATGTTGGGAAACGAGAATTACGTATAATTGCAGAGATATATTGGAAGGAATTGCAGTCTGCAGAGTAGCATCCTATTGAAAAATGAACAAATGTTTTTGTGTAGAACAATGATGACATTGAACAATATCTTCCTAGTGGTCTTAGATATACTGACCGCAAGCATCTTGGAACTTGACCCAAAGAAGCCTGCAATGTTTACTAATGCAAGGAGTTATCACTTGATGCTTCAACTTTATATGTGTATACTCATGCATAGTGAAACTCAGTAAGAATAACAAAGAGCTCAAGACTGTTTTAATCTAATATTCAGTAAGATGCGAACACACAAGCATGCCAGCACCAGTGAAAACCAAAGAAGTGGGGTAATAGTAGAAGTGAAGTTTTTACATATTTTATATTAAGGTAATTTATATTTTCATTTTAGTTTTCCATAGTAGAATATTTATTCATGTGACATTTATTTTGAAAACGAAGATGACTTAGTTCAACAGAATCATACAATGATATCAATTAAAGATGACTAATTTAAGTTTTTGTATTTTAACATAAATGCCTTTAATAATTCAAAAGTTCTGATATACAGAGTGCTGCAAAAACAATAAGCGGATTTTAGAGGAAAAAATATTTTAATTTATAATAAATATATATGTTTCTATTACATTATCTTGAAGTACAGTTCTTGGAGATTGGAGAACACTTTTCATTTGTAAGATTGGCCTCATGCTTCAATTCATAAAGCAACAGGCATGGACTCCATTGCACTGATGCCTATACTCGGTCAATGTTTCATTCTGTGCATACAGAATGAGGTCACCGTGGTGATTTGTTTCTAAGGGTACCATCTTGATTTCATTGTTGACCCAATGATGAATTCTTAGATGGCGATTCACTTCCCGTCGAAATGCTTTTGGGTTTCTGTGATGGAACTTGTTCTGATGTGCTTCATGACAAGCTAACACATTGGAGAGAATCTAAAATGGTGAACACATTTCCAGATCGACTCTACTATCCTGTCACATATTAGCAACAAAAAACCTGCCAGATTCAAAATAGCTTTTAATTCAAACTTGGCTATTGTTTCTGCTGCACCTTGTATCTTGTCTATTACAAAGGAATATTATTGGCATTTATTAAACATTAATTTTACTTGCAAAATTAGCAAATAAAAATATTCAAGTATAATAAATATTCAAACCTATGTAGTTCTTATTACTAGATAACATGCTTTTGTCTGCTCTGTCGTCAGAGCACAGTCTGAATGAATGCATTTCCTGTTTATGGCACAACTTGAACATGAACTGAAGTGTTCATTAAAATGTGTAACGTGAACTCAGCATTTAGTGAATGCCTGCGATGTTATCCAATGTTTTATTTCTCCCCCCCCCCATGTTTTAGTGTTTATAATGTTCTTAAAGTGCAATTGAATGGATTAAGATTAAATAATGCTATCACCCTTGTTTTAATAACATTTGATTGTAGACTAGTATTTATAGGATTTTAATTACACTGGGTAGGAAATCCATGATGAATGTAATGAATTATTTTGATGTAAGAGTTCCTGTTATTATGCAAATGACATTTAGTATCTTGTAGGGTGCAGAAAAGCCATAATAGAAGCAAATTATTCACACATTATGCACTTTGTATTCAATGCTTTCATCATTATGATTGGAACCACATTGTGCCTTTCAATTTAAGGGAACACGGGTTGTATTGCTGACATTGTATCATTAACAACCATAAAGTCAATGAAAAGTTAGACTAAACACTGTTAAACTAAACTCTTCTGTAACTGTAGGTAGACTGTTATTCGACACCTCTCCACATGATATTTCTCTACTGTTAAATTCTGGACTGGAATTGACTGAAACTATATTATTATTATTGGTGCAATCAAACGGGGTTCTCGATCACTATGCAAGTAAACATTTGATGGCACTCGAAAGGATCTCTAGTTGTTAATGAGAAACAATGGATACTATATGTGCTCTTGAATTTACAGATGAATGGTCCAAGGTGCTCTAAACACTGTGACCAGGATTACAGTGCAGTGGGTTGCAAAGGTTCAAATCCTGCACTCTTGGGTCTAAATTATGGAAGGAGACGGTTTTTATACAGGATCTTTACAAAAGAATGGTGGGGTTTTGTAAGTGAATAAAATGGTCATTTCCTTATATAAATGTAATTTGCGCCATTAGGAAGAGTAGCTAACTTTGAGATGTATTAATCATAGTCCTTCAATGTGTGCATCCTTGGTCACATGGCATTCGACCTATAATCTAATTTTTTTAATAGTGTTTAAGGCCCATTTTAACTACTGGATCCTCACGGCAATGGATGCTGATGGTACATGAAATGAAATGATAAACTGGAAAAGGATTTTTTTTTAAATTTATTTAAAGGAAGGAAGTGTTCCAGGCCTAAGTTTAGCTACCTCCATGGCATTTGCTATTTGTGAGGACTGAGGAAAATCTGAAAAAAACTTTCCGGGAGGACGGTTCTGGTGGGAATCGAACCCCAAACCTCCGCACCTTAACGACCTCGGCCACCTGGTCATGCCTGTGTTGAAACACATTTTAAAAAAGTCTGATAACAGAAGATTTACTTCTGTATACCATTTAATAACTAATATTATTGGGGCATACCATTGATGTACCATATTGAAAAAGGTGGCAAATCTTATTGTATATGACATTATTTCTGTGGTCCCTCTAATGAGCATAAACTCTCAATAATGCATTGCAAATTTGAACAGCTGCTGTTATTAATGGTGCAAGATTGCTCCGTATAAGGTAAGAAATAACAATTTTATTTGCCCACAAAGACCCTGTATAATAAATGGTGAAAAGCATGCATCATTGTTGATGGAACTTATTCCATTGTTTTGCATCTTTATCATAAAAAAATCATTAAACTGTTTATTTTAAATATTACCTTGAACCATGTTACTCATAATTTATTATTTGAAATAAACCATAAGATATTACAAAAGTGAAAGATGTATAGTCTCTGTGTATTCATGCTAAAACACCTTAATATATTTACAGTACTGAATATGTTGAGCGTAGACTTATTTAATTGTGGAAGTAAATGAACCACAGATTAAACTTAACAAAACTTAATCTTTATTTGCAGAATTCAGGGATCTACACCTAAAAGTTCTGTTTTGTCAGCATTTTTGTTTTCTTTGCCTCTCTTTTTTTGTGAGATAAACATGCGTAATAGGTAGCTAAACTTGATAAAGCACATTACAATTTATAAATATAACAGTGCACTCTTGTACACACAGTACCTTTGACTTCATAAAAAATGCCACATTATTAGAGGAGTACAAATAATAATACAGCTACTATAATTTGAACATGTTCCTTTGCATGTATTAAAACTATTACGCCTATAGTGGAGAGTGAGTTCTAAGCTAAAGCATGCTATTTAGATTGAAGAAGAAGACAAATGAGCTGCAGTGGGGACACCTTCCCCCTCCAACCTCCTCCTCCAAATGCGGCATGATTATTCTTATCTCCATGTTAACTAAGCTGTGACTACATTATGACTGGGTCTTATATTGTCTGTTTTTCTTTTTAATATTATGTAGTATTTTTTTTTCTTCCTTTGAGGATTCCTTTCTTCAATATTGCGTGTCGGTACGGTGCCAACCAGCCTTAGAGAGTTTGTTTTATATGTTTCTGTTCACAAGGTTGCTGTGAGTCATAAGGAGAGGTCTTCAAGTATGCCTCGTTCAAGGAGGAGGAACCATTCTCATAGTAGGTCTCGATCACATTCATCGTCGTATGGCCGAGATGTGAAGCGGAGGCGTTTGGATTCATATGACAGCCCATATCATAGGGGGTCTTTCAGCAGCGAGAGGGCGCAGCGGTATCGGCAGCATGAGAGGGGTACCAGCGCTGAGCGTCGCTACAAGCGTAGTCACCGCCGCTCCCCGACATCTAATGCATACCGGCGTCAGCACCGGCATCGACACCACAGCAGGCACATGGGTGAGCATTCCCACCGTACCCGTCCCGAGTACAGTCGTCGCTCCCATTCCCGTTCGTCCAGTCGTGCCCCTTCAGTTGAGGATGATGACGATGGTCATTTGATTTATCGCAACGGTGACGTGCTTAAAGATCGGTATAAGATTCTTGCCACTCTAGGAGAGGGAACTTTTGGGAAGGTAGTAAAAGTGAAAGACCTGCACACCGGCCATGTCATGGCTCTAAAGATTATCAAGAATGTAGAAAAATACAGAGAGGCAGCCAAACTAGAGATAAATGTGCTAGAGAAGCTTTCTGAGAAAGACCCAGACTCTAGACATCTCTGTGTAAAGATGCTGGACTGGTTCAATTTTCATGGGCACATGTGCATAGCATTTGAAATGCTAGGCCTAAGCGTTTTTGATTTCTTGAAGGATAATAACTACCAGCCTTATCCTTTGGATACTGTGCGTCACATTTCATATCAGTTGTGCTACTCTGTAAAGTTTCTGCATGACAACAAGCTGACACACACAGATCTAAAGCCTGAAAACATTCTTTTTGTGGATTCAGACTTTGATATTGCTTACAATAGTAAAAAGAAACGTGATGTGAGGCGAGTGAAAAGGACAGATATACGTTTGATTGATTTTGGTAGTGCTACATTTGACCATGAGCACCACAGCACCATTGTTTCCACAAGGCATTACCGAGCACCAGAAGTAATTCTGGAGTTGGGTTGGTCACAACAATGTGATGTCTGGTCCATTGGCTGTATTATATTTGAGCTCTATCTTGGAATTACGCTATTCCAGACACATGATAACAGAGAACACCTTGCCATGATGGAACGAATCCTTGGGCCAATTCCATATCGAATGGCAAAGAAAAGTAAGACTAAATACTTTTACCATGGAAGGCTGGATTGGGATGAGAAAAGTTCTGCTGGACGGTATGTCCGCGAGAACTGTAAACCCCTTCATCGTTATCAGAATGCTGATGATGACGATCATTGCCAATTATTTGATCTAATAACGCGAATGTTAGACTACGATCCAAACACACGAATAACTTTAGAAGAGGCATTGCAGCATCCATTTTTTGACAAAATACCTCAGCATCAACATTTAGTACAGCACCAACGTTTGGGCTCAAGAGGAAAAAGTTCCGGTGAAGACGGAAGGGAACGAAGTCACTCTTTATCGTTATGATAGTGGTGCTGCCTCATGCATTGAGGGAAACTTGGAGAGAGTGGACTATTTTGCAAACAATGTGGCTATTGAACCATTTGAAGTGATGGCTTATTTAGGATTGATACCTAAATTGGGATGTTTAGTGCCACAAATTTTGTTTTGTAACAGTGCTTCTTAATTATACTTGTGTTCTGTTACTTATGTGTGAGCAACAGGAGGGATTTATGCCTTACTGGAGGATGTGATAAGCAGTTTTACTCTCTTTAGAATTCAAAATAAAAAAGAAAAGATATGTTGCATAGCTTTGTTTGTCATTGTTGCCCATTTACCACTCCTCTTTTCATCTAGGTACCTTCTAGCACCATAAGCAAATTGTAAACACTTAACCAACACAAACTATCTTAGAATCTTAAATAATAGTAATGTATATGATTATCACTACTGTTTAAAAGTATTCATTTTCACTTAAAAGAAATTTAATCATCATAGAACAAATAAATATTGATAGAGGTATCATGACCTATGGTCATTTTTTGGGGCAGCGGCTGTCCTTTATATGAATACATTTTTAGTACAGTGTCTAGGTGTCTGTTTTTAAACCAAATTGCTGTATAAAATTCATTTAGGTAGTAATTGAAGCCAAGGAGTGTTGCTTCTGTTTATACGTTGCAGTACCATTTCTAAAAATGTTGAGAGTGTAAGACCAGCTAATTTGTATTTAAAAATGGACATCAGATTTTAACCTAAAACATATGGAGGAGGAGGAAGATAAGGAGGAAGGTGTAATGGGGCAGGCTCCATTATTGGTGATAAAAGTGCTGTTGACCTAAAGTTTTGACATTCATAAAATGGAAGAATAAGCTTAAGCAAGCATCATTTTGGAGAAGAGTTGTTTTCGTACATCTGGAATTAAAGAAGAAAGTAAGGAATATGACCCATCAAGGATATTATTTGCAGTGCTACTGATAAAGTTGTGTTCCATGATTTAGTATATTATCTTCTTTAACCACAGTTGGAATACATAGTTATTTCTAAATATAATTTAAGAGTTTTGCTGCCTTGTATATGTATTTTCTAATTTTCAGCATATGCTGCACCAATCTTGTTTATGAAGTGCTTGCTGTAAGGCAGTACATATAATATGTTTCAGGTTTCTGTGACATAAAGTTCCAAGTATATACAGCCTGTTTTAAAAGTTATTTGCATATTTTTGGTGTACTACACAAGCTACATAGGTTGGTTATTAACTGACTGATGAATTGCATAAACTAATGGAATAAAACTATGTGTAAATAAGGAATTTGTTAATATATTTCTAATTAAATGAACAGCATATTGTTTTTGTCAAGTAGGAAGTGCTTGTAGTTCTGATTGTCACAGAAACCAAAATATGTTTGTGTGTTTATTATAAGCATAAAGTTTCCTTAACATATGGATGACTGCATTTGAATATTGACTGAAAAAAATGCTATGCTAAGATTCTTGATTCATATAAATCTGTTTATACATAATGTAAATTATTTATGTTTGAAACGTTTGTTCAGTTCTGTGTAGTGCAATTAAGACATTTGACATAATTACATTGTGTAATATATTGGGAATACCTTGTAAACATTTTCGTCATCCCTTGTTAATGAAAACTTCTACATGCTTCTTTTGTTTAGAACCTTGTAAAGTTTTGCAACTGGTTATGTGTTAAAACAAAATTTTAACTATAAGGTAGATCGTGAGTGTTTTATTTAAAATGCAGAAACTGTAGTTTCAAAAGATATGGAGTCTTCCAGACAGGGCATTTAAAGTGAGGTACTGGTAAACTTTGAGAAACAAAACTTCAGCAGTAACCTGGCGTGCATGTGGTAATGTGGCATAATAAAATATTGTAATACTGCAGTTAAGTAAGTTTATATGTTGTACATAAAGAATCAGTATGTGGGCTGATTGTCTCAAGTTGAATTAATTGTTGCCTGAACTTGAAGTGTCAAGTCAGAACTATTGTAACAAGGTAAACTTTAATTTTTTGCACAATACATTTATCCCCAAATTAAATATTCTAGACGCTTTAAATATTAGATGTTCTTTTGATATATTTCCCAAATTCCTTGTCTTGTCATCCCATTACACTGTCTGAAAGAGTTTTCAGTGCTTTTTTGGGAAGAAAGAAGATTTGTGCTGCATATGATGAAGGTAGTAAACAGAAGATGTGAAGAGATTGCAGCACAGTTTCTCCTTAATTATGTTTTTGGGCACTGCCAGAATTTTCTCCAGCATGTCAATGTGCACTTGGAATGCAACCGCAAGTTTTTATGAGTTTCAAATAATTATACTTGTGCAAATTCAAATTTGACATAATTTAAACTTTTTAATCTTAGCTTAATGAGACTCTTGCAGGTGCATATGCATTTGTAATATTTTCCAAATGGGAGATGATTTGAGATATGAGCTGTATTGCCCAATAAGTTTCGTGCAGTGTTGCCGCGCTGTACTCTGTCGGAGAGAAGACTTGAGATTTCAAAGCAATATTATGACTTCAAAAATTTTAATTTCACTGTAGATAAGCATGTTCATACCTGATTATGCAAGTAGAAACTGCACATTTTTAGCTGCAGTATTTTTCACGTCAATCATTTAAATGTTTCCTTGCATTAGTATTATATTAACAGGTTTTGTGATTCACCATGTAATGGAATTATTAAAACCACATATGTTTTATGTTCACACTTGCTTCATCAGTGTGTTTTCTACCACATACAATGCCTTATAATTTAACAGCAAAAGTTAAGGTCCTAAAAAGTGCTATTTTAGGTGCCTTATCTGCTGTATTTGGGCTGTATAAAATAAAAAATAGGCAGCTGTGTTTTTTTTTAAATAACTAAAATCATTTATACACATAATCATATAAATATGAGATTTAAAGAGAGACTAACAGAGGTGACTACTATATCAATTATTCCATAATTATCACAGATTTTCTCCCACTATTATGAAACAGAAAAGCAAAATTGTGAAAAATATTTTTGTAAAGAGAAAAGTGCATTCTGGCAACTAAGTGAACAAAGTTTTCACTTCCATCTAGTGTTTCAACAGTTATGATTGCAGCAGAAAATCTGGTGGAGAAACTTGCAACTTCTTAGTAAGCTATAATTAATTTCTGTTTCAGTTTATTTTCATTTCCTGTTTGGTGTTATAACTTCCAGAGTGGCTATGATTTTATATATTTCAATTTCAATTAATTGGTTTTGTAAAAGTATGTTAGTACTAAATTTCTTCTTGGCAGTGTTACAAAAATAGAGACTGTTACCAAAGGAATGGACATGTTAACTTCATGTTTAGATCTGAATTTTAATAGGGGCTGAGGGTCACTTTCTGAGAATTACAGAAAGTAATCTGGTACATCTGGACTAAACATATTTCTCAATAGGCACAAAAACTACACATTTCCATAGTTTGCTTCACAGTAAATAATAGATACTTTTTCTAAATTGTTCATAGAGAGGTTATTGTATTTGTCACTCAGAATTAACTAGTACGTGTAAAGCTTTAAACATCTGGAAATTGAGGAAAACCTGTTTTGCTTGCCTCTTTGTTGCAAATGTGACAAAAAATAATCTTGCCATCTGTTGAGTAATGCAGAAATTCATTAAGCCACTGACAAATTAATGATGCTTTGGATGATTTTATTTTTAAAATTAAAGACC
Organism: Metallyticus violacea; assembly: GCA_030762175.1. NCBI lineage: Eukaryota > Metazoa > Arthropoda > Insecta > Mantodea > Metallyticidae > Metallyticus > Metallyticus violacea. The sequence goes on along the minus strand of CM060842.1, from coordinate 12,987,464 downwards.
AGCTTATTTGTATTTCAAAGCCAGTATATCAATTCTGGAGAAAGGTGGAATTGTAAGATCTATTTACAAAGGAAAACATATTCAGGCTTTCTTATTATATGCTAATTGCAGGATTTTTCATAGGTGGGAAAGAGCAGGAGATTGCTACCTCTCCTAATTGTAGCAGTGCAAATTGTGGAGAATCATAATGAACATTTGTGGAAAATATAAGTATGAAGATGAAATATAGAAGTAGAAATAAACAAAAAAATAGACACTAACACCAAAAGAGCATTTTTAGGCACAATTAAAGCCACTTATTTATACCCAAGTCTGAATGAAAAACCAAGATATAAATGCTCACACACAAACATGCACACACATATATATGTTAAAGAATAGAATAGGCATTTGCCCAAAATCTGTTGTCTACATATTTTATATAACCTCTGGTGCTAATTCAGCTTTAGAAAATAACATGTTCAGCAAAAATAGTTCGGTTGTCAAATTTCATAGCCAGTTAAGTACAGGTTCTGATGTGTTATGTAGGCCTACAATATGTATTGAGAGGAATAATAGGCTGCAATCTTGCTAATGTTAATTTTTCAAAATTCTATTGCACTGATACAAAGCCATTTCAGATATAATTACCAAATTTTTATCTGTGATTTCGTTTTTTGCCGTTGCACGACAGCATTTAAATTTGTAATATTGTGTGTAATTTTTAAGTAAATCATTAGCACTCTGTCTGGAGTGGATTGGGAGATTGATCATTTATGAATGTTTTCTCCAAAATACTTTTCCTACTTCCCTTAAGTAAACCAAGTACAAGCCATGAAATCAGTACCAGTGATAGAAAACACAATTTTGCAGAGTCAGGTTTGAAGTAGTGATTTTATATTGCCAAGGGTGGCATAGATCATTTAAGCCCAAAAGGTCTGGGTTTTGAATCCTGCCAAGACCTCTCTGGCTGAGGTTTTTTCCAGGTTTTCCTCAGTCCTCATGAATGGCAAATACCATGGAGGAACCCTAAACCTAGGACTGGAATGTTTCTTTCCTTAAAAATATTCTTTCTCAATTTATCATTTCATCTCATGTATCATCAGTGTCCACCGCCTATGCCTCAGTAATAAAAACGTGCATTAAACACCATTTAAAAAAGATAGATAATAAAAAAAAAAGTGGCATTTTTAGAGTTTATTGTTATTTTCAAACACCATTTAAAAAAGATAGAAATGAAAAAAAAAGTTTTTAGAGTTTATCATTTCAAAAAGTGCTCAACAGACAAAGGGAGAGAAAAGTGTAATTTTAAATAAGTGTGAGTCTCTTAACTTCAATCTTGTGGTGTAAACAAGGAAGCTGTGAGAATAAGAAAGTAGACTCTAACAGGGCTCCTATTTTTCTGTCACCAAAGCAGCATATCAGGCTTACAAACTTATGGACTAAGGTCTCTTAGCAAATTCCAAAGGAATGTAACATGATAAAATGCAGTAATAGCACTATTGAAGGTTAGGCATTTATGTGATTTGGTAATAACTATTACAGATGTGATAGAAGTATTCATTTAAACTGGAGTAAACTTTCATATAACTGAAAAACTAAGGTTTTTCGGAAATATGTTTGTTTATGTGGACTTTAATTTTCTTGTTTTGGTAAACTTTCATTAATAACTCAAAAGCTCAGGATTTCTGGACATTGCTAATATGGACTTTTTTTCTTGTTTTGATTGAGGAACCCATCACCAAAGTTTGTAAAGTATATTAAAACATTCTATATGTATGTGTGTGCCCTCTCGCATGCAATTGTTTTTTTTCCAATGAAACTCTGCACATGGCCATCAATTAACAAACAATTCCAGTTTGTTAACCAGCAAAATTGGCTCATTGGGGTTGGGATTAACCTAAACCGGAATTTGGAAAAAAAAAAGAAAGAAAGAAACTGAAATTTTTGCTTTTTCTCAACGAAATTCGGTAGATTTCTTTAAAATAAATTGATAAAAGTATTTTCGAAAATCATGGCAATAGAGCCATGAGGAGAGGGGGGTATACCTGGAAAAAGTGGGGGTTAAAGTGCAGTTTTAAAATTACTCCATACTTTTTTTTTTTTTTTTAATTTATATAAAGGAAACTGGGTGCATGCTATAGAAATAAAGTAGGAAAAGTAGATTTTGAAAATCAGTGAAATCAAATCATTAGGATGGAGGTATACCTGAAACCCAAAATTTAAAAATTGCTCATTTAGTCCCAATATTTGTTTTTTCACAACTAAAGTTGGCACATACCATTTAAATAACATAAGAAAAATAGTTTCTGAATACAGTGAAATCGGTCAATAGGTGGGGGGAAACCCAAAATTTAAAAATCACTCTAGCAGCATTAATATTGGCTTTTTGCAACAAAACTCCATATATACCATTTAAATAAAATAAATATAGTTTCTGAAAATCAGGTTAAATCTGTCCATTAGGTTTGGAGGTTAATCTTAAACCTTAAACCCAAATTTTAACAATTGCTCTAGTGGCCCCAATATTTGTTTTTAACGGTTAAACTTAGCATATACCATTTAAATCAAATAATAAAAATAGTTTCTGAGGGAAATTAGCCCTTTAAAGTCAAAATTTAAATAACACTCATTTAATTTTTTTATCTATATTGTTTTAAAATAAAAGGACAAATTAATTCAACATATTAACTGCATGTATAACTATATGGTTTATATTTAACAAAAGCACTGTCGTGATGATAGAAAATATGAAATATTAATCTAATATTTGTTAGAGAACTATATTTTTATATAATAGTGCTCTGTAATAACCTTCAGAGAATGCTACATATTTTTCTACAGTAACATTTAAATTAAATTTCAAAGCAAATGAAAATCTATTAAACTTTCAATTTTATTGCTGATTGACAATATTACAATTAAAAATTGTAATCCATTTTAAATAATATCATGTTTATGTTTTATTGAATTATATGAATATTTTCTTAAGTATGCAATGTAACATGAAAATTTCTGTTATTTCTCTATATTTTAGTATAACGTAAAGATATTAAGGCCTCAGTTCATAAACATGGCTACATTTAAAAATATCCACACAGTATAGTTTTATCTATGGTGATATATTTCATTTAACGGTATACCATCAGTGTTTAGGTTTAATCTCAATAATAATAATAATAATTCTAAAAATGTGGTTTTCTTTTGTGATACTTATTGTTTGTAAGAATTCTAATTTTGCCTCCTAGTAGCACACAATAGCTCCATCATTTTTCATTTCATTAATTAGTAAGACCATAATTTGAGATTTATATTCTCTTTTAGAGTTAATCCAATAAATGATGAATTTACCTAGTTTACACAGCACTTGCATAATGCATTTTTTTTTACTTCTGTGTCCAACAAAAGAATTGCTCAGATTTTAAAAAACAAACTTTCATACTAGATTTCAGGTTTAGAAAGATAAATGATGGATGCTAATTATTATTGGAAAGACATGATGTGGTGACAGGACTAAAATTCCTATGCATGATACACCAATTAAAACCTCTGGTGATTGAAGTCCAATATATTACTTAGAACTTTGCAAATAAAAACCACTTTTAAGTCAGTCTGGCAAGATTCCATTAAAAACAGTGGACTTTCTATACCTTGGGACAGGATGGCCACTTCATTGTCAATGGGATCTACAAAAACAGGCAGAGAGAAGGTGAATGAATGTTTGGGTCACAAAAAACGTTAGTACCTTCAGGAAATAAAGCTGCTACATACAAGAATTGGTTTTTGGCGAGATTTTAAAATTATTTGAAAAAGGAGTAATAATAATAATAATAATATGATGATGATGATAATGGTTAATATGCCATATCACTCCAACATAATAAAATTTCAAACAAATCTAGCAGGAAATCTGAATTTATTCAAGGCAAAAAGTTAAACATTTTTGACTACTTAAACTAAGCTTTTGCAATGCCTAAAACTATTAAAAAACCAATTCAAAATAAATGAGCTTAATCTTGCCAATGAAATGAAACATGAGGTATTGCGTTTACTTTGTATCATTGTTATTATCAATCAATAGAACTGTTTGGGTTTGAATAAAGTGGAGAATCACAAATAAATATAATGCCTGAAAGACATGGAAATACTCTTTAAAGAAGAAATGGGCAAGCTTATAAGAAGAAATAAACTGGAACTTATGTGTAAAGCATGCAGAAGAACTGCAAGATGTTGATAAAAAGGATGTAATGAAATTTTAGTACAAGTTATTGTAAATTACTAGATTTTTATAATGAGGACGGTTGTAAACTACATACTGACATGACTCTGATGACAGCAAAACTGACAATTACCTTCAGACTTGATTAACACTAAGATGCCTGAAGTTCCTTTTACCTACAACATCCAAGTACATCAAATTGATGTACAGGAATGACCAAGGTGGTTAAGGCAGGACTAATAAGCAGGGGGCCTGGGGTTTGATTCATGCCACAACTGTCCTCTGTGACAGGTTTTCCCCCCCCCAGGTTTTCCTCAGTCATAAATAGCAAGTGCCATACAGGTACCCTAAACTTTGTCCAGGATGTTATCTTTAAAAAAAAATCCTTTCCCAATATCTCATTTCATCTCATGTATCATTGGTATCCAGTGCCTGTGGTGCCTCAGCAGTAAAAATGGGTGTTAAACACCAACCAAAAAATAGGGTCAAATTAATAAAGTTCTAAGATATTAAAATGTTTTGAAGTAATGGGCTGCTTCTGACATCTGTATGTGTTATGTGCAGCTAAATTCAAATGGTTCATATTGTCATGACTTTAATTCCTTTGTTTACAGATACTCAATTCTATGGGGGTAGAACTATTTGCATGGTTAAAAAAAATGAAGGGGGATTATTTGTTAAAGCAAAATTCTTGTGTTTCACTTGATCACATGAAATTTATTATGTTCTTCGAGGTTATCAAAGGTTGAATATTAACATTTTCTACATACCTGATTTTACAATAGCTTTACATGTTTTTGGGTAGGGTTCAATGGTTTGTTTGGAACTAAATCTTTCCTAGTGTTCCCCACAACGTGCTATATAGGTGGGGGAACTCCTAACCATCAATCAGATTGAAACACATTACTCGTTTCTGGAAATTTCTAACAACCAACTGCCCCAATAGTCATTCTTCTTAATGGACATTTTTCCCCCAGTAACAAATTAACAACATTCCAAACACTGCATATGACACTCATAGTCCATCAGGACCCAGAACAGGTCTTAGGCCTAAACCTTGTAAGTTAATAGATGCATATAGGTATAATATTTCATTCTCAGCCTCCAACCTTACAGATGAATAAGTTTCAGTATGGATTTAAGAATGATAAAACCCCAAGCATTAACAACACTTTCATCATTAACATTACTTTTCGCATGAGGTGTTGAATATACCATTTCCCTCAAAATATTTTGATTGGAGAGTCATCCAGCAGATTTAGGTTTAGTTGTATTCCCTTCCAAATTGTACCATCAGATGAAGTTGATTCCACATCAGTAGTTATAGTCCTGAATTCGACATCATTGCTAGGACCAACTCCTATATCCATTTGATTATATTGTGATGTTACAGATTGTAATACAGTTTGCAACAACAGTAAATAATGGCAATAACAGTAGTAATGTAATATAAAATAAAATAAAAAATAAGTAACAATAGAACAACCTAAGTTGTTATTTTTCTTTGCAATCTGCACAAAATTTTAATTTTCAGATTCTGTAGATCCATAAAATGGATCATTTGTTGAAAACACAAAATCATCCTGTAAATTTTCATTAAAAGCTCTTGCCCCCAATCAGATTCCTCTTCAAGAAATTTCTGAGCTCATCTTTGCATGAATATCTGAGAGAGACACAAGTTCACTGTACTGCTGCTACCTTTGATTGACAGATTTAAATTGTTGCATCATTCCAACTAATTTCATTGTTGCTTAAATGCCCATTCATTGTTAGATCATATTTGTTGCAGCATTCCTTTTAACTAATACCATTGTTGATCGAATAGATTAAATAACATTGACAACTACATAAAACACACTTCTTTTATTCTAGAGTCAAGATAGGTTTGTTTTATTTAAGGATGCCCTTTACAGCTTTGGTCATAAAGCATCCCATTCAATTCAGGGTGTGAAACAGCTTGTAAATTTTGCTCAGAGGCTTCTTTCAGGCTTGAGGTTCATTTAGGAGCAGTAAATCCTCGATACAGGATCAATGTCTTTACTTCCCTTCTCAAGGAAGCCATACTTAGGATTATTACATCCCCCAAAAAAATCCATAGACTCTGCCCGGGTTTGAGCTGTGATCTTGAACCTACAAGGCAGGTGTAATTACCATTAGACCGACATTCCTGGGTCAGAAATTCAGGTAAATTGCCCATCTTGTTGAATTAAAAGTAAAACTTCTAAAATCATGTCAATATATTAAACTCTCTTGACGTTTCACATTAAAACTTTTTTTTTATTAAAAAGTAATCATTTAAGTTGTCAATTGATTGACAATGTGAGCAACACATGAAACTAGTTCCAACTTACTTTTTAATAAAAAAAGTTTTAATGTGAAACGTCAAGAGAGTTTAATATATTGACATGATTTTAGAAGTTTTACTTTTAATTCAATAAGATTATGATAGTTTCACTGTGTGTATTCCTACATTCATTTTTAATTAAATTGCCCAATGTTTCTAAGAATATAAGATTTTTAACATTGTCCTTTTATAAGGGTAAAGTACCTCAAAAATGAATAAAGCTTTTAGAAGTTGATACTTATATATTAATTTAAAATATATGAAACATGCATTTAAAATGCCATTGGGGTTAAATTGACCTGCTTGGGTGTTCTAGTTGTAAAGTAACAAGTTTATCTCTGTTATAATCATATTTATTAATTACAGTGCAGTGGGAAATCAGTGTCACTTAAAGCACATAACACTTTTGAATGAGATAAAGTGACGAGGGCAGCAAGAGAAAAATGGGGATGGGCAAACTGCAGTTCTTTGCAAATACTTGCATCTAATTAACTGTTCTTCAAATCACTTCCCATTTGAAAAACACTAGTCTTAATATCACAAAGTTTGAGATTCTTCACAGAGAGATTATTAGGGTGCAAAATCTCTTAGGTTTATTTTGCATGTATATTTCCTTTTATCAGAATATTTCTTGTTATCAGTTTACAAACTTTGAGATTATACCACAATACATACTTTGGGGTTTATTTAACATATTGTAGAGGAAACTAAAATGTTCTCTGTTGTGCATCAAAACCTTTAAAATATGAAACATTACCTTGTTAATGTTATTTCTCCTAGAGAATCCTTGAAAATAATAGTTATCTGATACTACATAAATTACTAAATCTTGTACTGCTTTTCAATCTGAATTTTAAAACCTGACAGCTAATGTTGCACAATTTAAACTATAATGTGTGTATGTAGTGTGAAAACTTACGATTCTTGCATTTTAAAAGTAATTGAGCTAACATATAACTAATATGTGACATTCTCCATTTTTAGAACTTGCCTTTAGTTCAATATTGTAGTATGTTATTGCTGGAAAATCTTTTTGCAGGAAAAATGAAATCTGTACCCAACCATCTGTTATCCATTTTGAGGCTTAATTGCTGTAGAAAATGAAAGCTTTTTGCCAACATTTTTGATAAAAAATAATTTAGCCAATAGGATTTCATTGTTTAGCAGCAAGGATAAAATTTGCATTCCCCCTACTACTTCTCACAATCGTGTGTGCAGAATGAATTGTACACATAGTTTATGTACTACACTCTTTGACAAAAAAAATTAGTTCTCCCCCATTCCCAGAATCTACGTGTAGATTGGAGAACTGTCAAGGATGCTCATAAATGCTTTATTCACAATTTGTATGCAGTGAGTGCACACTGCAGTGGGCACTTTGCCTGTAAACGTAACGGTCACAATCAAAAGCATCTGGAAAGAACATTAGAATAGAATAGAGGTGGCCAAGAAGTTTAAAAGGAATTGCTCTTTTGCATAAGGTCCTGGGTTCAAATCTCACCTTTTTTTTTAATATTTTTTATTATTGCTTTTATAAGTGTGTATTAGAACGTCATGTAGCCTTAATATTATATTTTAATGTATCATTTGAGTTTTGTGACATCTATGAACGCATTAAACATAATTTTGAGTAGTTTGGGATTTTCATAGTGAAATATAGCATCGTATAACAAATTATTTATGAGGAAGTCACTCAAATTTCACTACTTTTATTCCACTTGTGAACATATTTCAAAGGCAAATTTCCTTCATTATCCTTCCTTCATCCTTTCCTTCCTTCATCGTCAGCACTTGAAGTGGAACTGTGCTGACGATGAAGGAAATTTGCCTTTGAAACATGTCCAAATAAGTGGAATAAAATCAATGAAATTTGAGTGACTTCCTCATAAATAAAATCAACATATTCTTTACAAATAGCTAAATAAATACTTAGACATAAACCCGTATCTTCAAAAGTGAAAACATAGAAATAAATGCAAATTAATATCGGGTGTATGAACCTTCAGCATGTATAACTTGTCCTAAATCTTCAGGGCATACATGCCAGATTTATACAGTAGTGTGGATGAGAGGATACATAATCTCACGCTTCTTAAATTTCTGCCCATAAGCTATCCTTCATGCATATGCAGGGAATGCGCATTGCATTTAGATGGGACAAATACTGAAGGAAATATTATAATATTCATAATATGTTAACATTAAAGCTTGCTATATATAGAAAACAGTATTACAAAACTAATTTGTCATATTATGTTATATACCATCATGGGTGGCCGAGGTCATTAAGGCGTGAACTTGTGGGCAACAGGTCTAGAGTTTGAATCCCACCAGGACTGTCCTCCCTGATAGGGGATTTTCCAGGTTTTCCTCAGTCCTCATAACTGGAAAATCCAGAGGTACCCTAAACGCCTGGCTTGGAACACTTCCTTCCTTAAAAAAAATCCTCTCTCAATTTATCATTTCATCTCTGTATCATCAGTGTCCACAGCCTGTGGTGCCTAAGTAGTAAAAACGGGCGTTAAACACTACTCAAAAAAAAGTGCTTCATGCCTGGAGGCAAACCTGTGCTCATAACCATGGCATTACTGCACACTCTGCCTTAGGGATAATAGAACACACATTAGTAAGCATCTTTACTGCATGCCATATAACACAATGGGATTACCTTGTGAACTGCATGCTGTCTCGAATAAGACTTAAATTTTGTGTTCAAGAGATGACCATTTTTTTGTCAAAGGGTGTACTGTCTTGATTTTTGTAACTCTTCAGTTTGTCTTTGTAATCATATATTAGAAAGGAAGGTATAAAAGGAAAAGCCCTGTGTAGCCCATTCAACAGTGCAAAATCTAGATATACAGGAAAGCAGATAACTTTATTAAAGTGTAGACAGTTTATTAAAAAAGAGGTTTATCTTTCAAATTTAAGTCAGTTTAGAGATACATTTTTGTAAACGACAGTGTGTATAAAGGTAGCAAACATTATTTGTGCTATTTTTAATGTGCTTTCTAAGGAATCAAGATTAACTCATAAAACAATGTAAATTATAATTAATCTGTCGTATAACACACTCTTATGCTTCACTTACTTTTAAATACGTGGGACCGGTTTCGAAGAGACATGCTCTCCATCTTCAACCAACTTGACGACTAATATGAGAAACTAACATCTATGAGGACCTGTGGCTCCGTCCTGGTGGTGTTTTTTCTTTATAAATAAAATTGATAATCAAAGAAAAGGTGTTTATAAAGAAAAAACACCACCAGGACGGAGCCACAGGTCCTCATAGATGTTAGTTTCTCATATCAGTCGTCAAGTTGGTTGAAGATGGAGAGCATGTCTCATCGAAACCGGTCCCACGTATTTAAAAGTAAGTGAAGCATAAGAGTGTGTTAGACAACAGATTAATTATAATTTACATTTAACAAGCTTCACTGTAAGTTCCAACAGAATTTTTTAAAAATGTCTTATTTTTCGAAAGTTCTTAAATGAATCATAAAACAATTTTTATTAACATGCTTTTTAATTAATAATAACTTTCAACAGCAATCCCCATATCTGCCATTATTGTGGATAATTGAGAATTGATGTACTTGCTGTTTAAATATATAATGCTCCTGAAAATGATCTCATTTTTAATTATATTTTGTATATTTAGTGCTTTTTAGAGCATAACATTCCATTGTGTTTGAGGTCCTATCTTATCTGAGGTTGGTCTTTGAAAATTGAAAATAATATTCTGACTTTTGTACACCATAATGGCTTTTAACAACTCAGATGCAAGAAGAAATTTTTAATGACTTATTTTATATATGAAGGGCCTTGAATTCATTTTTAAAGAATATCAAAGAAGATTTTTATGACCTGAATATGTATATTATTACTGGTAGTAGGCGCAACAGCTACATAATGTGTTCCAGAAGCAAGTGAGGATTTGGAGTGCAGCATCAGACCTGGGAAAATGGTAAATGGAAGCTGCACAGAGCTGAGTCCTTCTGGAAAGTCAAATAACTCTCAGGCCTTCCTTCCTGCAATATTGCAAAAGATCTGAGGAGTTACCTGCAAAGTGAAATGCAGCAGTTTTGGACCAGCTCTTTTTGCTTCATAGAAGTATATTTCCATTATTTATTCTAGCAGCAGAAGTGAATGCTCTAACATGGTAAAGATCATAGAATGTAAAGAATCTGTTCCTTGCTCAGCATTTGGCATAATTTTCAGTATACTTTGTGTCAAATTGAAACTTTTAGGCTATTGCAGTTAGGTAGAGATTTTTTCTCCCTTTTTCTACTTTATTCATACCAATCTTTATATGGTTGGATACCTATTCTGTAAGCATTTGAGCATAATAAGTGATGGGAAGATTTCCTGGCAATCTGCAGTGTCTTGAAGCTGTTACTAACATTCTTAAATAAGAAACTGGTATGTACAGGACATTCAAAAACTCATGCAACCTTATGGGAATCATGTGGCATTTCTTTTTCCTCTTTCATTTCTTTCCCAGGTGCTGAAGAAATGAGCAATCATGGTGTATATTTTACTAGAGCATATATTAATTGTCCCTGAGTACATCTGCTCCAGCAGTTATACTTAGATGCAAGAGACCTACACAGATAAGTAAGGAATAGGTGATCCAAACAAATGTTTCATCAAGTGGTTATACTACAAGTTCCAGGAGACAGCGGATGCATCGAAAAGTGGTTCACTGAAGGTGTTAACATAATAAAAATTTACCAATGTGCAAGCTGCATATGCTACAAGTTCCAAGAAGTCAGTATGACACCTTACAAGACATTCTAGGCTCTACATTGGCAGGGCCTGTACAATGTTGTGCAAATGTTTGAAATTGTATCTCTATAAAATCATTGCCCTCCAGGTACTGGACTCAGAGACCTGGAAATTTGACAAGCCTATTGTTGCTGGTTCATTGAATTCGTAATGCCAGATGAGGAGGAACGAGATTTGGTACTGAACTGATTATGCATGGTTCCATCTCTTGTAGAAGCATAGGATATATGGCCAGTGTCAATTATGTAAACTGAGTCTCCTGGGGTGTAAGGCCATGGTCCAATGGATTCTACTCCTTCATTTTCCCAGATGTTTCATCCATAACTGAGGTGGACATCTTCAGTGCTGTGGTTGACATGATTTTTTTGAATACGAGGCAGTGATTGAAAGGATACATAAATGCCCAAAGTTCTTGAATATTGACCATTGAAAAGCCACATGAGCTTCAAGAAATGCCTCTGTACTAACAAAAAATTCATATTTGGTGGCCATCTGACATAGTCACATCTTCATTACATTTTCAAACAGTGACTGGTATGTAACAATGGTGGAAAAATTTGTCAACATGTTGGCAATAGAGAAGTAGAACACATGCTTTCAACAGGATATTGGCACAGCGCATACAGTCATGAACACTCTGCCTTACTTGGAAGAATATTTTTCAGTACAAAGGAACTCGAAAAGGTTATGGATATGGACATTGAGATCTCCAGATTTAACACTTCTTGACTTCTTGTGGGGATATCTAAAGGATGCCTTCTGCAGTATTAATCCAAACAATGTTCTGGAAATGCAAGAAAATATTCATAACTGTGTTGGTGCCATCTCACAGCAACCATTGGAAAGGGTAATGCTGCAACCCTTTATAAGGATATCACTCAAATTTCACTAATTTTGTTTCACTTATTTGAATATATTTCGAAGGCTGTTGCTCACAGTGGAACCATGCTGATTCTTTCAAAACATTCTGTTTAAGTGAAACAAAATTAGTGAAATTAAAGTGATTTCAATATATTACTATATTTCATTGAAAATTTCTGCTATTTAAAACTAATTATTGGGAAGAGTGTTTGGCTACATGATGAAACATGTCCACTTTGTGAAGAACAGAATGGTGGCCACTTCCAGTACTTACTGTATAATAAATAGTTTCCCTATAAGGTTTGCATGACATTTTGAACACTCTGTATTGGTACATGTTGACTTCTCCTTTCATGTTCTTTATTATCCATATAACCTGTTGAATTACATTATGCATCTTTATGTAGCCAAACAATTTGTTATAGGGCAGCAATTGAGCTACCATTTTGTTTAAAATTATTTACACATAAAATATGCTAAATATACTTGATTTGGATATTTTTGCACCGCTTTTTAACATTGTGGATAATATAAACACTGTCTACGATAAAAATTTGAGCAGTAAAATCACTGTCCTTTTACATATTAACAATATTTAAACAAGCAAGTAGATACATAATGGTAGTTAATTGTATGCGAAACTACCTTGAAAAACAGAGTTGTTACATTGATTATTAAAATACAGAATTGGCCTTCCAAAACCCCTCTTATTTGACACCAAGTTTCCTGTATTTCCTTTAAGAACTGTGTATAAATTTAGTACAAGTTCAATTTTCAGGATCTTAAGTAGAAGGCCACAACTATTTTTAAGTATTTCGTCATTGTTGATACAAAGTTGCATCCTATGAAAGCAGGCATGCCAGGCCTCTACCAACCTCTTTGTAGCATGCAATACTCCCAAACATAACCCAAAGCAACGTTTTGCATAGATCATATTTGGAGTGAGTTTATGTAACTGCAACACAGTGCAGCCAAACATGTCACAGTATCTCAACTTTATCACAATAAGCTAGGTTTACAATACAACAGCTGGAAGATATATCAGGCAATCTGATCTAGCCATTTGGCATCTAAAATGTTAAGTATGGCATTTTTATATGACTTGGTATTTTTTGGGGTAAATTGGATTGTTTGATACCACTTGTCCTGTTTGCTGCATTGTATTTCATGATTATTTTTATTTTTAGCAATGCAAAAAGCTATTTACAAGATCTAGATAAATAAGAAATGTTAATATGAGCTTGAACTGGTTTAAGATATTTCATGTGCATTGTTAAACATAGAAGTTGATCAAAATACTACAGATGATGGAGGAATCTAAAATGAGCAATTTGGGTTAGGAACCTTTGATTGAGTCCACAGAATCTTAAGTTACCCATTGAAGAGTACTATAATAAGAGGATTGTTTCTGTAAGCTGTATTATTCAAAATGCAGTATGATGCAATATTTTACTCATAGCAAAAGTGTGAATTGGCAGCTGCATGCAGTACAGCATTACATAAATTATATCGCACCATCTGGAGTCTGTTGCATGATGAGAGGCAGCCAGGATCCTAGCAACCAATTCTTCCTGTCTTTCCACTTGGGTTTTGAACACTGACGATTTGATGTGTCCCCACAAGAAAAAGCTCAGAGGTGAGGTGGTGATTGCAGTGGCCAAGGGATGAACCTCTTCTTCCAGTCCAATTATGGAAAGGAAGACTGGTGATTGCAGCTTTCAACAGTGAAGTGGTCAGGCGCCCATCATTTTGCAACAACAAGAGGTATGTTATGAGGGTACTCCAGAAGTTTGGAGATTAATTAATGCCTTAAGATGGCATTCCAGACCATAGGTTACCTACCTGGAAAAAATAAATTTTAGACTCCTCTACCACCTGTATAATTTTGTACAGAAGAAATATGAAAATATTTCTTCTGTAATAGGCTCAAATGATGAAAATGATATTTTCAGGAATTAAAAAGAAATATGATTTGTTGCCGTTTCTACACAAGAAGTTAAGCCAGTGATGTCCAATTGCTTTAAAAACATTTCAATTTTTCAGAATGTAAAATAGAAAGCTTTAATGATGCAGTAGTAGATAGCATGTTTAAGAAGTTAACTTTTAATGAAATTGGTCTTCTTGTAAAATATGGCTTCTCATTTGAGAAATAAACAAATTACTACTAACTATGCTAGGCCTGTGAAAAAAAGAATGATTGATGACACCAGATATGACCATTGTAATGTTTTTATAAATAACAAGCAGATCATTTTGAAACATCTGAGCCCCATTGCTGTGTACCAATTATTTTCAAGTTAATTTACAATGATTCTATTTAATGTAAAATGGAGTTAAAACTCATAATTACTTTCAAAGGAAAGGAAATAGAATGATCCATTTATTCCTCCCTATTTTGTTATAGCAACCAAAAGCAATTGCTCTTAATATATTGGGTGGGTGGATTATCTATGAAATGTGTTATAGTAGGGAGTTCATGGGCCATGGATATAAGCTGCTGTCAAGAAGAGTTAGCTGTTAAACTTGCCTCACTAGAAAGACAATCTAATTAAAATGCTATTTACTTGTGTTTACTAAGTCATGTATTCACCCATGTCATACGAGGAGATGCTGGAACTACCTGCCTTCATTTTCCATGCATTAAGTTCACAGAGATGATAAATGTGGGATCAGATAAGTCATGTTGTAAGCTATAATTCAACAAACCATCATGAATTGCCTGTAGAGAAACACTGGCTGTATTTGCCATTGCAGAGTTTTAATGGAAAAATGCAAAATAGGTTTCCTGCACAGTTAAATCTACAAAAGCATGTCACAAAATGATTTGCACTTACCTATGACAGTTGATCATAGTTTCAAAACTTGATAGATGCACAAAACACGTTTTTAAGAAAAATAGTTTTTTCTGTTTTGTTAGTGGTATGGTTTAATTACTACTGTAGTTATTGTAATATACATTTTCTAATCTAAAACATTCCCACTGCAATACAAAACCAAAAGTTAATATAATGCATCTTATTAAATTATGATTCCTGAAAGTTGCAGGTTTTTTCAGAACCTGATAGATGTAGGGCAGTATGGAAAGTTCTGAGCCTGAGAAAGAAAGTGTAAGATTTTTTACTTACTTTTTTTTAAACACAGTCACGTTTTATCTAAATACATTTAGACCAGTGATATTCTAGCTTCTTTATGCCTTCAGTATAAAATTATTTTACTAATCTGCAAAATAAGTGTCACCTCTGACATGTGATGGTGAATCCATGTTTAATTCACAGTGATCTAACATCGCAAAAAGTCTGTCGAGTTACATCGAAACAAGCCCAAGCACTCCTTCATTCTGATGTGCTTCTAATCTATTGAAATCTTTACAATCTCAGCAAGTTCATGTACTTTGATTTATCTGTCCTTTTACATGGCATTGCAGATTTTTGCGATGTTTTCTTCAGTCTTTGCAGTAATTAGGCATCCTGAATATTTGTCATCAAAAATGGAAGAATGGCCACAGCTCATTCTTTACCATAGAAAATGATGGTGAAGAGTTCTTCAAAGTGAAATTATATTCCTTTTTATATCGGTTGGTGTTAAACTTTTTAAAACAAAGTATTTTATCACTGCATAAACTTCTAATTACTCTGTTTTGCCTAAAAAGCCTCAAGCCTTAGTCCAATAAAGCCTCCTTACTTTATTGGACTACAGCAACCAAGCAAATGAAAGCAAGTGGATGAAAATGCATGGTGCTCCATCTAAAGGATTGTACTTGAGAGCTATCCTTGCTATTTGGTACTGCCAATGCCATCTCTGTCAAGAACTTTTCTAGTTGCCCTCGTACAATGAGTTGCATTGTGTTTGTTGATTATAACCATTTATTGTTTATTTTCATTTGAAAACTTTTATTGGCTATACTCACTATAAAAATAATTTTGTAATACTGAATTTTTGTTTATTTGTTTATGGTGATTATGTTATATTTGTATTTTACTATTTAATATTTTTTACATTCTTTATTATTTTTAATCCTACAAACTTTATTTTATGTTTAATAGTTCCTTAAATATAAACTTTAGATAATATATATGCATACAATATATACAATAATGTACTGCATAACTAAGTGTAGGATACAAAACAAAAGCAATGATATCTTGAAATATTCATGATACACCAATTACCATCTCATTTAACTGCATACCTGTATTAGCATACCAATATAAAATTCTTTTTCAACTTTTGGAATTTTAGAACATTTCATTGGAATTTGAACATTCTTTTTCTTTTCTTTGATCACCATAGTGGTCTTGGAGAACAGTCTGGGATAGAGATTTTATCTGGCTGCAGGATTTTTTCCCAGGTTTAATCATATCCACTTAAGTTTTTTTAAACTTTTATGGATACATTATGATATTCCATTAATCGTTTAATATATGAAATGAGCCACTATACATTCACCTTGAAAGGAAACTATCTCTTAGAGCACAATAAGGATAAAATACTGTATACCAACAAAAGCAGAAATGAACGGGAAACCCAGCAAGCCAGAGCAAAGAATCAGCAGCTAATATATGCAGTGGTCCACATTGTGTTACACTGATTAAACATTTTGTTGTATACTTTGTAAGAAAATAATAGCATCTTTTCAGTTTTGTGTTAAATGAGCGAGTGCATTTATCAAGTTTTTGAAAATGCTGCTAATATTCTTTACTCTACACGGGACATGGATAGTTTTATGCAACATTGGTTTCATAGCTTAAAGTGGGTGATGCAAATGGTATATATAATTCTCTTTCTTAAAAATTTGCTAGGGCCTAGGTCTAATTCTTGTGTGATGATGTGGAGTCAATTTTTTTTTTTGGAACTATGGTTTTGGCAGGTTTGCAAATCTATGCAAGTGAAATCGAATTATGTTGGATAAGGAATAATTTTAGAAAAAAAAATCTTACCAGGCAACTGACCCTATGGGATTGAAACCCAGGATCTCCAGATTTTCAGGCAGATGTGCTGACCATAAAACATGGGGACAGTTTCTTCAGTAACATTATAACCATTCATTAAGAAGTATGGAAAATTCCAGTATACTGAGAAAGATGACAAGAGATTTTTACAGGACTTCTTCAAGTGGTATCTAGTGTTATCCAGAGTTGTTTCTGCACATGTTGTCTTCACTTCTTACTTTAAAATTTTATGTTCCTGAAATTTATTAATCAAGTTCTAAATTAAGTAATACCTGAAACTTGAACACATGGGAATTTCCCTAAAAATAATCTGACAACATGGCAGATTCTTTATGAACTAGAGATGGGCTAGCACAAATTCTCTAAATACCGATACATATTTTAGTCTCAATACTGTTATATTTTTTGTCAAGTAAAATACAAATTGTCACATTTTATTATTTTGAGAATATATTAAACAGATCTGAATTTTCTTACTCACCAAGTTGGGATGTATAGTAAAAAACTATTATGTACTAAGGTAACATGTTTCTTTAGGTTGCTAGTATAATGAGATTTTCCTACTTGTGAAAAATTCTCTTTAGCAGCAAATGGTGTAATGTTCATTTGCAGGATCCAATTGAAAATAGTTCCAAATTTCAGTCTCATTATCCATCACCTGAAAATAGCAACTGACTTGAAAATAGCAGCTGAGTAAGTAATGAAAAATCATTTTCATGCTAAAGAATAAGTTTAACCATTCACATGGTTGACCAAAAGTGTCTTTTATTAAAATCCAGAAATGGGGCTATTTTATAAGCATAACGTTGTTTTTACTCATCTGAAAAGGTGAAAAACATGCTAGAAATTAATGCTTGAAAATATCTACTTCAAATTGTAATTATGCATTTTTTATTTCCTAAGTACATGATTTATACAGATATTTGTAGCCCAGACATACCTTTGCGAGATCAGCTGCAGAAATATTGGGAAAAGGGCTTTTATTAATAGGTCAGTGGTTGGACTTAGAATTGCATCCAATTTTTTGATACATAGTACTTGCTACTTAGAAGCTTATGAATAAATCTGGATTTAAGGTAAAATACCTTTTATATCTTTTGTGTGTGTGTGTGTGTGTGTGATGTATGAGTGAGTGAGAGAGACTTTCAAAGGGGATCTACAGGAGTGTACAGCAATAGC
Organism: Metallyticus violacea; assembly: GCA_030762175.1. Taxonomy (NCBI): domain Eukaryota; kingdom Metazoa; phylum Arthropoda; class Insecta; order Mantodea; family Metallyticidae; genus Metallyticus; species Metallyticus violacea. Next base: position 12,969,148 of record CM060842.1, on the reverse strand, counting down.
ATTTATGAACTTTCAAACATTATGGAAAGATTTTACTTTTGCCTTTTTTGTACTTTGTTGCCCATTTCTTACTACACTGCTGACCATTAAAATTACAGCACATTGTGCATGTTCATAATATCCATGCATAAATAATGTCTGTTCATTTGGTTGTTTTTCGTCCATTATGAGCACAAGTTTCCCCAAATGACTTCTCATGCTCTTGGTATGTCACAGTTCTGTCTTTAACAAATTGAGACACATGCTGTTATTTCTGTTTTATTTCTGATGAGTCATACTCATTCCTTTTGGGGAAATGGGGTTGCTTCAATGTGTTTCTTACAAGCATTGCAATTTTTCCATTCATGGGAATAAAAATTATTGTTCCAATACAGATGTTGTAAAGAATGTTTTGCAATGGATTTTATTTTATAAAGGAATGCTCTATGGCCAATAATATGTTCATCTCTCTTAAAAAACCGTCATAAAATTTTAAGTTCAGTAAATGGGGCAGTATAATAGTCTAATTTTCATTGTGAATGAGCGGTATTCTTTGAGAGGTGCCAATTTCAGTTTGCATTATTGACTTGTAAAAATATCATTGTTATAATTACAATGAGCATTAGGAAAATTCTGTTAGTTGCTGCTCATCTGTATTGAAAATAAGACAAGTAATTCAGCATAGTAAAATTTCACCAAGATACTAACTTATAACATTATGCCTTCCTGGCAGCATCCTTTGTTGGATAGGTCACAGTCTGCACATTGCTAATAAAAAAATATTAATATAAGAATCATTATCTAAATTATTTTATTATACAAAAAAGAAGTTACAGCTTTAGGTACTTAAGTTAAAACAGTTAATTTTGCAGGATTAATAATCATTGCATTTAAATTAATTTTAGTTACCAGTAATGGTGGGTAATCCCCCCCCCCTTTTTTCCCCTGCCTGTATTAAATATTTTAAGGGCTTTTTTGCCTGCATTTTTTATTTTTTAATGCCTGAACATCCAGTCTCTACCTATGAATGAATAGTGTTTAACGCCCATTTTTGCTACAGAGGCATCACAGGCGGTGGACACTGGTGATACATGAAATGAAATGATATATTGGGAAAGGGTTTATTTTTAAGGAAGGAAATGTTCCAGGCCTAAGTTTAGGGTACCTCCCCGGCATTTGCCAGTTATGAGGACTGAGGAAACCTGGAAAAAATCTCAGTCAGGGAGACAGTCCTGGCCGGGATTCGAACCCCAGGCCTCCCGCTCACAAATCCACGATTTAACGACCTCGGCCACCGTGGCGGTGGTCTCTCTCTACCTATCAAAGTGCTTAGATGTATTTAGTTTCAAAATTAGAAGCTTCTGCCAAAGTGCACTTTTTTTCAATGCATTGTTACACATTTTCTTTTAATTCCCATGGGTTGTACAAATGTTACAAATATGATCTCTTGAACAGTAAAACAGGAACTGATAATGTAATTACATTTTTGCAACTGTGTAGAAGTTATTGGAATCATTTTTTTGAAAACAGGTAATGGGGTAAAGAAAAAAAAAAGGAGGGAGTCAAATAATCTGCTGATCAATTAATAGGTTAATGGGAAATTGGGGTTCTACTGTATTGAAAATATATTGAGCTCTCCATACAACAGCATTATTTGATATTGATGCCTCTTGAGTAATGAATTTAGAACCCATCTCTAGTATGAACATACGAATCATAAATGGACATTGTTGAGGAATAGAATAACTTTACCTGTTATTTTCCATTTTGTCTTTCCTAGCAAAATGTTTGCAAAAAATGAACAGATAGATATATGAATAAATTCGTGTGATATAGTTGTACTAAACACTTTTATTGCTTCACTTGTGAGATATTTGGAACCGGTTTCGAAGACCTTCGTCTTTGGCCAAGGGTACGACTGATTAGAAAATCCAACGGTTCTGTATAGTTGAAGCGCTGCCTGGTGGTGTTTTAATGTACTTAAAGTTGGTATTTTCTATCTTTGGAATATCAAAGTTCATTAATCGATCTTTGTATTTATGAATGTAAATTTTTTCCAAGTATCCAGTTCTATATGTCCCTGAGTCTCTTTTAATAAACCCCTCTTCTTCACAATATTGTGATTTTTTGTCCAAAAATGATATGCCACTGCTGATCTATCTGTTTATATTTTATGTTCCTGAAATGCTCTTCTATACTTGTGCCAATATTTCTCTTTGTTTTTCCAATATAGATCTTTTCACAATCTGCACGGTTACTCTGTAAATACCTGCTTTTTTCTCTTGTGGGGGTCTTTACAGCCATTTTATCTTTCAAGATGTTTCATAAATTAAATCTGTTGATGGGTGCTAATTTTATATTGAAATCTTTAAAACTATTTTGAAATTTTTTCTTTGCTTTTGGATGATATGTAAATTTTTTAAAAATTGGTTTTCTATATCTCTGATAATGTGGTGGTATCTCTGATAAGTTTTTTCCTATTAAATGTTTCCACCTTTTTATGTACCACATCTTTATTAAAGCCATTTAAAATTTCCATTTCTTCTATTTTATTGTATTCTTTTTTGAACTCTTCTTTACTAACTGGTAAATTAACCAAATGATATGTCAAGTTGTTGAATACTGCATGTTTGTGTGTTAAAGGGTTAAAACCATCTGCCTTGATAACACACAGACATGCAGTTTTCAACAACTTGACATATCGTTTGGTTAATTTACCAGTTAGTAAAGAAGAGTTCAAAAAAGAATACAATAAAATAGAAGAAATGGAAATTTTAAATGGCTTTAATAAAGATGTGGTACATAAAAAGGTGGAAACATTTAATAGGAAAAAACTTATCAGAGATACCACCACATTATCAACAGATGTAGAAAACCAATTTTAAAAAAATTTACATATCATCCAAAAGCAATGACAAAATTTCAAAATAGTTTTAAAAGTTTCAATATAAAATTAGCACCCATCAATAGATTTAATTTAGGAAACATCTTGAAAGATAAAATGGCTGTAAAGACCCCACAAGAGAAAAAAGCAGGTATTTACAGAGTAACATGTGCAGATTGTGAAAAGATCTATATTGGAAAAACAAAGAGAAATATAGGTACACGTTTAGAAGAGCATTTCAGGAACATAAAATATAAACAGATAGATTAGCAGTGGCATATCATTTTTGGACAAAAAATCACGATATTGTGAAGAAGAGGTGTTTATTAAAAGAGACTTAGGGACATATAGAACTGGATACTTGGGAAAAAATTTACATTCATAAATACAAAGATCGATTAATGAACTTTGATATTCCAAAGGTAGAAAATACCAACTTTAAGTACATTAAAACACCATCAGGCGGCGCTTCAACTCTATAGAGCCTTTGGATTTTCTAATCAGTCGTACCCTTGGCCGAAGATGAAGATGAAGGTCTTCGAAACCGGTTCCAAATATCTCACAAGTAAGTGAAGCAATAAGAGTGTTTAGTATGACATATATCACATGAATTTATTCATATGACTTGGCTTCACTGTGTTAGTTTCATATATATTTTTTAAAATAATTTCTTTTTTAAAAGATAGGTTTTAATAGAACAGATAGGTATGTTTAGTGAACTCACTCAAAAGAGACTGCATACCTTAATGCAAAATGTATCTTGATAGGCTATTGATAATGTGACTGATCTCCACTGGAACTGTCGGATAAGGCCAACTAACATTTTGCTCATGTTTTATAGATAATCCACTCATTATTAGAGTACATTTACTTTACTCCAAGTAATAGGTCATTAATTATCTCACTATATTTGCAGAGAAACTTAACTTCAGAGCTTTAGCAGAGATATTGGTTTGCATTTACCTTAGCTGTAGAAGGTCATTTTTTGCCTGTATTGCAGTTCCACTAATCAGGTAAACTTAGTTTTGGGATGCTGATGATGTAGCGGGTGACATCAATGCAGCATCTGGGAATAGTGTTTCAGGTGAGAACAACATGAAGGGTTGGTTATCTTTTTAAGGGAAGTATAGTTAAATGGTGCCATATTAGATTTGTGTAAAAAGTCCAATATATCCGACATTCTTCCATGGCTTCTGTTATCCACCTCATAGCAATACCACATATAAACAAATGTTCACAGATGGGCTCAGAAAATATGTTGGAGGTGGTGGAAGTGGGAAGTTCGAACAACCCTTAGTGAGCTGTCACAAGAGTTTATCTAGAGGAAAGCTGTGACATTGGCAGAAGATCTTGTTAGCAACCCAGGCTCCATATTAAATGTCTGAAATATTGTGAAGTATTTAACATATTTATAAATTAAAATGAAGGTAAGTGTTAAAGAGAAGTAAACAATTGAAATATTCTGTTACACTGAACAGAATGAAGGTAAATCATGTGCATTACTTGTACAACATGAAGTTAATATGACTAAAGGCACATATGAATGTGATTTATTTATGATTTTTGTGGCCCATTTTTTAAATTATTTAAATAGGATTAAACTGCTTTTTGTTATGGTATTTGCAAGACTATTTATTCAATTTATTCAGGAGTGCCCTGGCATTTGCTGCCTTAAGTAACTTCCTGTGGCTCTATTCCCAGTGTTAAGGAGGCAAATGCAGTCACAGTGTATGTCAACCTAGAGATTTGAAATCTATTAAATGTACATCAATTACTATAGCCTTGTATAAATCAATATAAAATGTCAAAGGTAACTTCTTGAAAAGAAACTTACCACATGTTAAAGTTTACTAAAATTGGGATCTTCAGAATGTACATTCTACATAAGTTTTTGCACATTTTTTAATTGCTGAATGGAGATGGCTTTTTTTGTGAATGTACTTGTACATAATGCAAAAAAATTGGAATAATGAAATTTGATATTGAGTTCTCATCTTCTAGTAAAAGTAAAACTATTCTACAGCTTTGCTTCAGAACCATAAAGGGACATAATCTCTAGCAACAGGTTCTAGAACTTATAGTCTTAATATTTTATAGTACTCAATCTGTGATTCCAACTTTTTCCAACAGATCTTGATTGCACAAACATACATGCGCTACAGCCATTCTTTTAGTGAATTTATATAGTCTCTGGCATTACAACTACAGAAACAATTTTGCTAAATTTTTGTAGAATATCCGACATGAAATGTGATTCATATTTTATTTTTTAGTATATGATTTAATCCGAAAGTTTTGAGAATCACAGAAAGTTTGAAATTTGATTCCAAATGACAACTAATGAAATGCAATTCAGATATTTTATGAGCTAATGGGAGATGCTCTAGCTATTATGTATTATAGTGAATTAACCAGAATGATCAATTTTCTCTTGAAGCAGCCAGAAACTTTTTTTGATTGGGTAGAGGCTTTAAGCAATAGTTATTTACCTTTATATTGTAATATTTGTAACCAAGTTTATCAAAAAGACACTTTCATAGTACTTATATACATTTTGTTTCATACTTTGTCAAATTACTTAATTTTGATTAAGTGTTGTAATTAAACAAATGGTTAAAAGAGGGTGAATCATAGTGGGAGACTCAGATAATTGTTAGTTTTCAAAAGAAATGTTAGATAATTAGTAAGGCCACGGGGAAATTTATTCCAAGTAATTCAAAGAAAAATTGAAAAAGAGTATAAACAATTTTGCTCATGGAAAGCAAAGTTTATCAAAGATGTTATGTTAGCATGCATGTTAGATTTAACCTATAGTTTTGGAGTTTGAATAGAATTACACATATTACATATCAATGTGTACACTACAATTTTGTTATAGTTCAAGAATGCTAATTATTATTGTTCTACAACTAGTGTGGCCTAAAAGGCGACCTCAGGACAAATACAGTTCTGGGGCCCTTTTCTTTGCCTTTCAAAGGAAATAGTTTGTTAACCTTAAAAATAAAATTTATAATCAAACCTAGTAATTATGTACTAAATTTAAGAAGTGAGTGAGAAACAGAAAAGCGGGACTCAAATCAAACCCCTTCATTCATCACTTCTGTGTGCATTGTTTCTGATTCCAAGAAATTGTAGGGCTTTGTATTCTGTGAGCAAAAAAGTAACCACAGTCAAGATCACTTCAGCATTAAGGTAAACAAGCTTGGTAATTCATAACAGACTAGATATTACAGCTATTTCAGACTTCTTTCCCCGTGTCCTGCATTCTTTAACTCATGTGAATCATGATTTCAATTTAAAGAAAAAAGTACTCGGAGCAAATGTATATAGTCTTCATTGTCTTTTGTCATGATCAGGAGCCAGCAGCTGAAAATATTATGTGTGTTTAAGTAGTATTTGACAGTTTTAAGTGTTGATCTTTTTTAATAGTATTACTCCCTAATGCTTTAAGAGTTGTCCCCACAGTAGTTCGTTATAATTCTGTTAAAAGTGTGTGTGTGTGTATATATATGTAAACTTAGGATTGTAAGTGATTGTATTTTAAGTTCATAGTAATCATTTTCAGAATAATAATCATATTTTAAATTAAAAAAGGAAAAAAAAAAAAAAATTGACTCTGGATAAATTCTTGGAAAAATCTGGCCCTTGACTGAAAAATCATTTAATCATCATTGAGTCACATTCTACACTATGGTCAAAGTGATTTAGTTAACTCCAGGGATGTTACTTTATTTAGCACTGTGTTGCATTTTCTTAATGATGTAATAATAATAATAATAATAATAATAATAATAATAATAATAATAATAATAATAATGTGTTGTACTTATAGAAATTATTTGCATTTAACAGAGCTCATTATTGCATATGGATATATGAAGAATTTGTAAACTTGTCCACTACATAATCAGTTATCATTAAGTGGTTGTTTAATCTGAATGTACATAGTATATACATATGTTAGTAAAAGTGGAGTCTGGAAAATAATTTCCTTAATGTAGAGTTCCATTTGCTTTCAAGAACGTAAAGAATTGAAATTTGACACTGTATGAAACAAAACTTTTTCTTTGTGTGTGTGTAAGGTTTACTTTAAATTTCAACTTCAGCCTTTCAGAATACATGGTTATTTCAGGGAATTTTATGCATTTTTTTAATAAATCCATGGAACAAGAAGAAAATGCTTTCTAAGATAAGTTTCTGTTTGGTCCACTATTTATTTAGGCCAGGTTCCACAGTTTGTGGAATTGGAATTTTATTTAAAAATTTAGGTGCTCTTTGTTCAATATCTGTTCTATTTTACTTGGGTTTCTGCATTTATTTTGTTCGATGATCAGATATCCAGCAACTAAAATTTTACATGGCAGAAAATTTTTCAAGTATGCATCTTACTGTGTTTATCAAATATTTAGGTTTCCTGAATTTTTGCATTTTTTAGGCACAAATCTGAATATGCCAAGTGTGACTCATACCAGAATATACTTGAATTAACACATTTAATTGTAATTTGGAGATTATCTGAACATTCCAAAGCATAATAATGTAACTGTATCCAAAAATGTTAAATGTTAGGTCTATGGAATGAAATAAATTTTCTGCTATATGTGACATTCCACAGTTTAAAGTAGATTCTCAGAACTTTCCAGATTTTAATAAAATTATGATTATCTTGTTATGATGAGAGGCAAATAAAAGGGCAGGTCAATAAAGACTGGAGTGATTCTTTTTTTACGAAGGGCAGGGATCAAAGTTGGTATGGTCTTTTACGAAGTAGTCCCTCATTGAGTTGTGTGTACCTGGCCCAACTTTTCTGCCAGTACCGGAAGATGGGCTGGAAACTTGGTTTTTTGACATAGTTTTCAGAACCGCCTTCCCCTTCACAGCAGCTGAGGAATCAAAATGCAGGGCCCATAGCTCGTTTTTGAGATAAGGGAACAGAAAATAGTAACACAGAGCTAGATAGATATGGTGCACACATTTGATGATTTTTTAGCCAAATGTTGAGCAAATGTTGTAAACATGAGGGCGTGTATTGTTATGGTGATAGATAAATGCAGCTCAGGACATTTTCATTGGAAGTGTTTTGGCAGATGCTAGAAAACTGTTGTTTGTGGAGGGGATTTCATGTTGAAAAACCATCCACGACTGTCTCTGCTCTGGACTGCCCTACTTTGAAATATGCCCAACTTAAACTCTTTGAACTTCCAAATTGCAGTTTTTGTGACGGAACATTATTGTCATATGCTTGCTGTAACATCCATGCCAGATTTCTGCAGCTGGAAGCAAAATTTTAGAGCAGCATACTGCTCATTACAAAGGATTTTTTTTGATTTATTTAAGGACGCTCTTTAACAGCTCAGGTCATCAGCGTTCATTACAAAGGGACTCATTACTGGCAAAACACACTCTCTTTGCTGGCATCCTGTACTAAGATGCCTGTGCACAAGCACTTAATTTTTTTCCACCAATCATGTGAGGTTTGCTCTTATGAAAAATTGTTTCAACATCATATTTCTACTATGTGATGATTAACAAAATCATTATTGGTCTTTATTGACTAGTCCTCATATTAAAGCTATTCTGTCAAAAAGTGATATCAAACTCTTTTTTATTAAAATGTACCATTCTGTTTTTATCAATATGTACAAAAGAAGCTTATTTGTAATAAATAAAGAGCAATCTTTTTGAATGCTTCAATACTAAAAAAAAATTCATTTATAAGAAATAAAATTCTTTTAATTAGAATAAGATACTTTTTGGGGGGGCGGGGGCATCTTTAAGGTGCGGAAAACTGGATATATAGGCCATATGGTTGAAATAATGGAATAACAATTAACAGCTTTCAACATTATAATGCAGTATAACTTCTCTTTTATAGGTATGCTATACTAATATATTGCAGAGTAAGAGTTTAATTTCATTCTCTGCTATGCATTTGATTTCCAATGTTTTACATAGTTGTAAATTTTCATGAACTTTTGAAAATTAAACATACATTTTACATAGCTTTTTTGAAGACATTTTGTAATCTTACATCATTGAAAAGAATAGAATAGAACGTTATTAAATCCTAAAATGTTTATAATGAAAGTGGTGAAGACATTTCCTGGCAGATTAGCTGCCTAGTAAAATAAATAGGGAATGCTAACTTTTAAAATAGAACAATGCAGCAAAGACCTTGTACTGAAATAAAACATTTCTATTTGTGTGAGATCATGCTTTGTTGTTTGATAGATGGAGCACTTCCCAGCTTCCAGCAGCACGTCAAACTTTCAAGGCTTCTGTACTCCAGTATAGTTCAAAACATGAAGATGAGGATAGTGACAATGACAACAAGGAGAAGATTGTAGTCAAAGACAATGCAAAGCAAAATAAGAGTAACGAGGCAGTCCAGAAGTTGAATTTGCTGCTACAGTCCATGATCGAGGTACATGAATTATTAATTCTGCTAAGCAGTTTTTAATTATATTTTACTTAACACTGTCATTATGAGTGCACTTGAATTAAATGGGGAAAATCAGAACATGGCCAAGCAACTCAAGTCGTCCTAAAGTCCAAGTTAAACACTGTATTAAGAAGACAAAGGAATAAGTTAGAAATAAGAACTTTGAAAGTGTGTTGTCTTCATACTGAATTTGTAAAATATACACACTTTGTTATGCATGTTGCTTAACCAATGCAAATAACTTAATTTGAATTTGCAAGTACAGGGCTTTTAGAATATGTCCTCACTGCTAGCACGTGGTTTTGCATTTCATCAGCTGGACACGCTACAGCCTGCCATGCCTATCCTTAGACTTTGCTTCTTAAAACTGTATAAATTCTTACCTTATAATAAATTTTTGAAATGTCCTCCCTCAGCTAAACAGACATTGTACTGGGTATACACACTCTGATTGACAATTTAATTCAACCACTGTAATGTTTCTGATCTCATTTTATGTTTTCCTTGAGTTCTTGCAGTGTGTGAGAGTTTGTTTTGTACACTTTGTCATTCCGGTATCCCAAAAATAAAAATGAAGAGGCAAATTGCAGTAGCCAATAGAACCACATGATGCTAAAATAAAAATGTATTAACAGAGTGGTTTCAACAGACAGCTTTATTTTTCTGAATGTTTTAATTTTCAGAAAATAGAATGACTACATTTATGTTACACATATCAATAAGATTTTTATCATTTCCAATGAGCATGCTACCTTGTGTTGAATTTTAAATGGAACTTACTTTTTTAAATTATTACTGTTGAAACTAGATAATGCCATAGGTAACAAAAGTTCAGTAATTTTTTTAAAAATGTTTCTTAAGAACATCATGAATGTTACAGAGGAACATACATTTATTCTTGAAAGTTAAGCAAGAGTTTTGGCTGTGGAGGAATATCATTATGGTATATTTCAGTGTATGAATTCCTGACCAATTGATCACAATTTTGGCAATTTGGAATACTTTTTTGCTTTTAAAACTTTCTGAAGCTTATATCACTTACATTGATTTCAAGTAAAAAATAAAGTTAAATTATACTTTTCTTTAAAATGCATTATATGGTTTGAATTTGCTATTTTCAGTATGTCATCTCAGTAATAAAAGCACAAATTTTTTTCTTAGTTCTTTGAAACAAAAGATTATGATTTGATTTGTTTTTGGACACTCTTTAACATCTCAGGTCATGAGCATCTCATTCAATTTAGGGTGTGTAATGGCCGACAAATTTTGCTCCAGGGGCCTATTCTTTCAGGCTTGCGGTTCTTTTTTGTGCCGTAAATCTACGACATGGGACACATGGTTTTACTTCCCTTCTGTAGGAAGACATACTTAGGATTTTTATGCCTGAAAAAATGCATCAATCCTGGCCAGGATTAAATCCAGGATCTTGGGTTTAGGAGGCAAGTATGGTTACCACAACACCACCAGGACCAACTGAAACAAAGCAAAATACATGCAGAAAGGAGTAATTAAATTATTGGCTTTGGTTGGGCTTGGCAAATATAACAGTGACGTCATGAAGTAATTAGATTTCATGTAAATTTGAACACAGTTATACTGTATAAGTCAGTGAAAAATTAGGCAATTTTAAAACTTACCTCGATTTTGATGCAGTACTAATTTAACTTGTCTTTTCCTTGTACCTGCTCATTTGCATACAAGAAAATCTTATTGTAACTGTCTAATTCATCATGAAAGCCTCTTGATAGGCGACTGGCATAGTGCTGACATGCTGATCACATGCCACCGTGCAACACTGCCCTGTATCAATGGAATCATAAGATGGAGGTAGAGGAAGGTAGGCTAAGGCTCACCCTGGGCTGTAGCACCAAATGAAAGAAGAACTGCCTAATTCTTGGACATCAAGGGTGCAGGGGGACCACAGGAAAGCACTCAAATCTTATCACTAAATGGAAAAGATATATTCTTAACAGGATGATGGCAGCAGTGTTTTGGTTAATGATACACATGGGCTGTTCTCAAGAAAAAAGAGTTTTAAGGATGAAAGAAAGCTTTGGAGGAAAATGATGAACTTTAAAATAAGGAATATCATTCAGTATAATGGATACCATTTCCTTTATAGTAATCCTCACAACATCTCCAGAAAAAACCCTATATGAAAGAAATGCTCACATTAGCACGTGATCTTAAGGTAATCCATAATCATGGGTACACATGTTGACGCGTAAACTGTATATAATACAGGAATACCAGCTAATACAGGAAGAATAAAATATAAAGTCACTTAAATAAAAAGACGAACTTCTATCAACTTTTTAACTTTAAAATAATCTGTGAACAAAATGCCTATATAGCAACTACTCATGGGTTAAACTTAAAAATGTTTCATAATTTGCTGTTATATAAAAATTAAAAAAAAGACTTATGACAAAGTTATACCATACTGAACAACATTTGTGCTTTACTTAAAAATGCATAATCATCAAAATCCTAGCCTATTGATTATTCTCACAACTTGTTGTGGAAGGGCTGTATCATTTGTTATGGGCTATTACCTGTTTATTTTAATTTGCCAGAACCAAGGAAGGAGTCAGTTTTTTGAAGCAAATGCTGTCAAAAATTCAGTGAGGAGAGAGGAAGGGTTCTATCTGCTTAATCTGAATCAGAATTGGTGATAGTTTTATTTTGTTAATGCAGATTAACATTGCACCCTGTCATAATTGTTTTTATGCCTAGCATTCCTATTAGGCTGCATTAATGTCTGGAGAAAGTACCAACAGCAGTAGATGTAAACAGTTCTCTGCACTCCCACCAAAATCGGCAAATATAAATAAATTGGTAATGTATGGTTAATTTTTTCACAAATTTATAAATGCTTAAAGTGCATATTCAAAATAAAATCAATAGCTAAACAAATGCACTATTTTCTGTTGGAGCATATGCCGTATAATGTTCTTATATCTTTCCAGAGAGAACAAACACCTGTTCCAACAAGAATTGCCGCTCATCTGTCCAGGCCTCCAGTTAAACAAAAAGTGAAAAAAGAAGCTAGTTCTGGAGTAGGTAATAATATTTATGCAACTGTAATTATAAAATTCTTAAGTAAATATTAAGAAATGGGTTGATAATGTTCTAGATAATTTGTATTAGTTTGATTCCTATGCACATTTTAGTCTTGATACTCAGTACTTCCATAATTTCAGATTTTTTTTTTTATCAAATTAATTCGAAGTTTCCTGTTTATTATTTTGAAAGTACCAACAAATTAAATAAATCTGAATTCCTTACTCATAAAGCAGTGTATATTTTTTGGGGTATGTTCAGTAAAAACAGTTTTTATGAACTGAAATTATAGTTGTAAGGTTTCCACAAAAATCACTTTTTTACATATGTGGCAAATAGCACGATTATCACTTACAGAATTCAATTGAAAATATGTAATAAACTCATGTTTTCTGAAAACAGTATCCTATGAAATGCACTCTCTTTTGTCACTTCAAAATACAGTAAAGCCCTATTTAGCATTTTTACAGGGACACCAGAATTTTTTTTAAACTGTATATGCTCTTTTATCTTAAATTGAGAGTTAAGCAAAATGCACACATTTTCTATAAATCTTTGTCTCTATTAACATAATACCAAAATACATTAATTATATGATAACAATAACACAAGCAGATACTACTCTGTATACTATACTTTTTCTGTGCTATTTAATACTGTATATTGCAATTTTCTAGCATATACAGTATATTATCAAAACATCCACAAAATAATATTTACATGTTAACAGCAACACAAGCAGTTACTTTGCCTATATGCATATTTATACAACTTTCACTCTCTCATTTTTTAAAATAATAAAATATTTTATTATTATTTTAAAATAATTTAGCACTTATATTTTAAGTTCAAAATGTCCATCTCTAACTCTTTTATTCTCTCATAACAGAGTTGTGATAAACATCCAAACAATGCCTATTTTGTCAGCAGGTTCACCAAAATAGGTTGCTATGAAAGACATCAGTACTTTCATGGCCTTCTTTGAGTAGTCCAGGGCCCTATTAAGTATGGTCTAGTACATTCAAGTGTATTAGCACAAGTCCTTGTAAAGTATGGTCTTGTAACTTTTTGTTCCACGAAAGAAGTTTTTAGAAATGTTATTTTGTTTAAGTTCACATAGATAAGGAAAAAGTGCGTCAAGTGAAAAACTGAAAATTATGAAATATGTGGATCATAAATGGCATTGAATTTATTAACAAACCCAGATGCAGCAATTTTGAAACTTAAAGGTGAAAAACAATCAACCCTTGTTATGTATTTAAATAGTATTTGATTATATTGTGCTCTTTTTACTTATTATGGTTACATATGTTATGTATTGCTATAAGGAATTAAATTTTGCTGTTTACTTTTAATGTGTTTTCCTGTTTATGACATTTAAAATCCGGTCCCCAGAAAAGCATTAACGAGATTACACTACAGTTACTTTCAATTTGATTTTGACTTTTCTCAATAAACACACATTGTAAATTAGTATCATCTTTTATTTATCATAATTCATTGTTTCTATATGTTAAAGAATAAATGCTGTTAACAGTACTCTATGCTTCATGGATCCCCATGGTAGGGCTTTGGAGATCCCAGTTTGAGAACTGTTGGCCCCCACCACTGCCCCCCTCCCCAATGTGAAACCCCAGTGCTTGGTTGGTAAGAGTTGGCATTAGCAGTCATTACCAATATCGTATTTAAAATAAAATGAGTGATCATAAAATTATCAATCCTACTTCTGTTCTCATGATTTGTACAATTATTAGACCATCTCTAATATTTTATGCAGAAAATAGGCTAAGAAAGATCATCCTAATAGCAAACAGATACAGTATTTGAAATTATTGCAGTATGTCCAGGGATGTAATTGTAAAATAAATAGCGTGAGGGCTCTTTGTGAAAACAGTGTGATCTTTTATTGTTCTTATTATTAGAAATAATGCTGCTATTTTGTTTATTAATACAACTGATCTACACTTATCACAAACAAATTAAGAAATTAATGGCTGATTAAATGATTATTATGTAACATACCCATAAAAAGATTTCCCATTTTCCCTCTCCTCTTAATCTCTGTTGATTGCTGTGATTGAAGGTCATCTGCTGAATGATGATGTAGTAAGCATTGCCTAAAGTACTGTATGGCATTCCACCTAGAAACCGGTTGTGAGTTGAGTTTTTATGAACATCACAAACGAAACATTGATTATAAATAGTTTTATTCTAACTTTATGATTATTATATTTATATAAGTGAAACCAAATTCACACTGAAGGTGTGGATTTAATTGCATTTAACCTGTTAACTACCTTGGGCCTCAGAGGCCCTTCTTTGATTTGCTCTTGTTTCTGATTTAATATCTATACATTTTATTGTAATGAAATTTTTAGGATTTTTCCTCATTTGGGTTAGTTATAATTTTTGAAAAGAATTATCAATTTACACAGGGTTTTAAGTTATAGGGTTGACCTACGTTTCCTCCAGTGCAGGCCTCACAGGTCCTTACAGGTACAAGAGATGTTTACAAGCAGCTATCTGTTTGCTAGTATCCAGTTCTTATAAACCATTCCAGCTCCTTGTTGGTGTACAAACACACTTTCTGAATGAGGGGTACACCAAAGAACAAAATAAAACAAGACTGTTCATTATCTCAGTTCAAAATGGAATACCTTGTTGGTCCCTCATCTTTCAATATATTAATTTTGCTCTGTCTATACTGAAATTATATCCTGAAGGGCTATAGCAAGTCCTTTGCTCCGTAACAGTTTCAGTTTGCAGAGCAAACAACTATTATGAAACTAGACACCAAAATAAACAAGGGCTTTTCACAAGAAGGACTGTTGAACACTAAAAGAATAACAGGGTCGACTGTGAGACACTGCGTATTTATGTGGAATGGGGTTATAACTCTCATTTTTTATGTAGTTTTCTGTGAAATGGGTGGCTACCATTTCTAGATTTAAAAGTTATAAGAAATGGAGATTGTTTGAATTTTGGAATTTACTTGAAAGAAACGCACACAGAAAACTACATGAAAAATGAGAGTTATAACCCCATTCCACGTAAATATGCAGTGTTTCACAGTTTGGCACACAGATTGATGAATATTCCACTTACAGAAGCAGAGTACAAAATAGAATACAAACAAATAATAAAGACAACTATCATCAATGGTTTCAACAAAGACACAGTGATAAAAATTATCAATAAATCTAAAAGACAAAAGGGGATAAGCGAAGTTTCTGCACTGAAAACACAAAAGATGAATACAAATTCAAAAGTTTCACCTACCATCCAATTTACCACAACAAGTTTAAGAAAATTTTTAAAGAACATGGGATAATGTTAGCCCCAAAGAACAGATACAGCATCAAGAATGTATTAGGTTGCACAGTAAAAGACTATATACCAACAGAACAGGAATCAGGAATTTACGAAATAAAATGTGCAAATTGTGAACAGAGCTACATAGGCAAAACAAAGAGAAATTTGAAATTCGCAGGAAAGAACATTTTAGGAATATTGGTTTAAACAGGTGGATAAATCAGCAGTAGCAGCTCACTTTTGGACCAAAAATCATGAAATAAAACCAGGAATTAAACTGCTGAAACATCTTCACAACCCATTGGAGTTATCCACTTGGGAAAAAAATGTGCATATTAAAAAATAGAGAAAACCTAATGAATTTCGAGTTTCCTCCTTTGGATGAATTCAGCAACTTCCTACTTCAACCAACAGAGGCCACCACAGGAACATCTGGTTGTCTAGCCATCATTTTGAGTATCGGCAGTTCAGTGAGCAACTGAAGATGGGAGAGATTCTCCCAAACGCATCTTACTTTTATGTAAGTGAAGTCTAGTGTAAAAAATGAATACCTAAGTTTAAGATATATTATCGCTCCATTGTCAACAGCTTCGTAAGTACAATATTTAAGAAGTATGGTCTTCCTAAGTTTCAGAAAAAGTACCAGGGCAGCAATCTGACACACTGTAGCACAACTATATCCTGGACCTTTTCCTTGTTTAGTTGTCCGCTTTGGTGATAGTTAATATATATGTTGACTTATGCTAGTAGAAGCAGTTTTTTTAGGGTTGTAGGACAACTGTTAATGTAACTGTATGTTCATCTTTCTGTTAAAGATAAAATTGAAGAAGCAGCAAAAAATGTAGCAGAAAGTCTTGGAGGTGATACAAAACAGACTGAATCTGAACTACTAAATAAACTTCTGTTATACACAGCAGCAAAAACTAAGACTGAAGAAAAACAATCTGCAAATTTATCTACAAATTTAAGGTTAGTAGATTGCAAATGTATGTTCTCTTTTGATTACATTGTCTATTTGTAACTTTTCTTTTTGGCATTTTGTGTTACTTATTTTTCATACTCTCTGTTTATAATCATTCTATACCAATTTTAGCAAATACCAAAGGAATATAGTTATTGCAGTTGTATGCATGAAACCAATTTTTGAATAATTTCTTCAAATCTCCATTGATCCTATCTATTAGGCA
Organism: Metallyticus violacea; assembly: GCA_030762175.1. NCBI lineage: Eukaryota > Metazoa > Arthropoda > Insecta > Mantodea > Metallyticidae > Metallyticus > Metallyticus violacea. The sequence goes on along the minus strand of CM060842.1, from coordinate 12,952,281 downwards.
CTGAAAATGGCAATGCAAAAAGTAGTGTGTGTGCCGCAAATTTTGTTTTTTTATGAACGAACTAATTGTATAGATTAACTTCTTCTCTCCCCTTCATTAGGATGGTGTCCAGCAGTATGTAAGAAATACATTACTGTCTTAAGAGAAAAAGTCGCCCTGGGTTATTCAGACTGCATCTTACTGCTTCACCAAGTGTGGAATACTATCCAAGTGGTTGCTGCATGAATGCTCATAGCATTCACGTGACAATTATATTTGCCTGACATTCTTCCACCGGCAAAAATTGAATAATGGTCCATTGATCCAGTCTGAATGGGCTCAGAATCACCACCAAATTTGCTCAGTGCCTGCATAGCCAAATGATGCATATCAATAGCATCTGTTGCTGTAGTATGATGATGAATTAATAATATTATACTACTTCTTCCTCCATGCAGTAGACTGATGCATGCACTTGAGCGATCATTGAGACTTGAACAGATTTTGATTTACTGTGCCTTATACAACAGTTCATTGTATAGAATATTATAGGTGAATGCCACTTAACAATGGACAAGACAAAAATGATATTGTATTGCTATATTCTCATAGTGGTATATTTATGAACAGTGATGACTGGTATTTGTAAAAACAAAGAGAAAATCATTAACTGCTATCTGGTGTTATTTCATTATTAATGAATATAATATATTAAGATCACTCATAATTGTACCTTTGGTAAGCAAAGATTGTCATTGTATGAATTGGTATGATAAGATTTAAGTGTATAAATTGAAATACCTAATTGAGACATAGGCTAAAAGCTATATTATTAGGCTCTAGTCAGAAAACGGCAAGGAAAAAAAGTGATGAATGACACAAATGTTATTCGAAAGTTAATGTCATATAACAATGGCATCAGAGACGTACATTCAGAAACCTCCCTTTGTTATTGTGTGTTATACTTTTCAGGGGCATCTTCTTTAACCAATGGTGCACAGCTGCTTTAGAAATTTCAACAGATAGGCCATACGCTCTCTACCACAAAATGCTTATATATTAGACATCTTACAATCTCTGAAATTATTCTGGTGTAGTTCATCAACATCCTGTATTTGAAATGCTATTCTTTTTATATTATCTAATTAAAATCATTATATGATTGAGTTGAACGAGACAGTTATTGGCTCCACTTATTTAAATGTAGTACATGTTTCAATGACCATTGTCTATGTCATCACCTGACTGTATACTCAAATGGGGATTTTGTAAATTAGCTCAGGATTTGGAATCATTAATAGACTGGCGAGCATTAATATTGAAATCGTAACTAATAATGTGGTATTTGTTTTGTTAAAATTTATATAGTTTCATAGATAGTGCAGAAAGATATTTGAGTCGATGGTTAGCTGTGATGTAGACAGTGGTCTGCAAAACATGCACATTCATATAATGATCTTAATTATAGTTGGTGTTTTTTTTAAAGTGATGTTTAACGTCCGTTTTTACTACTGAGGCACCACAGGGGGTTAATTATAGTGAATGTAGTGAATACTGAACGACCAAAGATCTTTTTTGTTGTTAAAATGAATTTTTTTGAAGATATGATAAACATATAAGGAACAAGAAGGTAGTTATGTTTAATTTAACATAGAAATAATGCCCGGTAATAAATTGATTTGGTAGAAAAGTAATCACAACGATCATATGGAAATATTCAGTTAGCGAATTTGTGAAAAGAATATTTTCAAATTTTTAGACAATAATATGCCACCTTAACTGGCTAGTGAAAAAATGCAGGATTATTACATATGCATAAATTTAGATGAGAAAATGGAAGTTAAGGCAAGAAATGCCGCCCAAAATGGACTGCATTAAGATGGAAGATGAATGGACCGGTTGATTGCTTGGTTGCAGTGGCAATTGGGGATGCTGATATTTATCATTTTTTCCCTAGCTTCCCAATTATTTTTCATTTTAAATTTGAATAGGGATTTTCACAGTGAAATATAGTGTCATAGTGGAATAAAACTATTGAAATTTGAGTGACTTCCTCATAAATTATATGTTATATGATATTTTTCATTTGTTTGTTACTGTCATGTTGGTTGCATTCTAGTACATTTCTTTGTTTATATAAGATGGAAGATGAGGTGAGCGAAAGTAAATTAAAAATTCAGAATCGTAGTACATCGAGGAGGAGGGAGGAAGGAGAAGGGGAGGGAGAATTAGCCATCTCTGCACAGATGAACAGTCCTAAATCTTAAAACCAGCATAAAAGTAAATTCATTTTACAAAATTATTTAAATTATCTACCCTGTTCCATTTCCTTAACTGTCTTATGATATGCACCTTATTAGATGCCCCCACACCTCCCTCTTGTGCTACTGAGTTTTGTTGAGAAAAAAGGGTTCAGAGAAAAGGGTTTCTATTTGCAAGTAAATATGATTACAATCGATTGTAATGTTATGCATTCTATGCATTGGTGACTGAAGTTGCTAAGGCACATAGTTATGAACAGAAGGTCTGTGGTTCGTTTCTCACCGGAAACATCCTCTCAGACTGAAGTTTTTTCCAGGTTTTTCTCAGTCATCAATATCAAAATATGGAAAGATACCCTAAACCTAGGCCTTTAATGCTTACTTTCAAAAAATTTTTCCTTTCCCAATTTATCATTTCATCTCGTGTGTTACCAGTGTTCACTGCTTGTGATGCCTTGGTAGTGAAAATGGGGTCAAACACGATTAAAAACAAGCAATGTGTTTTAAGGAACTAAATTACATTTTAAAGATAAAATTTAAAATTCTCTAATGTAATAATTTAGATGGAGATTTAGAATTGCAGTTATATATTGTGGACATATGTAAACTTGTATTGAAATGGTTTTGGACAGTATTTCTCTAAGAGCAGTTTATAGATAATCATAACTTATTACAGTGATCTGTTATCTGGTATGAAAATAGACCGTACGAAGAAACCAGAGACTGTGAGTGAGGACAGCAGAGCACAACAAGTGCGCAGAATCCTGGCAGAACAAAAGAGAGAGGTTGTACAAGAACAATCTTTTAGCAGAGGACTACTGAAGGAAGCAAAATACAGGCCAAAAATGTGAGTATGCTCTAACTTTTAATGAGAGTTTTCATTATTACGGAAGCAAGTGCTGGTGGACTATTGGTAATCATACTTGCCTCTAAACACAAGGTTGCGGGTTCAATCCTGGCCAGGTCAGTGGATTATTTTTGGACATTAAAATCCTAAGTATGCCATACTTCCGAAGGGAAGTAAACCCTTATGCCCCCTTATGTTCCATGACAGTAAGTTCAGATGTTCAGATGAATGTGCATGTAATGATGTTTGTGGTTTTAAGACCTCATCACCTTGCTTACTCTTATCATATGAGAAACATTAAAAAACTGATGAGTAATTTTTGTTTTCCTTGGTATTCTAGGCCACCATTTCATGAAATTTATGGAAAAGCAGGAAAATTTAACTCTTCTGGCCCATGGCAATGAATCATTCATAGTATTTTCTCCTTATATCTCACAAATTTATTAACTATCTGCTAATTTAACATTCCTTACATTCAAAAAACAGCTAAGAGAACACATTTCACTGATGGCAGACCACTTGGTTGGTTTGAACGTGCTAGACACACACAGAATGATAGTTTAACAAAACCTGATTGTCTCTGAATACATCTATGGTTTGTCAATTAGTAAAGGATATTGCATGTGAACAAACATGATTTAAACAGTAGTTTGTAAATGAAACTTACCTTTTTGGTTTAGTTTTAGTTATGTAGAGACATTTAATTTTAGTTGTTTAAAGACATCAAAATGTACTAGTCTAAAAGTTACAATAAAAATATACTAGAACATACAGAGGGTGCCAAAAAATGTATACACACTTCAAGCAAAGAAAAACTGTGATTACATAAAACTGAATTCACACAAACAGAAAATGATGAGCATGAATCGTTTTATACTTTTACAGTTACAACAGTTACTCAAAATGCCCACCATCAGCATCGATACACTTCTGAGTGCGTTGAGATACTGATTGAGCAACGTTTGCAAAAGTGTCCTCAGCAAATGCAATACATGGTATTTCAATTTCTTCTCAAAGTGCAGCCAGTGTAGCTGGTTTTCTATGGTATACAACATCCTTAAGAGTGCCCCTTACTGAACATGATGACTGCCAGCAGCTAACGCACTTCGCTTAAGCTCTTGACTGAGCAGATTTTAGCAGTTGTAAGTACTTATTTTCTTGTTGAAAATAAACTGTACCTTGCTATCTTGTTTTCATGTTCGATTTTGCAAGTAAAATAAACATGGGTCCCAGGAAAAATAAGATGTTGAAGAGCGTCCATAAATAAATAAAAAATAACAGGAAAAATAACCAAGATGTAGATATTGTTGAAATCATTAAGAATGCAGTGGCAGAAGCTCTAAAAGATGCTGGTACAAACAATGCACTTGGCCCTGTGATCTCGTGGTTAGTGAACTGAAAGTGATGGAGGCTAACAAGAAAGGTGATTCGTAATCTGAAGGAGTAATTCCATGATAAGGATAAAAAATTACACAACCTGGAGCAGTAGCAATGGTGCCAATGTCTTCGCATCTTTGGCGTGAATGAGGAAGATGGTGAGGACACAGATAAGCTCGCGATGGATGTATCATGTAAGGTAGGATTTCAACCGAGTCCAGCTGATATAGACCACAGTCATAAGATTGGGAGGAAAAACACTGAAAAGCCTCATGCTATAATTGTTAAGTTTGTGAGCTATCACAAGTGAAGTGAAATGTTTCGGCCTAAACAATTAAAAGGCGTATTAAGATTTGGGAGGATGTTACCAGAGCAAGACACCAATTACTACAAATGAATGAAGATTGACATTACTTGTATTGCTTGACATGACTAAAGCTTTTGATTCCATAGACAACAGACTTACTTCTAAACTAAAGTAAAGTATGTCAGACAGTGTCGTCCTCTGTCCTATCTTCACGAGCGGCAGCAGCGTGTTGTTTCTGGAAATCTTTCCTCTTCATGGCGGTTCATGAAGGATGGAGTTCCCCTGGGTAGTGTTCTGAGTTCCTTACTGTTTTCATTATACATCAATGACATATCTCATGCTATTAGCCACAGTAAATGCCACCTCTGTGCCAACAACTTACAACTTTACATATTATCTCAAACTAACGATGAACATGATGCAATAACTAACATTAACCAAGATCTAGACTCAGTTCATTCATGGATGCGTACTCTGAGCCTTGGTCTTAATCCCTTAAAATCTCAGGCTTTGGTCATGGTACAACAACGATTGCTAAGTACCATAGGCAATATTGCTCCCATTAATATCAATCCAATAGCAATTCCCTTCACTGATTCTTTAAAAAACCTTGGAGTTAATATAGACAGTAATCTCTGTTGGGAAAACCATGTTGATGAAGTCTGTAGGAAGGTAAGCTCTCTAATCCATATGTTTAAAAGATTACATGTGTCCCTACCCAGAACCTTAAAAAGATCTTGGTGCAATTCTTGGTGATGCCTCACTTCAATTACTGCAATTTTCTGCTCACAGACACAAATTTTAACCTAACTGAAAAACTGCATCATGGTCATAATATGTGCTTGCGTTATATCTGCGATGTACATCTGTTTGATTATATAACTCCTTCCCTTGATATGCTGTCTTGTTTCAGCCTGAAAGAACGAGGAAATATTCATTGTCTCTCAATACTTTTCAAAATCATTCCACACACCTTCTCCATCTTATCTATCTTCCTGTTTTCAAAATCTATCTTCCTCTGCATAATCATAACACACATCCTGAATCCGAGCACATACTATTATTACCAGTACACCAAACATCATTATACTCATCATTTACCGTAACTACTGCCTGTCACTGGAATGCATTGCTACGGGATGTCAGATTACTGAACTTTAGGAGCTTTTCATAAGAAATTGTTTCATATTATTAGAAATAATTGTTTATACTAGATTTAGATTCCTTTTATTACAATGCATGTATTTATTTATTTTACCTTGCTGTAGAATTACTCATTTTATTATTTTTATTACTATCATAAATGTTCCTATCTATTTCAGGGTTTCATTTTATGTTTTGTTTTATCTTTATTTCCACTTTCAGGATTTACGTAGATTGATATATGTATAAGTTGTCATTGCTGGTGCTTGTTATATATTATTGTTCCTTTATTTTCTTATTTTTTTCCTTCTTCTAAAGTTAATATTTTTCATTATCAATATTTATGTATTAGCATTTATTTACATAATGTTTTAAATTGGTTTATATGTGTACAAGTATTGTGAACTTGTAGAGTGTTTGCACATCAGTAGACACAGTTATGCTGGTTAACAGTTCTGTTCAACTTAAATTGTGCCTCATCCTCTTGCACCATACCATGTTCTGAAACCATTCACAGTACTGCATTCTCCAATCAGGGTCATCTTTATTAAATGCATATAAAAGTCTCGGGATGAAAACTTTCAACTTTACTGTTTTAATAATGTGACGTATGCGGTTCTGCCTTTCCCAGTTTCATGTGCACATTGCTTTGTAGATTTCTGTGGTGTATGCTCGAAACGTTCCAAAGCCATAGCCAAGGACACAGGGCTTGTTGCTGTGCGATGTCTCCCATCCTTGTGAACATCACATACGGTACCATGAGTCTCAAATTTGTCTTGAATGTGTGCAGTTGTTACTCATTTTGGCAGATTTGTTCTGTACACGTGTCTCCATTGCCTTTGAACTTCAACAACATTCTTGGTTTTCCAATACCACTTCAAAATTGCTCTCTACTGTTCAAATGATAATCTTGGCTCTATTTTGTTGTAACAATGCATAATGTAATGTGGGTCATATCTGTTTACAGAACATCATATGGTAATCTTGGCTTTATTTGTTCATTGTTGATTTACCTGTCATGTAGCAATGCTATATTAATGTATGTGAGTCACATCTGTTTACAGATCATCATACTACACATTCTGTTATTTTTCGGTCCAACTTTTAAATATATTAAATAGATATCTACTGTGAAAGTGTGTATACATTTTTTTGGCATCCTCGGTATAAGTACTTGTATTATCCCAATGTGTGTATGTTGTTCAGCTATGCTCCCAAGGTGGACCTGTTTGGTGGTGAACTCCTTGGAATCTTTAAGCCAGTTAAGTCTTCAGTGCCATCCACAGGCACACAGCTATCAACATGGGAGCAACTGGAGGCTCGAGAGAAAAGATTAGCAGTGACACATCCCCCTTCCAACATCTATGAAGAGATGGTGCAGTGGACGGAACAGGGAAAGTTGTGGCACTTCCCTATTAATAATGAACAAGGTGAGTTTCATTTATTGAAATCCAGGAGTGCTATGGTTTGGTTTAAATAGCCTTTTAGTTAGTAATTATAATTAAACTTATTTCTATGTTAAGTAATTGTGCTCAAGTCTGATTTATATGCAGTAAACAAGGTCCTGGTAAACATTAAGATAAAATCATTAAAATAAAATTTGAACTGTCATAACTGCTTTAGATATAACTAGTTGAATTATCTTGTATTGAGGTTACCAAATTCTCAACAAAAAAAAAAAATAAATATATATATGCTCTGGGAAGTTTTTCAATCTTTTACATAAAATTTAATACAGCAGGAAGTGTATTAAATGTCAAGTTATAGGTATATATTATACTAAAAGTTACTTAGCATTAATCCATTGAATGAATTAAAAATAATTTATTAAATTGAAATAAGTGATTAGTCTTAAATTCCTTATTTATGTTTTTGAGGTAAAAAAAAAAAAAGACTTACTTAATTATACAAGATCATAGTCTATGATAGAATTTATGAAGGAAAATTCTTCTAGCCATTACAGTGTGTGTGCTTTCTCTAAAAGCACTTTATGTCTCTACAACGTTTTAAAATGGAAATTTGTTTATTTTAGGATGCATTTTAATGAAATTTTGCCTCCAGTGAAAAGATCTGCTTCCTTTAGAGATAAAAGTAATTAGAGTATTTTTTCTACTATATTATGCATAAATATGCTGATAAATTGTGTCTATATGGAAAGAATCAAGATCTGTGATAGGACAAGACTGTTTTTTTTTTTTTTTTCCAGGGGTTTCTAAGAATATACATTCCAAATGGCCCAGCTGTTTCCTTTTTCTTCTAAAACTTGGTGCAACTATCCCTTGCTTATAATTATGCTTGCACTGAGTCCTAGATGCGTGCTGTTACTTTATTGGCAGGAATAGAGAAATGCTCATGCATTTTAACATACTTTTTTTCCTTTTTGTGGAACTCATGCATCCTTTGCACTAATTCGAATGCCTGGCTATTTAGCAATTCTCCTTGATGCATAGGATTATCATTCTGTGAGTCACTTTGCAGTGACATCTTTTGGAACATTTTAATCAATGTAAATTAACTAACTGCAAAATTGCAGTAAAACTTGAATGAACTAATATGTATAATTTTTTAAACTGTTTACAGTGAAGCTATTATATTTAAAATGATATACTATGGATAACTTATTTATACACTTCACTTACTACTAACTTGAATTAACTAGCTGCAAAATCATAGTAAAACTTAAATAAACTAGTTGCGAAATTGTAGTAAAACTTAACAAGCACAGGCAGAAATCAGAACCGCACACAGTAAGATAAACCTGCAACAGAGTAGCTTCAACGTCATGATTGATAATGCTGTTTTTAATTGGTTCAGAAGGTGTAATTTGTAGCATTCTTCATTTGTTAGTATTGGCAACTGAAAAGTGAACTGGCAAGTTTAAAGTTTCAATGGCCTGGATATACAGAATATGTTGAATGGGTTTTGATGATTGTAAAATATGTTTTTTCCAGATTCAGAATTCATTACTTGACCAATTTATTCTTTCTCAGATTTTTTTTAATGTATTTTTAAGTTATTACTTAAAAGCTTATATTTTCTGCAGGACTTGAGAAGGAATCAAGTGTATCATTTACTGAACACGTTTTCTTGGAGCAGCACCTGGAACCATGGTGTCCTAGAAAGGGTCCCGTGCGACACTTTATGGAGCTGGTGTGTGTTGGTCTGTCTAAGAATCCTCACATCAGTGCAGTACACAAACGAGAACACATAGAATGGTTCAGAAATTATTTTGAACAGAAAAAAGAGATTCTAGAAGAGGCAGGAGCTTTGCCAACAGACACTCCACCAAGTAAACAAATTACAGCATCATAACACTGCTTGTGTCAGATATATAAATATTGTTACTCAATTACATTTTTTTAGTTAAATAAAAAGTGAATGTAAACATTATATTCTGCTTTATTCTTTCTGTTCAAGAAATGGTGCATAATCCTTATTCCCAATTCAGAATATTTTACATTATGTATGAGGTGCTATTGGTAAGTTCTTAGATACTTATATAGTGTTTTTTTTGCAATGCATATTTTTATTTGTTCAACATAATTCTGAACTCTGTATATTTAGCAGTGTTCAAAGTCTATAGTTGCTTGTGATTAAGAGATAATTTTTCATTAATACAGTAGTGCCTCAATTCATAATTTTTTGAGGGACTAGGTTAACAATGGATGTGAGAAAATGATAGATATGGAAGTGCATAAATCACGTTTAAAAATAAATAAATCCAGTATATGAACAAACTATATCCAATTTACGTTTTAAATGAAACTATATTTTGATATTATTATATGATTTAGTTGAACTACAAACTCTTAATGCTTCACTTTCTTGTCATAATATATAGAAACAGTTTTGAGAACATTTGGTTTTTATCATCAGCCGGGCTAAAATTCAACTGTTGGATAATTCCCATTGGATAATTGGACAATTTTCATTGTATCTCATATATTATCAGTGTCCACTGTGTGTGATGCCTCAGCTAAAATAGACTGGGGGTGAGGGGGGGGATCATGTGCATAGAAGTACACCCTTCGCCTGCACAGTTCCATATGCTCTCAGAGCTTCAGCAAATGTCAGCATGGCTTTGACTGTTGCATCATCTTCCTCCTGTTCCTCACTCTTCTCTCCCAAGCCAAAAACACTTGCTACTCCTCCCATCTTGTGAGGCATTACATTGAAAGGCTACAAGGGAGATCATTTCAGAATATTTATTAAAAATGATTATGGAAAAAAAACAATGAGAAGTAAGAGATGAATTAATAAAACAGATGAAGAAAACCAGAAATGAAAGAAGAGCCTTTATGTGTGGAATGCATTTATGGATTATTAGAGTCCTGATGATGCAGCATCATAGTCAAGGAATGATCACCGAAGGGGAAGAGAGGAGGAGAGAAGAAAAGGCAACAATCTGCGATCAAGGATCAAGCATCCAGCAGAAAGGGGAGGAGTTTACAGGTGCAAGCGTGTGAAGGACGTCACCGAGTGCTGCTTCACTGAAACAGCTGAGTGTGGTAGATAAACAGCTGACTGGGATAGATGACATGGTGGGGAGAAGTGGAAGGGAGAAACCAGCTGGTCAGCAGATGGCCTGGAAGACAAGAGGTTGGAGTATGGTGTACATCCTAGGGGAGTATTATCAAAATATATGATGCTAAGGACTCAGGGACGATAAAAGGGTTATAAGGACAAAACAAAATTAGAGTGCTTCATATGGAAGGAATAGAAAGTAAGCACTTAGAAGATGACTTTTGGTGATTCTATGAAATATTAATGTTAGAGTAGGAGAAGAACAGATTCGTTTGGGAGACAATCACAACAGATGGAGAGGGGAGGGTTTTGTGTGGGGTAGCAGAAATAATCATTTTGTAGAATAAGATTTATATTGTCAAATTGAAGAAGTATGGGTTAGAAATAAAATAAAGGAAAAGGATAGTTATGAGATAATAGTGGAAAGTAATGGCTATTTCATATACATCAAGGATGTTAAATGTATAGATCCTAAAATAACAAGCACTCCAAGAATAGTTGTGTAATTTGTAAAGTTATTGTAAAAGAATTATGCAGAAATAAAGCCATTCATTCCTAAAAGAAATTCACTTCCATCCATGGACACACCAAAAATTTCAGAAGATTTTTTTAAGATGTAAACATTATTTTGGCTCCAGTAAACAAATGCAGTTTAAGAAATCTAAAAATGAGCAGAAAAGACAAAATTCTACCAGGAAAATAATTGCATTTACAAAATCAGTTGTAAAGGCTGCAATATGAAAATATAGGTAAAATGAAAAGAAACACTATCCTGCAATTTAAGGAGCACATGAGAAATATAAAATATAAACACATGAAATCAGCAATAACATACTGGCAACCCCCCCTCCCCCATAATGCACAATTGCAAAATGAACCAAAACTTCTTAAAAGCTCCTCCAAAACCCTTAGAATTAACAATATGGGGAAGTATATTCATAAACAAAAGTAAGAAAAATGTAGTTAATTTTCATCTTCCAAACAACAGTCTGTAACCTCACCCTAAATTTGTAAAGTCTACAGAGCAACATCTTAATACCATGCTGGGATGCTGACAGTGAAACCATGCTGATAATGGAGGCAACAGCCTTAAAATATGTCCAAGTATAGTTGGGAGCTGGAGAGATGGCTAGCAACGAATGCGGGAAGAGGAGTGCTTTATTTGCCAAGTAAAACATTATGCATTTAATGTGTATCACCAATTCAAATACTTAAAAGTTGTTCCATTCTAATTGTGTTAATGAAAGCAGAATATTAATAATGAACAGTTGGATGTTATCAGCACATTCCTCTGACTAGCGATCTCTCCACCTCCTAGTGGAACAAAAAATGAATTAAATTTTAGTGATTTCCTCATAAAGGGTTGCGGTATTAAATTTCTGTTTATGTTTATTTGTTTTACAAGTTTCTCACATTATAATCAACTATGTTTTTACATTTTATGAAACCATAATTTAGTTGTTTCATACATTTTAATCATATAAATTTGAACTCTCCAAATTCTATGATAAAAGCACTTATAAATAATCACTGATCATTATTAACCTCTTCAAATATTCTCATGTATAAAAAGTTTGATGCATTAATAAAATGATGGAATTTTAATTCAAAAAAAGAAGAAAGGAAACAAAATGACACAAAACATGTTTATAATTAAACCCATTTCTCTGCTGCAATAAAATAGAAAATTTAACATTGTTGACAAGATTTCTTGCAGAATCTCAGCATATAGTTAGGATTTGCACGACACTGTCCATTGCTTGCCCATGCAATGCAGTACTTGTTTTGGTCTTCACATTCTGGGTTTTCTGCAGCATCTAAAACATGCCATTAAGTAATAAGTGTTATAATATGATAAAAGTTGTATTATTGGCTTGATATGTATACATTTATGCAAATCTGTTGCGATAATTCTTGGGCCAGACAATAATTAAGCCTATGAGAGCATTATTTTAATAACTTGTGAAAATTTTGAGAAATAAAAGTCTTAAATTCTTTAAGAATTGTGATGACTTTATTATTGGATGAATATTGACATTATTTTTAACTTTCCCGATTCTACAGAATGCATCATCTCTGCCTCTTGGGTTTTGAAATAGACATTAGATACAAAGCTGCACTGTAATCATGTAAGCGACCTTATTGTACTTCTTTTGAAGTGGCCTCCTGTGAGAGCTGGTACTGTTGAGGCCTTACCCATCATAATCTTATAACAGAATGTTTTAATAATGTATTTGCATCACTTATCTCAAGCTATGTAAAATCAGAATAAGTGTCATTACCATTCAAGTAACTTGCATATTTTTTCATTGAACTAAAAAATAAATGCACAAGCTGGTATAAGGATCACTCCAATAATTTTTGCAGTAGCCACATATTTTCCATTTGCATTGTAACTTTTGACAACTTTTTAATTTAATTTCTCATGGTGAATACACTTTTGCATCCATTTAAACCACTTTGAAAATACACCTAACCAACTTCTTTTGGAAGATCCCTCAGAGCCTCCATTAGTTTTCGTTACTCTCAGCATCATCCTTGGGTCAGGTCATGTTTCCTTTCACGAACGGCAGCAGAGGGCGGTGTCCTTAGCCGAAGGTAGTCTGACTTCAACAGATACAGACAGATAATCAATCAAATCATCATAACAGTGTGGTAGCTCAGGCATTTGGAGTATTGCTACTGAAGGGAAGGTGGGGGGTTCGCTTCCTTTAGGCCTAACTATTTTTTTTTTCTTCTGGAGTTAAAGGAGATTTGCCACCATTACAATGATTTACCCTTTAACAAAGTACTATGTGCACAACTGCTATAAATATGCATTTATGAAATTTTTTTCCCTGCTGGAGTTTAAGAATATTTACTACCATTACAATGATTTACCCGCTAACATAATATCACACAATCAGGTATCAATTTATATTTACAAATTTTTTTCTGCTGGAGTCAAAGGATATTTGCCATGATTACAATGATTTATCTGCTAACATAGTACCACACAATCTGCTATCAATTTATATTTATAAAAAAGCTTGGTGACTTGAAGGATGGTATTCACGCATTGATCCAATGTTAGGGGTACTCTGAATGTCTGGGTGTTGTGGGTATCCTGCATTAGTAACTTCTACACAGTACAATTATTTCTGGTGTGACAGCTGTGTGAGGGCAACTTGTGCGGGGTTCATCTTGCAGGGATTCCTAACCTCTTTGGAACTCCCTAAACTAGTTTTCACTGGTCATTCTGGATGGTACAGAGTCCTGAAAAGTGATAACCTAAGAATGGTGACACTACTCTGTTATTCGACCACTTTTTGGAATTCATAATAAGTGATGCCACAAAAATATAGTGACAGCTCCATTACATTTGCTTGTCTATGTGACAATGAGTGCGTTTCCATCCACTTTCTTACAAAAACACTTGTGGCATGAAGTGTACTTATAGCTTGCTTTAAAGTATCCCTCTTTGAAATGAAAGCAATTATATTGCTGTCACTTTTAATATTTAACTGCTGCTAAATACTTTCCGAGTGACCCTTGCATAATGATATTTACAAATGAAGTTTACAACTATTTGGAAAATGAATTACTAAATGTATTTCAATGCTTATTATGAGAGTGGTTTGGAAATTTCTTGGCCTGAAAAAGAAAACACAAAATTTTTGACCTAACTTTTTTTATTTTTCAGCATAGCCACTTTTTAATACTATACACTTACATCAATGTTATTATAGTTTCTTCATACCTTTAGTATAAAATGATTTTTCCACTGTGCAAAATAAGAGTTTGTTTCAACTATGATATCCATGTCGAAAGTAAATCTTTGTCCAGCTAACCGTTTCTTTAGATTTGGGAAGAGGCAAAAGTCAGTGGGAGCCAAATCTGATAAATGTGTTGAATGTGACAGCAGTTCAAAGCACAATTCGTGCAATTTTGTGATTACAATTAAAATGTGAGCCAGTGCATTGTCTTGATAAGCTTTTTTCTTTAATAAATATGAAGGTTTGGCTTTAATTGCATCTTTCAACTGCTCCGGCAATGATGCATAACACTCCCCATTGATGGTTTTGCCCTTTTCCATGTAGTCTACCAACACCATACCCCAAGCATCCCAGAAAGATGGTGGTCATCACAAGAAACATCTTTGGAGCACTTTTCATCCTCTTGAACCCATTGTTTGGACTGCTGCTTCATGTCTGTCATGTGATTGATGAATCCATGTTCCATCTGCAGTGATGTAATGTTGCCAAAAGTCTGTTGGGTTCCATCTAAACAGTACTCTTGAGAAATGTTCATTCTGATGCACTTCTGATTAACCAAATTCAACACTCATTGTACTGCAAGCTTTAGCATATGGAAATGTTCTTGCAAAATGTTTCATACATCTTTTGAGATCTTTGCATTCTCAGCAAACTTAAGTACCTTGATTTGTCTTTTCCTTTAACATGGCATTGTGTTTTAGGATATTTTCTTCCGTTGTTTGCGGTAATTGGAAGTCCTAAATGTTCATCATAAAAAATGGAAGAATGGCCGCTTTTAAACTTAGTGGCTCATTTCTTCACAATAGAAAATTATGGTGAAGGGTCTTTCAAACTGGTACCCTACTCCCCCCCCCTTTTTTAAACTCAAATGGCGTTAAACTTTTTAAAATGAAGTATTTTAACACTGCAATATTCTATTTTGTTATTTTGCTGAAAAAGCCTCAAATTTGTTTACTTTGCTGGACTATAGTAACCGAACAAATGAAAATATTTGTATAAAAATGCATGGTGCACCATCTAAAGAATTGTGCTTGAGAGCTATTGTTATTTGCTACTGCCAGTGCCAACTCTCTGTCAGGCCAAGAACTTTTCAAACTATTCTTGTATATTGCTGACTGCTAGAACTCAAATTGCATTAGTCACAATAGCATGCACACATTATTCTTTTTTACAACATATAATGCCTTGTTTCATAGAATGCACTAAAACAACTGAGGCAGTTGAAGAAAGAAAGAGCAAACATCATAATATAATGGAAACATCAGCAGTGGAATACATTGTACCTGATGCAATAGTTCAAGGTTAAAGCACAAATATTTCTATTGATGTACTTTTTACAACAGCATGTCTACTGGATGGATGTTCCAAATGTAAGTACACGGTACATTACATCTACTTTATTTCCTTTTTCAATATATATTGACAGTGATATTGAATGTTTAATCTCATAAGTGTAAAAAATATTCTCCATTTGCACTACAATATTGTTCGATCATTCCCACACAGCAATATATTAAATGCAGTCAATTGATTATTGAATAATATTTAACATCAGTTTTTACTACGGAGGCACCACAGGTGGAATTGCGGTCAGCTTCAATGTCATGAAATGCATCTGTGATGAACTCTTTTAATTTGTCTATATTGTGAGTTTTCTTCTCAAATGCCTTATTCTTCAATATATCCCAAAAAAGAAGTACATAGGTGTCAAATCAAACATGCATGGACCTGGCAGTCAGTCAATGCTACTGCATCATCTGATGCAATGCTATGAGAAAGTGTTGTCAAAGTAGTTCATTACCAGCACAGCAAATTGACATGATGCCCCATCTCGTTGGAAGTACAGTTCAGAAAAGTCAACTCTGTTCATGAGTTGTGGCAACACTACATTTTGCAACATGTTTAGATAATTGTTATCGTCCACAGTTGTATGGAAGAAAACGGGATCTATAGCACCTTTGTTGGATGTTGCACCCCATACAATGATGCTCGGGTGGTTCAGTTGAGATTTAATAATCACCTGAGTGTTAGTATTTGCCCAGTATACACAATTATGTCTGTTCACATGGTCACACAACTTGAAACAGGCTTCATCAGACCAGATGATTTTATTACGAAAGTCTGGTTGGTAATCAATGATTACACGTAATTTCACAAAATTGTAGCCGACAGTCTATCTCATCCTTCAGAAGAGCATGTAAAAGTCTTGGATGGTAAGGCTTCAATTTCAATTTATGCATTAAGTGTTGCAAGGAAGTTCTAGGCATGCATAGCTCCTAAGATGCATGTACTTCACAAATGTCAAGGCGATTCTCATCTCATTCTCTTCTGTCAAGAATGTCTTAGGACATCCAGATTTGGATGCATTTTCACAAAACATGTTGTTTCTAATTTGTCTCTGATATGATGAATTGTCAGACATGTTGGCGGGTAAGTGTGAAATTCTTGTCATGCTGTGTGCACCCTTTCTGCATTTTCTGTTTTATAATTTTTTTTCTTTTTTCATTATTCTAATTCCCTGTCATGTTTTTTGTTAACTTCCCACATAGATAACATTTGCATTCTATTATTTCAGCTTCAATAGTAACCATTATAACAATTACCAACTTCACAAACCCACATTCCCTACATCATCCAATCTGTACTGCATACCTATATTTGAACCACTCTGTACATAACATAAACTAGAGAAGCAGAAATAGATAAAACTTAAATAATTACATAAAATTGTTGCAAGATTTTGAACTACTCGTGTTCTTCAAAGGCAGAAGACTATTAAAGGTGGTAAAAATAAATTTTGAATTTTAAGGTAATGTAATGCATGGAAACATTAAACAAGCAATGAGAGGGAGATAAAGAGAAAAAGAAATTATATTAATACATAAGATTTAAATCCAATGCGCTTTATGCAAAAATATAGTTGCCATCTCTCTATTTCTGAGTAAACTTTCAGAGTCATGAGTTGGTAATGCATCAATAAGTTAAATTAAAAGCATCATCAAAATCCTTACAGTCAGACAGAGCATGTTGGGCAACCAGCTAGGAAGACTTGGTTTTAACAGAATGCCTATAATTTCGTATAGTAGAAGTTAAACCAATATAAAATAATTAAAATATAAATTGGAACTTGCACAGTCAAACTAATCATACAATGATATCAACAATATAAAATCGTTTGTGAAGATTACAAGATAACATATTTATGACATGCTTAAAAGAACAGATAGTAAATGAAGTTATCTTAAATCACAACAATGATCTAATAATAATACCTTGCACATTATTTCAATGAAGATTCAAACAAAAATGTGACCTTATTTACTGAAATACCCATGTTTTTTCCTCATTAAGGAGGAGAGTTTGAGATATTTCAGTTTACTAGATACATACTCATTGTCTCTTTCATGTTTTCTAATTTTGCAAGTATTATTTTTAGATTTTATTGATATCTAATTGGCTTCTAGTTTCACTGCTGCTATTAGTATCATACTTATACTTATCACAGAAAAAAATTGTGTGTATGTTCTAATGCCAACTCTCTTGCCAGATTAGGGAATTAGAGTTGTGCACATGGACAGAAGATGGCAGTGTCCTAATCTATTTATAATATGCACACCAACAGATCAGTAGACTACATTACCTAACAGGAAAAAAAGTTTAAAAAATATTAATTTGTTTTGACATTCTGCTTTTGGACCTTTGAACTTATGTTATCACATCGCCAGTACAGGAACAGTACTGGAATCAGAGATTATTATTTGCTATTGAAAACTGATGTGAAATGATAAATACACTCTATGATTGTTAGAATAACCAACACTGCTATATATCTGATATGTCATATCTTCAATGCAGAGAGCATTGTTGGTTTTATCAAATGATCTAAAGTGTTGATTGTAGTGTGCATTTACTGGATGCAAGTTAATGTTACTTTTAAACTTTAATTTAACACTTAAAATTAACTTTTAAACTTTAACATTGATTATAGTAAATTAATTAAATCTGTCTTCTAACACTCTTCATGCTTAACTAACCTTAAAAATATCTGGAACTGGTTTCAAAGATATGTTATCTCCATCTTGGCTGTGGACTTAATTGATTATAGTTTTTGATTGTAATATACTATGTGTTAAAAATAACATACACGGAATTTTAAAATTCATGTAAAATTAAGTTCATTATTCAGTTTACTAGCTTGTTTTGTATAAAATAAATTAACAATTTAGTAAACAATAATTAAGAACTTTTAAAATTATTTCATTAAAACTAGGGGGGGGGGGAGCAGGCACCCTGGTGTTGGGCTAGAACCATTTCTGGCCTCCAGACATTGTTTGTTGAGGCCCTACTTAAAGTTGTAAAAAATCATAACAGAAATGCATGTAGCCACCTACATCATAGATCAGCAGATAATAATGCACTGTAATATTTTACAGCAACTATGCACTTTTGATATCTGTAATCTGAAACATTAAATAGCAATGCTCATAAGCCAGCAACAGCTGATGTGTTTGATTTACTGAGCAGACAGTGTGATTAGATTAGAAAAAGTGTATGTAAAAATACTCTAGATTTGGAATATCCTTATTGGAAGTTGAAAAATATGGTAGCATTATCAACTTAATGTATCATGACAAATTAACTAACCTGAATGACAGGAGTTACATGATAGAGGACAGTATACTGCCATGTAATCAGGATTTTTTATGCATTCTCCTAGCTGTGCCCAGCGCACACAATGAGCATTATGATTACTGCACATGGAACCTGTAACAGATATATGTGAAAAAGAATGCTAGTCTAATTTACATGTTTGATGTAAGAGGGTTGATTCCTAAGCCCTCTTCCTGACTCATTCTTATTTGATCTAAGAATTGTATTTCATCAGAACAAAAATGCCTGAAATGATCCACAGCTATAAACAACTAAGATTTTAAAAAATATATGGAACTAACACAGTCAAGCTAGTTATATGACTAAAATCATTTGAGATATGTTGACCTAAACACTCTTATTGCTCCACTTACTTCTTTCTTTTTTCTTTTTTTAATTTTTAATTTTTTTTCTTTTCTTTTCTTTCTTTCTTTCTTTCTTTCTTTTTTTTTTTTTTTTTTTTTTTTTTGTAATATATCAATTTTGAAGACCTTCGTCATCGTCCTTGGCCTCAGAACGACTGGCTGGAGACTCTATGGCTATGTGGGAGTGAAGTTTTGCCCTGGGGGTATTTTTATGAAATTAAAGTTGGTGTTTTCTTCTCTTGGAACTAATCTCTGTATTTATAAGTGGAGCAATAAGAGTGTTTAGGTTGACATATCCCAACTAAGATTTATTTCAATATTTGTTAAATGTAGAATCTAACACAGTGAAACATGCATTAATAATCTCTTTTGAGGCAAACTGTATATATAAAAACATGTAAAAGATGCTTTAAAAGCTTTTAAACTGCAAGAGCCTACAGTTAAATTACCAACAAATCTAAAACAGAAAATATATTGCAATTTTTAGATTTGAAGATGATAAAATGTAATAATAGAGTTGAAAATGGAATTTGGCATTTACAGACAATTATATTAAGGTCAATAGTTTCAATCATAGATCATAAAGAAGCAGCATTCAACAGCATGATATACAAATTAACAAACATTCCACTAACAAAAATAACACAAGAATGAATAACCTATACATAATAGAAGTCAAATGGTTTTAGCAAAGAGATAATTAACCAAAAATCTTCAAATTCCAAAAAATGAATTAAACAAATCTCTTTGTTAACATTTTTTAAAAAATTAAGTCGAAATTGTAACATACACACCCCTAAAATTCAATAAAATGGAAGACTAGTTTCGGGAGCCAGTCGACCAAGAACTGATGATAGGAGCAATGGCTCCTGAAACTAATCTTCCATTTTATTGAATTTCAGTGGTGTGTATGTTACAATTTTGACTCAATTTTTTAAAAAATGTTAATATTTGACACCACTGTTACAAAAGTTCACTATATCTTATACAAATCTCTTTGTGTTATACACCATAGAAAAAATTTACAAAAACATTGTGTACCTCCCAGGAGTCACTCATAAATTTTAAAAAAATTCAAAGTTTGCAATATCCTCTTAGCACCTCAAAACTGATGTGAAAAAATTATTAAACTTAAACATAATAGATTTCAGGCCCAAGGAGAAAAAATCTAAAATGTACCAGATTAATTGTCAGGGCTGTGAAAATATCATGTAAGAGAAACAAAAAATAAGATAGGTGCAAGGTGGAAGGAACATTGGAGAAACATGAAATCCAATACAAGCAAATAGAAAAATTGGCCTTGGCATTGCATTTTTGGAATGAAAAAACCATGAAATAGAAAAAAGCATCAAGTAATTAAAAACATTTCAACAACCAAAGAGACCTAACATCTGGGAAAGGATTTACATAAAAAATTTCCCCATCTATTCTTCAATTAATTTATAAATTCTATTTTGTAAAATAGGCAATGTTTTATGATAAAATTAAAAACTTTATTTGGGCCTCCTGCTTCTTGAATAACATTGCTCAAGACCAGCAGTTCTCAAACTGTGGTCCATAGACTATGAGGGTCGGCCAGGCCATTCCAGCATAAGCATCTTGCGGTAATTTTGTTTTCATCTCTAATTCTTTAAAGTAAAGGGACATCGAGAAGTCACTCTGCAGCCATTATGTTGCTGAAATTTCACTAGGGAAGCAAATTTGGATGGCAGCACTGAGCATACCAATTATTGTGTTCACTTAACCACCAAGGCAAGCACACAACTCTAAAGTCAAAACTGTAGCAATGGTTGGCGATCTACCTGCTAAAAAACGGTTTCAAAGGAAGGAATGTCAGACATGTATGAGTACCAACTTTCTCCTGTGTGGTACACATCACCTGAGTGTGGAGGAACTTATCAATGATCCATTATTATATTTTCTTGACCACTGTTTGCCTGCTATCTCCCCAAACATGTCTTGTTCTTCCCTGGCCTCTCTTCTCCATGTAGGGGTCTCAATGGTGGCTGCATGAGTCCATCTTGACTAGTGTAGTCTTACCACATGTCCTTCCCACTTCCAATTCATCAACATTGAGATTTCTGCTGCACTGGAGGTGTTTGCCAGCTTCTGTAGTCCTTTGTTTTTGGTTTTGGCCCTTAGAGTGATGCTCCTGTGCATCTTTCTATTGTTAATAGTGGAGTATAATTGTGAAATGTATAGCCAATGTGATTTTATATTATTAACTAAGATGTAAAATTAAGAGAGAAAAGAAGAGGAATTGGTTATAATGATATAATGGAGGGAAACCGCTTGAGTTATTGTGGATCATTTTTTGGCATTCATGGAGTCTCTCTCTCCTAAGATTCAATGTCAGATAATTGCAGAAGTTGGAGGTTTGTTTTCCCACCTTTGTAAAACAATTAATTATGAATGTTTTGTAACTTGTTATAAAACTGTTGATTAAAGTTCAGATATCACCTGGGCCAAGACAGATGTTGGCTATGCTGTACCTTATATTTTTTTGTTTAGTATTTCAATAATTTTCAAATTTTGAAATATACATTGGTATTAGATGCCCATTTCCTCTACTATAATCCTGGGAATCACTCATCGATCTTGAAACATTAAATCATAAATGATAGCTCTTAAAACTGTATAACTGATACAGTTAAATAAATTAAATATTTAAACAATATTGTCAGAAAACAGGTAGAATTTTGAAAGCAGTTCTTATTGGTGTCTTTGGATCTTTGGGAAAGAATACATCTTGGGGTTATTTTCATATTTTTACTACAGGTAAACATAAAATTAATTATAGCCTAAAACACTATATGAATTTTTTTAATTCTGTAAAGCACCTATGTGTAAGCATATGTGAATGGCAGAAAAATGTGGGCTTAGAATATTTATACTTTTATCAGTATTAATGCATGTGTTATCTTTGAAAAGTTTCAGGAAGTTATTTATACATTTCATTTCATGTTGCATTCTGGTTATCAGCATCAGTGGAAAGAACTTGTACTACATATTGTTTTTTTGTAATGAACATTTCTGAGAGAGTGGTGTATAAAAATATTCATAACATTTTTCTGTTAAGTGTGGTGGACTTTTATAACAGTGATGTTTAATACACTAATGAGTTTAATATAGTTGGATTGAATTTGTAACACTTACATCACTTATTCTTATTATTTAAGTGATGTAAGTGTTACAAATTCGACTCAACTATATTAAACTCGTAACATTTTGTCTATTGTCTTGACTCAATACAAATGATTATTTTATTCTTTTATCTGCAAATTATGACAATATTATTCCTCTTTTTGTTGTTTGTTGCTTTTATTTTCATACTCCTATGTACCTAAATGGTGGGTGATTTTTCTGGTAATAAATTTACTTTAGTGTAATTGGGTATCTGTTCAGGAATTTAGCAAACAATGTAAATCTTGATACACTTAGAATTGTTTATTTTGCTTATGTTTACAGTCAATTAAAATATGGCATCTAACTTTGGGGTAACTCTCCCCCATCAAAAAAGATTTGTAATTCAGAAAAAAATTATCAGAATAATAGCTGATGCAAATCGGAAGTTTTGCTATAAACCAGTTTTCTTAAAATCGAGAAACTTGTCACTCCCCAGCATGTACATATATGAGACAATATTATTTATAAGAAATAAGCTTATAGCAAAAGAATCACATATAACAAGTAATACATCAACACAAATCAAGAAAAAAAACAAAACTTCATACAATGAGAACCAACACAAAACATATCAAAATAGTACAACTTAAATATCTATCAAACTATACAACGAATTACCACTCCAATTTAAAGCAATTGAAAAGTTAACTTTATTTAAAAGGGCAGTAATGGCATATTTATTTGTCATTGTTTCTATTCATTAAACAAGTTTTTAAATAATAGTGATTGTATTTATAGTAATTTATACTGTATGAAATAAAATTTATTTTATAATAAGAGTTAACTATATTTGTAAAGTTGTTGAAGTTAATCTATTTATTTTTCTTTTGATAAATCATTTTATTCTAGAGTGTTTGAACAGGTTTTAAAGATTTATTTTTCACTATGGTGTAGCATATGATAACTTTGTATATTATTATTCACCTTACATACTTTTAAATTTTATGTAAATTCAAAGATTTTCTGACTGGTCCTATATCATCTAGCATTTTGTGTATTGTATGATCCATAAGAACCAATTAACAAACAAACATACTTTCCTCTCTTTTTTATAGGTTCAAGTTTGAATGGTTTTTCTCAAAATGCTCACTAAATATTATGTATTGTACATACCACAATGCTTGCAGGACTTAGCACAATTAACTAGCATCCAGTTTGAGTTCTTGCGACACTCTCCGATGCCAGACCAATAAGGACAGAACTTGTTATTGTCGGAACATGCTGCACCTATTTAAAACAAAATAATATCCATTCTTCTTGTAGCCAATCAAATATGCAGCATTTATTAAAATATTAAGTAGAATGAATACAATCTGTTCACAGAAATGCATCATAATTACAAACTATTAAAACTTCATAAACATGTACATTACTAATCCTATTAGAAACTACAGCTGAAAGAGTTCCTGCTTTGAATACCATGAAATGTGTAATTTCCAAGGAAACAATAAGGTTTGCCACTCTTTTGCTTGTCTTTTTTGCATTATTTGATTGAAACACATTATTGTTTGAAGTGGTATGAATGTTTACATTTCAATTTACTTTGAATTCTGCAGCTATTTACTGAGTTAGTGGTGACCTTGCAGGAATGTGGTTGGAGTGGTTTGGAATACCATAGAACAGAGAGTGTAGCGACAGTTCAGCATGCCTTCAGATGGCAGTTTCTATGTCAACCACCTATAAATCTACCTATTGTAACTTTATAGTAAAATATTATTCTGCATTTCCTGCTTTGTCGCTTCCCTTTTTTATTATTAGTTATCAAATTTAGGCACACAGAAATGCTAATAAACTAATGTGTTTGGGCAGGAGTTTAAACCAAAGTCTTTCATATACAATAAAATGCTCTTTCACGCTGTAAAAATAAAAATAATTTTGATTGGTCGGCCAATCAGAATCATTTCTGCCATATACTTTTATTAACATCCACTATAAACTTATGATTGACAGCCCATAGTGACAGGATGATTGTAAAAAGTTACAAAGATTTTGTGGAGAAGGGATGCATATGAGATAAAAAAACCATAAAAGCTGTTGAGAGAAACATCCTCTTAACGCAGAAATTGTGGAATGAGTGGAAGGTGTTTGTAGTAGACCTAAGAAGTATGTGCATAGAGCTAAGCCTGCAAGTAAATATCTCTAATTTCAATGTGTTCAAGATCATATACACGTACTTGTATCAGTCTGTGAACACTGTCATTGAGTTCATTCCAGTAGATGGGAGTATCAATTTTAAGTCTCCATTGTGAACACATTGAATGTTTGTGACGTAGACACTAAAATATTTTGATTTTCTCTTCCTAATGTCTTTAGTTTCATGTAAATGTAACTACCAAAAGTGACGTCATACATGCTTATGATCACACAGTTTTTCTATGGACAAGACATCCTATATATGAGGAGCATTTGGAAATAATTTACAGCAGCTGTTTTATGAATCTATAGACACCTCCATTCTTAGGGCAATATTTGATACTAATAAGTCATGCAGAAGTTAGGTGGCTATTATAAACAGAGTTTGTAGCGAAAGGACAGTGTTCATTTGTTGTCAAGTAGAGGAAGACGTGGGCATGATGGAAGGTGACTACAATGGACAAAGATGGACGCCCTCTTTGTGGAAAGAAGGCGTCAAAATTGTAGAAATTCATAGACGTTTAACTGCGGTATGTGGTCAAGAAGCTTCTATGCAGAAGACAATTTACAATTGGGTATGAGTTCGCCAATGACAGGGAATCTGCACACAAGACTGAGAGAGCTGGCCGTCAACATCGCAGTCTCCCTGAAACATTGATTATGGCTAATAGGCGCATAACTTTTAATGTCAGACAGACCTCTGCCACGTAACCCTACACACCCATTATTCAAGATGAATTGAATATGAAGAAGGTGTGCACACATCGGCTTCCATGAGAGTTGATACAGACACAGAAGGATAAAAGGGTTGAAGTCTGTCGTTTGCCAATGGAATGCATGATAAAGAGACGGATTTTTTTTTTTTTTTTGAAGAAACTGGTGAGTGGTTATGATGTTGTCAGTACCATCTGCAAGCAAGAGATGATCACCGTCTTTTGTACACTTCAGACATACTGCTAATGGACTGGATTCCTCAAAGAACGACTGTCAACAGCGAGGTGTACTGCGAGATCCTTAAACGGCAGGATTCAGCAACGGCTAAAAGAGAAGAGGTCGACAGGAGCGTTCCTCCAACATGACAATGCGCCGCATCACACCAGTAACACAACGACTGCTAAGTTGGCATCACTTATAGTGACGCACCCACCATATTCACCAGATCTCGCTCCGTCTGATTATGCCTTATTCGACAACATGAAGAACTCGCTACGAGGCAAAACATTCTGCAAACTACGGGGAAATTCAGGCAGCTGTCTATAAGTGGTGGCGTAGTACTCCCAAACAATGGTTTCCCGATATCATAAAGAAGTTGCCATGAAAATGGCAACGGCGTATTGACGTCGGTGGGGAGTATATTGAGAGATTCCACGTGTATTGAACCATATTGCATAATAAATAATGTGTAAAAAGTACTATTGTATATCATTTCCTAACCCCTCCCCTCTCACTCTGATACTAGGATATATGTAATCTAAATCAGTCAGGCAGTAATAGTTCGAAAGAATGTTATAATGTCATAAAATTTAACAGTAATAATATTTGTTTTATAGATTCTCTTTAACATCTCAAGTCATCAGGGTCCCATTCAATTCATGGCGTGAAAGGTCCGATAAATTTTGCTCAATGGCCTCTTCTTTCAAACTTGATGTTGTTTTACATACCGTAAATCTACGACACGGATCCATAGCTTTACTTCCCTTCCGAAGGAAGTCATATTTAGGATTTTTACTCTTGAAAGAAATTCTCATCGATTCTGGTCGGAATTGAACTCGCAATCTTGGGTCTACAGGGTTGCCTCCAGAACCGACGTATAAAACTCAAGAACGACGCATAAAAAATGGATGGAAAGACTCAGAATACGAAGAAAGGAGAAACAGGCAAATTAAATATCCATAGAAGGGGGGAGGGAAGGCATTATAAATGAAGAGTTGAAACCTTATATGCAGATTTGCAAAGGGGTAAAGGGAATCTCATTTCTAGAGAGAGAAAATCAAGAAAAGATGAAAATCCTATTTTAAGGAATGTTTAATATACTTCGTCATGGTGGAATAGAAAACACTTCCGAACACTCATTCAACTAAAGGAGTGTATCAGTTGATTATAACAAAATGTACAACAGTTTCACCTACCTGGTTTTGTTGGCCGTACCGGTGGCGGAATCACATTATTGTCATCCCCATCACATTCATAAAGACGATTCAGTTTTGAGATGTCGTTCTGAAACATGACACATCATTTAAAAAAATGGGCTGCTGATCTTGTTTCTTTAAATTCAGTTAAAGCACACGATTCAAATATCGAAGAAGAGTGGGGAATACATCAGTTAACTCTGATAATGCTTTTTTAGATTGATTTTCATTACGAAACTGTTACATAATAGTTCTATCTGTGTAGTAAGAATAACATTGATAGCTAACAGTTCCAATCAGAATATTATGCCTTCATTTTGCCCACCGGCCATCAAACACGCAGGCAGCAGTGCACTGAGCATTTGGTTTGAATCAAGTGCTTGTCAAGCAACCTCCACAATTTATAAGATAAAGTACGAGCTACTATCAAAAAGTTCCAGGACTATGACTACAGCTGAGATATAGAGCGAAACTTGGGAATGCGCACGCATCGATTGTGATCTGTGGTATTTATTTTATTTTTTATAGTGGTAATGACCTTTTATCGTGACAACTTTACAACTGAACAAATAGTTACAAATGTCGCATGAACCGACATCTTCCGTTTAACACAAAAGCAACACAGAAACAGTAATATTTTCTGTTAGTAACTTTATATTATATAAAGTAAATAAAGTGGTATAAAAAAGCACTCTTAAGAGTAGTATATATATATATATATATATAAATAAGGTTCGTTAAAACTTCTGAAGTACACATAAAAACAGTAGCAACGAAAAGTAAACAATTCACACGATATTTGGAATAGCTAAATATCCTTGTTCACAGTGTACAGATTACCTTTTGAATAACAGACAAAAGGCCAATGTCGCCTTGCAGTTGCGAGTTACTGACCAAACTAGGTCCGAAAATAGGCATCTTTGGGACTCTCCGGAGAGAGATCTCATTTTCGAAACTGCATCACGCCTGCAGATATGCGTCGATTGCCTTAAAAATTATATTGATAACACAACCAGCAACCTTCTATGCAGAATTGGTCATAAAAATCCAAAATTAGAAGAAGAATCGAGATTTTTGCCTCTTAAAATGGCAACTTTTGAAATTTCAAGTCTGGTTAAAATACACAATAAACTAAAACAAAAGATGGCAGTGTGACGTGTAGATTGTTGATTTCGTTTATTTACGGACTCTAACAACTCAAGTCATCAGCGTCCCATTCAATTCAGGGCCTGAAACGGCCGATAAATTTTGCTCAGAGGCCTCTTTTTTCAGGTTTGAGGTTCTTTTGCGTGTCATAAATGTACGACACGGGACCCACAGCTTTACTTGCCTTCCGAAGGAAGCCATACTTAGGAATTTTACGCCCGAAAAAATCCATTGATCCTGGGGCCAGGATTGAACCAGCGTACGTGAGTTTAGGAGGCAAGTATGGTTACCACTACACCACTGTAAATAGAGCGGTGCGTCAGCATTCGGAATATGTAAATAACATAAAAATCTGCCTTGCGGTTCGGGAACTGCGACACACCTAGAAATATGCCTAAAAATTATACTGGTTATTCATGTAGCGACCCTCTTTGCGGAAATGACTATAAGAATCCAAAATTAGAGAATTTTGGCCCTCCAAAAATGGCAAGTGCACAACTTTTACTGTGAAATTTATATATCATTAAATATTTGCGGCACTTTGTTTTATGGTACGCTGCGGTTTTCAGTAAATCATAAACTGAACGCTGACAACATTTGTTAACAGCAAGTTTGAGTTCTTATTTACAGTGGAAAATATCTGCATCTTTTCCAGTTGCGGCGGCAGCAGTTCCTCAGTAAGTAGCCACGCCCAGATAGCCCATGAACGAAATAACTTCACTGTAGAATTAGTGACCTTCATTAGTCATCGTGGCATCATTCTGTGAACATTGGGAACTGTGTTACACAAATTTTTGTTGCTGTGTGTATGGGTACATTTGCTTTTTCAACAGGGACTGCAAATAAAAGCAGAGAACTAACTTCAAATTCTGGGACAAACTCGACAACTCTGGAACGGAAACTTCTGAAGTACATGGACAGGCTTATGGCAATAAAACCAAGAGTCGTGCAAGGTTTTTTTTGAGCGTCACTTACCCTTCCAGAATGAATGGAAGATAACGGGTCAGGTGACCGCCTTTGAGCACAAATTCCAAAAAAGTGAAAGAAATTAGACGTCCTGTGCATGAAGAATGTCGAGAAACCATCAAGGCAACTGCTAACATTTAAATTGTCACATGGAATAAAAATCTGAATTGTGGTGCGAAGGGAATTGAAATGTTTCATCATAGAACGTCACAAACGAATGAGTTTCTCGGAAAAGAAAAACGACATGAACACCCTCTATCTCGAACACCCTTGACTTTGTCTCTTGCGACTTCCAGAAGATGAAAATGAAGATTAGGATTGAATTCGTGAACGAAATCCAGTGGGAATCACGAACATCTTGAGAAGCTTCTAAGGAGCGGAAAAGGCGCTGGGAACGGCTGCACAAGGAAACTATTTGAAAGGGTATGGTGACGACTTTGATATCAGATGTGCTCTTCGTTATATATAGGTCTAATCGTGGAACTTTTTGATAATACGAGATTATTCAAGTATAAACCGAATTTTTTAAAATGAATTTATTTTTACCATATACAATTACAAAACAATGCATTTTCCTTCAACAGAAATGCATTTTCCCCAACGGGTGAGTAGTGTCTTTATTTCCTCATCAAAGAAAGAAGATGGGCACGTAAACAGCTCACAAGCACTCGACCTATGCATTGTCGCCGAATCTTTTCTCTCCTTCAGTGGGCCAAACATCTTGTAATCATGAGTATTTATGTCTCATCACAATTTTGCTTTCTTTCTTTTTAAAACGACCCAGAAGTTTCTGAGTGATGTCATTTCCAATTCTGTTTATTAGTGAGCAGACGTGGTAACCAGCTCGATAGTTTTCCTAGTTTTTCAGAAAGAATGGTGTATGCACTTCCACCTCTGAAGCGATTTCAAGCGCACTTAGACGTCGATCATCCTCCACTAGGTCACAAACGGCCTTAATGATGATCGTCCGTGGTTTTCTTTCCCACCGAATTACGACCACTGAGGAACTTATAGTGCCGGTCACTTGAATTCGTGAAACCGCAACTTCTCCAAACTGTGCCCCAAGTAAAGACAAAATCGGTCGGTTTGTTTCCTCCTTTGGTTAGAAAACGAAGATGATCCGTTAAGTAGCGGACGGTGCAACCACTTGCTCAGACATAGCGCCACTGGCGATGCAACGATCAACATGGAAGTATCCAGAATCACTCCCTTCCATACATTCCCACCTTGCTACTATCATGACTACACCCCTCTTTTCCAGCTCAGAGAACAAAAAATTCAGTTTAAATTTGAATGAACCTCGTTTTTAAAATATGTACTATACTTACCTCACTGAATCCGCGCCTCTGTCCAAGAAGCACTCCTGGGCGCTTAGGGAGGATGGTCGGCGAGCGCCTGTCTCTGGAGAAAGCGTACATTCCATAATGCATGACGGAGTCTAGACAGAGGCAACAGAAATTCTATTAGAATTTGTGAGCCGAGCCTAGGAACAGGACATGCCTTATATCGGACGCTCTCTGGCGTGTTTCGGTTTTATTGGTGTGCCAGCTTTTAAAGACATTTGATTTGGAATGGTTTTTCACTTTAAATCAGACGTGTTCTTAATATGGGAAGTCAGTATGTGTGTTCCTGTACTGAATGTCGATACGAGTAAACGTACAGGTTTTGCCAGCTTGCCGGATAATGTTAGTTCTCTAATATTTACTTCTTGAACAACAGAGTCGTAGCTATTGTTTTATTTTGAAGGAAATCACGCCTACTTTGGGGGTCTTAAATAGCATGGTTGCCAATGTATATTTAAAATGCAAAAAATTACAGACAAGTTATGGCTTACTGTAAATGTCCCTAACTGCGGCCTTGTTATTAGCAATCTATTATTGATAGTTATAATTTGATCTTGTATGCTCTATAGAGTGTCCCATAATCCTGGAAAATATAGGTAAAATATATGTTTTGTTTTTAATTGAAATTGATAATTGCCTTTTTATTTTGCCTTTGTGGTTGGTATGTACACAAGAGGGAAAATCAAAAAGTAGTTAAGTAAATTTTTTACAGCAAAACGGAAATGCATTCACAAAAACTGAAGTATAGGATGCTTTATAATGAGCACACTCTGTGTTTTAATTATAAAATACGTAATTTTCTTGAAAAGTGCTAGTATTTTTAAGTCAATATGAAGCACAAACGCTGCCATTAAACACAAAACAAAACTTCAGCAAATGTTCTCCACGGCTTCTTTGGCACACCTTCACTCTGTTAGGAACAAGGCCTTTAGAGCAAAATTCCGACTGAATTACACCAGTGAACGTCCAACTTCTGCCTTGATTAGATTGTCCATATAAATACAAGATTAATATCCGCTTGGTTACGGGCTTGTAGCAACGGTTTGTCTGACAAGGGAACATTCTCGACCAGAACGTCCAGATGGTTTGATGTTCTCTGTCGATCCTGTATCTTCAAATTTTCTTACCGTCTCTACATTATTGACACGTTAGACGCATTTTGTCTACCAAAAATTATACGAAGTTTTCGAATGGTCTCTGCGCAACATTAATCTAAAATGCACTTTCAGAATATAGACGCATTGATCTTTCGTGTATCGCTTCATTTTAGATGATAACAGTACATATAAATTACAATTGTTAATCGCAATACAAACAGATGACAGTCTGTTAAATTTCAGGTTCGGCAGCTTAACAAGCACCACTATTGCCGAGGTCGTTAAGGCGCAGGCTCAGAATCGCGCCAGGACAGTCCTCCCTGACAATTTTTTTTTTTCAGGTTTTCTAGCTCATAAATGGCAAATGCCGGGGAGGTACCGTAAACTTAGACCTGGTACGTTTTCTTCCTTAAAAATTCCTTTCCCAATTTATCATTTCATCTCATGCATCATCAGTGTCCACTGCCTGTGGTGCCTCAGTAGTAAAAACGGGCGTTAAATACTATTTAACAAAAGCCTAACAATCCGCCAGAAGCGCTCAATTATAAAATTGCTTTAATCATGATGCAGTATATACATTTGGAAGTACATGTATTTCGTCACCTTTTCACCAGATTGCAGGTGAGTATACATTGCGCACGCTGAAAGGTAGTTGTTTCAAAATGGCAGCTACTTTGAGGCGTTCGAACAGTTGAGCTGCGTCAGTGTGTGGTTCAGTTTTTTGTGGTTAAAAGGACAGAAATCTATCGCGAATTGTGTGCAGTGTATGGTGAACGTGCATGACATTCATGTCTGCAACTTGTGTGCAAAGTTCAACGCAGGACGTGTAAATGTTTTCGACGAATCTCCTTCTGGACAGCCTCGCATATTCCACACAAAGAGCAAGTTACCGCTTTGGAGACGTTGGGGTCAGGAGGACCGGCGGTCAACAATTTAAACAATAACGCTAGATTTAACATTTTCTGCTTCTAATACAATGATTTGCGAAAGTTAGAAGGGGAGTTAACGTATTAACTTACCTGTGGAGAGTTGTGGCCGGCGCAACTTGGTGCCTGGGGCGCTATTGCCGATCTATCCTGAAAACCTTTGTTCTAAATTCGTGGGGTACTTGCATCCACAACTCTGCTAGTGTTTAACACTAACTCAGCACCGGGTAGCAGAGAGAGAGAGAAAAAGGGGGGGGGGAGAAAGCGATCCGAGATCGGACATTTCTTGTTCCTAAATAAAACATGCAATCTTTAAAGAACTATGAGGATTACAGCATCATCCTTACCAATGACGAATTTACAGTAGCCAATGGCAGAGGTGACGAGCATAGTCAGGGGATGTCATGACTTAGCTGTTACTAACCGTAAGCACGAAAGTTCCCAGGACGTGGTAAGCTCTTCCTTTAAATGATGCAATGCTAAACTAATGTTAGCCAATCAGTAATTTACTGTACCAAATAAAGAAAATGATTATGAAATATTCGCAATTATTGACACACCAAGCTGTGAATGCGACAATACGATCAAATACAAAGCAGGTTTTTAATTTTACCGCGTAGGAGTTTCAGGAATAGGTTTGCCTCACACAACCAGTAGCATTATGCCCGGGCAAGAGGTACACTCGTCGATTCTGCAGCGCATTATGAAGTTTTTGGCGTGGAAGGGTGTAAAACCGGTCGAAAATTTGCAAATATTAAGGGAATAGTTTAAGGATAAGATGCAAGGACAAGAGACTGTGGAACATGAAAATAATCGATGCCGATCTTGGACGAGCGTACGTAACTGGGCATTCCGAACCTTATCGAGTGTGACCGACGTTTGTTAATTTCTGAAATTTCAGATGAACTAGATTACCGGAAAATCTTTCAAATCTCGAATTTTCACTGAGGATCAGAATAGTTTGTCCGTATGGGAGTGTGTCATAGGTCTCTGGTTCTCAATACCAGGATCAAGGAGAAATGTTTCTGCAGCGAACCGTAATCTGCAATGATACATGGGAACATACACCACTGTAATACTGAGTCCAAGCAAGCATGGAGAAGGGGGGGGGGGTAAACTGTCAGCTGGAAAGGTTCTCTTAACGGTTTTCTGCAAAGCCCCCAAGGCATTTTTTCCCTGAACGTCGAACAGTCAATACAGCTTATTGCTGCCAACATCAAGAAACGCTCGTACGCCCTACAGCTACTTTGACGAGGAAATCCACTGGGTTGCAATGGAATATCCTCCTTATAGCCTTGCGACCACCATATGCTGGGTTCTTAAAAAAAGAGGTCGGCGATTCAACAACACTAAAGTGTAAAAGCATGTTTGAAATACTTTTTGTAACTATTGCGGTTGTACCCGTTAACCCCCCCCCACCCGCTCTGTTTGCTCCTCTCTCTCTCTCTCTCTCTCTCTCTCTCTGTCCGTTAACGCTCTAGCGTTTACAACAAAACTAAGCATATATAATTTAAATCAAATAAGAAAAATAGTATGTGAAAATCAGTGATATCAGACTATTAGGAGTGGGGGTTTACCTGAAACTATAAATTTAAAAAATACTCAATATTTGTTTTTTCGCAACAAAATATACCATTTGAATAATATAAGAAAAATAGTTCCTGAAAATCATGGAAATCGAGTCATTAGAAGTGGGGGTTTACTAAAAATTCAAAATTTAAAAATCGCTCTAGCGGCACCAATATTTATTTCTTCATAACAAAATTCGATATATACCATTTTAATAAAATAGGGAAATAGTTTCAGAAATTTAGGGAAATTGGACTATTGGGAGTAAGGGTATACTTGAAAACCGAAATTTAAAATGCGCTCTTGCGTTTAATTTTAAAATAAAATGACAAATTAATTCAGCATATTACTGTATTTATAACGATGCAAATGTTTTATATTTAACAAAAGTATCGTCGTGAAGATGTCAAATGTGAAATATTAATCTATTATGTGTGTGAGAAGTATATTTGTATGTAAGAGCGCTCTGTAATAATCTCCAGAAAACGTTTACGTTACATGTTTTTACTACAACAACATTTAAATTAAATTTCAAAGCCAATGAAAATCGATGACGCTTTCCATTGTTTATTGTGTATACTTTCTTAGCACAAAGTAGTTCTTTTTAAATATTAACATGTTATTGTTTTATTGAAACATACGAACATCATCTTCTTAAACACACAATGTAACTCGAAACTTTCTGTTATTTTTCTCTATTTTAGTGAATGTAAAGACGATGTCAAGGGATCAGTTCATAAACATTTAAAATGTTTACAAATACCTACACAATATAGCTTCGTCTATCAGTAGTCATATATTTTATTTACTTGAATATTATACCACTAATTTTTGTGGTTTAATCTTAGCAGAAGAAGAAGAAGAAGAAGAAGAAGAAGAAGAAGAAGAAGAAGAAGAAGAAGAAGAAGAAGAAGAAGAAGAATGTAGTTTCCCATTTGTAATACTTATAGATTGCAAGAATTGTAATTTTGTTGCCCTAATACAAGTAATGCTACATTTCATTAATTAATGCCATAATTTGGGTGTTGTATTCTTTTCAAATTACTCTACTAGGTGAGGAATTTGCTAAGTTTAACGCAGCTCCTGCATGACGAACTATTTTGAAACTAATTCTTTGTTTAAGAAAAGACATTTTTTGTTTTAGAAAGGGGTTGAGTAGCATAAATGCATTCGCAATGCTGGGAAATATCAACTAGGCAACGTCGTCTTAAACTGGTTTTCTGATCTTTCCAAAACCGGTTCTTACTACATGCTTTTACAGAAATTTAGCTTTTATGGCTTTCAGAGTAAAAGTCTTGATTTTTTAAGGTCCTATTTCATTAATAGATACCAGGCAACTTTTTCAAAGTAAGTTTATGCAAATTTATTGCGTTCTTCAGGTTCCATATTTGGGCACGTTTTCTTTATTATTTATATTAATGATCTTCTTCTTTTTGGGAGCCAAATATGAATTCTCTTTGTATGCAGACGATTTAGCTATTATCTTATTTGATAAAGTTGAAAATGTAGTAAAACACAATTATGTAAGTTTCCTATTGTTAACCATTGGTGTAATAGAAATAAATTAAATATAAACAATGGTGAAACCATGGACATTCAATTCAAATTTAATACTGCACTGGAGCTTCCACGAAATGTTTAGGTATTTACTCGTTGTATTGGTTTCGATCTTGGCTGGTCGACGCATATTAATTATATTTCCACAAAAACTACCAGTGGAATTTCTATATAAAGAATTTTAATATATATTCTTACAAAGGAATGTTTATTTTGATAATATTTGTTCGCATATTAATTAAGTATGGGATAATCACTCTTTAGTTATTAAGAAATTTATTTTTTTGAAAAAGAAAGGCCGTTAGATTTGCAACTTCATTTCAAATATCATTGTAAGTCACTTTTTATTGACTAAGGTATTTTGACTTTGCCATCGATGTACTTGCTTAATTGTTTATTATATATCAAGTTCAAACAGTTTTACAATTTGCTCAAATATACATAATTACTTGACACGCAGTAGTTTAAATCTTCACACTATAAATCATACACTGTAAATGATATTTTTAAATGTAAAATGGTAGTTCTCTTAATATTGTCTTTTTCCATCGACGTTGTTATAGTGTAAATATTTTTGGCAATAAAAAACAGCAATCATTCATGCGCAACTGCTGGAAAACCAATCACATTCTTTCTTCGGTAATGGGTAAAGAAGCTTTGTATCCACTCGAAAAAGGGTGTTTGTAAATCGGGTAATTATGTAGAAAATTATATGTATCTTATTTTTTAAAATTTTGGTTTTAATAAATATAAGAAAACCCAGTTTATATTTGATTCACCGTCGTGTCTCAACAACCAATAGGCGAGAGATGGCCTCATTTCCGAACACACACAGACAAAACACGCTCGTAAACATACATTTCCTCCCTCTCGCCTCGAGTGCAGTACGCAAGTTAAATGCTCGCGAAGTTGGTCAAGCCTGGTCTACGCGCTGTGGTCGCTATAGCAACACTCCATGAAAGTTTCGAAAACTTTACAGTTCGAATTAGCAAATAAAATCTCAGCTTTTGCTTGGAGAATTTTACACAAATCTACAATGTACAGCATTTTAAACGGTAAGTCTCTACAGCATTTGGTTAATATCTACACGTTTTAACTTTGACGTGTTTTAAAGTAAACTTACTTGTATCATACTGGATTCCTAGTGTCTGCATGACTTTCCAGCTGAACTTCTGAAAGTTGTATTTCATTTCTGAAACAAATGAAAAATTTCACGGCTGTGAAATATAATACACATATACATAATAATGGTTCTTGTTAATATGATACAATTATGATTATATTAAAGTTAATGGAATGTAGGTTATCTGTGACAAATCACAGTAATTATTCCGAATAGTTTATCCAGCACATAGATCCTGGTTGCACCCACTTATGTCGTGTATCATGACTAGTTGCTTATGATTTCCCTGCATTCTGTCAAAATATGCTTCCAGGTATCGCTTTCTGCGCACAATGGACAAATTCTTTCCCCGAGAGTATTAACTGTTTTGTTTTCTTTCCAAGCCCCTAATCTGAACCATGCGAGATCACTTCTTTCTTCTCTACCCCTGATATCTAAATAATGTCCCCTCCCCCACACCGGTTGTATTTGAGCCTGCAGGTTAAGCAAGAACCTCAAGCCTGAAAGAAAGGCCTCTGAGCAAAATTTGTCGGCCGTTTCACGCCCTGAGTTGAATGGGACGCTGATGACCTGAGATGTTAAAGAGCGTCCATAAATAAATCAATTAAAAATGCAGGTTAAGCGATACTTTTTCTGCGCATTGGGACAATATATTTTGCCTATCTATATCTCGTGAACGTCTGTTAACTATTTTCCAACTATTTCGTGTAATGTTCTCTCCCCTTAACCAAATATACCCCAATCCAATTTTGTCTAAGCCTATAATTTTTTTTTTTTACTGTCACGGGTGGCCGAGGTCGTTAAGGCGCGGACTCGTGAGGTATGGGGTTCGAATCCCACCAGGACCGTCCTCCTTGACTGGGTTTTTTCCAGGTATTCCTCACTCTTCATAACTGGCAAATGCCGGGGAGGTACCCTAAACTTAGGCCTTAAACGTTTCCTTCCTTAAAAAAAATCCTTTACTAATTTATCATTTCATCTCATGTATCACCAGTGTCCACCGCCTGTGATGCCTCAGTAGTTAAAACGGGCGTTCGTGGCGGACGGTTAAAGTAACAGATAGAGAGGGTGCGGAGAATGCGAGGAGAAAGAATCTTGGGAACATATTCTGGCATACTCCAAAGGGACGGAAGAATGGAGGACGAGATATCTACCGGTAGTGGTAGTGCTGAACTTTGCTGGCAGATAGGAGGAAGAGGGAGTAGGTAAACTCGAGTCATATTTTTTTTAACTATTTGTACATATATGTGAGGGAGTGTAAAGGTTTTTACTTTTGTACTATTTTCTTTTTTGCTAATTTTATTTAGGCATTTAAATTTTTTCTATTATATGTTTTTTCTTTTTCCATTTATTTATTGATTATATATTGTTTGTCCCTTAAGAGCTAAATATTGGTTTGTGCAATTTCATGTATTTTATGGTTTATTGGGGAAGCTCCAGGACTCGTGCGAAATGGATGAGTTAGGTTTGTAAAAATATTTTTTTTTGTAAATATACACATTGCTACTAAAATGGATGTTAAACATAATTAAAATATTTTCCATAAAATGGGTTTGGAAAGAAAAGGAATGTGGTGTGTGAGAGATGGAAATAAAAATAAAAGAAATGTTTGGAGGAAAGTTAGAAAAAAATTAATTAATATTGATAGGTAGGCAGTGCAAACTGAGTATTCTAACAAAGTTATCACTGGAATTACAGTCTGAGCTAAAAGGGGTATGGGGAAGGGAAGCATATATAAATCTAATGACAGGAGAAGACAGAATGGTAATGGCGGATGACACAGGGGAAAGGAAATCTGAGTACATATCCTTACAGAATGTGAAGCTACAGAATGATTCTCTCCGGGAACTTTGTGAGGTCGAAAAGGGATAGGGCGGTATGTCTAAATTCGGTATTGGATAAGAATAATTGGAAGGGGTTGTGTAAATTTATTAAGAAGATAAGATGGACTAGAGAGTACATAGTAATGTAATTATTTATTTTAAATGTATTTCTATTGACTTTTTGTGTTTATTTAATATAATCAATATCAAAATGCGTTTTACGATTAATTAAAACCCCAATTTTAATTTAAATGCCTAAAAAAGTATTTTGATAACATTTTTTGGCTCTATGCTGTTTTAACAGATAGCGGTTCAAATAAAGGTGTAATAATAAAACAAACTGGACAAATGGTTAGACCTATAGGAAGGTCTGTATATAATAACGTCAAATGGAGTACATTTACCAGGCTGAATGTTTTGCCAGAGGATGGAGATGTACTCATCTCTGTCGGCACGGCTCTGTTCGTGCCAGAAGCCGGCGGCATGCATCAGTTCATGAATCACCACTCCTTTGTACAGGCAGCCGACTCCCAGGGACACCTGTTGCCCCCTACCGCTGCGCCCCACCAGGCTGCTGCACCTGTAACATGGCATTTGAATAAACACATCAAAGAGAATTTGCAGTTGATACAAGCACCTGGAAATTCTAAAAGACGCCATCACCTGTGCGAATTGTTTTTGTCTGGTGCTGGGCGGTGCACCAGAAAGTGTAATGAGAACACCTCGTTAGCAGAACGTCAACCGTTTCCTAAACAATTACGAGGGGCATTCACAAAGTTCAGCAACAGTCTATCTATTGTTGCACAACAATGTGTACAAAAAGTAACTAACGCCGTTGGATGGATGGATGGATGGATGGATGGATGAATGGATCGATCTTAAAGCTATCAAACTATGCATAAGTGCAAGTTTAAACTTGCATATTCACTGTCGTAGTCTGCCAGTCTTGTATCAATAGCTGGTGAAAAATTGTGAATATTTTTAAAGAAAACATTAAATTCTACAGCAGGTGAAAGAGCGGAAAAATCCACCAGGACTTGGTAGCTGTTCACGGTGATCAAGTGTGTTCAGTTGATATCATTGCAAGATGAATTCGATCATTTGAATATGGGCGAGAGACTTTGAAAAACAATCCTCGCTCTGGCCAGCCTCGGGAAGCTGTGAACGGGAGAACGATTCAAAGAGTGAGGAATTTGATGGAGGAAAATCAACGTACTACTGTTGAAATGTTAAGTATTGAGGTGGGTATCAGTGTTGGCAGCATTGACAGTATACTCCATGAATATTTAAAACTGCGAAATATCTGTGCAAAATGGCATCCATGTTCCCTAACGAATTAAGAGAAAAGGAGAAAGGAACATGCAAGGAAACTGCTGAGAATGTTTCCACCAAACGGTTCTAAACGTTTGACAGATATATGCATTGGTGATGAAAGTTGGTTTTATTTCTGTTCCACCCCAAATAAAGCTCAGGGTAAATGAGAATGACTCAAGACCAGTTGTTCTTTGACAAGATTTTCGTTCTCGGAAGCGAATGTTCACTGTTTTCTTCAAATGTGATGGATCATTAGTGGTTGACTGTATACCAGAATGAATGGAGAATATTATGATGGTTATATTTTGGATTCTTTATTCGAAGAGCTGAGGCTGCGGGATCCAAGACAGGAACTTCAAGGCTGCTACTTTTGCACGACAATGCGTCTCACAGAACAGCTGTAAGCTTGAGGAAACTAGAAGCCGCCAAGGTCCAGTTACCTAACCATCCACCCTACAGCCCTGACCTTGCACCGTAAGACTTCTGGTTGTTCCCTAGAGTGAACTCTTGTATTGCTGGAAAATCTGAATGCAGGGCTATAAATTCAGCTCTGTTGACAATATCTCAGTCCGAGTACCGCAGTACTTTTGACAAGTGGTTACACCTTCTACAACTGTGTGTGGAGAGAGGTGGAGAGTACTTTGAAGGATTCAGTACTTAGCTTGGACTTTAATGTGACACTTGTGAAACTTTTTAATGCCCCTCGTACGAATGCAATAGACAAGTAGAGTCATTTAAAGTGATAGCATACTCATATTTTTGGACTCGCTCTGGCCAGTTCTCATATCTTATAAAATAGGTTAACGCTTGTTTAAAGTCTTAAAAAAAATATAAATACTAAAATAGGAAACAACCTACGCCTGGGTATTCTTATCTGGTTTTTTTTTTTTTTTTTTTTTTTATGCGGTTGGGGCGTCTGCATTTTCCCAGTAAGCAGCCGCGCTCAGACTGCCTGTATCTCAAACACCTCACTGTGTAAAACCGGCGGATTAAATTTCAGCGAAACAACCGCTGCATCGCAGGAAATAACGACCACATTACTGCGGTGTTTGTTCAACAAATTGGATGTATGTACTTCAGTTGTCTGTCTTTCTCTAGAGTTAAGTTGAAGAGATATTTGGAAGAAAATGCTTTCTCCACGTCAGGTTGCATTATTGCAATCAATCCGCACCTATTCGTAACAAAAGAGGGAATTTAAGGAAGCATATACCTAAAGGAATTTAAGATAAGAGTTTTAAGACGGTTAAGAAGTCATCAATAGATCTCAAAGTTTTGTGGGGGGAATAAAGTGGAAAGGAAGTAAATGAGAAGACTATGATGAGAAAGTTATTTATTCAAGAACTTAAGCTCGCTGTTTCCGAGAGAGAAGCCACTTCTAACAAGGAAAATGAAGAGACTTAAATGAACCAAAGAGGGCATAAGAGGATTAGAAAAGTGTAATTTTTCCTTTTAAGTTTAAAGAAACCTCAGATGGGAAGCAGTTTGTGTGAAGGAAAGGCAAATAATTCTCCCTGCCTGTATATTATTACAATTTAAATGTCAGGCAGTTATTATTACAAATGAAAATTGTAAGGCAAGATGTCTAAGTATTCAGATGTTTTACTGTCCAATTTATTGCAGCAATTGTTTTGTAATCCTTTGTGGTCTCTTCAAAGTGTCCTTAGGCACAGTGTTGCTGCAAAGCACGCGAGTGCCCAACCCACGGCAAGTTGAGTATATGCGTTTCCCCTCTCCAGTCCATCTTGATGGTGTAGTGGTAACCATACTTGCCTTCTAAACCCAAGACCGCGAATTCTAACCCGCCCAGGACCGATGGATTTTTAAGGGCGTAAAAATCCTAAGTATGGCTTCCTTCGGAAGAGAAGTAGAGCCGTGGGTCCCGTGTCGTACATTTACGGCACGAAAAAGAACTTCAAGCCTGAAAGAGAGGCCTCTGAGCAAAATTTATCGGTCGTTTCACGCCCTGAATAGAATGGGACGCTGATGATCTGAGATGTTAAAGAGCGTCCTTAAATAAACAAATAAATAAAAAAAACTCTATAGCATATTATTTTGACGTCACGTGGTATCAACGCATAAACGATGAGCTGGTTCAAGCTATCAAGTCTATTGCTTACATCACATAAATCGATTTTCACAAAAAAGGCAACCCTTGATGCACACTTCAGTTTTCGTTATTAACATTTAAATCAATTCAATGTTTAAAACACTAACCTGTGTATAAATACAAAGAATTGTAAAGGGTCATCGAGAAGTCACTCCGTAGTGTGTAGCCGAGATTTCAGTAGGAAAGCGAATTAGGGTTGCAGCACTGACTGTGCTCCGAGCGTATAGTTATTGTCTTCACATAACCATCAAGATAAATACACATTCCTAAGTGCAAACCTTAGCAACGGAGGGCGGATTACCCACTAAAACATTCAAAGGAAGGAATGTTAGAAATGCAGAAGTACAAATTTTCCCCTGTAAGGTGCACATCACCGAGTGCTGATAAACTTGTCCACGTCCCGTTATTTTCTCTTTCAAACCTCACCCTATCTGCATTTGGCAGCCGTTTATTCTTAAAATAATGATCTTAACTATTTTCTTTTTTATTGTGACATGCTTTGTTGAGTTATTTTCTGGCTCAATCAGTATACAAGACAATTTTTTTAATAGTGTTTAACGCCCGTTTTAACTACAGAGGCACCACAGGCGGTGGACACTGATGATAAATGAAATGAAATATTGGGAAAGGATTTTTTAAGGAAGAAAACGTTACAGGCCTAAGTTTAGGGTTTAAGGAAGCATGCATATGCGCGATCCGGTCACGGCAATACAAGGAACACCCAGTAGTATCTGGAATAAGTGTTGAAACCCGGAAATGCTCATTCTAAAATATTCCTTAAAATTTGTTTCGTCGCGAGGCGGTTATTGATATAATGCTGAAAATACTTCTTGTGTGTGTATGTATTTTAAATCGTGAATCCAATGTTTCTGTCGTAGTTTCACGTGGCCTTCACGTAAATCCTCTAGTACAATCAACAAACGATCCATTTTGAATTAAAGTCAAAATTTCCAAGTCTAAAATTTCGATTCAATTCCGTTAGATAGGAACGGCAGGAGTTTCGCTTCGATGCTGTTCGGTTCTGCTTAATGGGAGCCGGTCTACCGGGCGACAAAACCGTGAAAGACTCAGTATTACTACTACCAATGTGTACTTACCCTGCTCCCTTCAGTAGATAGATATAATCTGCGTGAGTGGTCCGGGGCACGAATCTCAGACACGTGTTTTTGTGGTAATCCCGAAAGGCAGAAGCAATAACACTTCTTTCGTAGGTATCTGTAAAAGGTGTAAAGAAGATAAAAGAAAAACATTTAAATTTTATGTAAAACATATCTTTCTTTTAATAAGCTGTAAGCAAGTACTTTTGTAATAGTTTATTTTTATGTTTATAAGCTCAATTTAACAGCTGAACGTTTTTGTGATACACAATCACAGGGAAAGTAGATGATAAACCAGCAATAATAAAACAAAACTCGTAGTTTCAGTTTTCAATATTTATTAACACAATGTCATAAATATAGTTCCTATCAGGTTACGATAGAATCTTGGAACACTTTCCGCCTACCGAACTGATTTATTGAGAGTTCCTTTATACGATTTTATGTTCATACCAACTATCTTCACTTCAACTGTGACGTGATTTAACTGAATGACTAACTGACTTCTGTAACTTATGTAAAATGTCTAGCAGATAAATTCCCGTAACTTTTGACTCTTCCTGCTCCTCTCTTTCGCTTTTTCTTACATTTCTCCCACCCACTTCTATCCCAAGTAACAAACAACAATTCTATAGTCCATTACAATTACTTTTATTAATTCGACCGTCCGCCGATCTATGTGCCATAAACGCCTTCAACACAACTTTCTAAATATCTTTCTATTGGCGTGATTTTATGCTAATTTATATAGTTTCCCTTTCATTGGCTATTTATCTAAGATTTGAACAGGGTCCTCCCACGATCGATTCTTGTATCTTATTTCTTAGGTACTGACTTGATTAACTAGACTATAAGAGAAATCTGTATCGGAAATGTTATGAGTTTAGGGTTTTACAATTTCCTTCAGTTATTGTAAGGATCTGTTCGGCAATTCTAACAAAGAACGCTCTTTCTTTCAGATCGCGGACAGTTCCATTATCCGGGCGTTTTTAAGATTCCATTTTGACCTGAATCTCACAAAAGGAAACCCTCAGAGTCTAAAAGGTTAGA
Organism: Metallyticus violacea; assembly: GCA_030762175.1. NCBI lineage: Eukaryota > Metazoa > Arthropoda > Insecta > Mantodea > Metallyticidae > Metallyticus > Metallyticus violacea. Next base: position 12,908,507 of record CM060842.1, on the reverse strand, counting down.
ATGCTGGCTATTTAAAGGCAACATTCCCTTTCATTTGTATTTTGCCTTCTTTCTTATACCTGTAAACAACACGTGTAAAGCATATGTCTCTGGCCCTTTTGTGATTATATATAAATATTATTTCCAAGCGGGCTTGGGATCGATGTTAGGCAATAATTGTCTCACACTTTATTTATTTAGCACTTCGTTAATATATTTATGTTTCCCTTTGTTTTTCTAAATAGATCTAAGAAAAATGTGTCTAATATCAGTACAAATATCACTAACATGTACAATTAACTCTAGTTATGCAATCAGGTTGGCAACCCCATACATGTAGAAGGGTTTTATTCGTGACTTCAGAAGAACTGAAAATAGAAGGGATAAAACATTATACAAAGTGCCGAAAGGAAATTTTCGAAATATGTAGCTGGCTGCACTTTAAAACATAATATCAAGAATGTTTTTTGTAATGTTTTTATTTACTGTCATTGGTCTTTTTGTAACTTCTGTAGATTGTGGATTGAATACTGTAGGTGTATGTCTGTAGGGTTGAATGGGCTTAATTAATGAAGACGCATATGAGCTCGGAGTCCTTAGCTCTTCAACCTATCTGTCATTTACCCTTTCAGAGTAAGGAAAAACCTCGAAATAAACCTTACTCAGATAGCTTGGCCTGACCCGGATTCGAGCCCAGGATCTCCGGATAAGTGCTACCATCAGACCACGGAGGCGGTCTCAAGAATATTGAAATAAGAGAAAAACGTAATATTTTTATACCAACAATAGGGGAAAAAATTGGGTGGAACACATTTCTCGGACGCCTAATGAAAGATTGACCATCAAGGTATAAAAATATCGAACAAAAGGAAAACGAGACATATGAAAATTTATCGCCTTGTGATTATCATATATATGGACAATAAAAGAGGCATTGGTAGGTCGGCTATTCAACAAAGAAGAAGGTGAAAGCAATCGTGAACAAAAGAATGAAAAACCAAACTCACTCTCTCTCCGCAGCATTGGACTGGACTGTTCTGTAGTATTTGGGATTTGATCATTCATTATAAATATTTTAATGTGGTTAACTGCTGTACTTAACGTGATTCAAATTAAGTACTAACAGGTAAAAGTGCTACCTTTAAATAACATTAATTGAAATTTATTTTTGACTGTTAATTGTAAAGCGTGTACTTTGAGTATATAATGGAGATAGGCCATTGTTTGCTTTGAAAATATTGAACTAATCGAACACTGTATTAACGCGCGTGAGAATATTTAAATTGACAGTCAACCGACAGTGGAGGGCAGAAAAAAATAAAGTGCATCCCTTTAATGAGAAAGGGGTTATATAGCGAACATCGTTATGGGGAGAAAAAAAAGACGATGCCGGTCGTTATGTGGTAGCGGCTGTTTCCCTTTTTGTTGCATTAACCAATAAGGGATATAATTTACAATATGATTCAGCCCAGAACACAATTCGCGTTTCATTAAAAGCAAATAATGATAAAACTGTGTATTGATGTGTGGTGCCCATTCCAGTCCCCCCTTCCTATTGAGCCCCATATTAATTTGATTTTTGGAAAAGTTTAAAAGTCAAGGCGTGTCAATTTTGCAAGAGAAATGTGCCCTTCTAATGAACATTTATTACTTTTAATTAAAACTCAAGATTTTTCGCGCATAAAAAAATATATTTTTAGATCTCTAGATGCATATCGTCGTCTAGGTTTCTAGAAGAATAATACATGTAATCAGTCCATCGCGTATAAGATTTTGAAGCATTAAAAATAAATAAAACAAAAAATAAATTGTAAAGGAATAATCCACAGCTACATTAAAGTTTTATAATATGATGCTTTGCTGTATTGAACATTGACAGGCAAAACATTTTCAAACGGTACAATGAAAATGAGATGGAAATCTTGAGATCTGTGGTAGAGTATACGTTGTCAAATTAATGTACGAGGGTATGTCCATAAGTTTCTTGCCTCGCCGATAAGGATTATCGCCATCACAAAAGCCTTATCTGGGTCATACCTTATCTGTTAAGTAAATAATTGCAGCTGTAACCTCCGCTCCGCTAGTTCAGTTATTCAGATATAGGTGCATAAAGAAGGTTAAGTGTAGAAGATTGTGACATGTTCAAAATGGAGTATCGAACTGTTATTAAGTTCTTCACAAAAGAATGACTTACTCCAAATGAAATTAAACAGCGATTAGACGGTGTATATGGGGAAGCATCCCCCTCATATTCTACCGTAAAAGAATGGGCCAAACTTTTTCGAATGGATCAAGAAAGCATTCAAGACGAAGGGCGCGCAGATCGACCCTTGGAGGTGCTCATTCCTGAAAACATCGCTCTTGTGCAAGGAGAAATTGTGGAAGACCGGCAGCTCAAAGTTACAGAAATGGCAGCAAGTTTGGGCCTTTCTAAAACAACAGTCCTTCGAATTATTCATGAACATTTAAACATGAATAAGATTTCTGCCTAGACTTCTTTCCTCAGTCCAAAAGCAGCAACAAGTCATCTGTTTCAGACATTTTTGGAGCTCTGCCGTGGCAGAGAGAAGTTCTGCAAACCATTGTTACAGGAGACAAAACTGCGGTCCTCTACTATGATCACTTGTCCAAAAGAGAATCATTGGAGTGGCGTATAACTGGCGAAGCACCGCTTCTAAAGGCCAAGGTCACTCAGTCAACCAAGAAGATCATGGCCACAATCTTTTGGGGACTGTGAAGGAATACTCTTCATTGACTTCAAGGGGAGGAACAGCACAGTACTCTACAGTTTTAGTGTAGATTGATTCTTTATTTTAATATTGGCACAGTGTTAGTGTGTTTGGGTGCTAATGACCTTAGCAGTTTTGCGCCCTTTAAATCATAATCATCATTCAAGAAAAAAAATATTAGAATGTAAAAGTGATTTTTTACCAAATAGTTCACGAAAAATTGTGATATGTAGAGATCGAACTTCCAGACTCTCCGATTGTTAGGCCAAAATATTACATATCTGTTCGCTTTTTGTCTACAATTTAGGGAAATTATAAACAGTAAGTTCCGGTCTCAACACTGGTTTGTGTTGTTTTAACATTCAAGCGGCACTGCCATCGCGGTCCACCTGTCCAGGACAAAAGCACCCTATTCAAGTCCAAGGTTCTAATTTGGCTATGACGGAAAGCCCCTGTGGTCACCATAGAAATTCGATTTTTCTGTACCAAAATATAAATACTATCTCATAAGTAATGTCGGTTTTTAAGCAAACTTTATTTCCCACGAGGAATTAAACTTATCTTTAAAGTAAAGATCACTATATTCTCTAGTCTTCAGCCACTTTTCAGCGAAGTTTGCACCAGTTTCTGGATTTTGATGTTAATAATTCTGTAATACCCGTTTCCACGGCTTTAATATTTTCGAAATTTCTTCCAAGCAGGAAATGGGTCATGGGGTCCTGAAGGCGCAACCAGGGCTATACACTGGGTGAGAGAGCAGTTCTATCCCTCCCAATTCCTGGATTTTTTCTATGATTGTTCGCACGGTATGGGGTATTGCATTATTCTGCTGCAAGAAAAATCCATTTTTCTCAACTGATGCTGGCTGTGTCTGTCTTAAAAGTTCATGAACTCGTTTCATTGTACAGAATAAAGCTTTACATCGACTGTACGCCCTTTTGGAACAATCTCTCAGCGAATCACACCTTCAAAATTCTACCAGACACATAACATTACTTTGGGGCCGAACCGATTTTGTTTAGCGATGACTTTGACAAGCTGATTGAGATCGAGGGTTGTGGTAATATCATCACATGCGACAATTCTCCTGATAAACCAATCATCCATGAGATTTGCGATAAGCAGATATCCAGTCTAGCCTTTTCAGGTGCCAACTCAGGTACAAATATACAGCTTCTGTATAAATGTTTTAACTGTATCCTTTGATGCAACAAGCTCTTCTGGCAATCTACGAATACTTCTTTTGTTGGTGCAGATTTTGTGTCAAAACTCTGCTTGTATTCCATGCCTTACATCTTAACAGGACGCGGTAAATCTTTTAATTTTTTTTAAAGCCGCGGTAACAGCTTTGTAATCTTGTTTCCAGTAGTGCTTTAGAAGAACTCTAAGGTCAGATTTTATTATTTCTATTTTGTGATTGTACGAGAGCTATTTTTTTTTTCAAGCGCTCTACTAAGTGACCAGACAAGCATAAGGAGGCGGATCTGAGCTACCACTCGAGCAAAACGTCCGCCAAAGCCAAGTTTACATCAGCTGGAGCAGAGCTACAGACACTTCAACATGGCGGACATGATTGATTCTCCCGCCAAGTGCGAGTTGCGAAGCGTCATTCGTTTTCTACAGGCAGAAGGGAACAGTGCAGCGGAAATTCATCGCAAAATGAGCCGTGTTTATGTGTAAACTGTATGACTGAGGGTGATGAAGGAAATTTAAAGAAGGTCGAACTGATGTTCATGCTGAAGGTGGACAAGGACGCAGGTCTCGCTTGTTCCGCGAGTTGATCAAGTGGTTTGAGAGACGGAGGTTTGCCATCACTGAGCTGTCTGTGGAATTTCCGGACATTTCAAGATCAGCTCTGTACACGATTGTTACAGAACAGCTAGGCTTCGAAAACATTGTGCACGCTGGGTCCCCCCCTCCAAAAGACCTATGTTGGCGACAACCTTCTATGAACAGGGGCATTGGAAATCTCGTCTATCGATGCGTATTTTTTTGAATGGTGTTTAACGCCTGTTTTTACTACTGAGACACAACAAGCGGTGGACGCTGATGATACATGGGATGAAATATATTGGGAAAGACATTTTTAGGAAGGAACCATTCCAGGCCTAAATTTAGGGTACCTCCCCGGCATGAGGACTGAGGAAAACCTGGAAACAGGGAGGACGGTCCTGGCGGCATTGGAACCCCAGACCTTCCGCTCACCTCGGCCACCCATCGATATGACAAATGTCTTAATCTTCGCGGTGACTAAGTGGAAAAGTAACTGTGACTGTACTTGACTCCTGATAATAAAACACTTTTGTGATTCACTTTTGCCTTTTTGTTATACCCGATCGGGGGTTGAAAAAAAATAGCCCTCCTATATTAACAACTGACGACTGACATATGGTCACAACTTACACTATAAAAACTACGGTATCCTGTTAATAACATTGCCAAACAAAAGAAAATCATTAAAATCTTACAAAACTGCAAACTTAACCCACTTTTTATGAGACACGTAATGTATTCAGTTCCATTTTTCAGTTTTCAATTAAAGAATGGGCCAGAATATAAAAATTAATACTTACTGAAAGAAGCGGAGATCACATAGGGTATAATGCCTCTTAACCAGCGCTTGCGCAGATTGCGAATAGCGTTCTTCTGCAGGTCTATGACGTCAGATATGTTCACACCGGCGATATCGCCCTCGAAGAGCCCGGCAGATTCAAGCGGATCTGGAGAACCTTCGTCTTGAGGTGGTACCAGAATTTCTGAAACGTTTTAACTTCATATTTTAATGTGATCTGATAAAACACACACACACACGCGCGCGCGCACAAATAATAATAATAATAATAATAATAATAATAATAATAATAAAAAAAAACAAGATAGCTGATATAGAAAAAATAAACTTTCTCTTAAAATTATAATAAGTGAAAACTAAATGCTATACAGGTGTTAATGAAGTTCCCGAAATAGTTTTAGAGAGTGTAGAGGTGTCGTATATAAACAATTTGGTATAGTAAATATATTGCTTATCTATTCAACTTTTGACGTTATGGCTATGTTTCTAAAGCGCCAGTACGCCACTGCCTAATGAAGTAGACCCTCGAAAGCATAACATACGATAGCACAGGGAAGTTTCTGAACGTATCACTCTGTCGCCATGGTTATGACATTTGCTTTCGAGTAAGAGGTAGTCATTTGTTTTCGAGTTTGACTTCGTTCATCACTTTTTGTTTTGTTTGTTTTCTGACTGGCCTAATAATACAGCTTTTTGCCTAAATTTTAAATTGATGTTTCAATTTATATACTTAAATCTTAATATATCAATTCATATAATTACAACCTTTGTAGTTGTTATTGTACTTACCAATCGGAATCGTGTCCTGAGTATATGTTAGGTAAATTAAGTTTCAGGCATCATGTTAGTAGTTAGCTTATTAATCATATGTTGGTAATACATTCATTGTTGACAAAGAGAGTAACACTTGAAAGCATAAAATTAAATTTCATTCATAATTCTTTAGTTTGCATATCGTAACTTTTCACATTCAATAAAAAAATAAAAATTAACACCATGCGAAGAATTGAGCCCATGATTTGCGGAAGCTTTTGCGTTATGCATTACAATAAACAAGCAAAGAGCTCCCTCTAGAGTAGGCTACATAATCCAAGGAGGCAGTTAATAGATGATCAGTGTCGCACTGTTAAATGATTATTTCGAGATTTGAGATTCTTTTATGGCACTAAATCTTGAAAAAGCTGATAACGAGTTGGGGAAAATCTTTGCCAGGGAAACTATGACAGTGCATATGAGTATTGTTTATGGCTCACGTTTAATTTTTCCATCAGTTAATGTTCGGAAGAAGAGAAGTGGAAAGAGGACTGCAGGAAAGGATAAGAATACCAGAAAGAAGAATGTAGTAAAAAGATATTGAAGGACGAAGGTTGGAAGCACAAAAGAAAATTGGGGGGGGGGGTGAGAACAAAGAGGGAAAGAAACAAATAAAAATATGTAAAAACAAAAAATGCAGGTGTGGGGGAAAAAGGGGGGAAATGAACTTAAAGGGCAGGAAGAGAAATTAATTTGTAAAGACGGCTACAAGTTTTATGGAAAGGGAACTGGAAAATAATTTGGTGGAAGATCTGCTGTATATAAAATGTTTGACACTTTAAAGAAAACATTTCGGAAATACATCCTTTAACTGAAGTTGCCCATCATTATAAAATGTTCGCATAGCTTTAAATTAAACACACCCACGCATCTTCTCGAAACTCCTTAGTGTTGACGTGGAAGCCAGCCTGCAGACGAGGGATGAGAAAATGGGAGTTTTTGTTGCGCTGCTGTTTACAGTCGATCAAACTTTCAAAGAAGCTGTCAAGAAATTGAAGTTTTTTGTTTGAAATCTTCGAGGAAGTTATTTATAATTTAATTTGTAACAAGCGCTGACTTACAAAGTTCTTATCATTGTAATAAGATTTTGTTGTTTGTATTCATGAGCAGTTATTGTAGATATTTGAGGAATGTTTCCTGGAAATTGCTTGTAGGAATAATCCGCTTTGTTAAACACTTGCTCGCTTTAAATAAATATCCTGAAAGGCGAGAGTAGACGCTGTAAGCTTTTGTTTGAGGTCTGTTCAATAAACAATGTTCATACTATTTTTTTTCACGCATAATTTTTCACAATAAAATTTAACTTTACAATACTTTGTTACCCTTAATACGTAATATACACGTGATTCCAGTTTCATTGTTGCCACTTCCGGTTCCCACCTGAGAGAGTTGAGGCATGTTCAGATCCGCCTGTAGCAAAATGGCGGTAACAAGCGACGAGGAATATGGTGCTCTAAAATTTTGCTTTCGTCTCAACAAATCTTCAACTGAGACCTATGGAGAGTTTGTGTTTTTCTAGAGAGCAGCTCGAAGATGTTTTAAATTGTTTAAAGAGGGGAAACAATCAATTTCAAAGGACGGTGTACCCGACGCTGCACTGCCATCATTGTGAGAGAAGTTGATCGAAGAACACTTTTAGAAATTCTGAAAATTCCACTGAACGCGCTACCATCTGTAACATGTCTATTCTTGTTATTCGTCATTTTCTGGAACAATGACAGCATCTCTATTAATAATGAGCTGGTTCACTGCAGTGGTTGGAGCAACTGGACTGCCCTGTTTTGTTGTTGAAACACAGCCCTCCTTAAACTCTTTGAATCACTTAAGAGCGTTTAATTGTGACAGAACATCATCGTCATATACTTGCTATAACATCGCGTACAACGACTTATGGGATTTCTGCAGATGGAAGTAAAATTTCAGAGCAGTGTAGTGCTCGTTGCGAAGCGACTCCATTTTACGCAGCCGACTGGCTAATACCCGCTCGTTGCTGGAGTTCTGTACTAAGATGTATGCGCCTATGCGCTTTCAATTTTTTTCCACCACTCACATGAAATCCGTTCTTAAGAAAAGTTGTTTCACCGTCGTATCTCGACTGTGTGACAAGAAAAAATAATTCACTTGCCCCTATGCTCACTGTTACCAAGCCGGCAACCGAGACCTTGGTTTTTTTCATGGTTTCCTCATTATGGCTAAAGCAAACAATGGAGTTCATCTTTCTTTCCCACAAATTTTCTGCTCTACCATTTCTCCCATTCCGTTTGTTCAATTACACGGTGATGTAGCTTTGGAAAAGTGTGTCCCCTGCCTTATGTTTTGGAAGTAGCCCCGCTGAGGGACTGGAATTTGAAAGCGTTCTTGCTTCTGAGATCTGGTGGTGGATTTCCATCGGGGTTTCCAACAAAAAGGGTTCGGCTCTCGACTTAAACTGTTTGCTGCGTGGGCGTGAAAGGCAACCGCGCTTTCTTCGGTTGCCTCAGCCGCCCTGTGTCTCCCTCACCTCATTCCTTCCTCCCGGAAATACACCCACTAGGGACGTAGGCACAAACGGCCAGCTCTTAAGCAAGACTGAAACATCCTCTTTCGTCCGTAACAATGCAATTCTTTTTGTTTATCATTTGTTCAGCTTTACCAAGACTTTTATTTAAAATATTTATTATTCCTAATAACTTTTAATGTGTATGAATTTGATATTAAAACATTAATAACTTTCCTGACGCGGTTTCAATTGCGATGCCCATTGAAATTAAAATATGAAGGAGTGTTACTGTTGAAAGCAATGGAAGGAACTGAGACAGCACGTGTGGGAAGTGTCTCAGGTATTTTTGAAATTCTATTGCTATAGAAATAAACATGAACTGTAGAAATTAACTAACATAAAAGCATAACACGCCTTTAGGGGATGGAATTAAGCCCAGCGCGTGCACGCATTACAAACGAAATCCTAGCACTTAAATCCATGGCAGAGGATTTTAAAACAACAGTTCTCGAGATTCTTTTCGCAGTTTTTATTTTGTTTTTACAGCTTTCTTTTGCAAGGGATTTATATTATTTAGAGACATGGAGAGATTTTTGCCATATCCAGAGGACAGAACGTTTTGTGCCCACTGATGAATATTTTTTTTTTATCTGCAAACGTAGCTACTTATAAATGCCTACTTAGGTTAGTAACATATAAGTATATAAAAAGAGACCTAGTATGATGCATTAACAAGAATAATATCACAAATAAAAATACATCCTGGTACAGAAAATGTAAAATATTTTGGAAAAATATATATTCAAAGCTATTTAACATTTATAAAAAGTCATACACTCTTGAAAAGCAAGGATTTTTTTATTGTAATATATGATGTAACACTTTTCTTCATAAGTATGAAGGTTTGCTAGTGGATGGGAATTTGTAAATAAAACGTGGGAAATAATTGTGTCCTATTTTATTATTAGATTTCAGGCTTTAGGGAAAATGCCTATTATGTACCTTTAGGAAAAAACAAACCATAATTTCAGAGCTTTACGTATTATGAAGTTTTAAAGTTATCCACAGCGCCCTAAAATGGTATTTAGGGGAATTGGTTTGACATTCCCCCTAAAATACCCAAGTCTGAAACTTAATATTTGTATGTTTTTATTTGCTTTCTCATGTATATAGAGAACGCCAAAAATATATACACACTTCAAGCAAAGGAAAAACTGTGTTAACATAACAAAACTGAATTCACACAACAGAAAACGATGAGCACTAATCATCTTAGACTTTTACAGTTGGAACAGTTGCTCAAAATGCCCACCATCGGCGTCGATACACTTCTGAGTACGTTGAACTACTTGATTGAGCAACGTCTTTGAAAGTGTCCTCACATGCCGTTTCAATTTCTTCCCGAAGTGCTGTCAGTGTAGCTGGTTTTCTACGGTATACAGCATCCTTAAGAGTTCCCTATAGATAGAAGTCCAACGGAGTTAGATCCGGAGAACGCGGTGAAATTCAATCGGACCTCTTCATCTTATCCAGTGCCTTGGATCAGTGCGCGGGGCTTGTTGCCGTGCGAGGTCTCCCAGATCTGTCTCCTTGTGAACATCGCATACAATACCATGAGTCTCAAATTTGTCTCGAATGCGTGCAATTGTTACTCGCGTTGGCGGTTCTGTTCTACACACACGTCTCCATTGCCTTTGAACTTCAATAACATTCTCGGTTTTCCAATACGACTTCAAAATTGCTTTCCGCTGTTCAAACGACAATCTTGGCTCCATTTTGTTGTAGCAACGCTAGCATAACGTAATGTGAGTCACATCTGTTTACAGAGCATCATACTACACATTGCTGTTGTTTTTCGATCCAATTTTGAAATGTATTAAATAGATATCTACTGTGAAAGTGTGTATCCTTTTATTGGCACCCTTTGTATATTGGCAATACTGATCGTCAGTAGCATTATCAAGAATATGAGACCGCCGCAGGTGACCGAGATGATTAAAGTGCGGACTTGTGAGCGGGAATTCTGGGGTTCGATTCCCACCAGGACCGTCCTCCCTGACTAAGATTTTTTCTATGTTTTCCTCAGTGCTCATAAATGGCAAATACCAGAGAGGTACCCTAATAACTTAGGCCTAGAACGCTTCTATCTTAAAGAAATACTTTCCCGTTTATCATTCCACCCCATCATCAGCATCTACTGCTGTGTTGCCTCAGTAGCTAAAACGGACGTTAATCATTACTAAAATACGAGAACTATTCAATAAAAAGTAATCACATTTTTTTAACAACATGTCTTTATTCATCCTCATAATTTTGATGATCTTTTCAAAGTATTTCCAGTTTGGGTGCAATACATCTATCCCAGCGTTTCTACCAGACACGCTGGAAACCATTTTTGCACAGTTCCTTCAGAAACACCTCCGTAACTTCTAAAGATAGAAAAACGCCTCCCAGTGAGACGTTTCTTCAATTTGAAAAAAAAAAAAAAAAAAAAAAAAAATCACGCGGAGCTAAAACTGGACTGTAAGATATTCAGCTATAACATTTGCTCATTATCGTGTCAGCTTGTTGGTCTTTTGCTTGTGATGTTGTCTTGCAAAGTTTTCAGGGTATTTCTCAATTACAGTTTTGTGTGCAGTAGTTGGGGGCTCAATAACTTTAAATAGTTGATGTTTATGTATGACTTTTGTTTTAATAACTATTAATAGTTCACCAGTTTTATTTTGACTCGTTAATATTAGGTACGACATGCTGGTAAATCCTTCCTTAAATATCGAAAAATGTGATGACCATAACTTTCCCAACAGAAGCAACACTTGCTGTTTGCTCTCAGAAATGATGTAGCCAAGTTTCGTCAGAAAGATTACTTCCTGTGACGCAATCTTTAACTACAGGCAAACGTTTTAGAACCTACACGTCTTATAAGCAACTTTTCAGTTATCAACATGCGGGTGACACGCAGTTAAATGTTCAAAATTTCTGAAAGTGTTCTTAATGTTATTCGACGATCCTCTCTCACAATGACAGCAGCGCCGTTAATGTTTTCTTTCGTTAGAGCACAAACTGGAGCGACATGTCCATCTCTCCTCTTTAAACATTTTAAAGCATCTTCGAGCTGCACTATAGGGAAGAACAAACTCTCCATAGGCCTTATCTGAAGATTTGTTGAGACGAAAGTAGAATTTCAGAGCATATTGTTAGTCACGTACCACCTCCATTTTACTGTAAGCGGAACTGAACATGTCCCAACACCACTCACAGGCGGGAGTGACAACAATGAAACCAGTACCACGTGTATATTATGCATTAAGCTATCGTGACATTGTAAAGTTAAATTTATTGCGAGGAATTATGACTGTAAAAATTATGATAATTCTTTGTTAAGCAATAGGTGGAGTGTTGTATATGGTCAGTTAAATTTTCTGTTACTATCTATCTATAGTATAAGGGAAGCTTGCATAAATAGCTTTGATATCATGGGCACATGAATCCACCTCCATAGAATTTAGTTTTCATTGAATCAACTGATGTCGCTTCTGTCGTTCCTTTATATTAGCTTTTGGGGAAATTATATTTTTTTCTTTTTCTTTTACGTAGGGGGCCATGTTATAGGTCCAGCACATCCTATCCAAGTTGTAATTTAACAATTCACGTGTACGTCTTGTAAACTGTATTGACGCACCATCTTGCTGGCACACATTTATTGCTATTACATTGATATATATATATATTTACCAGAAATCATTTTAAGGTATTTTATGGAAACATTGTGAATTATAGGGTCTTATTCTATCTGCAAGTTACACCGTGATTTTTTTAAATTAGTGTTTTTTTACCCAAGTTTCAAATTTCAAAACTGGACGAAAAATCTTGATGCCACCTTTTAGCTTCTTATGGCCATTTTACACAGAGGGATGCTGGTTGTGATGTAAACAAATTTTAGGACAACCGAGGCATACTTGTATTTTCCAAATTTAAGTCCCGCCCTCGAGATCTTTCTGGATATTTTTCCAAGGAGGGGGTCTTATTCTAGTTGTAAGCTACAACAACGTCTTCTGTTTATTTGACTGAGATTTAAATATTATAAATGAAAATTTTGGGGAGGGGGACGAAAAACTTATTCATCTTTTGGATTGATATTATCATTTTTATAAAAGGTGGTTGCATTTCCAGATTATTTTTTTTAGGGCAATCGTGACTATTTGTAGGCGTGTAGAACTTTATAAATTGAACCCCCCTTTCGATAACTTGGGGAAAAAAAAAAAACTACCGTGATCTTTTGTTTTACTCTAGCGTTTATTTTATTGATGTTTCAATTTTCAAAAGTGTAATTTTTTTTGGGGGGGGGAACGATGTCATTTTAGCCATTTATGATCATTTTTTGCGTAGAGGGGTGGTATTGGTATTTCCTGGAGACATTTTTATAGGCATGAAACTCTTTTGAATTATAGTTTAAGCAAGTTCCTGCACTCATTTAAAAGGATTTCCAGCAATGTAAGATTGATTTCACTCGAGGAAACAACCAGAAGTCGCACGGTGCAAGGTCAGGCTGTAGGGTGGATGGTCAAGCAACTGGACTTTTGAGGACATGCAGTTTCCTGTAATTTATTTTGGATATAAAGACGCAATAATTGACGTTCCTGTCAAACATCTGGCTATAAAATATTTATTATCTGCTAATCATTATATCGAGAGGTGAAATTTTCTTTTATGTCTAATATATGAATATCCCAGCAATATCTCTGTAACGACTGGGGTGCTCAATGACACGTGAACAAGTAAAGCAAATTTTAACTGCCTTGGTGAGCGGTTATGGTCACGGAAGAAGCACAAGCACGAGCTCATTTTCGTTCCGCTGTAAGCAGCTATCATGTGGAAACATTTCCTCGGGAGTTTTATGACTTCCTGCCTCCTACACGTTTTACTTTTTGTTCTTAATGACCTTATTTCTGTTTCTTTCGTTGCCTTTGTGTCGTCCTTGTATGTTTTTGGCTTTCCAAAGTGCTCTAATATTGTGTCTTTCTTTTGCTTTATATCAAAAGTTTCAATTCAGTTGCTCTTTCTTTCCACTGATGTAACTGTTTATCTTGATGCTTGACTTTTAGCGAATTCGTACCCATGAAAAGATTTTTGAAAACTTTCTTCAAATCTCTGTCGATCCTACTTACTGGACTCCAGAAATGACCATGAAAAATGTTATATCTGTAACACTCTAGCTGCTGTAATGCTTGTTTTTTTTTTCTGAACGAAACTCATTATATGCCGTTGAAAACAAACAAACAAAAATAATTTTGTAATCGCCAAGGACGTTGATTAAGTGCCCCGAGGGGAGTTATAGCATACTAAGAGATTGTAAGTGTTTCCGCCAAACGATAGACTAGTTGATATTATGTGAAAGAGTATAGGGGGAATAGTCTGCGCATGCGCATGGCGAATAATCGGATCTTACAGACAGCTCGTCCTGCGGCTTCAGTACCGAACGGCAGCGGAAAAAGCCGAATTCCTGGGAATGCTGAAACGATGTACAAGTCTTAAGCGGCGATGTATGTACTCTATCAACCTTGGTAGTGTAAAGTGTACAATAAGTGCAGGCGGGGAGAACACAACGGTTTCGGAACACAGAGGAACAAGCAATCGCACGCCTAAAGTTAACTGTACAGCTTAAATGTTGATTACATTCCGTTTTAGCAATTATACAGCAAAGTGCAATTGGAAACGTTAAGCTAACAATATAACACACAAATGATACGGGAAAAGTATATACTTTTAAGCTTGAATTTATGTTTTATACGTCTATGTTTTTTTTTTTTTTTTTTGTGGGTAATCAGCGTGTTCCAACTTCTTGCTCTGTGCTTCGTCTCAGCGTCATGCTGAGCGTTTTTTAGGGGGTGGGGGGATTCCTATGGAAATTTTATCAGGACCTCCTGCTGAAATTACGGAAGACTATCATTAAAGATGCTGCGGGAAGCTATCCAATGGATTTCGTTTGCTGCAGAACAAAACGCCAGCATATTCTTCCCATTGGACAGTGATACATGCGGATGCTTTGGGGCATGAAATTTTACCTCATTCTCCATATTCACTCGACATGGTACTCAGAAAAGTCTTCCTCTTTCCTCGCATGAATCACCCACTGCGTAGCAGATGTTCCCGGGACAACGAGGTGATACCAGAGGTGGAGCAGTTCTTCGGTAACCAAAATGGGGAGGTTTACCATCAGAGTAGAATCAGCAGCTCAGCCATCCATGTTATAACAACTGGAACGAGTTGGTGAAGTTTTGGGGAACAGATACCCAGCATTAGTCCCATGGGGGGGGGGGGGGGTAATACAGGAATTTGAAGGTATCGAATTGCCATCACACCCATATAGCCCTGGTCTAACGCCTTTAGATTACCAACTGTTTCGATGCATGGCCCATTTCCTGCGTGGAAGAAATTTTGAAAACATTGCAGCCATGGCAGTGGATATCACATGACTTCTTCGTATCAAAATCCAGAAACTGGTACCCTGACGGGATAATAAACCCACTGAAAGTGGCTCAACAGTGTAGAATCTAACGGCCTTTACTTTGAAGATTAGTTTACTTTTTTATTAGACCACTTTTCATATAAAGTTTGCTTAAAACCGACATTATTTATAGAAAGTATCTATATTCAATACCTGCTTGCTATCTGTTGTATTTCTTCCGGGAGGTGGTCCAATGACTCGGGGGGGGGGGAGGGTAAGTATATCTTAAAAATACTGTTTATATATCCCCTTAAGTATGGATTGGCGGTTCTAGTGGTGTATATTTGCCTCGTAAACCAAAATCGCGGGTTCAAACCCGACCATGATCGATAGATTTTTTCGGGCGTAAAAATCCTAAGTATGGCTTCCTTCGGAAGGGAAGTAAAACCGTGGGTCCCGTGTCGTACATTTACGGCACTAAAAGAGCCTTAAGTCTGAAAGAAGAGGCCTCTGAGCAAAATTTGTCGCCCGTTTCACGCTCCAAATTGAATGGGACGCTGATGACCCAGATGTTAAAGAGCGCCCGTAAATAAAACAAAAAGTATGGATTGATTTCCCTGTTCAAATACTCCCACTGTTATTGTCTGACGCTGTCTATTGTTTTTCAAGAGGCACCACGGAAGGCTAGAAATTAATCAATTGCACGTGGGAATGTTTGTCAAATACGACGTGAATTATTATAACAGCACGTTGTCTATTATTTTTAGCATCAAAAGCTCGAAACGTTGTGCCAGACAAAATGGAAGCAGTTTATTGGGAAAAACACAGAATTCCCATGACAACGTTATTATGGTTGAATAATCAAAGAGCGCTTCTAGCACAAAAATTCAAGTGTATAAAAAAACGATGTTTTTATTTATAGATTTTTATTGAGTAGTGTTTAATGCCGTTTTTACTACTGAGGTACCACAGGCGGTGGACACTGATGATTCATGAAATGAAATGTTATATTGGGAAAGGATATGCTTTTAAGGAAGGAAACGTTCCAGGTTTAAGTTTAGGGTACCTCCCCGGCATTTACCAGTTATGAGGACTGAGGAAAACCTGGAAAAACCCCAGTCAGGGAGGACGGTCCTGGCGGATTCGAGCCCCAGACCTCCCGCTCACGAGTCCGCGCCTTAACGATCTTGGCCACCTGTGGCGGTATATATATATATATATATATGCGAACATTTTTCTTCATCCATGTACAAGCGCATTTCAGGTCGCTTTATTAATTTCCAGACCAGCTTCTGTTGCAGCTTGCTCTCCAGGAATTTCGTTTCCAGTCATCGTTAGTTTAATGTTTCTAACTTTTATACATGGTTTTGGTTGGTTAATTACAACTCTATAACTTTATAGATTGCAGAGGCGCCTTTGACAAGCAATTTGAAATCGGGAGCCCATGGTCTGCCTCTTAAAAGTTAAAGTTATGGCACATTAAATCTCCGTGCTAGTGCAAAACCACGATATCTGCAAAATGTTCCCTTTCCAGTTTGTTATATCAATCCAGGTATCTTAAGGCAATCTTTAATGTAAAACTGTGGTAATGTATCTATTAATGTGTCAGAACTTGAAGAGAATTTTTAATAGTGTTTAACGCCCGTTTTTACTACTGAGGCACCACAGGCGGTGGACACTGATGATACATGAAATGAAATGACATATTGGAAAAGGATTTTTTTAAGGGAGAAAAAGCTCCAGGCCTAAGTTCAGGGTACCCCCCTGGCATTTGCCATTTATGAGGACTGAGGAAAACCTGGAAAATACCTCAGTCAGGGAGGACGGTCCTGGCTGGATTCGAACCCCAGACCTCCCGCTCACGAGTCCGCACCTTAAAGACCTCGGTGGTAACTTTAAAAGAGAACTGATCTTACATTGGTATAATTTTGTTTTGGTGTCAATTGTAAAACAGCGCCTTCTGAAGTTGTATAAATATTATACTTGAATATCCATCATTTCATTTAATTTTCAGTGCAAAAATCTGGTTATTTACATTTTACATAGTGTGAAATCTCCTGCCGTTTTTTTTTTTTTTTTGTGTATACAGAATAAATAACCAAAAACTTGTACTGCAAATATTTTTGAAATGGGAGGTACTGCTGAGTGCTGCTTTCACAGAATTGAAGTTTAGACAAGGACTCATAATTACAGCCCTTGAGAAGATATGAATAATTAAACAAACGTGTATTTCTTAGAAAACGTTACATTTTTTTTTCAAATGGAACAAAGTCTATTAACATCCAGTAAACAAAACTACAGGAAATTAGAATGTCATTGGTGCTTTTTACAGGATACTAATACAAGTAGCTTACAAGCTATTGTAATATGAAGTTGTGCATTTTCATATTTTTCTTATTTTGTATGTGCATGCGTGTGGTTTTTTTTCTTTTTCTTTCTCTTTTTCCTTTCTGAATTTGCAAGAAAACACATGTTACAGTTGGACTTATGTGTTTTTACTGTACTATGCGTCATCACTCTCTTAGAAATACGAAAACTGGTCTTCACAGGTTGTGTGATGATGACCACCATCTACAATAAAAACTTTCAGTCTATGTTATGAGGGTAGGTCCATAAGTTTCCGGCCTAACCATTTTCTAGATATGATAAAGAAAAAAACTATATTTCACTTTTCAATATGGTTACCCTTTATTGCAATACACTTCTCACATCTTTGAATTAACATTTCAATCCTCCCTCCCCAAAATAGTCGGAAGTGTTGTCTGCAAAATGGGCATAAACAGCATCCATCACTTCTTCTTCTTCATACTTAAATTTCCTTCCTCGAAGGTCATTCTTGAGTTTTGAGAAGAGGAAATAGTCACTGGGAGCTAGATCTGGGCTGTAGGGTGCATGGTCGATCTCTTTGAAGCCACATTTCTTTACAGCTTCCTTTGCAACAAGAGCTGTGTGCACAGCCGCGTTGTCGTGTCACCACTCAGCTTTCCTCGCCTTTTCTCTTTGATGGAAGCATGTAGTCTGTGCAGTAGGTCAGCATAGTACTCCCCATTTACTGCGGCGTTCCTCTCCTTGAAGTCAATGAAGAGTATTCCTTCACAGTGCCAAAAGATTGTGGCCAGATCTTCTAGGTTGACTGAGTGACCTTGGATTCTTTATTTGAAGAGCTGAGGCGGTGGCATCGAAAAACGGGAACTTCAAGGCTGTTGCTTTTGCACAACAATGCGTCTCCTCACAAAACAGCTCCAAGCTTGAGGAAACTGCATGTCCTCAAAGTCCAGTTGCTTGACCATTCACCCTACAGCCTGACCTTGCACCGCGCGACTTCTGGTTGTTTCCTCGAGTGAAATTTTACATTGCTGGAAATCCTTTTAAATGAGTGCAGGAACTTGCTTAAACTATAAACTATAAATTCAGCTCTGTTGACAACATATCAGTTCGAGTACCGTAGTGCTTTTGACAAGTGGTTGCACCGTCTACAGCTGTGTGTGGAGAGAGATGGACAGTACTTTGAAGGATTTTCCATAGCTTCAACTTTAAATTCAATTCCAAAACTTTTTGAATTCCCCTCGTAAAATCTGCAGAAGTTATCCCATACCTGTAGAAGAATTTAAAATTATCGGGAAAATGAGAAAAAATTACGTAAGCAGAGCTGTTGTGAGTAGATGGAAATGTTATTAATGCCAGAAATAATTGATTGCAGACTGACACTATTTCTATACCATAGGCTGGTGCTCATTATGAAATATTACTAATATATTTTTGATCAACGTAGCGCTCTGTCTACGAGTCGGCGATTGATGTCCCGCACGACTTACGTTCAACTGCGGACGTAAGCAAAAAACACTTTCTGTACGTTTATGTAGTCGAAATAACTGAAAAGTGAACTTCTCGCAAGTAAATACACTCACCCAAACTTTCGGCATTTTGGAAGTCTTCGGGGGTTAGAGGCTCTCCTGGCACTTCTTTCTCCTGAAAGTGAAACAAAAATTTTACTACTGAACACCAGCTATTGCATACACAAGAAAGAATATGTTCAAATATTACTGTAAAGAAATTAATTTATTTACAGAAGTGTCACTTAGTTATGTTAAATATATGAACAATATATAAATTTATTAATGTTAGGGTAAGTTTAACAGTGGTGGAATTATTATTTTGTGAATGAGTGTCTTGCAGAGAAAAAAAAAGTGACTAATTTTAAGTAATTCGGGGAGAAAACTAAGTAACAAAATGGACCTATCATAAGCAATAAAAGAAAAAATACAACCTGGAAGAAACTTCAATTGGAGAAAGCTGGTACGAAAAGAACAAGCTTGGAGCTGAAGAATTTAAGAAATTCCACATTTATCAATATAAAAAATATTTTTTGTATGACAAAATCTCAAGCAATGGGGTTGAAAATTTTGTCAGATTATATAACATGTCAATATATAAAGTGTATGGGGTGTTTGTTTTTAATTAACAGTTGTGCAAAAATGAATATTTGAACCTGTTATCTGCCATAAATGAATGAGAATTCACTAACTACAAAACAATAAGAAAAATGAACTATTTCTGAATTTTTAAGTGCAATTTTACGTTAGCTTCATATGTCATTCATTATATCATTGCAAGTAACATGTATAAGGAATAGATCACAAAATAAGTATTTAAAATTCTGCCACAATAGTTACAATTTAAGCTTTAAAATTTCTGTGTAGTTTTACCAAATTTAACAATAAACTGTTTAAAAAAAATGAATGAATAAAATTAAAAATATTCATAGTCGCCTCCCCTTGAGTTTGATAGACATTTCAGAATGTTTAAAAAAACACTATATTTAACATTCGGTTTATATATATACATGATATGAACGTTTATCAAAATCTGATAAATTTAATTCTTAGTTTATGTACAATAATATAAATATTTTAATAATGCATTTTATTAATTTTTAGTTTGCATACACATAATATATTAAAATTTAGAAATTTATGTACGCAAAAATTAAGACTGCTTTTTAAATATCCATGAAATTTAATTTTATTCTATACACATGGTATGAAAATGTTTATAAAATAAGATTTATTTTTTATATATGTGTAATATGAATGTTTACGAAAAACCATTAATTCATTTTTAACTTGTTTACATATTACATAATTATTTTTAAACATTTATAATATTTTATTTTTAGTTATACATATGATATGAATATATCTAAAAAACCACGAAATTTAATTTGTAATTTGTACAAGCACATTAAGAATATTTTTCAGAAGTGTATGCAATTTTTTAATAGTGTTTAACGCCCATTTTTACTACTCAGGCACCAAGGGGGTACGGAATTTAACTTTTATTTGTATATTCATGAACATTTTTGAAAAATTCATATTTTTATATATGTATATTTGTATGGGAATCTTTTTGAAAGATATGTGACAGCTTGGTTTTAGTTGATATACACATGATATACATAATTTTAGAAAATCTGTAACATTTGATTTTTATTATTATAAATATGATATAAAATGCATGAGCCTTTCTTTTTGCGTACACATAATGTGAATAATATTTTTAAAATGCTTTTTTTTTTTTCATTTTGCACGCACACGATATGAACATTTTAAAAATGTATAATATTTAAATTTATGTTTTTATACACATGATATGAAAAATTTTACAGTCTCTATAATATTTAATTTTTATTTTGTATATATACGAGGGTATGTCCATACGTTTCCTTCCTCGCCGATAAGGATTATCGCCTTCACAAAATCCTTATCTGGTGTCATACCGTATCTGTTAAGTAAACAATTGCAGCTGTAACTTCCGCTCCGCTGTGTTCCGTTGTTCAGATATAGTTGCATAAAAAAGACTATGTGTAGAAGATTGTGACATGTTCAAAATGGAGTTTCGAGATGTTATTAAGTTCTTCACAAAAGAAGGAATTTACCCCAAATGAAATTAAACAGCGACTGGACGATGTATATGGAGAAGTATCCCTCTCATATTCTACAGTAAAAGAATGAGTCAAACTTTTTCGAATGGGTCGAGAAAGCATTGAAGACGAAGAGCGTGCAGGTCGGCCCTTGGAGGTGCTCACTACTAAAAACATCGATAGCTCTTGTGGAAGAAGAAATTATGGAAGACCAGCGGCTCAAAGTTACAGAAATGGCAGCAAGGTTGGGCCTTTCTAAAACAACAGTCCTTCGAATTATTCATGAATATTTAAACATGAATAAGGTTAGTGCCTAGACTTCTTCCCTCAATCCAAAAGCAGCAACGAGTCATCTGTTGTCAGGCATTTGTGGAGCTCTGCCGTGGCAACGAGAGAGAAGTTCTGCAAACATTGTTACAGGAGATGAAATCATGATCCTTTACTATGATCCCTTGTCTAAAATAGAATCAGTGGTGGCAGGCGTAAACCTGACGAAGCATCGCCTCTAAAGGCCTAGGTCACTCAGTCAACCAAGAAAATCATGGGCACAATCTTTTGGGACTGTGAAGGAATATTCTTCATTGACTTCAAGGAGGGGAACACCACAGTAAATGGGGAGTACTATGCTGGCCTACTGCACAGACTACGTGCTTGCATCAAAGAGAAAAAGCGAAGAAAGCTGAGTAGTGGTGTGCACCTTCTTCACGACCTGTGCACACAGCTCTTGTTGCAAAGGAAACTGTGAAGAAATGTGGCTTCAAGGAGATCAACCGTCCACCATACAGCCCAGATTTAGCTCCCAGTGACTATTTCCTTTTCTCAAAACTCAAGAAGGACCTTCGAGGAGGGAAATTTAAGTGGACGAAGGCTTTTTTTATGGTGTTTAACACCCGTTTTTATTACTGAGGCACCACAGGCGGTGGACACTGATGATACATGAGATGAAATGGTAAATTGGGAAAGGATTTTTTAAGGAAGGAAACGTTCCAGGCCTAAGGTTAGGGTACCTCTCCGGAATTTGCCATTTATGAGGACTGAGGAAAACCTGGAAAAAACCTCAGTGTGGACGGTCCTGGCGGGATTCGAACCCCATATCTTCCGCCCACGAGTCCGCGCCTTAACGACCTCGGCCATCCGTGGCGGTGGACGAAGAAGTGATAGATGCTGTTCCCATTTTGTAGACAAATTTTTGACTATTTGGGGGGGGGGTGATTGAAATGTTAATTCAAAGATGTGAGAAGTGTATTGCAATAAAGGATAGCTATACTGAAAAGTGAAATATAGTTTTTGTCTTTATCATACCTAGAAAATGGTTAGGCCGGAAACATACAGCAACATACTCTCGTATGATGTGAATATTTTTATTAAATGCACGAAACGAAGCGTTTATTCGTATATGCATGATATGAATATTTTTAAAATACATATAATACAATTTTAGTCGTATATGTTTTTTATATTATGAATATAATTGAAACTTCTGTAATATTTACTTTTTATTTTGAATGAACAAGATATGAATAATTTTGAAACATTCATTTATTTTTTGCAAGCCCATAATATAAATATTTTTTTAAAAAATTATACAATTTAATTTTTTTTGCACATATATGATGTGCTTATTTTAAAAATCTATATAAAATTGTAGTTTTTGGTGATAGGAATATATTTTATAAACGTCCATGATATTAAATGTCTTGTTTATAAACACATGATATAAACATTTTTAAAAATACATGAACTTTAATGCTTCGTTTTCATACACACGATGCGAATAGTTTAATATAATAGATAATGGGCCAATGCATTAAATACACCAATGTCTCTGGCTATACTCGAACACAACTCTCAAATTACCAATAATTGCCGCAACGGGCATGGCCACCAGGATCGTCTGGTATTTTTAAGTTCTTGAACTGTAACGGCATGCATAGTTTTCAACTGTTTTATCGCATAGCCGTAATTCGTATGTAACTCACAAGGGGCGTCTGTAAGGACGTAATAATGACGTATTCAAGTTGCAATATCGGCTAGTGTTCGAAGCTCCCGCAGAACTGGATGTTATGGATTGTGTAAAAAATAGCGCATTGCTTGTTTTTATGGTCTAGTCACAAGTAAGTGAAGAATGCAATTTCATTATGACGTGCACGACAAAATATGTAAGTATTTCATTACATAATATGCAGAGCAGATCTAAAACTCCGCAACATGAAGCATTACGCTATACATCAAAACGATGATATGAATAAACGCTTGCTCGCTTCCTAAAGCTGAGCTAGATATTAAATTTTCCTCTATATTGCACTTTATGCCCGGTATTTTAGACTCGTGGAAACACTGAAGAGAACAGCAATATGTCGGAGATAAACCCAGCAAATCACCCGTGGCAAACTGTAGTTTTGTGATATGTCCCAATTTGACTAGAACGGTTAAACGTTGCGCGCCTTTCAATTTTTTAAATTTACATTTACATTAAAACTTGAATTCGTTACATTACGACGTTAAGATCATTCCGTTTTAATAATAACTAATTTTGTTTTCTGTTCTGTAGATTCATATATAGTTTCAATGGCTAATGAATGTAATCATTTTACACTTTTACATACAGGACCACGAGCAAGTAATTTATTTACAGAACAGTAGGCCTTTATGCATAGATATGTTTTAAGAGATGTTCAATGTCTTTTTTTACTTTTCCATAAACCTTAAAGAGATTCTAACAGTGCATTAAATATGTGAATATTAATTTGAAGAGGCACGCCGTTTACTTTACGAAATGTTTTAATTTAGGTTAGAGTTATTGAATAACCAAATGATGAGTTTTATAATACTATTTTTCGACATTCGTTATTTACACGTTAGCTATTATTAGAATAATAAAGCTGATAATTATTTTCTAACGTTATTGGTGCTGCGTTAAATAGTGGTAATTCTTTTTGGGATTGGCTATAGTGGATTTTGTTTTTACTGTTCCTAGATCTTTTCTTCGTTTGTCAGTTGGCAGCTAGTTCTTGTGCAGTTAAGATGTAGATATGTATGTTATTTGTTGATACTTTGAAAGCATGAATTATAGCCCTGACGATATAGTGCAGTGTTCTATACGCCACCGTACAATCAATGATATCGTACGAATAGTCCTAATTTGTGGAAATAAGCTAATATTGAATAAGTTAACTGTAGCTTTTCATATTATTCGAAATACGCACATATAAACCTTCTCGTTCTGGAAGCTTCGGTAAGAGTGAAAAATAACTTTGGTGCAATTTTTCCATTTATTGCTTCAATTTTGTTGCTCTTACCATCTTACCAGGAACTATTGCAAGAGAATTACAACCGTTATGGATTGGTATGCATATAAGAGGTTATTATCGAACATATTTGAAATAATGTCATTGTTAACGGCCGAATTGTTGAGATGTATGACGCGATATTTGCTCCTCGTTGTATCCTTTGAAACACTCAGGAAATTTATGACATTTTAAAACTTTTATTATGACTTTGAGGTTAAGTTAAGCCTAGGTTAGCTCTATCTATACTTTTCCAAAACTGTACTTCAATTCTATCTCAAAAGCATAAACATCTGTTGATTACGAAAAATATTTTGTACGGTTTCCGTGGTATAGCTCTTCTAAACAACTGCAATAAACTTTGTTTTTTGTTTCATTTAGTTCATTTCCTAGAGCATTCCGTTCTATAGACTCATAAATGGCTAATGAATGTACAACATGTAAAGTGCATTAATATCAACATGTACTAAATACGAAGTCTGTTCAGTAAAGAAGGTCACACTTTTTTGATAACATCCTTATATTTTTTTATTATATTTCTTGTTAGATCCAATGCAATGTCCCAGCATTTCTGATAGTCTTAAATACATGACCATTTTTCGTCGGGCCTTTCTCAATATCCTCCGCAGCCTTCATCCAGGCTTCTAGCCGCCAGGATGGCCGAGTCGTTGAGAAGCGAACTTGTGAGCGGGAGGTTCGATTCCGACCAGGTCCTCCCTGGCTGGTTTTTTTTTTTTTTTTTTTTTTTTTTTTCCATAGTCACAAATGACAAATACCGGGGAAGTATCCAAAACTTAGGCCTGGAATATTATTTCCTTATAAAAAATAATAACCTTTCCCAGTTTATCATTTCATCTCATGTATCATGAGTGTGCACTGTTCAGTGTTAAAATGAGCGTTAAACACTTGAAAAAAAAATCACTGATTCCAATTGTGGAAAATGCCTCCCACAAACAACGTACGCACTGGCGGCGTCACGTGCCACGATTCATCATAGGGGTTCATTGCCTCCGTAGCATTTTAGTTTTGGATCAACTGTTTCTAAAGAAATAGTTTGCTGCAGGTATCTAGCGTTTATACCCGTTTTCTTTTTCAGATTAAATATGCATGACTTATTTTGACCCACTATTAAAGGTACGGTGATAATTTTTGCGTAATTTTGTTCATATGCAAGTGATTAAGAATGATATGCATAGATCAAGTTTAATTGCGGACTTATTAGATTTACGAATAAATGATTAATTTGATTTTGGTGAAGTTTGAACCAGCACATATCAAATCTCCTATTTAACTAAATCTAAATTTCAGATATATTATTACTTGATATCCTGAAAATAAAGGGTTAATTAACGAGTGTTGAGAAATTCAATTGCCCACTCATGACGTAATATTAGCAGCTTACGTGAACCATACTCTCGAATTTGACCTTGCAGGACCCGTATTATGTAGTGCACAGGTGGCAGATGGAAGTGTCTTCTGATAAATTGTTGAATACATGAAATGTTCTGCTAATCGTGAAAAACTAAGGTATCATATACTTTTTTATAAACATACTAGTAATTTCTCATGTAAAATTTAACTTAATACTTTGTTAGTTTAATGCGTAATGTAGACATGGTACCAGTTTCATTGTTGTTACTTCTGGTTCCCACATGTGACAGGGATGCAAGTTGAGATACGTTCAGTTCTTCTTACAACAAAACGGAGGTATAGGCGACGAACAATTTGCTGCTCTGAAATTCTGCTTTCGTCTCAACAAAGTTTCAGTTGAGGCCTATGAAATGTTACAGGAGGCCTATGGAGATTTTGTTCTTTCCTGTAGCACAGCTCGAAGATGTTTAACATGTTTAAAGGCAACAAAGGAAGGTGGACCCGGAGTTCCCGTTTGTGCTCCTACGAAAGAAAACATCATCGCTGTTGTCATTGTGAGACTTTCAGAAATTCTACAACGTTAAGTGTTTCAACATAGGCGTTTTGATTACCCCTTAGTAATTCCCGTAAAGAGAATCAGTAACATTTTTCACAGTTCTCGTATATTTTTTCCATTATTTATGAACTTCCATTTAACTCCATTTGCACTAGCGTGTTTTTTTGATACAAAACATCAATAAAATTCTTGAACGATAGGGATGAACCACTATCACAGTCCAAGCGAATTTTTGCGTTATATGACGCACACTTTACTTTGCAGCGGTTCGGGATCCTTTGTTCTGCGCGGCTTTGTACTCTATCGAAACTGTTGGCATGTGTTTATCGATTACAAAATACCCGGTTAGAGTTTACAGCACCTAATGTATTGTTTTAACCCGAATCGGTACGTTTCTTTTTTTCTGGAGGATAAACATTTGCAGAAATTATTTCCTTAATGTACAAGCGAACAATGAACAATAAATCTCGTTTGCAAGCACCATAACATTCCGGAATGCAATATTATTCAATAAAGTGCATCTGTTGGTGTACTAAATAGAATAGAAATATCATTAAAGGGTAGGATTTTGAGAACACATTTGAAGTATAACAAAAATCCAATTGACAATTAAACTTTATAAAAAACACTTTCTGTTAACGCGCCGAACGGAAGATACGAGGGCTATTCAATAACGAACGATAATATTTTTTACACATACTTTACACGCTAAATTTTAACTATATAATATTTTGTTAGCTTAATGCATAATGTACACGCGATACTGATTCCATTGTTGTGCATGTGATCAACAATATGCTGCTCCGAAATTTCGCCTTTCACCTTCACAAATCTTAAGGTGAGGCCCCTGTAATATCACAGAAGCCCCATAGATAGTATTTTTATTTCCTGTAGCACAGCTCAAACATGGTTTAAAATGTTTAAAGGGGGGAGGCAATTCATTTCAAAGGAAGATGGATCCTGCACTCTAACACAAGAAAACTTTAACAGCGCTGCCTTCATTGTGAAACAGGATTGTTGAATAACAATAAAAAATTCAGGAATTCTGAAACTTTCACTGGTTGCCACCCACACATCGGTAAAAGGTTGCACGTGCTTTATGGGTATCGTTAAATTTGCAAATATAGCTAAGATGTTGTTTGTATAATAGTAAAACAAATTAAATAATTCTTATAGTTTTTAAAGCACATTATTATTGGTATAGCTCGACAAAGGCCTGCCTGTTGGTACGGATGACTGTCAAATTTGACCTTCTCGCGGTACAGTCAGGTACGAAACAGCAAGCAGAACAAATACGCTGCACATGGTCAAGTATTGTTATTACGAAAAGTGATTGCGCCTTATGACAAATACCATTTTATATTATAGCTACATATTTTAAGTCGTAAGCAATCTATTACTTACCCAAATACTTTCAAATATACGAAATTTTAAAATTATCCTTCTGGTTTGCTCAAAATAAAATGTACCGTTATTCTGGGGTGTCTATCTCGCATGTTGTATCAGTCCAGATTCATCGCTGCTTTCCATTCTTGGATTAATCATTTTTTTTCTCCAGAAGAGCATCTCGTTTCCAATGCATGTCACATTCTGAACTGAACTTTTCCAGTCATCAGCTGTTATTTGATCCGATGGCATATTTTGTCAATGTTTTAGCGAATTCCGAAGAAATGTGGGTTGTACTCGTGAACACTCCCCCCCTCTCTCTCTCATTTGTTTATTTATTGTGTGTGTGTTTCCCATAACGCTCTAGCAGTCGAAATTTTTGTATTTTCTTAATGAAGCTCGGCTTATAATCATCATTTAGGAAACGATTCGTCGAGTTCATTAACCAGTAAAATTCGACCATTGGGGGTTGAGGGTTAACCTAAAGCTAAAACTTTTAAAAATATGTTAAAAATCGCTTTAAAGGCCACAAATTTTGTTTATTCTGAACGAAACTCAGTATATATATTTTTCTTTAAAACGAATTTATAAAAGTATTTTCCGAAATTCAGTTAATTAGGATTGTGGGGGGGGGGGGTATACCTAAAACACGAGTGGGGATTAAAGCGAAATTTTAATTTTTCTGAAGGAAACTCTGTTTACCATTGAACTAAAATAAGAAAAATAATTTCTGAAAATCAGGTAAATTGAGCCATTAAGAGTATGGATTTACCTGAAACCCACTTTAGCAGCACCAATATTTGTTTTTTCAAACAAACTCGACACATACCATTTAAATAAAATAAGAAAATGGTTTCCGAAAATTAGGGAAATCGGCCATTAGGAGTGGGGATATGCCCGAAATCCAAAATTTAAAAATCGCTTTAGCAGCACCAATATTTGATCTTTCGCAATAAAACTTCGCATATACCATTTAAATCCAATAAGAAAAACGGCTTCTGAAAACCTGTGAAATCAGATAATTAGGATTGGGGGTTACCTGAAACCTAAAATTGAAAAATTACTCTAGCGGCACCAATATTTGCATTTTCACCACGAAACTCCGTATATACCATTTTAATAAAACAAGGAAACTATTTTCTGAAAATCAGGGAAATCGGGTTATTAAGAGTGGAGGTTTATCTAAAGCCCAAAATTTAAAAATAACTCTATCGGCACCGATAGTTACCTCACAACAAAATTCGATGCATACTTAAATTAAATAAGAAAAATAGTTTCTGAAAATTAAGAAAATTGAACCATTAGTAGTAGGGCTATGCTTAAAACCGAAATTTAAAAAGCGATCTTGCGTTTAATTTTCTCTCTATTGTTTTAAAATAAAAGGACAAATTAATTCAGCATGTAAATTGCATTTATAACAGTGCATATTTTTTATATTTAAAAAAAAAGCATCGTCGTGAAGATAGCAAATGTGAAACATTAATATAACACGTGTTTGAAAATTATATTTGTATTTAAGAGCGTTCTATAATAGCCTTAAAAAATTATTGCGTTACTTATTTCTACAATAAAATTTAAATTAAATTTAAAAGCTAACGAAAATCGATGAAACTTTCGATTGTTCTTTGTTGACTGTGTTTATTTGCTTAGTACGTTGAAATTGTTTTTAAATAATGACTTGTTTTTGTTTTATTGAAACATATGAACATCATCTTCTTAAATGGACAATGTAACTCGAAACTTTCTGTTATTTTTCTCTATTTTAGTGAATGTAAAGACGATATCAAGGGGCAAGTTCATAAACATTGTTACATTTAAACTTTTTTAAAAATACCCACCCAGCTATCTTTGTCCATCAGTGGCCACATATTTCAATTAATAGTATAGCATTAATTTTTGTGGTTTAATCTTATTATTATTATTATTATTATTATTATTATTATTATTATTATTATTAATTCTAAACATGTGCTTTTCCTTTTGTTATACTTATAGATTGCAAGAAACTTTGTTTCCCTAATACCACATAGTAGTGTCATAACTTATTTCATTTCATTAATCAATAAGCCTATATTTTGGATGTTATATTCTTTTTTAATGTTTATCTATTAGGTGAGGAATTTTCTTAGTTTACGCAGCTCCTGCATGGCGAACTTTGGCTATTTTATTCTGTCCAAATACAATAGAGGTTGCCAGGCACAATAGAAAAATTGATAACAATTATTGAATACTCTTTAAAGTTTAAGTATCATGAAATGGGAATATAATTTGAAATTTCAACAATGCGTTTAATCTTTGTGGTAGATTAAGTTTATTTTAAATAGCTGGGAAATTATGAATTTTGAAATGAAAACCCTGTAGAGAAGTTACACTGTTTTTAGAGTGCCATATTGTTCACTTCTGAAAGGACATTGGTGAAACACATATATCCTTTTTACACTTAAAGTGTATAATATGAAGTTGGAATTAATGAAAGAAGATAAAGAGGACCTAAAAAAAGGTCGATCCAAACACAAAAGAGAATAATAAATTGACGATGAATATTGCTCATCCTTTGTTTTGGCATTACGCAGAATCTGCCCCTTTCATCTATTCCTGTTCAAGAGGAAATTTAGCACCTTATGCTGCTTTGGCTTTTGTATTATGCCATAAACAAATTCAGTTTATTCCATGGCATGGTGCCCAGAGTTCTCGACACTTAATCCAGTGGATTATTTTATGATTTTTTACCAGATAAATCTACTGAACAATGTGTAATTTTTCTTTAATACGTTCAAAACATACAAAGATAGATCCATAAGTTTCCGGTCTAACTATTTTCTAGGTATAACAAAGACAAAAACTACATTTCACTTTTCAATACATTTCACACTACTATTCAGCTTTTCTCGCCTTCTCTCTTTGATGGAAGCACGTAGTCTGTGCAGTAGACCAGCATAGTACTCCGCATTTACTGTGGTGTTCCTCTCCTTGAACTCAATGAAGAGAATTCCCTCACAGTGCCAAAATATTGTGGCCATGGTCTTCTTGGTTGACTGAGTGATCTTGGCCTTTAGAGGCGGTGCTTCGTCAGGTTTACGCCACTCCATTGATTCTCTTTTGGACGAGAGATCATAGTAGAGGACCATAGTTTCATCTCCTGTAACAGATCCTGTTTCATATCCTCTTTGCAGAACTTTTCTCTCGTTTCCACTGCAGAACTCAAAAATGCAGGACAACAGATGACTCGTTGCTGCTTTTGGACTGAGGAAAGAAGTTAGGCACTAACCGTATTCATGTTTAAATGTTCATGAATAATTCCAAGGACTGTTGTTTTAGAAAGACCCAACCTTGCTGCTATTTCTGCAACTTTAAGCCGCCGGTCTGCCATAATTTTTCCTTCCACAAAAGCGATCGATGTTTTCAGGAGTGAGCACCTCCAAGGGCCGACTTGCACGCTATTCGTCTTCAATGCTTTCTCGACCCGTTCGAAAACGTTTGGCCTATTCTTTTTACTGTAGAATATGAGGGGGATACTTCCCCACATACACCTTCCAATCGCTGTTTAATTTCATTTGGAGTAAGTTTATATTTTATGAAGAACTTAATACAACGGAGCGAAAGTTACAGCTGTAATTATTTACTTAACTTATAAGGCATGACACCGGATAAAGTTTTGTGAAGGCGATGATCCTTATCGGCAAGGCCTAAAACTTATGGACCTAACCTCGTATAATGTTTGAATAATAGTGGTAACTATTTATTTACCCGTAAGTTGTGTTATGATGTTGGTAAGGCCTATTCTGTTAACTCGAGTAGAGTGATCTACTGCATGAAGGATCCCTGCACACTTTTCAAGAGAATGTCACAAAGTGATTCTTACATCTTAGAAAAAAATTGGAAGTTATAGGGATTAAAATCAGGGCTGTATAGTGGATGGTGGAATACTTGCCCTCCCGTTATAGCTATACATTAATTTGTTTCTTTGTACCTCCTAATTATTGCTCTTTGCTGCCCTCGTAGAAGTACCAGTTTCATTGGATGAAAATTGCAACGTTGTCTAAATGCTCTATACCGTTGAAGTATCTTGCATGGTTTTAAGTTTTCAACTGACAAAATGCCTAAAGATTTGACAGCGAAAGGAGTTTATGGTTTCTAGGAACTAGGTTACCATTAGTGGGTGAACATCGTTTAATTTTTAGCTTAAACTCAGTTCTCTTCTTACTGGTAAATGTGAACTTTTTTTTTAAATACAAATTTTAGGATATCTCTCTTCCACTTTCTGGGGAGCGGACAGGGTAATGCTGTTAACGTCTTTAACATAGTCTAATATTGTGCGAGCAGTTTTGTTTTACCCCGAGGTGTTTTGTTTATGTGCGAGCGGGCCCCTCGTTAGCCAATTGGGTCTCTGTGATTAGCGGGAGCGTAAAACAATAAAACAAACAAACCACACAGTAATACACAAATCAATTTAAGAAGCTGATTACTTACCAAATTACTAAATGAAGTGCTTAAACTGACCGCCTTTATTCTCCACACATTTTTGGCATCATTATAATTCATTTTGATTAATTCGGACAATTTCCTGGCGAATGTTATCTTTGAGTTCTTATATGGTGTGCGTGTTCATCTTGTACACGATTTTTTTTTTAATTTACTCCAGATATAATAATATCAGGCTTTTAGATTTATAGTCTTTTGACAGACCCACATGAAATTTGTGTAAGACGACAAAAACATTTTCTGGGGAATTTTTCTAAGCGATTACCAATGTCATGTAATCTTTCTTCGGTGAGAACCCTGCGCTGAATTTTGGTTTCTTAGGCTGGACACTTTCATTTTCCTGTAATTTATAATAGATTATGACTATTTCACAGCCTGTAACCACTACACCGGGGGATTTTGCTTGAAACGGTCTTCGAATTTCACAAGCGGATTGAGATAACACATATGAATCGTACATAAGAAACGAGCAACACAATGCACACCTGGGAACAGCTGCACTACGATTATTACAGTCAGAAAGGCCAACAAGTAAGCAAGCAAGCAGGCTTGCTATCCTCTCCAATGTGCGTCAATCGAGTGGGGGCTCGTTTATGGGGAAAAAACTCCTTTTAATGTTTATTACAGTTTCATGTATGTTTTAAATGTATTTTTTAAAAAAAGGATTTAATTATTTATCGCATCTCATGAATGTAAACATTTCATTTTTGGTTCTGTATTTCTGTAATTAGATGTTCATGGTGCTATCCCAAAAGAATTGTTTTACATTTTCATTTTAGATGTACATTATGATATTACTAAAGTTTCTTCTAAGGTAATTAAAATGGCTTTTATGCTCTTGTCCTCTGTTTGGCCTTAAGCCTGCCCTGCAACTGTGGTGCGGAACAGGCATGCATTTCGTTTACAGCCACACTTGCTAACTTCGAGAACCTGGTAAAAGCGATTCCCTTTCATTTGCACATAGGGGATGAAGTTCGGTAGAACTAGCAATTGATCCCTCGAGAGTAGCGTTGCTATCTTTAGCCTCATGACTAACAGACGTTCAGAAATGTCAAAGTTTTGAGCTCACACAGGCACACAGTTTAATGCTTAAATTAAAGCAATGTGTTAACACGACTTAAACAGTGCCAAATGTAAGAGTGAACAACTTAAACATAAAACCAGAGATGTGCATTGTACAAAAAAGAAGCAAAGTATTATATATTGTTTGAAAATGGAAGTACTTCTTTCATTTACTTGGCAAGACTACGATCAGATACAATCCCCGTAGCTCTTTTCTCTGACCTCGAAGAGAATAGTTTGTTACTTAAAAGCATACGAAAGTAATGCTATATTCAAATCTAATACGTACATATTAAGTTGAATAATAGAGTGAAGGACAGAAAGGTGGACTCAGGTTTAATTCTTTCTTTCGTCTCTTTTGACTGTATTGTTCCGATAAGGAGTAACAAAGCAACCTTAGGTCCCTTCAGCCTCAAGGTGAAAGTCCATAGAATGGAAAATCTTGACTATTCGTAAAGTTTGCGGATATTTTCAATTTCTTTCCTTGAGACTTTGATTCTTTAACACACGCCAGCTGCGAGTTAGTAGAGCGTGTGGCAGTTGGCTTATTGTGCGTTAATTATGATGTCATTCCAGTTCTTAATATAAGGGATAAGTCACGGCAACTATTTTTTTCCTCACGAACAAGAGAAATCTAAGTATGTGGATGGCATTTATTGCCGAGTGGTGTCACCGACGAAAGGCAGGATGAAGGCGGCTCTCGTAAGGAAGAAGCAAAATAGTAAAGCGGACAAGTTGGTTTATTATGACATGACCAAAAGTTACAACCACTTTCACAGAGTTGCAAATCCGTCACTGGACGGGTCTCCCAGGTAATCCTCGGTGTTTAGCAGCCCTCGAACGACGGTTCGTTGTCAGCGAGGAGGAAGGCGCTGAATACCATCTGCTGCATGTGAGTTGCTAAGGTGAGCCACCTCGCGTCGAAATGTCCGTTTTGTTAGCAAAACGTCTCCCACGTAATGTTTGCTTCACTTTGGGAATGAGATCATAATCACAGGGACTGAGATGGGGCAAGTATAACGGGTGTGGAACAACTTTCCATTTCCACCGCTGTAAAAGATACTTGACACGGTGTGAGCTCTCGTTATCGTGGAGAATAATGGCGTTGTTCAAAAGTTCTGGCCGTTTGGTGCGTACAGCACGGCGCAATTGTGGCACAAAAAAGACCTGCAATACTGGGCATTCACAGTGTTCCCCTCACTTACTAGATGACATACAAGCACACCTTGACTGTCTTATGCCAGAATGACCACTACTTTTGTAGTGAAGAATCTGGCGAAACTTATGTGTATGGTGACCAGGGTGACGCCATTCACTGGCCTGTCGCTTGAGTTCTGGTTCATACGCCCTTGCCCACTAGCAATGAGCGCTTCAACATGATATCCTCTTCTTCCTGGAATCTCGCCAGATTGATGGGACATGTTTCAAGCGAGTCCATATTTGTACCTCATTTAAGTGATGTGGCGTGTAGATGTGTAGATTTTCGTGTTGTCCTTTATTCCGGAGAAAAAAAATATTTGCCATGACTTATGATTTATACCTCGTATGTGTATATTAACCATAGAAGAACTCTAGCAATTCGAAATACAGCGATTGCAAATCTGTGACTTTTTCTTAGTATTTTATCCTTTTCTGCTTTTCTAATTATTGTTAATTTAGTTGCATTGTTAATAGTGTTACATTATTTTTCATTTATATGTGTGTGTGTGTGTGTGTGTGTGTGTGTGTGTGTGTGTGTGTTAAGAGTATATTTCGCCCCAACCTATCTTCATCCAAAACATCCTGTCGGTAGCACGGAATGAAATGTTCGGACTTACTGAAGGCGTCCTTAATATTATTTAACGATCCTCTCTCACAATGACAGTAACCGTGTTAATGTTTCTTCCGTTACAAACTGGAGCGCTGGGCTCCACTCTCCTTTGAACTTCATTGCCTCTTCTCTTTAAATTTTTTTTACTATTTCGAGCTGTGCCATAGGAAAGAAACTGTCCATAGGCCTCCTGTAACATTGCATAAGCCTCAGCTGATGATTTGTTGAGACGAAAGCACAATTTAAGAGTAGCATATTGTTCGTCGAGTGTCAAGCCCATTTTGCTATACGTGGAACTGAACATGTCTCTGCTTGTGCACCTCTTACAGGTAGGAGCATATGTGCATTATGCATTATGCTAAAAAATATTGAGACGACGAATTTCAGATCGAGAAATTGTGCCTGTTAAAGACTATGATTATTCTTTAAGCAGGAAATGTTGTCTCAAAATTTCATATTTAATTATAATTGCTTCTGACGGCTAATATAGTAATAATAATAATAATAATAATAATAATAATAAGGAAACCAAATATTACATGTATTAGTGTATGTATATAGATATGTCTTTTTGACTAGTAAGTAATGTTCAAGTTATCTTTCCATAATAGCATCATTGACAGTGCATATATGTTTGTAAAAGGAATGGAATTGCTGTCTTTGTCGGAGGATATTAGCTTTACCCGAAAAAAGGGTCCTTTGTTAAAACCTTAACCTTTCAAATGCTCTCGGACAAGCTCGCCGGTCCCAAAGCGCCATATGTCATTACACTGTAAACGGCTAGGAATATAGTTCAATTGGTAACTGTACTTGCCGTCAAAAGGAAATACCGCATACAGAAACACCTGTTTTTACAGAAACCAAGATCTTAGCTATTCCAAAAGGAGGCCGCATATATGGTCGATGCGTGCTATATCGCTGGAATCTGGAAAGGGCAGATGTCTCGACTTGGTAGCGTGGGTATAGCAGACGTATATGTCCTGGTAAAACCCAGAAACTTCAACCAATCAACAAGTTACAAAAACCCGACGAATAAAATAAACTTGTAATAAACCATGCACATGTGTGATCCAATAATATTCGAGAGGGAACCAAATTCAATAATATTTAAAGGAATTAAATTTTCGCGAGGTAGGAGCGAGTTCGCATATTAGATTTAATAGTAACCATAAGAAGTCAAGTTTTAGGCATTCGTGACGGAGGGTAACAGAAGTATAATAGTCATGACAGAGTAACAGCAGTAACAGCAGTAACGGTAGTAGCAAGAGTGCCAATTAGTCAGTAACTGCATCAGTCATCACAGAGTCAGAGTCATCACGAAGAGTCAAAGTAAGTCGTTCGGTCTGTGAGAGTCAGTCAGGCAGTGCTAGCTTAATAGTAAGAATAGTCGCGCCGAATTATTCATAAGGGGACTGTTAAATTTCATAATTGTGTTAAAGTGAATAAATACGCGAGTGAATACAACGAATTATAATCCGAAGAAGCACAGCATGTTCCAGAACCTTCCAAATTGTCCAATGAAGTAAATGTCCAAGCAGAGCTGAACCTCATATTATTACAGTGAACAACCTCCTTCCTCCCTAATGACATTACGTCATTAAAAACAGGCCAAAATTCCCCTGAGATTCCTATCCTCTGCATTGGAACCAGAGAGTTAGGAAGGCATCGAACTGATGGCTCCAAGATCCTAGGGAAGACAAGAAGAGCATCTAATTGTCCGATTAAATAAATAAAAATAAATCGCCATCAATATCCAAAATAGCCCATCCCTCATGATTACGGTTCCATTCTTTATTGAACAGTGGATCATAATAAAGGTAAAGAGAAAGTTAAATATTCTGTGGAGACTTTGAACATTGTATTTGAAGGCTAATTTTCGTTTTTATAATGTAAAAACAAGGGTAATGAAAGCTCTCAAACGTTTAAAATTTACGCATGGTTATACTCAAAGGAGACAAAGGCTATACTCAAATTCAGAGAGGAGCTGGAAAACTCAAAGGGACTATGGGCACAACCTTTGGTTGAAAATAACGCTCGAGTAACTGCAGAAATTCATTGAATCATCCCATCCCGTAACTAGGCACCTGAACTTTCACATCTGTCCTAAATTCAAGCACCTCAAAGGAAGTCATTTCATTTAGTCGATGTCGTGAAGAGAGGCGATTCTGCCTTCAACTTGAGAAGAATTTCTGTTCTGACGGTCTTACAAAAGTTATGAAATGTGGGCAGAATTGTGTGGATCACAAGAGAGGTGTATCAAAGTGAAAAATACATCTTTTAACCAACAAACTGCATCTCTTTTTATGTACTAAACACTAAAATACTAAAGAAAACATTCTAAACACCGAAATCGTTACGTTGTACACTACGGAATAAGTAACATCATAAATACAACTCCAACGACCGTCGATATACAGGCATTGTTCTGAAAATGAATAATTTTCAATCCTGAAAGCTTTTATTTTAGCATTATAATTTTTTTCCTCTAATTCTTGCCCTACTCCCTTGAACATGGACACCCCCCTTCCAGCACAGTGGTATTATAGCTGTCTTCAGAGGCCGGGCCGCTCGTAAGGCGCAGCTACGCCGGTCAAATGAGATTGAGGGCGAAGATAGTGTAATTATCGAACTGCACTAGGTCAGAATTATAACCTAGTGAAGTCATTTGAGTTGCGGGCTTCCTGAGCGCGGCTGCCAGCTGGCGAAGTGCAACCGCCGCAACCGGAAAAAGCACATAAAGTCACCTCGTGTAAAGTAGGCATTTGTATTTATACTGATTGATTGATTATTTATGGACGCTCTTTAACATCTCAGGTCATCAGCGTCCCATTCAACTCCAGGGCGTGAAACGGCCGACTAATTTTGCTCAGAGGCCCTCTTTCAGGCTCGAAGTTCTTTATCGTGCCGTAAATGTACGACACGGGACCCACGGCTTTATTTCCCTTCCTAAGGAAGTCATACTTAGCGGTCCTGGCCGGGATCGAACCCGCGATCTTGGGTTTAGGAGGCAAGTATGGTAACCACTACACCACCAGGACCGACGTTTAATACTGAAAACATAAAATGATGTTAGGTTTAAAACTAATAGTAATGAGTACTAACCTATGTCATAAGAAGTTGAAAACGGTGCCCCTTAGTGGCAGTACATTGTCATCAATAGGAAATTCCTGTATTTTATATAACTTCTCTTCCGAAGACACGGCGATTTGGAACACGTTTCTTGTTTCTTGTCTGTCTCTCGTAACTTTCTAACAAGTTGGCGAACAGTTGCTATACTTGGATCACGATTGTAGGATATTTCTTGCGAAT
The DNA here is from genome assembly GCA_030762175.1 of Metallyticus violacea. Lineage (NCBI taxonomy): Eukaryota > Metazoa > Arthropoda > Insecta > Mantodea > Metallyticidae > Metallyticus > Metallyticus violacea. The sequence continues at coordinate 12,870,304 of CM060842.1, read as the reverse complement.
CGCGTTACCATTCCCATTAGATCACTAGGACTGTATTTAAATGGTTCAAGGTCTATGCTTATAAAAATTGTAAAAATTGGGAAATTTTACATGGAAAATATCACGCATAGGAGTATTAAATGTAAGGAAAGATTCTCTTTATAAGTTGCAACACTGTAAAAATATATTAAAATAATAAAATGTAAGTTCAGATACTTTAGTTTTCCGCTCAATTTCGCAACGAATAATCCAGAAATGGAGGGAAAAAACCAATGAAGACTGACAAAATTAATTAACCAACAATATCTAAGCCCCACCACATTTCTACGCGGACGTTATAGACATCTGCACGTGGTTGACCTGATCATCTACCCTCTGGTGTACTATTTTTCCCTGTGCGCTTTCGTCAGTTTCCAAAGACTGCGGAATTTATGTTGGAGAACGTCATACAAGACACTCTTGGATGATTTTGACGAGATTGAGGTTACCGCCTGAACATCTGTGGCCTGTATCGATGCCAGTATAAAACTACAAATATTACTATCTCAAATGTTGGTCACATGCCTGTGTTCTGTATGGATGAAATCCCCACATAATTTAATCACACCCTCTATTTTGCAATGCATTTGATTATTAACTTTGAAGGTAATAAATAAATCAATAATATCAAATACATTCCTGACTTCCGTTGTTACAGAACATTTATAAACAAACCCAAATTAATGACAGGACAGTAAAAGTAGAAAAAGCAAACACCGAACGAGATCTGTAATTGCTAGAGCGTCAATCACGGTACAACATTTTTTTTTACGAAAAAAATTTTTAAAAGAGCTTTGGAACGTGCATACTTTGATGGTGCAGAGGGGCCAATTTCAAAGTTCTGTACCGTTTGCACCCCAGGGTTTCCTCTTTGTAACACTCTCTATCACAAATTCACGCCTACCGGGCAACTGTCGAAATTTTCTTTGAACACTACGCAAGCTGCAATTAACTCATTTTCACAGCAGAGCGAACGTTCCACTTGAATAAATAGCCATGTATATTTTGCACGCTGTAAAATGTATTATCTCAAATTTTACTGTGCTGCTAACATTGAAGTGCACAATTCTACTGGATTTTGTGTAAAATGAATATTCACCACGTTTAATTGCTAACAATAAAGGTGATACCGGAAAACGTATCTATTGTTTCACATGAACCTACACACCGACACAAGTAACCGAAGTCGTTAACAGGAGATCTGGGGTTCCATTGCCGCCGGAACCGTTCTCTCTGAGTTTTCTTTTTCTTTTCTTTTTTTATTCCCAGCGTTTCCTTAGTCTTGATTACTAGCAAATGCCGGAGCGCTACCATAAATATAGGCCTGGTACTTCTTTACTAAATAAATTGATTCCCAACTCATTAAAATTGAAAATGAATGACTATTATTATTTCTATACTTTATAATATTTGCTTGCTCCTTGAGTGCTTGTTAATTCAGGATGCTTTACAACTAACACCCCGGTTGTTGTGTACATGGATCCCACCTCACTCTAACTACACATGTTATCAAGAGAACTTAACAAATACTTCCCTAAAGCTGATCATCTTTACTCACAGTTACTTTATTACCTTCTTCCTTTGCCTTGATCACATTTCTCTTACTCTCTAAACTGATTCAAAATTATTTTATGCTAATCCCAAACATCTTTAATGTCAGAATTTCTACCTGCAAATTATCCCACTTCTTGTTCCATATTTCCTCTCTCCATCCTTCGGTTTCTGTACATTCTAATATACAGTGCAGCTTCTTGTCTACCTTACCACACAGTGGGCACAATTCTTTGTCAACTTTCACCGCAGTTAACATCAATGTTCCTGTTCTTGCCCATGCCATACTCTCCTTACCCGTTTTGTCACAAAGCCCAGTATATTTCTCCCTGCCCCTCTCTGTCTTAAAACTCCTATAATATATCAGAATATTCTTATCTCTTAGATTACCAAATCTTTCCCGTTTCTCTATATCATCAATCCTTGCTTTCACTTTATTCCACGAGCCTTGCCCATTTGGCGACTGTAAACTAACTAGTTCTCCCAAATCAATTTATCTAACAATTTCCTGTAATCCACCTACCCAGCCTCCTTCCCAATAATTTTTTTCTTGCACCTCCAAGTAGTGTTTGAGGATATTTTCTTCCTGTAATGATTGTATCCTCTGTCAGTATTTAATAATGTGCTTTATTACTAGAGCTTTTCGGCCCACACTTCCTAGTTCCATCAGAGCTACTCCAATGGCTGCTGCTCTAGGTAATTCCAATATCATTTTACATTCTTCTCTATTTAATTTGTGCAATATCAGCAAAGCTCGGAATTTATTGCCTGCTCATTGTATGACGAGCTCAAGGAAGATGCGCAATAGACAGGTAAGTGCATTTTTCTCTTCCGGTAGGGGAGGTGAGGGTTGGCTACGCGTAATCAAACGTTTCGGAGTTTTTAGGCTTGTATCCGTGTGCTTTAAACAACTTAACTATAAGCCATTATATCACTTAATCCGTTTGATCATACTGTTAGTATGTGTGTGTTTGAACAAATATTGTTCAAAGTAAAAATACTGCACTCGCAAATCCACAAAGTAGCAAATGGAAAGTAGTGTTTTTTTTTGTTTATTTACGGACGCTCTTTAACAGCTCAGGTCATCAGCGTCCCATTCAACTCCGGGCGTGAAATGGCCGACAAATTTTGCTCAGAGGCCTCTTCTTTCAGGCTTGAGGTTCTTTTTCGTGCCGTGAATGTACGACACGGGACCCATGGCTTTACTTCCCTTCCGAAGGAAGTCATACTTAGGATTTTTACGCCAGAAAAAAATTCATCGATCCTGGCCAGGATTGCACCCGCGATCTATGGCAGGTTCGATTTGCAAATTAGTATGAAAAACATTAGAAAAAGTGTAGGTGAGAAAACAGACGTAAAAAGAATAATAAGGTAACCAAAGACATTTGCAGAGGTATTTCCACTTGCTTCCTCACCCCACATAAGAGACGCAAAAATACCTTACCGAATTTCAATGAGGCAGTAGTGCATAGTGAACGAGTTATATACATCGTGCATAAATAACGACCTATACTGAAAAAGTACTTGTAAAATGAAAGGACGTTGCATTTGACGACGGTGTACCTGCACTTATTAAAATATTTCTGAGGTTGGGTTGTGGTTGGAAACAGAACGAAGAAGAACCGAAAAGTTTTAATGCAACGCCATGACATCAGGGCCTCACTATCTCAGAATGATTCAACAATTTAGGAAGTGAAACTGCTCCTGTAATTTATATGGAGAGTTGTACATGTCGGTCGTGGTGGTGTAGTGATAACCATACTTGCCTTCCAAATCCAAGACCGCGGGTTGAATCCCGGTCAGGACTGATGGTGTTTTCAGTGAGCACCTCCAAGGCCCGGCCTGCATGCTCTTCGTCTTCAAAAAAGTTTTGTCCATTCTTTTACGGTAGAATACGAGAGGGATGCTTCCCCATATACACCATTCAATCGCTGTTTAATTTCATTGGGAGTAAGTCCTTCTTTTGTGAAGAACTTAATAACAGTTTGAAACTCCTTTTTGAACATGTCACAATCTTCTACACATAGTCTTCTTTATACAACTATATCTGAACACCTGAACACAGCGGAGCGGGAGTTACAGCTGCAATTATTTATTTAACAGGCAAGTTATGACACCGGATAGAGCTTTTGTGAAGGCGATAATCCCTATCGGCGAGGCCGGAAATTTATGGACCTACCCTCGTAATACAGTACATAATGAACGAACTGAAATTATTGCATAGTTTATTTTTCTGCTTCCGAGAAGCGTCCTGAAAGGAACTGCGATGAAGAGCTCTTGTTGGCATTAAGAAGCCGGGAAATATTTTTGTTTTCCAGTGATAGCTTAAGGGAACAAGAATTGTTGTACACCTTTCTATTAATTTTTTGTAGGGAGGGGTAATCACATCAACTAAACCTTTTAATTGCACAACGTCCCCCCAGTAAAATATATTTCCTGGATACTGCCCTGCTTCTTTCTGTAAGCTCATCACAAAATATATTACGGACTTAAGATAAAATATAATCTATTTACTTAGTTAAATTAGCATGGAGAGATATAAATTCGAATAAAAAGTCAAATAGCGGTAAACAAAGCACATGCGTCCACTATAAAGATCGGCCAATTCGACAATGCTCCTTTAAGGTGTAATTGTGCGCTTAAGGCACCATTTAACTTGATTGAATACGGCGCAAATTTCTTTACATCTTAACTTTCTTGAGTGATTCCTTATCTCCTATATTTATGGCCTTGATTTACAGTGTAAGCAGAATATTATTCATGCCATCCGAGAAGGATATTAAAAACTAAGCCAATATCATCTTAGTAAAGGTGATTTAAACTTCACTGATGGAAGTTGAATCTAAACGGCGAAGTTTCAGGAGATTTTTTTTTCTTCTTCTTCTTTCATAAGTTGGTTTAAAAGTTTCGCTCGAAATGGGCGGCCAATGTGTAAGTTTACTTTTTGACATCGGCGGAGAGATTCGAAGACGAAATAAGGATCGAGTGCTTCTTTAACTTCCTGACTTTGAAAGCTTTAATTCACCGTCACGGGTGGTCGAGATCGTTAAGCGTGGACTCGTGAGCGGGAGTTCTGGGGTTCGATTCCCACAAGGACCGTCCTCCCTAACTGAGGTTTTTTTCCAGGTTTTCCTCAGTCCTCACAAATGGCAAAAGCCGGGTAAGTACCCTAAACCTGGAACATTTCATTCCTTAAATAATACCTTTTCCATCTATCATTTCATCTCGTGTATCATCAGTGTCCATCGCCTGTGATGCCTCGGTAGAAAAACGGATGTTAAAAACCATTAAAAAAAGCTTTAAATCCAGAAAAAATAAAGCAATGTACTTCATAAAAATGTTTCTGAGCTAGAGATTACAGCAGCTGTGAAACTGACGTTAATAATACATTCCCCTTACACGGTTATAAGAATATGTGATTTTCATTTGTTGACTTATCACAGAGCCCGGAATTTCAGGCATTTACTTCGGTTAAGATGGGCAGGCAAAAAGACCCTTAAAATACTGAAAATTGGCTGTAATATAATTAAAATTTATTTAAAGTGGAAACAGAGTAATATCACTCATTATTAAGTTATTTAATAATTTCTTGAAAACAGAATTAAAGTACTTAAGCTTAATTTTCTTGTTACAAGCAACAAGTTGTTTTTCAAGATATTAACTGTCATAGGTAGTCGCTTGTCAGATGGAACATTTTTCATCATGGAAAAAGTACATTCCACTGAAGTTATTGGAGCATGTTTAAACAAGCTATTTCGGAAGAACTCATACCAGCTACAACAGAACATTAACCTCTTAACACATTATGGAAATGTTGATCAAGCCAAAGAAAGTAATTTTGAATAGTCCTGGTGAATGAGCAAAAGATGCAATGTGGTTACTGGTCGAGTTCATTTTCTGTTTATGTGTTTATAGCGGAATCAGGTTAGTAACACTCTGCTTCCGTACTGAACACATTGTAGGGACGGTTTATTGCACAGCTGTACCGTTCTGATCTTTCTCGCTTTCAATTGTTTGTTACTTTTATACAGCTGAGAATTTACTCCGACCACAAATTTTCTAGAATTTAGCACAGATCGATACAATGTCATTCGCCAAGACTATTCAAAACTACAGTACTTACCTCATCATCTCTACTTCCTGGTATTTCTATGCCCGAGGTAACCGTGTGTTCCTTTCACTAATGAAGGCTCTGCTATTTAAAGAGCTTAAATGAATGGGTTGAGGAGAAAGATTTTGGCTGCTTGAAAAGAAATAAATATATAGCAAGATTCTCAATAGATGTTTTTGTTAGGTGAACATGTCATTTAATTTTTAATAATTTTCACCTCAATATATTGAGATTGTTAATGTGCTTTTTGAAAAGCGTAAACAATCGCAGAAAAAATCCACAAAAATCCAAAACGGTTTTAAACCTTAAAGTAGGCAACAGAAGTCAAAAAAGGCAAAATAAAAAGTAGCGCTACGGACCTCAAATGTACGAAAACGTGTTCTTTTCTATCTGAATCTTAAATATATCCATCCAGATAGAAAAGACACTTTTCCTGGCTCTCATCGATTTGTTTTATTTACGGACGCTGTTTAACATCTAAGTCATCAGCGTCCCATTCAATTCAGGGAGTGATATGGCCGGTACATTTTGAGCAGAAGTCTCTTCTTTCAGGCTTGAGGTTCATTTACTTGCCGTAAATGTACGACGCGGGTCCCATAACTTTACTTTCCTTCCGAAGGAAGTCGTATTTAGGATATTTAAGTCCGAAAAATCCATTTAATCCAGGCTGGGATTTAAGCTGCTATCTTAGGTCTACGAGGCAAATATGGTTACCACTACACTACCAGGACCGACCCAGACTCTGGTGATCACATATCTACGTGACATAGAGCGCACTAGTTCAAATAGCAAAGAGTTATGGTTTGTCAGTAAAAGTTAACATATGTACAATCCGGTACGCTAACTTTGTGTAGGCTCAGATTTACACCCTTACTGGACACTTCGCCCCTTGCAATATGCATTAGAAAATAAGTGCCGTACTTGTACATAACGCTTCAATTAAAAGTTATTTACTCTCTGTAAAAACACTAGTTCTACTCATATTTTAACTAAAGTAAAAACATTAAAAATCATATAATTATATTAATATAGTGTATTTATATTTGTTTGACAATTTCCTTAATCAACACGATTTTTACTCACCTCTTCTGGTATTCCAGGAGGAAGGTCGATTATGAACTGCTCATCATAATCTTGTTCCGGTTCCTGCACTCCTGCCGTGTATAACTCCGGAATCTCTATCTGGGTTGGCAGGAACATGCACCGACTGTATAGTCTTGTTAATATTACAACAAGAACCGCTGCCTTCAACATGCTATCCATGGTTCCTAAAATCGATAACAAGACATTCAACAGGTCAGAAGACTTGAAGCATTGGACCTGGTAAGTTACCACTATTATAGCATTTCATTGTCTTGTCAAGTTTTAATGAAAAAGAACAGTCTGTACTTTATACTAGTGGTTTTCAACCTGTGTCACGAAAAAATGTCTTATGCCAATAATAATAATAATAATAATAATAATATTAATAATGATAATAATAATAATGATAAAGTGAAACTCTCTAACCCGAAAAGGTTTGGTCCGATAAAATTTTTAACGAGTAGTCTATGATAGATGGAAATAAGTTTCATAGTATGTACATAATTTTTAATTGTGCATTAATACTCGATAAAAATAAAATAAAAGCTACTAACTTACCCTTACTCATGTTGAAACTTAAACACAATAAAAGTAAACTTTTGAACTTCACCAGAGGATCTTTCTACTTAATTAAGGCATGCAATTGTTTCCTTCAATAAAATTACAGTTATGTGCACTACACTTTATGGGAAATATGTAACAATTTTACATTTTGTAAAGAATGGGGAAAGCACAACAGAGCATAAAAATTTAAAAAAAAATCCACCCTGTCTGTAATTAATAACCCATTGCAAAGCATAGAGATAAACTTCAATCAAGCTCAAAAAGGTAGCAGAAAGCCAGTTAGGGAAACCATGAATTTTATATTACAGTACTGTGTGCTAATTGCCTATTTAACAAAGGTTTTACTGTAATAATAATAATAATAATAATAATAATAATATAGTTAATAGCACTAACAAGTAGTACTTGTTAAATGTTGCATTCTCCAAATAAATATTCTTCGAGCAGTATTCTAACAGTCGTGAGAGGCAATCCTTGGTAGGAAGCAGCAAAGAGTTCCAGAGACGAGTAACGCTAACTGTTGATTGTACGTGAAGGATTAAGAAAAGAAAGAGTTTCGGTGTAAGGGCATAGAGGAAGGGGTTGTTATTCGGTAGGATGATTAAATTGTGATGAGAAGGTAAAGAGTAAAAATGGGTCGAAAGAGTGTGAAGTTAAGTGCATAGAAATCGACGCAGAAGGAGGATGGAGTGCAACTTCCTTCTAGCATACAGTCGATGTCGGGTTAACAATTCAACAGCTGCAGTGACATGACCCGATTTCCGTAGCGAACACAGACATTGTGAACAGGTTGTAGTTTGTGCAAGAATGTCAGTTAACAGAATGTCGCAGTAATCGAAATATGGTATGATCAATGTTGATACAAATATGTTTTCCGTATTGAATGTAAAAAATTCTTGAGCTGTTTCAAAGAATGGAACACTGAAAATATTTCTTTTGTTTGAATTTGCCAATTAAGAGTATTATCAAAATAGACATCGCATTTTTTGCAAACGATTTTAATGGCACTTTTTGTTTCATTGAATTTCACGGGAATGAGTATTGTTTAATTAATTTTGTATAATCGATTATGTTACCTGCGATTTTCCTGGACTTATGATAAAATCGTTTTGTTTAGTCCATGTTAATACTAGGTCTAGGTCTTTGTTAAGTTCAGCTATGGTGTTGATGAATTAGTGTGTCGTACGTGTGTATACAGTTGTACGTCGTTATATATATATATATATATATATATATATATATATATATATTACATAAAGCGCTTATACCACCTGGTTTATATCTTAGTATTAGTTTTTTTCTTCCCATATTCTCATTTCTAGTTTCATCTGTTTCCATGCATAACGTTACCTTCGATACTCAGTATTTACTTTTATCACTTTCACTTGTCTAGCTTCTTGCCATTGAAGAACTCGCAGTAGTTCGAAATATAGCAGTTTCAAGTGTGACTTTTTCTCAGTGTTTTATCCTTATCTACTTTTATTATTACTGTTAATTTATATATATATATATATATATATTTATATGGGATTTGAAATGCTTAATGTGGTTAATGACGTAATTTATATAAATATAAAACAATATTGTCCCAGTACTGACTATCACCGCTTTATACTATTTGGTCGTTACTAACGTTCTCACAGAAGCGGCGGAAATGCCTATTTGCATGTGTCGTGTGGATATTGTGAATGCTTATCGAGAACGGTCTGAAAAGTTCCCGGACTAACAATGAGGGAACGTTTATATCTAAACATTATTTTTATTTTTCAACATAAACTTCCTTAAGGTGAATATGTTTATTTCAGGTGAACCGCATTTTAAATCTGGAACTAATTTAAAATGTGTTATAACACAGTGAAGTTATTGGAGTGTTAGGCCGCTTGAGAGCAGCTGCTTAATGGGGAAGTGCAGCCGCATAATCGGGAAAAGGGAAATAGATTCGCCGCCCGATCAACTTAATATTTTTATGTTAGTATTTACAGTTTTACTTTTTTTTTTTTTTTGAGTAGTGTTTAACGCCCGTTTTTTCTACTGAGGACCACAGGCGGTGGACACTGATGAAATGATATATTAGGAAAAACCTTTTTTAAGGAAGGAAACGTTCCAGGCCTAAGTTTTGGGTACATGCCCGGTATTTGCCATTTATGAGGACTGAGAAAAACCTGGAAATAAAAAAACTCGGTCAGGGAGGACGGTCCTGGCGGGATTCAAACTCCAGACCACCCGCTCACGAGTACGCGCCTTAACGACCTTGGCCACCCGTGGCGGTGCACTCAGTTTCACTGAAAGCATAAAATGATGTACTGTATTTGAAACTGACAATAAACACTAACAATGTTACAAAATGCTGAACATTATGTTCTCAGCGGCAATACAAGGGGGGCCCGGAAATGATTTACAGTAGCTGCGTTTTGCGAATACCGCGCAATCTCTGGGCACATCCATTCGTAGGGCGATTGGCCGATGCTAGCACACCATGCAGACACGGAATGTGTAGCGAAAGGACAACATTCGTTTGTTGTCAAATAGAGGAAGACGTGGACAAGATAAAAGTCGAATATGATGAGCAAAGATGAAGTCTATGGTTTTTTTTTTTTTTTTTTTTTTTTTTTTTTTTGGTAGAAGGAAAATTCTGCAGAGATTCATAGACGTTTAACTGCGGTATGTGGTCAAGAAGCTCTTACATAAAAAGACCGTTTACCACTTGGTCATTGGGTTCGCCAGCGTCAGGGAATCTGCACACAAGAATGTTAGTACTGGTCATTTGTCTACATGGCGGTCTACAGGAACATTGAAGTTGTGTCTGAACTGAACATGGTTGATAGGCACATAACCTTTGATGAACTGGAACGTTAGGCAGACGAGTTGAATGTAGTGCGTGTCGTACTTTGGGTGCCGCGGGACTTTACACAGGCAAACAAGTGCTGAAGTCTGTTGCCGGCTGCCTGAAATGCATAATGAAGATCCAGCTTTTTTTAAAGAAGCGGACGAATCATTATGTCACGTCTACACAACAGAGAAAAAAGTCCAGTACATGCAATGGAACGTGCCTGGAAATCCCCAGGCCATGAAATTTCCTGCTGCTCCATCTGCGGACAAGTAGATGATCGCCGTCTTTTGGAATACTTGAGGGATCTGCTAATGGACTGGCTTCCTCAAGGAACGCCTGTCAACAGCGAGACCCTTACATATCTTAGCCGCAGGATTCAGCAACTACAATAGAGGAAGTGGTTGACAGGAGTGTTCTTTCAACACGACAATGCATGCCCCACACCAGCAACACTATGACCGCAAAATTGGCATAACTGAGGTTCATTGTTGTGCCACAGCACCCACCACTTTCACCGGATCTCGCTTCATTAGATTATATCTTATTTGACAAAGCGAAGTAGAAAATTCGACACAAACGAGAGAATTCAGGCAGCTGTCTACGAGTGGTGCAGTCAGTAATACTCCCAAATAATGATTGCGGGATCCCTTAATGAAGTTACCAGGAATGTGGCAACGATGCATTGACGGGGAGTATATTGAAACATTCTATGTGTTCATTTGATTTATTTACGATTGCTCTTTAACATATCAGGTCATCAGCGTCCCATTCAATTCAGGGCGTGAAACGGCCGACAAATTTTGCTCAGAGGCCTCTTCTTTCAGGCTTGAGGTTCTTTTTTGTGCCGTAAATGTACGACACGGAACCCACGACTTTACTTCCCTTCCTAAGGAAGCCATACTTAGGAGTTTACGCCCGAAAAAATCTATCTGTCCTGGCCGGGTTTGAACCCGCGATCTTGGGTTTAGTTTAGGTATGGTTACCACTACACCACCAAGACCGACAGATTCCACGTACAGTGAACTATGTTGCACAATAAATAAGGCACAAAAAACTAGTATTGTAAATAATTTCCAACGCCCCTGGCACACCCGCTAAGGAAATTCTTGTATTGCATTAAACTTTTTTTCTGTAAGACCGCGGCGGTTCGGAAATATTTTCTTGTCATTGGGAGATCCTGTATCGTAACTTTTTAGCAATTTGGCGAACAGTTTCTCTAGTTAGAACTCGATTGCCAGAGTATTTTGTTTCTAGCGACATTCCGTACTGGGAAATTTTTTCTTGAAATGACATTTGCATAACAATATTTGCTCTAGACAATATTTAATTATTTACTTATATTTATATACACCGCCACGGGTGGCCAAGGTCTTTAAGGCGCGGACTCGCGAGCGGAAGGTTTGGAGTTCGGATTCTGCCAGGACCGTCCTCCCTGACTGAGTTTTTTCCCCAGGTTTTCCCAGTCCTCATAAATGGCAAATGCCGAGGAAGTATCCTAAACTTGGGACTGGAACGTTTGCTTGTTTAAAAATAATTTTTCTTAATTATCATTTCATCTAATGTACCACCGCAACGGGTGGCCGAGGTTGTTAAATCGCGGACTCGTGAGCGGAAGGTCTAGGGTTCCAATCCCGTCCTCCCTGACTGAGGTTTTTTCCAGGTTTTCTTCAGTCCTCATAAATGACAAATGCCGGGGGAGGTACCCTAAATTTAGCCTGGATTGTTTCCTTCCGTAAATAAATACTTTCCCAATATTTCATTTCATCTCATGTATCATCAGTGTGACCGCCTGTGGTGCCTCAGTAGTAAAAACGGACGTTAAACATAACTAAAAAAATCACTGTTGTATTAAATTGTTTGTGATTTATTGGTAATGCATTTGGAAATTTTATTCTGATGTTTTACAATGCTTATATTTGCACACGTTATTGTTTCAAGAATTGAAATGAAATGTTGTGCTTTCTTGTTCCCGTTTAAAAATGCACTTTACCTTTCCTAGTCAAGCCCTGCGGGGGTTTCTTTCAGGAATGTTTGCAAAAGCGAATATATGTCTGTGGCATTAACGAAAGAATGGCAAATTGAACATGTATGAAGTTAGGAAGTTGCAGCGTACTATATTGTTACTTTGAGTCCTGAAATGAAACTTTTCTTTGTGCGTACATTTCCACGAACTTTAGAATACATTTTCTGTTATTTACTTACTTTCATGTGTGAGTGTTTGGGTATATAAACCTTACTTAATGTAAGTGGAACAGGAGAAAAATATAAACTACCTTAAAACTTAAGCAAACCTTCATAATAATATCTCCTCTTGCTAGTTATAGTTTTGTTCGACCGTTTAATTTAAACTCTGGATCAAATTGCAGAATTTTACTTTAGAACCGTTTAAATATTTCATATATACGACTATTTCCTTTCATTTCTCTGGTTTTATTTTCAAGAGTTTGTGGGAAGGAAAATTCTTTCTTCTCCTTTTTAATGAAATCGTGATACAAAGCATGAATATTAGTTTTTTGTTTTTTTTATAGGTTACTCCTCCCCCTATTTTCTCACCTTGTCTCTCATGAAAAATCAATGTTTTGAATGTTCAGTTAATCTAAAGCGTGTTATATACTCGCTAAGTAGTCATAGGGGTATATACCGCAAATCCCCTGCTGGTTGACATAATCTATGTGGAGGGATGAAATCGAATGGGATGTGGGAAATTCCATCTCAATAAAAACGTTCATATGACCATTTTCAGCGAAGGGAAAAATGAACACAATCTTTTTGTTTTCTAGTTAAGAATATGCGTACGTGCTTAGACATAGAAAACAAGACCTTTATGTATGTATATATATATATATATATATATATATATATATATATATATATATATATATGTATATAATATTGAGAGGGGCACGTTTTCTTTTCATCACCTAACAGGATCACCAGGGGAATAACATACATTCGCTGTAAAAATATTTTGTAATTTTTACATCTAGGCTATTCTAAATTAACTGAACAACTTTTCCATATATTTATTATAAATAAAGTTCGTTACACAGAAACTGCATAAACTAAGCAAATTCTTCTGCAAGTTGAATTTGTGAATGTTATTCAGAGCACTAGAGCAAAGAAGGTACCTAATGAGTTTACGGAAATTGGGAGGAGGCAGTGACTCGTGTGTCTATTACTAGGAGCCCACAATTCAAAACACTTACCTTTGGACATATCCCTTCTTGTAGAAGATGGACCAAGCCAGATGCCACATTTTTTCCCCCAGAGCCTTTGATAATATAGCGATAGAGATTCTCTATCTTACCGTACCAATAATAGTTCAGCTTCAACCAGTCCGCAAAATACCATGTAGGCCATCTTTGCCTATGACACTCGCCTTCCATCTTGTTCATGTCTTTCTCTACTTGAGAACAAATCGAACACACTGGCCTTTCATTACTCACCGTGCTTACAACCGTATCTATGGTCTGCATGAAGGATTAGTATCGGACCATTGCTTTACGAATGGACGTGACCATAAATTGCGTTGCATTCGTAAATCACTGCTATCGTAAATACTTAACGAACGCCCCTCATATACATACGAGGGGCTTTTGTATTATATATTTTGTATTATATATATATATATATATATATATATGATAACCAGAGCCCAGAAGTTCAGGCATTTAATTTAACATAGGCAGGCAAAATAAATAATATAAAACAATGAAAACAGTAATATAATTAAAATAGACATTTATTAAAAGTGAAAACAGAGAGCAACATCCCTCATTATTAATAAAAATAGGTATTTAAGATATTTAATAATTTTTTGAAAATACATTTAAAGTACTTAAGCTTAATTTTCTTGTTACAAGCAATAAGAAATTGTTTTTCAAGGTATCAACTGTCATAGTCAGCCGCTTGTCAGAGAGAAAAATTTTCAATGGAAAAAGAACGTTCTACGTCCATTGAAGTGAGAGGAGCATATTTAAAACAAGCTATTTTGGAAGGACTCATTGCAGTTACAACAGAACATTCACCTCTCAACACATTATGGAAATGTTGATCAAGTTAAAGTAAAGTAGTTCTGAATAGTCTTGACGAATGAGCAAAAGATACACATTGGTTTCTGCTCAAGTTTATTTTCTGTTTACACATTTATAGGGTAATCAGGTTAGTATCTCTCTTCCGTACTGAGCATATTGTAAGCAAGTTTTATTGCATAGATGTACCCTTCTCATATTTCTGACTTGCAATTGTTTATTAAATTAATACAGCTGAGAAATAACTCCCATCACAAATTTTCTAGCATTGTTGTCGCGTAGATCGATACAAGGTCATTCGCCAGGACTATTCAAAACTACAGCACTTTCCGCATCCTCTCTATTTTCGAGGTAACACTGCCTTCCTTTTACTGATGAAAGTTATGCTGTTTAAAGAACTTAAGTGAATGGGTTGAGGAGAAAGCTTTTGACTGCATGAAAAGAAATAAATGTATAACAAGATTCTCAATAGATATTTTTCTGAATTAATTTTTGTCAATTTGTGTGTCATTCAATTTTATAGCTTTTTTCACTTTCTTTGTCCCTTTTAAAATGCGCAAATAATTGCAGAAATAATTCATAACGATCCAAATAGGTAAAATAAATTGGTAAAAAAAAGTTTAAACCTTAAAATAGGCAACAGAAGCCAAAACAGGCAAAAAAAAAAAAAGACATTAAAAATGTCCCTACCAACCCCAAATGTACGGACACATGACTCTTAAATGTATCAATCTAGATAGAAAGGACGTTTTGCCTAACTTTCGGGCTCTGATAATAACTTAATAATTATCTTTTGATCACTATTAATAGTTTTCAGTATAGCAATAAAACTGATAATAATAATAATAATAATAATAATAATAATAATAATAATAATAATAATAATAATTCAAATTAAAAACGTAAGGGTAGCCTTGGGTACCTGTTCGGCAAAAAATATGGCCCTTGTGTAAAAAAATCTTGGACCACTCTAATCTAGACAATTACAGTAAATTCGCTTTATTATTCCTAAATAACCGCGTGGTGCGGATTCCAATATCACTGTTTCGAATGAACGGAAAAGCAACGAATGGTTTCATTTTTCAGTGGGAGTTGATGTCATTTACCTCTAGGCAACTGATATAGCAATAAAACAGAGCAAATTTAATTTGCGCTGGTTCAAAGTGAGACTATCAAATAAATGGAGAATCAACGTAGATTAAATATGTCAATGCACGCCAGGCCTGAGAGCAGAATTTTAATGATGTTGATAGTGTCCATGAATTGATTGATATGTACATTGTTGGTCAATATGTGCTGCCATAACCTCAAAGTTTCGCTAGTGTATTTATTTTTTAATTAACAGTAAATATTAAATATTAAACAATAGTACATGGTGCAACGATCATGTAGTGGTAAAACACCTCGTGCCTGTTTGGATTGCTAATACTTGTTCCAGAAGTAGAATGAATTTTTTGTTGAGATCTTGATGTCATAAAGTCCAGGACCAAATATTCACTTCACGAATGCCTGTAAGGATTTCCATGGAAACATAAATGCTAATTTTATCACCACCACTCCATATACTCGCATTTTTAGAGATTTGAGAAATAATGCAAGCAAATGCATAGCAGTGGACAGTTATCTCTACTTAGAGAGAGAGAGAAAGAAGAAAAAGAAAAAAGAAAGACATATTTCTACAACATTTCATGCATGAATATTTTTGAGTGGGCGCATTGCAAGATTTGAACTTAACATGTTTATTTTAAACAATGCTCTGCTCTCTGGACTATATTAAAAGATTGCCATTCTTAATTGTTTAGCTTAATGGTTTTGATTCATTTGAGTTATTTACGGATGCTCTTCAACATCTCAGGTCATCAGCGTCCCATTCTATTTAGGGCGTGAAACGGCCGATAGATTTTGCTCAGAGGCCTCTTCTTTCAGACTTGAGGTTCTTTATTGTGCCGTAAATGTACAACTCGGGACCCACGGCTTTACTTCCCTTCCGAAGGAAGCCATACTAGGATTTTTACGCTCGAAAAAATCCATCGATCATGGTCGGATTTGATTTTAGGAGCCAAGTATGGTTACCACTACACCATCAGGATCGACTGTGATACGTCCAAAAAGAGTATAGAGCTGTTATTAAGTTTTCACAAAAGAAGGACTTACTCCAAATGAAATTAAACAGCGATTGGACGATGCATATGGGGAATCATTACCCTCATATTCTACTATAAAAGAATGAGTCAAACTTTTTCGAATGGGTCGAGGAAGCATTGAAGACGAAGAGCTTGCAGGTCGGCCCTTGGAGGTGCTCACTGCTGAAAACATCGATCTCTCTTGTGGAAGGAGAAATTATGGAAGACCGGCGGTTAAAATTACAGAAATAGCAGCAAGTTTGTGCCTTTCTAAAACAACAGTCCTTCAATTATTCATGAATATTTAAACATGAATAATGTTAGTGTCTAGACTTCTTTCTTCAGTCCGAAAGCAGCAACGAGTCTTCTGTTGTCAGGCATTTGTGGAGCTCTGCCGTGACAACGAGAGAGAAGTTCTGCAAACCATTGTTACAGGAGATGAAACTATGGTCTTCTACTATGATCCCTTGTCCAATAGAGAATCATTGGAGTGGCGTAAACCTGGCGAAGCCCCCCCCCCTCTAAAGGCCAAGGTCACTCAGTCAACCAAAAAGATCATGACCACAATCTTTTGGGATTGTGAAGGAATACTCTTCATTGACTTCAAGAGGAACACCACAATAAATGGGGAGTACTATGCTGGCCTACTGCACAGACTACGTGCTTCCATCAAAGAGAAAAGGCGAGGAAAGCTGAGTGGTGATGTCTTCTTCACGACAACGCGCCTGTGCACACAGCTCTTGTTGCAAAGGAAGCTGTGAAGAAACGTGGCTTCAAAGAGATGGATCATCCATCATACAGCCCAGGCATAACTCCGAGTGACTATTTCCTCTTCTGAAAACTCAAGAAGGACCTTCGAGGAAGGAAATTTAAGTGTGACGAAGAAGTGATGGATACTGTTTATGCCCTTTTACAGACAAGCTTTCTGACTATTTGGGGGGAAGGAATATTGAAATGTTATTTTAAAGATGGTAGAAGTGTATTGCTATAAAGCGTACTACTATTGCAATAAAAGTAATTGTCCAAAACTACTACTGCGTTGCCGCAGTCTATCATATTCATGGAAACATATATTGCACTTCAGGAAGGCAAGGCAGAGAAGTTGCCTAAATAGTACGGCGGAGTCAGGCAAAGTTCGATTTATTTTTGATTCTTCTAACGGTAATTTATTCTTCGCGGAACTGCTCCACATGTAACAGCCGTGCGATCGGTTCAAGATGGATCGCAGTAAACGGGTTAAGTGTTAGCAAACACTTAAACATTTAAAAGCTACATTTACTCACCATTATCAATAAAGAAGATTTTGGAACTGCCTCCCTTAATTTTCCATACATTTCTGACTTAGGCTTATGAAATTAACCTTTACCCTCCGCAGCTGCCTCTAAGAAATGGAAGAAATTTCTTCACGAATTTTATTTTTCATTTCATCTAATGTGTGTGCGTTTGTCTTGTATACTTTTTGCTTTAATGCTACAAGAGTTAAAAAAAAAATAGTAGGATGTTAAATCAAAGGCCCGAGGGAACTATATGCTATTACTGATGATTCTATTGTAGAAGTTTAATGAATTGCATGCAAAGAGACATGGACTGTATACGCCGTTGCAGAGTCCTGTTGGAAAGTCCCGGTCCTCGCAAGTTAGCTCGCGGAAAAAGGGTTCAAGTATAATTTGCATATATTTATCATTGAAACTCTCTCCCTCCTGAAGTCAGAGATTGTCGGACAGTAAAGCAATTTAAACATAGATTAAATTGTCATCTCCAGGAATCACAACAGTTAGTCTCTCATTGCTTCTTATTCTACTTTCTCCTTTTCTTCTTCTACTCCTCCTCTTCTATTCCCTCTGCCTTTGCACTTGAGAAAACTTATTGAAGAACAAATGGAATGCTAACGCTTTCTACATGAACTTTCTAACTATGTCAATAATATTTACATGCATTATTAATTTGTCTTTATTTATATGGGTATATTTGCTGGTTCTTCGCTTGGTGGAGTGATAGAGAAGGCCCGATGGTCTTAACTCTTGCCAGGGTAAATAAATAAATAACTAGTAATTGTTTCTTTAAAAATAGGGCCTATTATCTCTCACTGCTATGCGCTTCACACTAATCTTATAGCGGATCCTCGTGAAGCGGGTTACATTTTTCTGAACTAACACACCCGTGATGCGGAGCTAAGATTCACGAGTAAAGAAAATTGCATTAGGGTAAATTTATCCGTCATGCACACATTCAAAATCCATTCACAAAATGTACCGGCTAGATACGGGTCACCCGGGTTAAGTTCTTGTACTACAGTAAAGTTATAGGGTTTTAACTTTAGTAGCTTTGCAGCCTTTCGAGAAGAGGAATAGATAGTTCCCGTTTCATGAGAAAGATGTCAGGGGAACGTTCTAGAGCTTGTCCAATGTGATCTAACGTTTCTTCTGTTAGTGTCTGTGCCTGCTTTTCATCAAGAATACTTCCCGTTTCACGAAATTTATTTACCATTTTGTCAACCGGACTTAGACTTGGAAGTTGAATATCAAGGAATCTCTCTTGAAGCAATTTCCCTTTACCAAAATTCGATTCTGTACGAATCATAAATAAATGCCCTTTTGTGGAATAGAATACCTGATTTGAGTCATAATAACCTAAAGAATACTTTAATACAACATAAGAATACGTTCTTATGTTTCTTCCTTCCCCGGCCGTCTTTCAAGCTGGGAACGAAACGTCAACTACAGCCAACTGCATGTGGACCGGCCTCACGAAGGAAAAATCACCCAGTATAATAAAAGAAGGCAGTAACTCTAGAGAGTTTAATTAGAAAATTGACATTAATATTACATAATTTTATTTAATTAATATTATTTTTATATTTTTGTAATTATGTGTTAATGTTAAGATTTCATTTTTCTCAACTATTTACTCATTTTTTCTGTTCATTTTATTTTAAGTTTAAACATAAATTAACTTTGTTTCCTAAAAAAACGAACGAGCTTAAAGAAAAACATCCTTCATATATATTAATTTATATACAGGATGAATTATTAAAACTTACACCGGAAATATTTCCGAAATGAAAGGTACTATCGATGTGCTGCTTTCGCAGAATCGAAGTTAGATAGGGACTCATAGTTTCAGTCCATTCACAGATATTAATAATTATAAAAAATGTGTATTTCTTGAAAAATGTTACATTATTTCTAATGAACAAAGACCGCCACGGACGACCGATGTCGTTAAGGCGCGGACTCGTGAGCGGGAGGTCTGGGGTTCGAATCACGCCAGGACTGTCTTCCCTGACTGAAGTTTTTTCCAGGTTTTCCTCAGTGCTCATAAATGGCAAATGCTGGGGAGGTATCCTAAAGCTAGGCCTGGAACATTTCGTTCCTAAAAAAAATCTTTCCTATATCATTTCATCTCATGTAACACCAGGCCTCAGTAGTAAAAACGGGAATTAAACACTATTAAAAAAATCGAACAATGCCTGTTGACATAAAGAAAATACAAATAGAATAAATTAGAATGTCAATGGTGTTTTTGCAGGATTCTAGGGCAAGTAGTTTCCGAGCTATATGAACATTTTAAATATCTACAATTGTCTGCTCCATTTATCTGCTTACTTAATTGACAACACTTTTCGTGGATTTGTTTACACGTGTTTCCTTTACACTGATTGCATTGGGACTCCCCTTTGTGATAGTTGTGTAGGATGTGCTGGAGATGGCAATTATTTGCGAACCTCTTTAACCATTTACGGGAAACTGAAGTGTAAAATCTCGAAAAACTAACAGAAACAAAGGAGTGACTGCAGAAGGGGACGACATTAGCTACTTTTACCCGTAAGTTTCCTCTTGTGCAATCGCAAAAGGGAGGAGCAGAGTCAGGCAGGCGTTTTCCAGTCATAATCCGTAACATGGCCAGGTCAACCTCAGAAACGGGCACTTCTGGTCAGCAAACAATCCCCATTGGCTTTGTTAAGTGGAAAGTCAGTCCACGGAATTTAAATGTGTGGCGTGGGATGGTAAACCATCATCTAATAGGCCCTTTTTTCATAGAAGGACACTGGATTCCCAAAAGTGTATCAACCTCCGCAGATGCTAGAAAGTCTTCCGCAAGGAGGAGCCCTGGTATCAGCATGGTGGCTGCCCAGCGCACTACAGCTTGTGTTCACCGATTGTTTCGAAATCGTTTGGTTGAACGAAGTGAATATGTAGGTTCAGAACAGGTTTGACATCTTTAGATTTTTTTTTTTCTGTGAGGAAAGCTGAAAGACGCTGTCTATAAAGATATATAGACTACACCAGAAGATATGAAACAACGCATTACAGCTGTCTGTTCTGAAACTTCTGCTAAAACGCTGCAACAAACTTTTCATGACACACTGGAAGCTTTTGTCATAGCTGGTGGTCATCGTTTGGAACACAACCTGTGAAAACCAGTTTTCTCTCTTCTCTTCAGACTTCAGAATTTGTTTATTCAGTGTTGTATTTTTTTAAGAGAGTGCTGACAAATGGTACAGTAAAAACACACAAATACAAAATGTAATTCAGAGAAGGTTAAAAAAAATCATCGCGCAGGAGCTGCGTAAACTAAGCGAATTCTTCAGCAAGTTGAACTTGAGAATATTTTGTTATTTTTGGTACCTAGAAAGTGTAATTCAGAATATTTGAGGATTTTTAAAAAATATTTTCATGGGTACCCCGCAATAGTTTGCTGCCGTTAGAGCGTTAACTCGCACCCAAGCATATACATATAGCTTTAGTTTTTGCTGATATTTGAACTGTATGAATAGTGTGTTAATTGATCGTTATATGCCGACTTTCGTTGAGATTAAAACGTCTTCTCAGCATTACTGTGTGTTAATTAGCACAACAAAACTGTAAAACTACTAATAGAAGAAAAAATTAACTGTAATTCATTACTTATCTAAATTGGCTGATTTCCCCCTTCAAAATCAATTTGAAATAAATGTCTGTAGAGAAGTTACTCCAATTTTGAAAAGTAAAGGGGAAAAAAATTAGAAATCTTGGAATCTATGAAGTATTACAAAGAACAGCCACATTTTAAGAATTATTATTATTGCTATTATTATCATTGTTATTATTATTGAGATTAAATATATGAACACTGACAGAAAAAAACTACACCATGTGAGTATTTTTAAACATTTTTGAAAGCAACCACGTTTATTAACTGAGCCCTTGATATCATCTTTACATTCACTAAAATAGAGAGAAATAACAGAAAATTTCGAGTTACATTCTGTATTTAAGATGATGTTCATATGTTTCAATAAAACAAAAATATGTTACTATTTACTATTTAAAGACATGTTACTATTTAAAGACGATTACAATGTACTAAGCAAATATACACAATCAACAATAAACAACCGAAAATTATATTGCTTTTCATTGACTTTGAAATTTAATTTAAATGTTATTGTAGTATAAACATGTAACGCAAATATTTTCTGAAGGTTCTTGCAGAGCGCTTTTACATACAAATATAATTCTGACATTTATTACATTATATTTCACATTTGCTATCTTCACGGCGATGGTTTTGTTAAATATAAAATATATGCATCGTTATAAATAGAATTTATATGCTGAATTAATTTATCGTTTTATTTTAAAACAATATAGAGAAAATTAAACGCTAGAGCATTTTTTTAAATTTCCGTTTTCAAGTATATCCCTACTCCTAATGGTCCCGATTCCTCTAGATGTCAGAAACTTTTTATTGTTTTATTTAAATGGTACATACCGAATTTTGTTGTGAAGAAACAAATATTGGTGTCGCTAGAGCGATTATTAAATGTTGGGTTTCAGGTAAACCCTCCCTCTCCTAATAATCTGAATTCACTGATTTTCAGAAATTATTTTTATTGTTGTATTGCTATGGCATATACTCGGTTTCATTGAGAAAAACGAATTGCGGCCGCTAGTTCCATTTTTAAATTTTCGCTTTAGGTTATGCCAAATTTGCTGGTTACGAACTCGATGATTCGTTTATTAATTGATGGTTATATGCAGAGTTTCATTGAGAAAAAATAATATGCGTCTGCTAGTGTTAAAAAAAAAAAAAAAAACGCGCACGCACGCACGCACACACACACTCACTTTTCATTATCATTTCGGTGCATGTAGGATCGATGGAGATTTTAAGTAAGAAAAATTTCAAAAATCATTTCAAGGATATAACTGCAATAGCTTATGTTCCTTGGAAATTCGCTAAAAGTCATACACACTAAAACAGAAAAGTGAACGTAATGTACTAGTAACTAAGCATGAAATAAACTATGTATTTAACTTTTTCATATTACGATAGCTCCTAAATTATTAATATTGCCTCGTAAACCCAAGATCGCGGGTTCAATCCCGGCCAGGGTCGATGGTTATTTTCGGGCGTAAAAATCTCAAGTGTGGCTTCCTTCGGAAGGGAAGTTAAACCATGGGTCCCATGTCGTACATTTACGGCACGACAAAGAACCTGAAGCTTGAAAGAAGAGGCATCTGAGAAAAATTTATGGGTCGTTTCACGCCTAAATTTTATGGGACGCTGTTGACCTGATATGTTAAAGATCGTCCGTAAATGAAACAAACCGACAAATCAACAAGGTACATCTGAAATTCTGCTTTATGTACAGAGAGCTTGTGCCTAGCTTTTAACGTAAAAGTACCCAGCAATTTTTCCATAGAAAATAAATTCCAGACTTTGTTCTTTCAGCGGCTATGTGTATACCCCCCCCTCTCCATTTTCTCCACTTTTAAAACACAGAAAAATAGAAACAAGCAATATATATGCAGATGCAATAATTAGCCATTTGCGTGCACACAGAGAATAGTTAAAAGCCAAGATCGATGTAAAAATGGGCGTTCTCTATGTTTAGACGTTATGCATGAATATATAAGATGATCGCCATGTTGCCATTTCGCTTCAGGCTGCCCTTTGTACGCATAAGTTGAACGAGGGAGGGCAATATCGAGTCACATGTTTCATGTTTAGTTAATTTCCGTTTTTCATTGTGTTGAGAGAAGAATGAACAATGTAGGGGAATACGATGTAAATTCTTTAGGAACTCTTGATATACTTGTTCTTTGAAACATTATTTATATGGCTTACCCCGGATCAGTTATTAATTCTTTTTATTATTTATTTTTCGTACTAATTACATAAACAACATTCAAATATCTAATAACATTTTAGCATAATTGTAAATGTTTCCTGTATTATTTTTAAATTATGTTTGGGTAATATTTGCAATGTTTTGTACATAATAACACTTGCATTTGTAAATCAAAGTGAATGGGGAAAGAGAAAAACTCAGCTGAATGGAAAATATGCAGAAATTAGAAGTTTGAAATTAACAAATTGCAAGGTCTTATGATAATTAATGATCGAGCAATCATAACTTGAGCTCTGCAACTCAGTTAAATATTCCCGCCAAAATTACAGTGTAGACAAGTGCGAACCAATGGACACTTAATATACCAATGGACACTTAATATAC
Source organism: Metallyticus violacea (assembly GCA_030762175.1). Classification (NCBI taxonomy): domain Eukaryota; kingdom Metazoa; phylum Arthropoda; class Insecta; order Mantodea; family Metallyticidae; genus Metallyticus; species Metallyticus violacea. The sequence goes on along the minus strand of CM060842.1, from coordinate 12,846,492 downwards.
CAATCCACTCAGAATCTCAATGAATATGATCTAGATGCCATAAGACAGGTTTTGTATAACTTGACACACTTTTTTTAATATTATTATTCTATGGCAATATTAATAACGGGAACATAACTGGAATTCATACAAAATATGGACATTTTAGTACGCTTTAATACATAAAGGAAATGTTCAATCAGAGTATTGGAGCAGAAGGTAAGGGAGTACGGAAGAGGATGCAAGAGGAAGTTGAAGAATGAAATGGAGAAGACCCAATGTGTGGAACAGGAAGTTTTTTTTTTTTTTTTCCCCATAAGTTACAAAAATTTCACACATAATATAGCTTTTTTTTAATTCCTAGAGGAGATATTATTTTGAAATAAAGTCAAGTTTATTAGAGTGTTGGGCATATTTTAACATATTTTAACATTTTTTTAAAAAAATGTTACCTCTTGGTTTACAAAACAAAACATATTGAAAAACAAAGAAAATAGTACACATTAATAAAAATTTGTATTTAATTTGACAAAGAAAAATGTTAATACTCCTGTGTTAACGTTTAGATAAAAGTATAATTTTACTGCAGTAAGATATAACCTGGCTGTTTACAATAAATTCAGAGAAAAGCTACATCGAATATAGCCAATTTAATATTGCAAGGATAGGGCCTTTCGGAGTGCCTTAAGGAATGAAGCTTCCAGGCCTTATTTGCCATTTATGGGCACTAAGGAAAAGCTGTAAAAACCTCAGTCAGGATAACGGTCCTGGCGGGAATCGAACTCCATGCCTCCCTCTTATAAGTCCGTACCTTAACCAATTACCCTTGTCCGTATGTGAGAGACTTGTCAGGACAGTGCGGAAATAACGATTCGTACAGAAAGAAGAATCATTGCGGAGAAAATCAACGCTTTCCCTTCCCTCTACGTCGATTGCACCAACAGCCAGGGCATTTAGTTAGAGATAAACGCTCTTATCCAACATCAGGATGCTTTTGTATTTGCTGTAATACTATTAATTATACATTAAGAAAGAGATGTTAATGCTTAGAAAATAGATTAACTGAATAAATTAATAATCGAACTTACTGTAACATCTTTCCGTAGATCAGCCATGGCGTTACGCAACTGCTTTCAGAAACCACTGTTATTTGACGTTACCCGCAGGGCTAAAATCACTTAACTGCTGCAGTTGTGCTAGTGCTAAGTACCCAAGTGCCCGAGCGGCTAGCTAGAATTGAAGGACATCGGAGAGAGCCGAAGGTAGCGACTGATAGACCTGTTAGCTAGATAATAACGCTTCAGGATCAACGGTGCAATAGCCCAAGTGGTTAAAGCGTCATGCTACCCATGTGAAAATAGAGTAGTGGGTTCGACAACTACTCTCCCATGCTTTTTTTTTTTCTGCCGGAGTTAAAGGAGATTCGTCAAAATTACAATGATTTACTCGCTGAATTAGTTGCGAATTGGAATAAGAGCAGTTTGCCACGAGTACAGGGATTTACTCGTTAAACCACTGGGTCCATCGGTTTCTAAGATTTACCCGAGGTTAGCCGACAAATTAGGTTAGTGTATGTATATATGAATTAGTTGGGAATTGGAATAGCAGCACATTTTCCACCGTTACAATATTTCACCGACTAATAATGCTCTCAATACAGTGATTTACCCATCCCTATCCATTATATTTACAAAGTAAAGTGTGTGTAGATAACTTCCGCTCTCGCTCGCTTCTGGCTAGCTGCTCGGACACTTAGTACCAACAGCAGCTGCAGCAGTTCAGTGATTTTAGCCTCCGGGTAACGTCAATTTCTCCGCGTTTAACAATTCCTTTGTGTTCAATTTAGAGAAATAAATAGATCTGAATCGCACACAGCAATGTTCGGGAAGGAAAAAAAAAAATAGATATAGTACACTTGTTAATAATTTTAGAACCTAACTCACAAAATCGTATGGGTCAGAGTGAAAAGGATTATAGAGAAGGGGTGCTTGTGCAATGTGGAAAAACACTGTGTTCCTCTGTGTCGGTGGAAACACTGAACCAGGTCAGTGAAGTTCACCAACGCAGCCCTGAGAAATGAACTGTAAGGGACAGCTGGGAACTTTGCATACCGCAAACCACACGTTTGGAGGATGTAGGAAAGCGCATTATCACCTAGGACTGCATCGAAACAAACACGCGTCGCACTCATTGTGAGTGAATGGAGGGAGATGATTTCAATGCAAAAACACATTGGAACGCTTTATTTCCTACAAACACAAACAACATTACAATTAAACTTTATATATTTCTATTATTTCACATATAACTAAAGCTATTATTAATTTTAAACTCTAGTTCCCAGTTCGTCAGTCCCCCCCTACTAAAATATCCAAGAGACCACGACTATGCTAAACGACATTATATAAACTTAATAAAAAAACAACTAAATATAATCAACTAATTCTAAAGTACGCATTTACCTTTACACAAATAATAAAATATCCAAAAATCTAACTTTACCAAAACTAACATTAACCAAAACACTTATAAATCCTTCATTGTACTTCGTCTAATCAATCCTCGCTACGCTAAGTTGCTGATTTATCCTTGCAGGTCCCAATAGTCTCTAACATAATAGTTATCTATTTGACCCTATTTTTCCTTTACATCCAGTCGGTCCTGGTGGTGTAGTGGTTACCATGCTTGCCTTCTAAACCCAAGATCGCCGGTTCGAACCCGGCCAGGAGCGATGGATTTTTTCGCGCGTAAAAAATCCTAAGTATGGCTTCCTTCGGAAGGGAAGTAAAGTCGTGGGTCCCGTGTCGTACATTTACGGCACGATAAAGAACCTCAAGCCTGAAAGAGAGGCCTCTGAGCAAAATTTGTCGGCCTTTTCACGTCCTGAATTGAATGGGACACTGATGACCTGAGATGTTAAAGAGCGTCCGTAAATAAATCAATCAAAAATGACAATCCTTTACATTCAATAATCTGTCTTACTTTCATAATTATCTTGCTTACTAATTTTCCTGAACCATCTGGCTCTTACTTACCTAAATTAATTCCTATTTCTTGATTTTACACTCATGGGCCCCCTCTCCCCGGTTAATCTTGGCAAACTGATCCACTTCTTTACTTCTAGTTTCTCTCTAAGAATTTTAGTTTCTTCATATTGTCACAATATATGTTAATTATTATCCTTTCGGTTACAGAGTGGGGATTTTTCTAAATCTCCCTTTCAATATCATAACTCTCGTTCTAGTCTATGCAAAACCTTCTCTTGCTGCTTTATCACACTGATTAACACAATCTTCTCTATTTCACATCTCTGTACATACTCAATGAAGTTTTGAAATTAAAACTGATGAATATATCTTGCTTATCAATATCTTCCATTCTTAATTTATTTCCAGAAGTCACGTTCTAATGTTTCTCTAGTTCTCCAAGTTTCTAGAAAACAAAAAAATTTCCCATATTTTCCCCATTCTTATTGAGTCAAATTTATCCTTGATTTAACCTTTCCTGAACTTTCAGACCCTGGCGTACGCTATTTTGTTAATCTAAATTTCCAATTGTAAACCAACATTTCAATACTCTTTCCATAATATTCCCTTTGTTACCATTTCTTCCTCAATTCTACTGGATGAGCAATGCTTGAAGCAACCGCTGGACCGACCGGCAGAGCTATGTCGGTGGAGGCGAGGAGTATATTTCCCCTGCGCTGCCCGAGGCTTCAGTAGTTGAAATCTTGCGCAAGTAACTCGTGTTTGATATGCGACGCAATGCAGTGTATTGAGTGAAAGTGTATCAAGTGAGATGGAGCAGTAATCCTCAAAGAGTATTAATGTATGATTCATACGTGCGTCCAGAATCAGCGCGTGCTGTAAGGAGATTATTTCAAAAGGAACTTCCTGATGTTCACGTCCTTAATCGGAGTTCGATTCATCGATTAGTAAATGAATTTCGTGAAACGGGAAGTGTTCTTTATCTTGAGGGAGCATTAAAAGAGAAGGTGTACAAAACAAATTCACACATTTTAGATGAATTTAAAACTAGCATTCATCAAGAAATTTCTGTCATTTCTCTGAGGGAACTGCAGAGTGTAATGAGCAGTTTCCTAAGCAGGTATCAGAAATGCTTGAACAACGAAGGAGGGCAGTTCCAGCATCGCCTTGTTTAATATACATTTTTAATTGTTTATGTTATGTATGTTAGAAATAACTTACGCGACAAACCGTACTATATTTACTGCGAACTTCCTGTCACGTGCACCGCCGACACAGCAGCCAACCTCGCCGGCCGGCCGCACACAGCTATACCGGTTGCGTGAAAGATCGTTCACCCCGTACTTGTGCAACACCATTGAGTGAAGCTCAAGGCAATCCCAAGATTTGTTTACAACTTTTCTACAGATCACATTCATATTGGTCCACCACTCCTCTGCATCCCAGATCTCCAATCCAAAAATATCCTAGTCTCAACAACGACCAGGTGTGCTGTCTTCAACAATTTTATTTGCAGTCTTGGTATTTTCTCTAAACATGCTTTTATGGTCTTCTAGGAGAGTTTTTCTTTAGATCATATTATTTTCTTATGCTCACTCCATCCACCGTTGCTATGTAATCTTATTAACCACCTTAATTTCTCTTCCTTGCCACTACCCTTCTCGCCCTTAATTTGCTTCCCTTCTTAAATACCACAACTTTTTGTTTACTTATATTAATTCTTACACCCCATTTTCTAAGAAATATCTAGTTATTTTTAGTAATGGATCAATCTTTCATATACGTGGAAAGAGAAACGGAACACCTCTATTGCCACGTTGAACATGAGCGACAGTTCATGTGCTCTGTGCTGTTTCCAAGGTGAAGGTTTTGACCCATTTTTTCCTTGTCGAGGATAGCAACATGAGTGACTTACTTGGATATCATCATTGAATGACTGCTGCCACAGCTAAATGAGGGGAGACGGTTTCATGCTCCAATAAGAGGCGCCCCTTCATTTATTTGCGAGATAATGAAATTTTAAACCGGCACTTATCACGGATCAACGGTGATCAGATTCTGTCTTGGGCATTTTAGTCACCTGACCAAATCCCTTGCAATTTTTTTATGGAAGGACCAAGTTTTTCTCCCTCCTCTGCCTGCGGCTATTCTGAATATGAAAGTGCTAAACATAGCCAGGGATTACCGAGACTTTTGTGGGAAGAAATTCTCTATCCTGTTGATATCTGCAGAGTGACAAAAGGCGCACACATTGGGCATTTGTAATGCATGTAAAGAAACATTTTGAGCCGTAACATGCAATAAATAGTGCATGCAGGGATTTTTTTTAAAACCAAAACAATCATTTTGGAAAATTCTGTATTTGACTTTAAAATTAATATTAACACACACAATATATTTTTTTATTGTCATTTTCGGTGCCTAGTAGGTAGGGATTAATTTAAAAAGTTTTTTTTTTCTTCAAAAATCGTGTCGTGGGTAAGCCTGCAATAGCTATTCTTTCGGAATTCGCTAAAAACATCTATATTTAACAGTAAAAAAATAAAAATAAACATTAAAATAAAAAATAAAAATAGAATACAATAAGAAATACCGGGAGAATAATTTTTAATAACATTAAAACATACAAATATAACTATCCCATTATGGATGACACACAGCTGGATATTTCCCCCCATCAGTTATACGCCTTTACAGACCTGAGCTGTCTCATTTTCATTTTATTGTTGTCAGGACATTTGGCGTAGGTCTCAAAGAAAAAATAGTTAATTCTTATGGTGTCACGGTGCCCGTTCTTCCTGCTTTCATGTACGAATTCCAAAACTTATTCTTCAATGTCAGGATATCTTCCTTTGTGTAGATCAGTGAATGTCTTCCTACCAGCTTTAGTTGAAAATAATGTCAATTTCTGTTGTCGCCACAAGCGAACCTTGATTTCAGCTGCATTGAACTCTCCTCCTGCCTTTCTGTTAACATTTTTTCAGTATAAATAATTACTTTTTGCTTAAAAGTAGCATCATAAGATGCTCCTCTCTGTTTGTCCTCCATTTCGTGACTACCTACAATTCAAACGCTCTATGCAATAATAGCCAACAATAAATGTAGCGAAGTCGAGAATTGTAGCAATGCATTATGACGTAATAAACGATAAATTTGAATGAAATAACGAGCGAACTACGGAACATATTTGCACTCGAATCTAATGCGCACCACGATTTTAAATACATTTGGACAAAAATGTGTGCATAAATATTTACAAGCGTCATATCTATTAGCGGGTGAGCGCGGCGCTTGAATCTTCCGAACACAGCATAGTGAATAATGTAATGGTTTACAAATTCGATATGTTAACTTGACAATCACAAGCAAAGATTTATAAAGAAAACTGAGCTCTGATCAACGTTGCATAATAAAAAGTGTATTCAACTACTGACACAAATTTTATAATGGCAAAGTTTACACGCTATTCAAGGAGAGTCTTCATGTATCAAACTATTTCTTATTACAGCTAGAAAGGCTAGTAAACTGTCCTACATTTAGAACAAATCTATATGCTGAACGCAGTTACGAGGTAATTCCAAATGAATGTGCAGTAGAAGCAATAGTAGAAACCTTTAATAATATCAGAGTGCTCAATGGGTACGTGAGAAAATAATGGGCGAGGCCGGATGTGACAGTAAGAACAAAAGTCCAACCACTTACCTGCTCTACTGTTGGAATCGCAGTGTGAGGCCAACCTTTGTGTTGAACTGCATGTGTGAGTAGGGGGGGGGGGGAATGCAGGTGTCTTTTTCAGTGGGGTGCTGTCAAACAGCCAACTCGCCTGCTCTTTATCGGAAAGTCTCTGTAATTTTGCTTCACGTGGTCATGGTCACATTAAGTTCTCTGTTAGCTTAAAAAAGGGATGTATTTTCAATTACTCATTTCATTCATTTGATAATGCTCGTATCTACTTACAATGGCTTTTTTGCCGTTACAGATAACTTGGTTATGGGGTATTCAGAACGTTTTTACACATTTATAGATCAATGTTCCGAAATCAAAATATGTAATAAATTATGCAACAACATGGAAAGATTATCATCGCCGTTAAACAATGATTATATCTTTTTATGCAATTCTAGCATTAAAACGTGCTTCTTATGACTTAGTTTAACACATTAAAATTTGTCTAATTTCAAAACGTTATTCTTGAACAATTAATAACTCTATTATACTAACAGAAATCTTCCTTAAACTTATTATATTGATTTTACTTTCGAATACACACACCACAGCGTCGAAGACATAAAACTTTCGAACGGAAAAAATAAGCAAATCTTAGAACCTAAATTTTAAATTAATTACCATATTAATAATCAATAAACATATTACAGCTTTGTAACTAAGCAGTTAAATGGAGCAGACTTTTTCATATTACGATAGCTCGTGAACTACTTGCACTATAGTAGGCGAAAATTACCTTGTGACTGAGGTTTCTGCTGCTACATCCCGCCACCTGCTGTCCATCTCAACGACTGCACTTCAAGAGCAACATCGTCTTCTTTTTTCTGCTCCTCTTCGCTGTCCATTGCCTTTTCTTTATGTTCACTATCGCTATCAATAAAATCATTAGAACCACCCAAGTTTATTATAAAACGTTTCACTACTTCTTCTTGCTGCTGCTGCTTAATTTTCATTAACTGTTAATTGTTGCAACGCCGATGATGTCATGCCTCTGAGAATAATGTGTTTTTGTTACCTGATTGGCCAGCGATAAAACGAGCCTCTCGCCAGTCAAGTTGCTGGCATAAACATGTCCCAAGTGTTAATCGCAAAGTAATTTCCCGCCTATAGTAGAATTTGAAAAAAACACCATTCACATTGCAATTTTCTCTAGTTTTATTATTTTTTTATGTCAATAGAAATTGTTCTATTTGAAAAAAAATTAACTTTTATCAATAAATACACATTTAAATAATTATTAACATTTGTGTGCAATTATGAAACCCCTCATTTCTGTGAAAGCAGCAAATATTGAATGAGTCACCCTATATACGAGGGTAGGTCCATAGTTTCCACCCTCGTCGATAAGGATTATCGCCTTCACAAAATCCTCATATGGAGTCATACCTTATCTGTTAGGTAAATAATTGCAGCTGTAACTTTCGCTGCACCGTGTCCAGTTCAGATATAGTTGCACAAAGAAGGACATGTGTAAAGATTGTGACATGTTCACAAAGGCGTTTCGAACTGTTATTAAGTTCTTCTCAAAATGATAGACTTACTCCAAATGAAATTAAACAGCAATTGAACGGTATATATGAGGAAGTACTTCCCTCTACCGTAAAAGAATGGGTCTACCTTTTTCGAATGGATCGAGAAAGCACTGAAGACGAAGAGCATGCAGATCAGCCCTTGGAGGTGCTCTCTCCTGAAAACATCGCTCATAGGGAAGATAAGCGGCTCAAAGTTAACAGAAATAGCAGCAAGGTTCCTCCTTTGTACAACAATAGTCCTTCGAATTATTCATGAATATTTAAAAGTGAATAAAGTTAGTGCCTAGACTTCTTTCCTCAGTCCAAAAGCAACAACGAGTCATCTGTTGTTAGGCATTTTTGAAGCTCTGCCGTGGAAACGAGAGAGGAGTTCGGCAAACCATTGTTACAGGAGATGAAACTGCGGTCCTCTACTTATCCAACCTGAACCTGGCAAAGCACCATCTCTAAAGACCAAGGTCACTCAGTCAACCAAAGCAATCAACACAGTTCTTGTTGCAAAGGAAGCTGTGCAGAAGTGCGGCTTAAAGGAAATCTACCATCCACCTTACAGCCCAGTCTGGCTTCCAGTGACTATTTTCTCTTCTCAAAACCCAAGAAGGATTTTGGAGAAAGGAAATTTAAGTGTGACGAAGAAGCGATTTATATTCATTTTGCAGACAAGACTTCTGACTATTAGGGGGGGGGGGGTAATATTGAACTGTTAATTCAAAGATGTGAGAAGTGTATTGCAATAAAGAGTAACTATATTGAAAGGTGAAATGTGGTTTTTGTCTTTATCATATCCAGGAAATGGTTAGGTCGCAAACTTATGGACCTACCTTCGTATGTGCGGTTCAAAACACCCGCTGCAGACAAAAATCATTGAAGATCGTCGCCAGTGCTTGCTTAACTAGTGCAAACCTCCGTAGAGAGTTGAAACTGGTACGCAGACTTTATAGACAGTGCTAAGTAACATTGTCGTAAACTTTTATCGTCAGGCAGAAGATTAGTGGGACTAATCTTATGTATATGGTAACGGTTTTACATAAAGTAAAATGTTTAAAAGCAATCCGACCCTCTCTCCTAGCAGTGACATTTGTATACACTCGGAATAAAAGTCTGAACCCTTAACCTTCCCTCACACGGCGAGAATAGACGGAGAGGAAACAACGCCATCTTTCAGCATTAAATCGAAGAAGCTTACCGGCACTTCATTGCTGAACCTGCATGGGATACATTAGAAAAGTCCGTCTCGTAGAAGAGTAGCTTTAAAAGAGAATATAAAATCCTAATTATGTCATATTAATTAATGAAAAAGTTATGGCATTACTGTGTGGTATTAGGGGAACAAAGTTAGAATTCTTGCAATCTATAAGTATAACAAAACAGAAACCACATTTTTATAATAATGATAATAATAATATTAATAATAATAATACATGATAATTATTAATTAAATGAAATATATGGCCACTAATAGACAAAACGATACTATTTGGGGTATTTTTAAATATTTTGAAATGTAAGTATATTTTAAATAGAGCCCTTGATCATCTTTACATTCACTAAAATAGAGAAAAATAACAAAAAGTTGCGATGTTTTCAAAACATGTTACTATTTAAAAACAATTACAATGTACTAAGCAAATACACACAATCAGCATTGAACAATGGAAAGTTTCCTCAATTTTAATTGACTTTGAAATTTTATTTAAATGTTGTTGTAGTAAAAACATGTAACGTAAACGTTTTCTGAAGGTTATTACAGAGGGCTCTTAAATACAAATATAATTCTTAAACATACATTAGATTAATGTTTCACATTTGCTATCTTCACGACGATGCTTTTGTTAAATATAAAACATATGTATCATTATAAATACAGTTTATATGCTGAATTAATTTGCCCTTTTATTTTAAAACAATAGAGAGAAAATTAAACGCAAGAGCGCTTTTTAAATTTGGATTATTAAGTTTATGCCTACTCTTAATGGCCCAATTTCTCTAATTTTCAGAAAATATTTTATTTTTATTATATATAAATGGCATATTCCGAATTTTGTTGTGAAGTAATAGATACTGATGTCGCCAGTATAATTTTAAAATTTCGGATTTCAGGTAACCCCCTCGCTCCTAATGGTCCGATTTCCCTGAGTTTCAGGAACTACTTTTCTATTGTATTTAAATGGCATGTGCAGAATGTGGTTGCGAAAAAACCAATCCCCCATATACTAATAATCCTATTTCACTGATTTTCAGAAACTATTTTTCTTAATTTATTTTAATGGCATATACATACTATTCTTTGAAAACATTTAAAATGCAGCCGCTAAAGCGAGTTTTTAATCTCGCTTTAACCCCCACTCCTAATGACCCGACTGTCCCGATTTTCGGAAACTACTTTTATAACTTTATTGTAAAGAGATCTACGGAAAAAGTGAATATTTGCGGCCACTAGAGCGATTATTATTATTATTATTATTATTATTATTATTATTATTATTATTTAGTCAATCCCAATGGTCCAATATTGCTGGTTAACGAATTCTATCAATTGTCTGTTAATTGATGGCTATGTGCTGGATTTCGTTGAGAAAAAACAAAAATTGCAACTGCTAGAGCATTAACACACACACATTTCTTTTATTGTCACTTTCGGTGCCTAGTAGGTAGAATCGATGGAGATGCGCAGAAAATTTTCAAAAATCGTTTCATGGGTACAACTACAATATCTTACATTCCTCAAGAATTCACTAAAAGTACAGGATTTTCATTTAGTTACGCAATGAAAATTGATTTTGCCGACCGGAAATAATTGCATAACGACCTCCCACTTGCTGGGGGATGACTGTGGTGCAATTGGACCCCATAGCACACATTTTTGCTTTCCTTATTTATTAGTAGTAAACAGTAATTAATATACTATTCAGCTGGAAGCGCCTGTCATCCGCTGTGAAACATGCCTGGAATTCTTTTGAAAAGACTTTATAATAGTGCTGCAATTCATTCTCCCGAATATTGTAAACTGCCTCCCGGTTATTTTGTTTCGGCGCCTAAGCGGATTTTACTTCAGGTACAGAAATACTTTTAAAACCTTGGTGGTAAAATTGTTCCCTGCTGACTTTTTACAAGGCTAAGGTGTATTATTTTGTTGAAGCTTCTACATTGTTAGACCTGCCTGGCTGAGGTCTACTTGCTGTGCCGGAAGCTTCAGCAAAGTGCAGTTGCAAGAGTCCGGCACAGCATTATACCCCCAAGATGCGGCAACACCCGGAAACCAAGATTTTAATTATGAACATGAGCCGCGTAAGCTTTCGCCTCTATAGTAGTAGTTTTATATGGAAGAAGATGCAGCAGCTGAGTGGCTTTATACGCACTCTACGACATATACACCAACTCGCTTGGCTAATTCTGTTAAATATCTATATTTTAAAGGAGAAGTTTCTAATCTATAGCGATTTCATAAACGTCTGCTCTGTTAATACTTCTTCCTTCTTCTTCTTCTTCTTCTTCTTCTTCTTCTTCTTCCTCCTCCTTCATTTGCTGCAAATGGTTCCTTGAACTAATGGGCTGGGCGTCCACAGAGAGTCAACATTTGCATTTCGCCTCTCCCTTCAGGCTCTACGGTCATTTTAAGAGCTCCCTTTTTCAGCCTGCCACACCCTTTCAGTACAGAAATGTGGGATGAAATACATAACTGTACTGTCTGATGGAGACACAAGGACTCACCAGCACATAAAGGAAATGGCGGTATATGCTGCTGATGTGGAAATAGTGAAGGAAGGGTGTGCCTTGTGGCAAAGAGGGTGACTACAGGTTCCCTCAAGCTAAAGAAAGACTCAAAAGACACTTAAGTGAGTGATCATGGTCGTGGTAATTTGAAGTTAGAAACTATAAAAACACGAACCAGGTACTACAGACTGGCCATCCAAAAGGATCTGCCATGAAAAAGTATGCTACACGTTACTATTACAGATCAACAGATCAGAAGCAGAACATCTGAAGTGTTCCATAGGGACAGACTCTTGGTGTTTCTATAATAGGAGCATAGATCTCGTTGAGACTCCAAGGGTCATTGCAAGATGTATGTTCGGTTTGATGATGTATAGTTAGCAGAATTCTTCCCATCTACCAGAAACTGACTGGCACGCTGTGCTCGTGGAGGGACACAAAATTCAAATGAAAGTGTTCACTCACTCATTTGGAAAAATTCCCTCCCTCAAATTTTTTTTTCTAAGAATCGGCTAGAAATTGGGGCATAAATAGTGTTTCTGCTTTTAATATGGGGTGATCAGCTTCTCAGGAGCTGAGATCTGTGGGAAGGAGTGAGGGATGTTCGGCAGCTACTTCAAAGATCAGCAAGACTAGGGATAGAACTAGACTCTACAAGACCAGGCAGTCAGCTCCTACAACCAAGAAAGGGCCCGCAGTGACAAAAGTAGAACAACAACGGCACAGAAAGACACAAGGGGAAATAGAGACACAATTAACTGTAAATGAAGAGCGTTTTTCTCAAAACTTCATTTTCACACATTCGAAATATCCCACGTGTCTCGGGTTTTCTTTAAATTCAATTGCGATTTCTCAGAATGTGCAGAAGTGTCTGTTGTAACATTCTATGAAACAAATTACATGCTAACACCAATAATAATTTTACAATTTTTTATATGAAAAAAGTATCAATTTTATAAATTATAATTTCTTTTAGGTTAAAAACATTATTTCAGTTCGCTCATAAAGTTTATTTAAAATATCTCTTGGTAGACTTTTTGTTAGTGATTCAAAACTCGAATTGTAAAAATACGCAACCAATTTTCTCATTTCGTGAGACGCGTGGGACATTTTGAGTATGCGACATATTTACGTAATAAAATTTATGAAATAATTTATTGCTCGCAAAGTATTTGCGAGCTATAAATAAAATTATGCATACATATTAATTTAACAGCAATGCAATCACAGCAAAAGTTACCGTAAATTCCGTACAAAAATATGAAAATTTGAAAATTCACTCCCAATGTCCCAGTGAACACAATGACTAGCTGGGCGCACAGTCAGTGCTGCCGCATGAATTCGCTTTCCTAATGAAATCTCGGTTATACAATGCTGCGGAGCGACTTCTCGATGACTCTTTATTAGCCATTGGCCTAAAGAAGTTTGCTATGCGGTTATAAAAGCCGAGGCGAATATTTAAATAAAAAGAATGTAATGGATGTATTTGCCTATATTATTGTATTTTTGACCTACAGTAATATTTCTGTGTTGATTTATTCGTTTGTTTGCGTTCCTCTTAGAAGTATCAGGAATTAAATGGTGAAATGAATGAGCGATAATATAAGGAACACATCTTTGTACAATAAATGGCTGGTAAGTCTCTCAGAAATATTCTACAGACACCTTTGTCTCCCCGGACTAGGTAAACAATTATTGCCTGCATACTGTTGTCTGATATGAGGGCAGTCTGTTTACAAGAACAAGAAGTTATTCGCTGGTCAGGTCAGTGGCTCTGCAGCTGAAGATGTGCTATCAGCCCTTTATCTGAAGGCCCGCATGGGGGTTTGCTTTGTCGATATCTTTAGCATGAAGGAATAGTACTGCTTTCATGGAACACAGAGCTATCAAAGTCCTTGGTGCTGAAAATTCACATTTTTGAACATTTAAGTATATATTTTCTGATTATTTTTGCAATTAAGTGCAGGGCGAGCGTAATGTTTCATGCAAATGAATTGGTGTCGGATGAATCCCTGGGAAAAAAAAAAGTTTTTGGAATTGTGCACAATCACTGAGCAGTTGATTCATTTCTTAAAATTTTGCAGCAAATGAAAATTCATTTTTCTCTATTAAATCTTGGCAAACCGAAATTAAAAAAAATAACACAATAATTCCTTAGTATTCTAAGTCTAATCATGCACTAAACGGCCTTATCAGCGGCAATGTGCGTCCTTGGCTTTCGGCATGTGCAGTTGTAACCTGCCCGCTTTTGGCTCGGTCCGCGAGCGGGGAAAATAAAAGTCCGTCAAGCTGTGTTAACTAAGCGAATTCCTCAGCAAGTCGAATTTGTGAACGTTATTACAGAGCGCTAGAGCAGAAATTGTTGCAGCTAGAGTACTTTTTAAATTTCTGTTTTCTGGTATATTCCACACCTAATGGCTCGATTTCCCTGATTTTCAGGAACTATTTTTCTTATTTAATTTAAATGCTACATACGGAGTTTCGTTGCACAAAAAACATATTGCTACCGCTGGAGCGATTTTTAAATTTTGGGTTTAAGGTAAACCCCCATTCCTAATAGTCTGATTTCGCTGGAATTTCATAAATTATTTTTTATATTTTGTTTCAATAGTATATACTAAGCATCATTGTGAAAAAACAAAAATTGCGATTGGTAGGGTGATTTTTAAAAATTCGCTTTAATTTAACTCCCACTCTTAAATTTCTGTTTTCAGATATTTCCCCACTCCTAATAGTTTAATTTCCTTGATTCTCAGAAATTGATTTTCTTATTTTGATTCAGTGGTATATACAGATTTTTGTTGCCAAAAAATATTGGTGTCGCTAGAGCAATTTTAAATTTTGGTCTTCAGGCAGATTTCCATTATTTTATAATAATATGATTTTACTGGTTTTCAGTCTGTTCTGGTGGTGTAGGGCTAACCATACTTGCATCCTAAACCCAAGATTGGCGGCTCAAACCCGACCAAGATCAAAGGATTTTTTCGGGCGTAAAAAATCCTAAGTATGACTTCCTTCGGAAGGAAAAAAGTCATCATTTAGGCATAAGGAACTTCAACCTGAAAAAAAGAGGCCTCTGAGCAAATTTGTCGGCGTTTCATGCGCTGATTTGAATGGGACGCTGATTACCTGAGATGTTAAAGAGCGTCCACAAATAAAACAAACCAAAAAAAAAAAAAAACAGCAACTATATTTCTTACTTGATTTAAATGGTAAATACAGAGTTTAGTTGTGAAAAAACAAATATTGGTTCTGCTAGAGCGATTTTTAAATGTTGGATTTCAAGTAAACACCCCTACTAATAGTTCGATTTCACTTATTTAAAAGTGAACATTAATTTAAAGGAATTCGTTGAGATAAACAATGTTTTCGGCCGCTAGAGGGATTTTTTTTTTTTTTTTTTTAAATCGCTTTAGGTTAACCCTTATCCCCAATGGTGAAATTTTGCTGGTTAACAAACTGGAAAACAAACAAACACACACACACACGCACACACACACTAGATAAGAAGAAAAGGGATAAAACATTGGGAAAATCACAGATTTACTATCGCAATATTTCGAATATTTACTTGTCATCTTGCTAAGAAAGGACACAAACTGTTCAAAATATTGCAATAGTAAATAAATATGTGACTTTTTATTTTTCTTAGTCACATTTCATTGTGTTATTTTATTTTTAATCTTAATTTTCTGAGCCTAGTAGGTATGATCGATGAAGATTTGAAGAAAATTTTCAAAAATCTTTTTCTGGATACAATGCAATTCCTTTTGAATTCACTAATATAGGAAGTATGATATGGAGATGAACTCAATGCTACAGATTCCACACTTTAATGAAAAGTGTCATCGATAAGTATGTTGCCACAAAAAACAGGGCTTTTTTTGTTTAAGTAGATGATTTACCTTCTTCTTCAGCCACTCATGTAAGAGGGTTGCTTCTAGTTATTAAGTTGGTAGAATCTCGAGATCTATATTGAGTAATAGAAATGATAATTTGAGTAATAGAAGTAAAAATTATACACTGCATTATATGAGGGCGCCGAGCCGCCGCTATTGGATCGTAATGTTTTATATTCAATATTAACGTTGCTTTCAAAAGGTTAAGACTCTTTTTTACTTCTGTAATATTTCTGAGAGAATGCAAAAAGCATTCTTCAAAGAAGTTATGACATATAAACGTTCTAAGTACGGTGCAAACAGAGTTGTATTTCCTTTAAAGGGAGGTTGCTAAGGGCTTTATGCAAGCTATTTCACTCCTATAATTATTAGACTACGCGGCTTTTTTGTCCTTCCATGTCATTCGTTAAAAGTTTTGGTTCTAACGTCGTCTTAACTTTTCTAAAGCATTATGATTTAAGTATCCATTTTCGTTCACAGCCTGCCTACCTTATCCTTAACAATTCTTCAAAACTTCCTCTTTCCACAACTAAGATTAGTATCATTTGTTTGGTGTCAGGCTTTTTCTAGATACTCGCTTTTTATTTTTATAGCGACTTTAAAACTTGTAAAAATAAAAACCTGAATCTTGGGGCGGTTTGTCGTGTCAAAGTTATTGTTGTTGACTCCACGTTGGTGAGTTATGAAGCGGTTTAAAGAGCTGGTTCTGTTGTAGGTGGCCCCAAGTGGGTGAGCCAAATTATGAAGAGTTTTCTGGATTCATTGTGGGTTGTTGTTGCCGACGCTCCAGCAGGGCTATTCCGCTCTTTCGTTGAGGGGGATCAACAGGACCGGGAGGGGAATTGAATTGTGTAAATGAGCACGCGATGCGATGTTAATATACGGGGGTGGATCGGAAAGTAACGCACAATAGTTTTTTCTGCATTGGTATATCGGCTGGGATGTTGAAATTTCACCAAGATAATAGTTTGAAGCTTTCACTACAGACGCTACTCTGTTCTCATGTGTAGCTCTAGCGAGAGAAGCGTGAACTATGTAACAAAGATGGCGCGCATGTTACTGACGTCCACTTGTGAAGAGCAGAGAAGTGTAGTGTGATTTTTGTGGGCTAAAGGGAAAAACCCGAGTGAAATTCACAGGGACATACGTGAAATGTATGAACCGTAGCAGTGTCTCCAGGTGGTGTGCATTCTTCAAAGACGGTCGTGTGATTCGCCGGCCGGTAACAGCTGCAACCCCGCAGAAGGTCACAGCCACTGAGGCGACAATTCTGAAGGACCAGCGAACCTGATCACAGCAGTTCAACATTTCATACAGTGCTGATGTTTCGTAAAGTTTGTGCTCGCTGGGTGCCTAAGAACCCGACAGAGATTAGCGAATGATGTCAAGCTTGGATCACTTATCTCAGCAGTTCAACATTTCATACTGTGCTGATGTTTCGTAAAGTTTGTGCTCGCTGGGTGCCTAAGAACCTGACAGAGACCAGCGAATGATGTCAAGCTTGGATCACTTATCTCAGCAGTTCAACATTTCATACTGTGCTGATGTTTCGTAAAGTTTGTGCTCGCTGGGTGCCTAAAAACCTGACAGACGACAAGCGAATGATGTCAAGCTTGGATCACTTATCTCGTTATGCAGCAGAAGGGCAGCCTTTCTGAAGGGAATCGTCACTGATGATGAGTCATAGGCGTACCACTACACACCTGAAACAAAGCGGTCTCTATAGAGTGGAAACATGCTGTTTCTACAGTAAAGAAAACATTCAAAATTACTCCATCTGCTCATAAACTGCGTGTCACAGTATCCTGGGATATGAATGTGTTTTATTGGCGGAATTTGCTGAACACGGACCACTGTGAATGCTGCAGCCTACATTAAAACTTTGATAAAGTTGCGGCGTGCCCTTCGTGACGAACGCCGTAACATTAATGCTGACCACATCAAACTTCATGACAATGCTTGCCCCCATATTGCTGCTACTGTTCGTGAGAAAATCAACAAATTTGGCTGGGAGATGCTCCAGCATCCACCATTCAGTCCAAACTTGGCACCGTCGGACTTTCATTTGTTTGGTCCCATGAAGAAATTCCTGGCCGGTCAACGCTTTGCGTCAGATGCAGAAGTGAAAACAGCAGCTTGCAGATCGCTATACTCCAACCGAACGGAATTCTATGAACAGAATATTATGAAACTGGTATCATGATGGCAGAAATGTTTTGAGAAAGTTGGCGACTATGTAGAAAAATTGACAAATGATGCGAGTTCATTTTTGCATTTGTTTGTAATGATACATTAAACTTTTTGTAAAAAAAATTGTGTAATAATATTCTTTTCCGATCCACCCTCGTATATTTGCGTAGTTTATTATGTCCCGTCCTTTGGCGTTTCCGCGTTTGATAGACTGGGCTATTTAAATATAACTTAGTTCCGCGTATGAACTTTTCAGATGAATACTGCGAACTACTTAACTGAGTCACAATGAACTGAACTGAATAAATGGACTGAATACCAAGTGATTACTTACTTGCCCAGGACTGAGTAAACTGAGACTGGTTAGTAGAACTGAGTGGCTGATGATTACATAGACTGAAAGAGTGAGCGCCCCAGCCGAGTGGCCGCCCCCTTATATCAAATTAGAATAGAAAATCGTTGACTTGCAACGGGGGGGGGGGGGGGAAATAGGTCCACAAGTTTCCGGCCTAACTGTTTTCTAGGTATGTTTCAGACAAAAACTACATTTCACTTTTCAATACAGTTACCCTTTATTGCAATACATTTCTCACATCTTTGAATTAACATTTCAACCCCCCCCCCCCAAATAGTCAGAATTTTGTCTGCAAAATGCATATACAACATCCATCACTTCTTCATCACACTTAAATTTCCTTCCTCAAAGCTCTTTCTTGAGTTTTGAAAAGAGGAAATAGTCCCTGGAAGCTTCTGGGCTGTGGGGTCACCTTTCTTCACAGCTTTCTTTGCAACAAAAGCTGAGTCCACGGGCGCATTGTTATGAAGAAGATGCACGCCACCACTTAGCTTTCCTCGTCTTTTCTCATTGGTGGAAGCACGTAATCCGTGCAGTAGGCCAGCATAGTACCCCATTTACTGTGGTGTTCCTCTCCTTGAAGTCAATAGAGAGTATTCCTTCACAGTCCCAAAAGATTTTGACTATGATCTTGTTGGTTGACCGAGTGACCTTGGCCTTAGAGGCGGTGCTTTGCCAGGTTTACGCCTGCCACTACATTGATTCTCTTTTGGACAAGGGATCATAGTTTCATATGCTGTAACAATGGTTTGCAGAGCTTCTCTCTCGTTGCCACAGCAGAACTCCAAAAAATGCCTGACAACAGATGACTCGTTGCTGCTTTTGGACTGAGGATAGAAGTCTATGCGCTAACCTTATTCATGTTTAAATGTTCAGGAATAATTCGAAGGACTGTTGTTTTAGAAAGACCCAACCTTGCTGCTATTTCTGTAACTTTGAGCCGCCGGTCTTAAACAATTTCTCCTTCCACAATAGCGATGTTTTCAGGAGTGAGCCGACCTGCACGCTCTTCATCTT
Organism: Metallyticus violacea; assembly: GCA_030762175.1. Taxonomy (NCBI): domain Eukaryota; kingdom Metazoa; phylum Arthropoda; class Insecta; order Mantodea; family Metallyticidae; genus Metallyticus; species Metallyticus violacea. Next base: position 12,827,093 of record CM060842.1, on the reverse strand, counting down.
CAATGCTTTCTAGACCCATTCGAAAAAGTTTGACCCATTCATTTACGGTAGAATAAGAGGGGGATGCTTCCGCATATACACCGTCCAATCGCTGTTTAGTTTCATTTGGAGTAAGTCCTTCTTTTGTGATGAACTTAATGACAGCTCGATACTCCATTTTGTACATGTCACAATCTTCTACACATAGCCTTCTTTATGCAACTATATCTGAATAACTGAACATAATGGAGCGGAAGCTACAGCTGCCATTATTTACTTAACAGATAAGGTATGACACCAGATAAGCATTTTGTGAAGGCGACGAGGCCGTAAACTCATGAACCTACCCTCGTATTTAAACGCATTTAAGATGTACATTATCATTGGAGAATTTAAAGAGCTAATGACCCACCAGCTGAAAGGGGTCAGCGCTCCTGCCCAAATGGTTTAAGGTCCTTTAGTAAGGCTGTTTCCCTGCTATAGAAAGTATTTTTCCCTTTAAGACTCGAAAATAAGACTACGCGCACGACCGCCATATAATCTTTGAAATTGCAGCTACTACAAAATAAAGATACCAAAGAAATTTCTATATTGCAGTTACAGCTTATGACACAAACATATATAATATTTATATTATTAATTACAATGCTAAGGTATGATGATAGGGTTCGCTTGAGTACCCGGCGTGGCTAAATCTTCTATTGTAGCTTATAATTGTTTTACCCCTTAAAGATGCTGGTGCAAAGAGTAGTCTACTGTTAAGGAGAACAAATCTCGGGAGCTCAAACCTTTCCCTTTAAAATGGAACACTTCCTCTTGCACATATCATCAGTAAGAAGCGATGGCTGTTGACGCATAGGCCACTTCCGTTATGCATCGTCATTTGTTTAAGGGTGACACTCCTGCAGCTTTCCCGCATTGCGTCGCTCCACTCGTGCATGGTTCCGCGGTTTTTTTTTCCTACCTTTTTTTTTTTTTTTTGGCACCAATTTCCAATTTTCTATTTTTACGGAAACGTTTTAATGGAGTTTACTGGATGGTTCTGCAGTCGTAGAGGTATGTTTACATTTATTCGGCGCGGCAATTGCATTTGCACGTATTTCTGTGTTTGCGTTTATGACCAAGCATATTTCATTTGCAATCTGTGAACATACTCTTGGCTAATGGTTACAAGCCAGCCATTTGTTTTTAACTTCCTTATTATCAATTCTTTTTGAAAACAGATTTTTCTTTACTTTTTTCACATGGGCTTATTTCCCCTTGGGGTAACATTACAGGCATGTTTCTTTCATAGCTTTCAGAATATTTTTACCTTTTTTATGGTTTTGCGGTGTATTTTGTTTTTGGCACAACTACTATTCCATACTACCACTAGTATTACCACTTCCAATACCTAGAACCACTTGCAGTATCATTAGTATCACCTCCAATACAACTAATTCCACCTCCAGTATAGCTAGCATAACCCCCAGTATCGCCAGTAAACCTCCAGTATCGCCAGTACACCTCCAGTACAGTTAGTATAACCCCCAGTATCGCCAGTACACCTCCAGTACAACTAGTTCCACCTCCAGTACAGCTAGCATAACCCCCAGTATCGGCAGTAAACCTCCAGTATCACCAGTACACCTCCAGTGCAACTAGTTCCACCTCCAGTAGAGCTAGTATAACCCCCAGTATCGCCAGTAAACCTCCAGTATCGCCAGTACACCTCCAGTACAACTAGTTCCCTCTCCAGTATCGCCAGTAAACCTCCAGTATCGCCAGTACACCTCCAGTACAGTTAGTATAACCCCCAGTATCGCCAGTACACCTCCAGTACAACTAGTTCCACCTCCAGTACAGCTAGTATAACCCCCAGTATCGCCAGTAAACCTCCAGTATCGCCAGTACACCTCCAGTACAACTAGTTCCACCTCCATATCGCCAGTAAACCTCCAGTATCGCCAGTACACCTCCAGTACAGTTAGTATAACCCCCAGTATCGCCAGTACACCTCCAGTACAACTAGTTCCACCTCCAGTACAGCTAGTATAACCCCCAGTATCGCCAGTACACCTCCAGTACAGTTAGTATAACCCCCAGTATCGCCAGTACACCTCCAGTACAACTAGTTCCACCTCCAGTACAGCTAGTATAACCCCCAGTATCGCCAGTACACCTCCAGTACAACTAGTTCCACCTCCAGTACACCTAGTGTAACCCCCAGTATCGCCAGTAAACCTCCAGTATCGCCAGTACACCTCCAGTACAACTAGTTCCACCTCCATTACAGCTAGTATAACCCCCAGTATCGCCAGTAAACCTCCAGTATCGCCAGTACACCTCCAGTGCAACTAGTTCCACCTCCAGTATACCTCCAGTATCGCCAATACACCTCCAGTATCGCCAGTACATCTCCATTACAACTAATACCACTTCCAGTATCGCTAGTATAATCTCCAGTATCACTAGTATAACCTATAGTGTCGTTAGTATCACTTTCAGTATCACTGATATATCTCCAGTATCGGCAGTACACCCCAGTATCGCTAGTACACAACAGTATCGCTAGTACAACCTCCAGTATCGCCAGTACATCTCCAGTATCGGCAGTACACCACAATATCGCTAGTACATCCTCCAGTATCGCTAATATCACGTATAGAACAACTGGTACCATCTCCAGTATCGCTAATATCACCTGTATTATCGCCAGCACACCCAAGTATCACTAGTACCACCTCCAGTATCGCTAGTACCACCTCCAATATCGCTAGTATCACCATCCTAGTACAACCAGTAGTACCAATACAACTAGTTCCGTTAGAATTGCTGCTGACATTTCTAAATATCTGTTATACATACAGTTCTATTAAATATCTGTGCACGATATTCGAGATGACGTTCTTCGAAACAAAATCCCTAGCACTTTGTGAAAGAGAGAGAAGAAAGTATATTTTTATTGTTTAACGTTTTTATTTTAATTTGTAGATGGTCGCAAATCAAAGCCGAAGAAGAAGCGAGCTTCTGAATGAAAATGCACAAGAAGTTGAACTAGACAAAAAACGCCAGGGTTTAAATGTTTAATTGCAAATATTTAGCTCGGTGGGAAGAAAATTTTCAACGACTGTCACTAATTACTTCGCTTGCTTTCCTACTGGATGTAAAATGTGAAAACTGGCTAGATGAGGGAAACAGTGTTTAAAAGTATAGTTAATATTTAAGAATTTGTATGTTATCATTTTATACAAAACTTTCCAAACGTTCCTCGAATACCTTTGTTCGGAAAATCTGAACCATTTCCCAGCCGGGTTGTGTTGGAACTTAGCAGACAATACAAAACTGTAAACGAATTAAATGTTTGCAGCTGTTTGCTCCATTTCATCAGATGAGCACAACTGAATGAATGGCGGCTGCCAACTTCCCTGAAAGTACTTGCTGTACTTTTGTCCTGTGTTATTTTGCTACATTTGGCGTCAATTGAATCAGTCTTAACTCTCCCTATGCAGTTCTGTATTCAACGAACTTGCGCACGGCGAGCAGAAAGTTTGGCGCAACAGCTGATGTGTGTCGTTTGTACGTAACAAGTTTTTGTTTAACTTTTAATATTATTTGGTAGGCACCTTTAGTTTCTAAGAACTTCTCACGACTTATACATGCAATACACTGAAAAACGTCTCCTACTTTGCAAGCAAATGAATAAAGTCAGGTCCAAGCAGCTTTTGGTCAACATTAGAGAGACAGAAAGAGTTAGAGAGCCAGGCTTGGACAGTAGGGTAGATGTGAAAACACTGATACGATCTTAACTAAAAGAAAATCATGACTTTTGTGGTAGTATGCTTGGAAATGTTACGATACAACATGAGACGCACATTCTTAATTCTAATTGGAGGTTTTACCATAATCTAGACGCCAAAAAGTGTAATTGTACTTAAATGTAATCTCTATGCTGTTAATGCTTTATATTCTGGAACACAGGACTGTTAATCCCATTCTTTTCGAAGATTTTAGGCTACTGTTGCATCGCAGTTGCACAATCCTCGTCCAATTCAAACATTCAAGCGTTTCACGTTCAAACCTTTGAAGTCTGTTCCTTACTACTTGGGAAATGTGGCGTCGGGCGTTATCATGGAGAAAGATAGCATTCCAGGGTGTTTAAGACATTATTGCGTGGCCCATTTTCTGCAAAGTGTCTTCATAGCGCTTTGCATTCATTGAGGTCAAGAAGCAACGGGCTCTCGCAGTCGAAAACGAACGTTGACTTCCAGAAACGTGTGTATGACTTTGGACCTTTTCGGCATGGAGAATTCCCACGTTTCCACCGTTGACATCCCCTTTTATCCCCGCGGACTATACGAGACAGAAAAGCACTTTTTCTCATTAGTCCTCGGCCCAGAGATACAACCTTTCTGATTTACTCCTCCGTCAGTGGACGTGAAATCCAATTCGCACAATTCTAGGTATGATAAAGACAAAAATTATATTTCAATTTTCTTTACATTACATTTCAATCCCCCCCCCCCAATAGTTAAAGTCTTGTCTGCAAAATGTACATAAATAGCATCCATTACTTCTTGTCATACTTAAATTTCCTTCCTCGAAATCTCAGGGATCTCCCTGAAGCCACATCTCTTCACAGCTTCCTTTGCTACAAGAGCTGTGCGCACAGGCGCGTTGTCGTGAAGATGGCGCACACCGCCACTCAGTTTTCCTCGCCTTTTCTCTTTGATGGAAGCAAGTAATCTGTGCAGTAGGCCAGCATAGTACTCCCCATTTACTGTGGTGTTCCTCTCCTTGAAGTCAATGAAGAATATTCCTTCACAGTGCCAAAAGATTGGGGTCATGATCTTCTTGGTTGAGTGAGTGACCTTGGCCTTTAGAGGGGGTGCTTTGCCAGGTTTACGCCTCTCGATTGATTCTCTTTTGGACAAGGAATCATAGTAGAGGACCATAGTTTCATCTCCTCTAACAATGGTTTGCAGAACTTCTCTCTGGTTGTCACGGCAGAGCTCCAAAAATGCCTGACAACAGATGACTCGTTGCTGCTTTTGGACTGAGGAACGAAGTCTAGGCACTAATCTTATTCATGTTTAAATGTGCATGAATAATTCGAGGGACTACTGTTTTAAAAAGGCCCAACCTTGATGCTATTTATGTAACTTTGGGTCGCCGGCTTTCCACAATTTCCCCTTCTACAAGAGCGATGTTTTCAGGAGTGAGCACCTACAAGGGCCGACCTGCAAGCTCTTCGTCCGCAATGCTTTCTCGAACCAATGGAAAAAAATGTTGGCCCATTATTTTACGGTAGAATATGAGGGGGATGCTTCCCCATATACACCGTCCAATCGCTGCTTAATTTCATTTGTAGTAAATCTTTCTTTTGTGAAGAACTTAATAACAGCTCGAAACTCCATTTTGAACATGTCACAATGCTCTACACATAGCCGCCTTTATGCAACTATATCTGAACAACTGAACACAGCGGAGCGGAAGTTACAACTGCAATTATAACTTAACAGATAAGGTATGACACTAGATAAGGATTTTGTGAAGGCGATAATCCTTATCCGTGAGGCCGGAAACTAATGGACCTAACCTCGTATATTTATGTGCTATGAAACTGCATCAAAGCATCTAACTTCCGGTCTTGATTTTTCTTCTTCTTTCTCTATCCCTTATGCCTCTTACGCGTCCGGCTTCTCTAGCGACTTTCTACACTCTCCTCTATCTTTTTGTCATTTCTCGCAATTCTCTTATGGGCTTCCCATGACTGGGTGCCAATCTCTTCCCATTCCAATCTTGATCTTCCGTACTTCTTAATGCTTCCTTCATGTACTCTCTTCTGTAATTTTTAGCATATGCTCAGTTGCTTTCTTGCTATTGTATTATATTATTCTGATATTAAACTGTCCCTTATTATTTTATTTCTATCTTACTTGATCTCTTCCAGTCTTTCCAACCACTTTTCTTAAATATTTCATGTGATCTGCCTTTTGAAGTAGGCTCCGGCTATGTACGCCAGATTGGGCACCAGTTTTGAAGCGGTTTGTTGTCGTCGTCGATTGGCATCACGCCGTGGTGACAGTCTTGAAGCGGTTTTGTAGATTGATTATTGCTCGCTTCGGTGTTATTGCCCACGCTTCAATGACAGAAATTTCTCACGGGAATTCGGCTAGTTTGTTGATTGGGACTCGACTGGATCGGGTGAGGAGTTCAATAGTGTAAATAAGCACGCGATGCCACGTTATAAATATGTGTACTTTGTTATGTCCGAAATCTTTCACATCCTCTGGTGTTTTACGTACGATAGACTTGGCTACGTTGAATATACACTTAGTTGCCGCGTGTGAAACTTACAGACGAGGGCTGCGGAGCGTGGAACTGATGACTGCGCATATCATGCTAGAATAATGTTTGAGCTGATTCAGTGAACTGCGTGCCTCAGAAACGTCCAACTTTGATGAGTACTGAAAACTACTACTGCGAACTCGCCGCGTGTAAAACTTAGAACTGCCTACCCCAGCCTTCTCTTGTATGTTAAATTCAAATCGAGTATGCCTTTCTTCGGAAGGGAAGTAAAGCCGTAGATTTACGGCACAATAAAGAACCTAAAACCTGAAAAAAGAGGCATCTGAGCAAAATTTGTCGGCTGTTTCACGCCCTTAATTGAATCGGACGCTGATGACTTGATGTTCAAGAGCGTCCGTAAAAAATAATAAAAAAATCACAGTTTGACTTAAATTAATACTAAGTTTACCCCGTTTGTTAATTTCAATGGCAGGAGAGATAAAAATTATATATTGTTTTATTTTCTTTATAAGCAATTAACACAAAACGAAATAAACCAAAATTTCACGAATTCACACGAAACTTAACTAACCTATTATTTAGTAACAGCTGACTATCGCTGCTGGAGAGTGCCGTTTCTTTTAATGTAATATTGTCTGATATTGAAATAACAGCAAATTTTACCACATTTAATATATACGATTATAATCCTATTAATATATTTTACTATAATTAACTAATAATATTTTCGACGATATCCTCTGTATTTTATGTGAACTTCTTTCTACTTGCCATTTCTTCATGTTGGGGGACAGGAAGTAATCCGAGGGAGCCAAATATGGAGAGTATGTGGAATGAGGAACGATTTTATACCTTAAGTCAAATAATTTTAAGGTTGCAATCGCCGATTTGTGCGTTGGTGAGTTATCGTGATGGAACAGACCTTGTTACTCGTCAAATGAGGATGATTATTTTTGATCACGTCATTTTATTGCTCCAATAGCATAGTGTAATTTCACCGGTGATACCAAAGCACGGCTGCCATTACGTTATAACTCATTGTATCGACAGTTTCGGGCGTGTAGTGTTGCAGCCACATTTCGTAGACTGTCACACGCGTATCCGTAATTCACTTGGATTTCGTTTAATCAACTCCAAATCTGTCGAAAGTGACAGACAACTCGCTTTCTTTTCTGGTGGATCGTTAGAAAACGCTGCACCCACCACGACGGCAACCTTTTCGTTTGTGAATGTTTGTGGGAAACATCTGCACCCGATTAATGCACAGAGCTTCAACAGATACCCCATCTTCAGTCTCAGATCACTCAGCATCTGTCGTGGATTTTTTTCCAGTAAGGACGCCCGGAAAGGTCTGAATAGTTTGTGCCATATCTAAACTTACAAAATTATTCATACAGCACTCAGAATCGCCATAATGTTTGTCCAGCTTTGTCTTAGTTTCTGCGGGCGTTGCTCCTTTAAATCGTTTTATTAATGCAGGTAGTTAGTGTTTCCACATTTTTAAATGTTATTTACAAGTTGAAGCAGGAAAATTGCTCTCAAACACAAACCACGCTTTGTAACCAACATCTCATCCCTCAAGACCATAATCAGAGCCCGGAAGTTAGGCAAAATGCAATTTCTGTCTGGGTGAATGTATTTAAGAACCAGATAGAAATGAATAGGTTTCTGCACATTTGGGGTCAGTAGGACCAGTTTTTATTTTGTCTATTTTGGTGCCTGTTCTCTATTTTAAGGTTAAATTTTTTTTTGCCTATTTTGGATTATTATGAATTTTTTCTGCGATTTTTACGCATTTTAAAAAAGCACAAAGAATTTCAATGTATAAAATTGAAAAAAGTTGTAAAATTAATTGGCATGTTCACTAACAAATATATCTATTGGAAATTTTATTATACATTTATTTCTTTACAAGCAGTCAAAAACTTTCTCCGCAACCCATTCACTTAGGCTCTTTTTATAATGAAAGGAACGCACTTATACCTCGGGCTTACGAATACCAGGAAATAGAGAGGATGAGAAAATACTGTAGTTTTGAATAGTCCTGGCGAATGACATTGTATCAATCTGCACGAGATAATGCTATGAAATTTGTGATGGCGTAACTTCTCAGCTGCACAAATATAACAAACAATTGCAAGCGAGAAAGATAAGAGCGGTACAGCTGTGTAATAAACGTCCCTGCAATGTGTTCAGTGTGGAAGTTAGATAGTAACCTGATTCCCCTATAAACATATGAACAGAGAATGAACTTGACCAGAAACCACTGCGCACCACTTGCTCATTCGCCATGACTATTCAAAACTACTTTACTTTGTCTTGATCAACATTTCCATGGTGTCCTAAAAGGTGAATGTTCTGTTGCAACTGGTATGAGTCCTTCCGAAATAGCTTGTTTTAAATATGCTCCAATCACTTCAGTTGAAGTAGAACGTTCTTTTTCCATAATGAAAAATGTTCTCTCTGACAAGCGGCTGACTATGACAGTTGATACCTTGGAAAAACATCTTCTTGTTGCTTGTAACCAAGAAAAGTAAGCTTAAGTACGTACTTCAAATATGTGATGAAGAAAGTATTAAGTATCTTGAATAACTATTACCCTGTTTTCACTTTTAATTATATTACTGCCTATTTTCAGTATTTTAAGTGTCTTCTTTTCGCCTGCCTATTTTCACGAAAATAAATGCCTGAACTTCCGGGCTTTGGTCATAGCCAAAGTAACGTTGAAAAGCAAACTAGTGCTACCAACTTTTGAGTTTGCATGTACTTATCGAACATCCTCGTATTTCAAAATATTAATTGTTCATGGAGCAAGTTTACTGCCTGGGGTAAACGAATTCGCCGGGGAATTCAGAAAGAAGCAGGTGATAAACTTTAGGTACAGGATCTTCTAAAATATTAAAATAAGACGTCTCCTTTTAACCTACAAGTCCTGAATTTAGTTTCTAACTTCAAGCTATCTAATTGTATCTCGCAGATGTGCCAATCTCGTGGTATGTGTTAATTGGAAAATGCACAGAGTGTATTGACATTTCTGCTGAAGTGCATCCATAAACACGTTGTTTACATTCGCCTCAGCAAATACTCCTATAATTGATTGACGTGTAGAATATTAATTGCTTGAAACTATCAGAGGTTTCAATTTGATTAATGTCACCATGCGAAACAGATGAGCTTCGTGGCCAGCAGTAAGTAGTGTAAAAGTGAAATGGCTTAACTGCATTAGGTGTTTAATTTTAGTATAAGGAGGCGTACTCAGTTTTCGTTAAAACACTGAACTTATATTTCTGATAAAGTCCTTTTTTTATTTCAATGGAGAAGTTAATCGTAAAAATCGTTACTGGAATAATACCAACTCACAAGCAACACCACTTTGGGCTTAAGAGTGTTTTGGCAATACTGTTCACAATGAGATTATATCGAAAAGTTCCAAGACTATGCCTGTAGTAAGAAAACGAGTCGAGCATGCGCACACAGCGATCCTGTATGCGTCATTCTGTGAATACCGGTAGCTGAATTATACGAGCTATTGTTACCACCACATGGACGGATTTGATTTCACTATGAACTGCAAACTTGAGCACACAACAAACGACAAGGCCTTCGTTTGGGGACAGATGCCTTTGAAAACATATGGCAGGCTTATGGCAATGAAGCGATGAGTCTCCAAGGTATTTTGATGAGACGCCTCCAGAATGAGAGGACAACGCTAAAAGACCATGCGAGTTTAAGGCATAACCCTGAAAATACAGTAAAACTTAGACTAACTGCGAAAGAAGATTGTGAAACAGCCAATGAGGACATTGTTAAAATTATAAATGTGTCATACTGAAAAGTGCAATCTGAAATGTGGCACAAGGGGTACCTGGCATTGTACCCGTTCACAGACGTTTCTAATGCACGGTCATGTACCTTAACCGCCCTACTCTCTTTTTTTAATGGTATTTAACCCCCGTTTTTGCTACAGAGGCACCACAGGCGGTGGACACTGATGATACATGAGAAGAAATAATATGTTGGAAAGAATTTGTTTTAAGAAAAGAAACGTTCCAGGCCTAAGTTTAGGGTACCTTCCCCATTTACGAGGACTGAGGAAAACCTGGAAAAACTTCATTCAGGGAGGACGGTCCTTTCGGGATTCGAACTCCAAATCTCACGCTAATGTGTCTGCGCCTTAATGACCTCGGCCACCCGTGGGGGTTGCGGGTATACTTGAAAACCTAAATTTAAAGAGTACGGGTTAAAACAAAGTTAAGAAATCGCTCTAGGGGCCACAATTTAATTTTTTAAAGAGAAACTTGATGTACACCATTGAAATAAAGTTGGAAAAATAGTTTCTGGAAATCGGTGAAATCCGATTATTAGGAGTGGGAGAATACTTGAATCCCAAAACTTCAAAATTTCTGTAGTGGTACCAATATTTCTTTTTTTGCACAACAAAATTCGGTATATACCATTCAAATGAAATAAGAAAAATAGTTTCTGAAAACTAGAGAAATCGGATCATTATGAGTAAGAATATATCAGAAAACGAAATTTTAACAGCGCTGTCAATTATTTCAAAGTAAAAGTTTAAATTCAGCACATAAAATGTATTTATAACGTGCATGTGTTTTATACTTAACAAAAACATTGTCGTGAAGATGGAAAATGTGAAATATTAATGTAATATGTGTTTGAGAATTATATTTATATGTAAGAACGCTCTGTAAATTCAGAAAATGTTTACATTACATGTTTTTACTGCAACATATGCAATAACATTTAAATGGAATTTCAAAGTCAATGAAAACTTTCTATTTATTGTTGACGGTGAATATTTGTTTCGTACGTTGTAATTGTTTTTAAATAGTAACATGTTTTTGTTTTATTGAAACACATGAACATCGTCTCAAATACACGAGATTTAATTCTGTTAATTCTCTCTATTTTAATGAATGTAAAGATGATACCTAAGTCCCAGTTCATAAACATGGGCTCATTTAAAAATTTTAAAATACCTATACTAGTGGTCATATATTTAATTTCATTATTATTTAATATTAATTTTTGTAATTTAATATCAATAATAACAATTTCTAAAAATTTGATTTCTCTTTTGTATACTCAAGATTGTAAGAATTCTAATTTTTTCCCACTTATTTTTGAAAATTATAGTAATTTCACTGTAGACATTTTTCAAGTGATTTTAAAGGTAAAAACATCCCATCTATTTAATTAATGTGTTATATTTCAGTTTTTCTTTTATTAGCTAGCAATAACGTTTGTTTTGCTAATACTGTACAGAATGTCATAACTTATTTCATTTGTTAATAAGGCCACAGTTTAAATGTTATATCCATTTTTAGAGTTATTGTACTTAATGAGGAATTCGCTTAGTTTAAGCAGCTCCTGTATGAAGTACTTTTCGACATTCAAGGAATGGTTTATCAGCATGTATCTGTACACATATCTATAACAGGGCAATGTTACGAGATGTCCTGAAAACTCTGCAAGGCTACATTTAGATGCGTTAGATATCTCACAAAATTCAATGTTAAGTTTAGTCTATAGTGCACATATAGCTCCTTGTGACATTTCCCTTTTCCTTTAATTCAAGAAACATCTGCATGGAGAGGGGGTCATCATAAGTTGTGGCGGAGGTTGCAGAAGCGATTCGAAGGATCTGTCAAAAAGATGTTTCCAGCACGTCTTTGAAGACTGGCAGAAACGCTGGGACAGATGCATTGCATTCAATGGAGGCTACTTTGCGAAAGAGCATCAAAATTATGAGGGTGAGTGAAGGTACGTTGTTAAATAAAAAGTATTTATATTCTTGAAAAGCCGTATAAAATCGCTAATATATGGCGTCTCCCATAATGAACGCAATTTTTGTTTTAATAATAAAACCTGATTGATTTAAAATGCTAATATTATTAAGTCAATATGAAGCACAAACACTGTCAGTAAACATGAAACAAAACATCAGGCAGATGTCCTTCACGGTCCAACTCGGTTGGCAATCTTTTCAACTTTAGAGGAAAGTTCCGGCTGAATTTCTCATTTGACACGTATAATTATGCCTTGAGTTGAGGGATGGTTCCTGGATTCTCCACATAAACACGAGATTTTACATACAACCGCAAAATATAGTCACAAGGTTTCAAATCACACGATCTCGATGGCCAGTTTTTATCGCCGTTGCGTGAGAGGTAAATGTTGAACGCAACAAATGGTCCCTGGGCTTCAGCTCCTCTATTAGTTCGGTATGTACGAGGGTAGGTCCATAAGTTTCCGGCCTAACCATTTTCTAAGTATTTTTTTTTTTTTTGTTTTAGTTTGGTATCATCAGTGTCCACAGGCGGTGGACACTGAGAGATACATACATGAGATGAAATGATATATTGGGAAAGGATATTTTTATTTTCTAAGTATGATAAAGACAAAAACTATATTCCTCTTTTCAAAATAGTTACTCTTTATTGCAATACACTTCTCACATATTTGAATTAATATTTAACCCCCCCACCAAAGTCAGAAGTCTTGTCTGCAAAATGGGCATAAGCAGCATCCATCACATCTTGTCACACTTAAATTTCATTCCTTGATGGTCATTCTTGAGTTTTGAGAAGAGGAGACAGTCACTGGGAGCTAGATCTGGGCTTTAGGGTGGATGGTCGATCACCTTGAAGCCACATTTCATCACAGCTTCCTTTGCAACAAGAGCTGTATGCACAGGCGCGTTGTCAAAAAGAAATCGCACACCACCACTCCCTTTTCTCGCCTTTTCTCTTTGATGGAAGCACGTAGTCTGTGCAGTAGGCCACCATAGTACTCTCCATTTACTGTGGTGTTTCTCTCCTTGAAGTCAATGAAGAAATTCTTTCACAGTCCCAAAAGATTGTGGTCATGATCTTCACGTTCAGGTGATTTGATATTCTATTTCGATTCTGTATCTTCAAAGTTTCTTGCCGGTCTCTACACTGTTGAGAGGTTAGGTGCATTTCGTCTACAAAAAATTACACTAAGTCTTTGAATGGTCCTACATAACATTCATCATATTTAAAATGCAATTTTGGGATCTGGACGCGTTGACACTTCATGTATCGCTGCAGTTTAGCTGCTAATACGCACAAGTGACAGTCGTTAATTGCAATACCAACTGATGACAGTCTGTTAAATATTAGGTCCGGCAACTCAGCAAACCGAAAGAGGCGCTCAATTTAAAAATTGCTTTCATTATGGGACACTAATAGTTTTTGAAATCACATGCTTCAAAAGTTAGGTGGGACAACATTTTTAACTGAATCTGAATATTTTTAATTACTTTCTGTCTTATGTTCAACTCAAATAAGCACCAAATAAAACTTTTATTACAACGATAAAAATTTATCATTATGCTCTCTTGTGAACCTTACATTTACCAATCGTTCCGTTAAAAACATTTGCTTATGAGAGCATCTGTGATTGAAACTAACAAATCAAAGCAATAAACACATATGGGTGAAATGGGCTATAAAACTGTTAGGGAAATTTAAAAAGGTAATGAAGTCACGTTTATCACGCTTTCATTGGAAAAAAAAAATATATATAGGCAGTTCTCGAAAGTAAGATTTTAATTATTTCATCAAACAGGCGGTTGTAAAAGCGACTCATTCAGCCGGTATTTTTAATGAGGATAAAAATTGACTTTTCATCAATTTCGAAGATGTATGTAAAGAGATAACTCAGCATTATTGCACCCTTGTGCTCAATAACATCATTTGCAGGGTATTCACCAAGCGAGTGACTGACATTTCAATTAGAAGTATATCATGGCCACCTATGTTTCCATTCAAACTGACCTGGTACTTGATCTCTTCTCTTTAAGCCAAACAAGGATACTCTGTAAATGAGCATTTTTTATAGCTTTCCTGACATGAAAATGCTGCGGAGTTGTCAGAACGCAAAGCCAGTTTCCTAATATGTGGGATATGGAAATAGAGAATATTTCAATGAATTAAAAATGACATTTTGTTTGTGTACTGAGTGAATTTATTTGAATTTTGTTTGAAAATTTACAAAGAGAAACTATAGGTACATTTGATATAAATTATTTGCGGCTTTAATGTATTCTGAATAACTGATCCATTAATTTTAATACCAAACGGTTTAATGACATAGGCTTTTGTGCTATTTTCTACCGGTATGTTTTTAAAAAGTATAAATCGTGTGCTTTGTATTCTTTGGAAAAAAATTAATAACAATTATTCTAACCTCTTTAGAACCAAATTATTAGATTAATGCATAGTTCGTAGCGCTTTTTCGCTCAGGCATAATTTAAATTTGATACTGTAACGAACATTTTGTTTAGATTGTTGTGGGGCTAGCAGCGTCTAGGGAAAATGTGGTAAGGGAGCAATTACTTGCTTTATCCTTATTGGTGGTTTGGAGTCTCCCCTCGTAAGGAGAGCTTGAGAAACAGGAAAGCACCAATTAGACAACAAGCACTAAAGAAGGCATACGTGTCAGGACCATACCTCTTCTCACTCATCGGAATCAGCTTTCTAGAGGACCGTTCAGTAAAGATTTTTTTTTAAAGGGTTCATCGGAAAGAGTAAGGAAGGGAAGCGGCGGGACTCCGCATGAGCACCCCCGTTAGTAGCGGTTCTGCTTGCTGCCGGCCAGTAGCTGGGAACGCATGGAAGTGAACACTGGCAGCCGACATGGCCGAGGCCTCGATGGCTTGCCAGTGACTCAAGGGAGAGATGAACGGGTTAAAAGGAGAGTGCTATGTAAAATGTATTAATCATTAGTTTTTGGTAGGCGTTCATACAAACGCTGGGTGGCAGAAGGTTCAGTGTTGTTGGCGCTGTCTGAGGCGTTGAGCCAATGATTGAGCGTGTGGGGCGGCAGGGATCACGCGGGCTAAATCTAGACTATAAGGAGGATGAGGGACACATTTCACAGCGATTTTTGTGAGATATTCAGCAACAAATTTGCGGTGTACGGCGGTGCATTATCGTGCTGTAGTATCCAGCTTGTTGCGCAAAAATATGGCCCTTTGCGTGTAGTATGACCTTGAGGAATTTTCAAGACATCTCTTACATGGAACATATTCTGGTTCAAATTAAAATTGAGATGACAGTACCATAACTTTCTCAACAGAAATAAGCGCTTTTGATTTTCATGCTCTCAGGCGAAATGATGTAGTGAATTTTCATCAGCAGTCATTACCTTTGAAATAGAAGTTTTTGTAAACAGAACTTAGGTTTACCAATGACATCATCAAATTGTGTAGCGCAGCTAGAATTAGGTAGAACTCCACTAAGATAAAATTTATTACAAGAACTATGAAATATATTTATATACCGAGTGGCCCAAATGTAGGCATACGGTACAAACCGAATGACGTTTCTTCATAGACATTAGGAATGTTGGGTTATTTGTGTAATGGGGACTATGGAAACTGAATTAACATAATGAAAATGCTATCTAGTGGGGAAGTTAACAGAAAACCTGGCAGAAAATTTGAATAATAAAAAAAGAAAATGGATTATAAAAACTTAAAATGCAGAAAGGGTGCGCACAGCGTGGCAAGAAGAATTTCGCACACCCCACCAAGAAGTCTTGACAATTTACCGTATCAGAGACAATTTTCAAGTAACGTATTCTGTGAAAAATGTACCTAAATCTGAACACCCAAAGACGTCTTTGACAGAGCAGAACGAGATAAGATCGCCCTGACACTTGCGTCGTGCGTCTCAGAAACCATGCATACCAAGAACGCCCTTGCAACGATTAATGTGTGAATTGAAATTGATAGCTTACCATCCAAGACTTCTACATGGTCTGCAAGTTTTCTTAACAAAATCATCTGGTCTGATGAAGCATGGCCATGTGAACTGGACAGATACAAATCCTGAACTGAACCAGCCAGGTGTCACTGTGTGGGGGTGCAACATTCAGGTTCGGTTATCTACACATGTTGCGAAACGTAGTGTTGGCACAACTCACGAGAGATGCTTTCTTCGAACTTTACTTCCAACAAGAGGGGGCACCTTATCATCTTGCTGTGCTGGTAAGGAACTATCTTAACAACATTTTTCCACAGTATTCGATCGGGGGACGCGGTAGCATCGACTTGTTGCCACGTAACCCGATCTGACATCTATGTACTACTTCTTCTTTTTTTTTTTTTTTTGGAAGGGGGGAGGGGTGTATTGAAGAATAATGTATTTGAGAAGAAATCTTACAAGAATCAAAAGAGTTCATCACAGATGATGCATTTCATGACACTGAAGCTGACGGCAATTTATGTATTACTGTGTGCCGCAATGTTCTGTGCAGGCACGAATAATGCAAATGGAGGACATTTTGAACTTAAACATTCAATATGCATTGAATGAGGCAATAAAGTAGCTGTAATGTGCTCTAAATCAGAATTACCATATTGGAGGAGTGTGATATTAATAAAGACTGTTTAAGTACTCGAGAGAAATGTAAGTGGAAAGGATCATCGTATCTCAAACGTACAGTAAGTTTTGAAATGGATAGGTAAGAATTTTTTTTGGATAAATAGGAAGTACCAAGACAGAAGCTTCTGGAAAGAAATGAACCTAAGATTGGAAAATATAGAAAGATTTCATTGGTAGTACGAGAGAAAAAAGTTCCATGAGGTTCTATAGGGAAATAAAAATAGTGTGAGCTAGAGAAAAATATATAGAACAATGTGAAGGCAGATCATGAAGTGTTTACGTGGGCTTTAGCTGGAGTTATGAGTTTAAAAGGATAAGGATATGATGAAGATGTAGAGAAATATCCAATGTGTGGAGAAAGTAACACTTTCATTATTTATTGTACTACAAGCAAACAGAGTTATGGATAGAACAGACTTGTCAACTTAAATGGAAGACTTTTGACAGGGAAATGTTAATTAGAAAGCTTTTAGCTGTAAAAGGCGAAAAGAATATAAAAATGGTAGGGCATAATTTGCGCAAGTTAGAGGGAAATAGAGGGAAAGGTTACTTTAGAAGTGTAATAGGTAAAATAAGCATAAACGAGGACAGGATAATATGATGCTCACCATACACTAATAACCTGGAGTTGTGTGTTTTGGGATCAGCATGTAGATAAGCAATTCTAGAAAGAAAAGATTTAGAAGGGATAAGTAATATTAACATTTATTTTTATTTTAGATCTTATTTTTTACTGGATTGAATAATGTGCAAATAAAGTTGAACGATAGTTGCTTAAATACATTCAAATCTAAAGTAGTGTAACAGTACTTTTGTAAAAGAATATTTCAGTAGGAAACCGGCTTTCAGTCTCTTGCAATTCCACTAATGATTGCTGAATAAACCGGAGAATGGGGTAAAGTAGCAGTTAAGGAAAGTTTATAAAAGTTATAAATTTGAGCTTCATATATAAAGTATGCATACTGGAGTGTAGTGTTATATTATGTAGTTTGTTGGAACATGTTTTGGATAAATTTGAATTACTGTGAGCGAAAGAAACTCCGCTTCTTCCTTTAATATCATTTTCAACTGCATGCACAGTTTTTAACGATATCAGCAGTCTTGGAACCCACCGTGCACAAACACATCTCATAGGCAACTTTTCAGATCAACGTGTGGGTGGCACCAATTGAATTTTTCAGAGTTTCTGTAAATGTTCTTAATGTTATTTAAGATCCTCTCTCACAGTGATGGCAGCGTTGTTGATTTTTCTTCCGTTAGAGTACCAGCTGGAGCGCCAGGTCCACCTATTTTTTTCAGTTGATTGCCTCCTCTCTTTAAATTTTTATCGTGAGAAATTATTCAAGTAAAAATAATTATGACCATTCTTTATTGAACAGTTTTAACTGTGTTTTAATGTTATTTTTTTATTATTTTTTCTACTCTATATATTTGCCTCTGCGCTCTAAAAAGGCAATAATTTAAACATTGAGGCGTTTTTATTAGTTAATTTTGTTATATATTTAATTTTATAAATTTTTCTATCTAGTGCTCTACGTCGTAGTTTTAGCTGCAATTTTGTTTACTAATAACTTTTTAATGTTCTCTTTTTATGTTCGATTATTTGATCGGAAAATATTGTATTGACTGCACTACTTTTATTAATTTATTTATTTATAGGTCCTACTGTTTATACTTGGTTTCCCTACCCAATATTAGAATTTTAAATGTATTAATTTTTACCATTTTTTTAAAAAAAAAATAGCCCTTATTTTTGTTGATACTATGGCTCATCGTATAATTTCTACTTCTTTATTTCTTTAATTGTTTAATTATATATACTTTAATTATTGTTATTACTTATGTTCTATCACAATTTAAATTCTACTGCTTATATCTTTCATAATAAATAATTTATTAATATTTTTAGTACTTGTCTATATAGTCTGCACTTCTTTTTGGAATTTAGTTTTTTCTTTATTTGTATGCCCGCATGCTGTAATTTGAGTTCAATTATTTTGCTAGAATATATTTTTGTTTTCTGTAAATATATTTATTTAAACCCTATAAATTCTCTTCCAACTCCACCATTTCTTTATTGGTTTTTTATCGTACTTTGAATCTGTATTTTTCAGTTCCTTTGTAATTTAATGTTTTATTTTATATATTTGCCGTTTTTATACGCGTATCGTAATATACTTCCAGTGCTTATGTTTCTTTATTTTCCCGAGTTGTTATTTTCAATAAATTTTACTCCGTAAATGTTTTCCTGTGAGCTAGATTTTCTTCCTTTTTTGCTCAATTTCGTATTTATATAACTTTGCTTTTGATTTCTGTGTTCATTAAGGGCAAAAAGCAGTATTTTTAAGATACAGCAAGGGTCTTTTAACGATTTGTGTTTTAATTTTATCCACAATATATTTATGATTCCGTTTCCGGTGCAAAGGATTTTGCAATAAACCTTTAAATTACACTAGGGAACAAACCTTTTTCTTTACCTCCAGAGTGAAAATAGCTTATAATTAATGAAAACAACACGCCGATTTCCAAAATTATTCTGGACTTTCCCTATCTTAGTTAAAAAAAAATCCAAGAAAAATTCAATTTTGCAGTTTTTAGTTGGCAATTTAAATTTCAACTGAAATTTGCTATTTTTAGAACAATGAAAACCTTTTTAGTAAAAATAAAAATAAAATAATGTAGAGGAAAATGTGATTATATGGCACCCCCTTTTGTTTTTGCCTCTTTGAGGAAACCCTTACTCGTTATATTTTTAAAACATACATTAGTATATAGATCGCCTACATTCATTTAAAGCTTGTATGTTAAGTACTTATTTATGTATTTTATTTATAACAAACATGTGTAACTATTCTCTCACGACCAAATATGTTGGAAATATGCCCCCCCCCGACTGTACCGCCACGGGTGGCCGAGGTCGTTAAGGCACGGACTCGTGAGCGGGAGGTCTGCGGTTCGAATCCCGCCAGGACTGTCCTCCCTGACTGGGGTTTTTTCCAGGTTTTCCTCAGTCTTCATAACTGGCAAATGCCGGGGAGGTACCTAAACTTAGGCCTGGAACGCTTCCTACCTTAAAAAAAAAATATCCTTTCCCAATTAATCATTTCATCTCATGTATCATCAGTGTCCACCGCCTGTGGTGCCTCAGTAGTAAAAACGGGCGTTAAACACTACTCAACAACAACCCCCGACTGTATTAAGTACAATTACTGGGCAGGAAAGAGAAATAAACAAAATAAAACTAAATTGAACGAGTTAAATTATATTTCTAAGTTTCTCTGATGCACAGATTTGTCTAAAACTGCATAAAAAGATTAAAAATAGCCCCCAGGAGAATTCTATAGACTAATTTCATTATAATTTACAGTATTTACAAATATAGTCTACTCCTTCACATCCAATACAAACATATGACACCACATTTTACACGTTCTTCTCCTCACCTGTCTTTCAAAAATTTCCCATTGCAGAAACGCACCCTGCGTCCTCCTCGTTTGGCGACTGTTCTCGGCCTCAGTGCTGTCAGTAGCGATGGACACGTGATCATCAGAAACTTCAGTTTCGTCATATTTATCACGAAGCTTTCTTTTCTTCCTTCCTCTTGCATTTTTTCGCCTTATTCTGTGCATCAGAAAGTAAGCAGGTCTATCTTTCTTGGTCCTGCGTTTCTTCTCCCCCTCTGCCAAACTCATTTTATTTTCCCAAATATGAATGGGTGCCGTATCACATCACCGACATGTTAGTCCTGGTGGTGTAGTTGTAACCGTACTCCTCCTAAACCCAAGACCGCGGGTTTAGATCGACGGATTTTTTTGGATGTAAAAATCCTAAGTATGGCTTCCTTCGGAAGGGAAGTAAAGCCATGGGTCCCGTGTCGTACATTTACGGCATGAAAAACAACCTCAAGCCTGAAAGAAGAGGCTTCTGAGCAAAATTTGTCGGCCGTTTCACGTCCTGAATTGAATGGGACGCTGATGACCTGAGATGTTAAAGAGCGTCCAGCGTCCATAAACAAAACAAACGAACAACAAAAACCACCTCCATGTTACATAAAATCCTAAAAGAAATACATTTTATACTAGCAATACAGGTTTTCAAGTTACAATATTAATAAAGCTAGTTCGTGTACAGCATTTATGGAAGTACATGATCCTCAGTAATAAACATAATATGCTGTTCTTTACCTATCAAACTTTAATAATCCGTAAAACAGAAAATGACACAATATTTGCAGGAAGAGCTCAGCGGCACAATTGGTGTGTAAACGGTCACGATAAGAATCGTTTGAAGTGGCATTCATTAGATGCCAGCATAACAAGGTCAAAAAACAGGGGTGCCAAATTACAAGCAGGGGTCATATCACCACCTTTTCCTCTATATTAAAACATTAAAAATAGAAATAACAAAGCACCTATGTTCATTGGTTCTAAACATGTTTGCTATCTTATGACTTTCTCTTGTAGTCAGATTTACTGTCCTCTTCAGAAACAAGCAATAATCCCGCAACATTGAAGTATCCCAACCACATCGATAATGTTTTTCCATTGTGACTCTTTCTATTCATTACTAACAGCACACAACTTTTCAGGGGGAAAAAAAGTGTAAATGTATGGAGGAAATGCACTTTTAGTGACATCTTACAGCCCGTTTCTTTATAGCATTGTCCAGTACAGATTAATATTATTAAATTGTTTTTATTGTCAAGACACCATTCTACCACTGCCCAGTCCACCAGTTCCACATGTGTTAGCTTACTTTCAAAAACTTCTTTATCTGTGGGCCAATGAAAATACCCTCCTTTACGTATGTCAAACTGGGAAATAAATCATGCTGTTTCCTATACATTGTAATTGCAGATTTTCAGCAATCATATTATGCTGTTGCAATCTTGAGCTAAAGATAACTGCTTGTTTTTCCGCCAAATTGCAATCACACACTAAATCATCAAAGCCTAATTGATCAAACAACTGTACCACGTTTCTAGTGCTGAAGGGTTCATCAAGACTTATTTGAATCACCACTGGTATTACTATCAGTTGCTTCAAATGACTTTGGGGAAGGTGGTACGTACTGTAAAGTTTCGCTATGAGGGAATGATATAATTACTGGTCTATTACACTTCGAGAATGATATTGGATTTTCTTTTCTTAGTCAAACCTGCCACTTTTATCGTACAGAAATAACAGTCATACACGTGATTTTGTTGTTCCTGTCAAATCATAAGTGCAGCCATTGGTAAGAACTTTTATTTCCTATATAAACACTTTTCTAAAATAATTGTACAAGTGAGAGTAATGTAACAATGTATTCAGTTGTTCAGATGTAGTTTCATAAAGAAGGCTATCTGTAGAAGATTGTGACATGTTTAAAATGGAGTATCGAGCTGTTATTAAGTTCTTCACAAAAGAAGGACTTATTCCAAATGAAATTAAACAGCGATTGGACGGTGTATATGGGGAAGCATCCCCCTCATATTCTACCGTAAAAGAATGGGCCAAACTTTTTCGAATGTGTCGAGAAAGAATTGAAGACGAAGAGCGTGCAGGCCGGCCCTTGGAGGTGTTCACTCCTGAAAACATCGCTCTTGTGGGAGGAGAAATTATGGATGACCGGCGGCTCAAAGTTGCAGAAATAGCAGCAAGGTTCTTCGAATTATTCATGAACATTTAAACATGAATAAGATGGGTGCCTAAGGTTTCCTTAGTCCAAAAGCAGCAACGAGCCATCTGTTGTAAGGCATTTTTGGAGCTCTGCAGTGGCGACGAGAGAGAAGTTCTGCTTACCATTGTTACAGGAGATGAAACTATTGTCCTCTACTATGATCCCTTGTCCAAAAGAGAATCAATGGAGTGGCGTAAACCTGGCGAAGCACCGCCTCTACAGGCCATGGTCACTCATTCGACCAAGAAGCTCATGGCCACAACCTTTTGAAAATGTGAAGGAATACTCTTCATTGACTTCAAGGAGAGGAACACCACAGTAAATGGGGAGTACTATACTGGCCTACTACACAAATTACGTGCTTCAATCAAAGAGAAAAGGCTAGGAAAGATGAGGTAGTGATGTGCACCTTCTTCACGAAAACGCCCTTTCCATACGGCTCTTGTTTCAAAGGAAGCTGTGAAGAAATGTGGCTTCAAAGAGATCGACCATCCACCCTACAGCCAAGATCTAGCTCCCAGTGACTATTTCCTCTTACCAAAACTCAAGAGGGTCCTTCGAGGAAGGAAATTTTAGTGTGGCGAAGAAGTGATGGATGCCGTTTATGCCCATTTTGCAGACAAAACTTCTGATTATTTTTGGGGAGGGGAAATGTTAATTCAAAGATGTGAGAAGCATATTGCAATAAAGGGCTAATACTATTGAAAAGTGAAATATAGTTTTTGTCTTTATCATACCTAGAAAATAGTTAGGCCGGAAATTTATGGACCTACTCTCGTACCATCATGACGTTGCTTTTGTCACAGTCGGAAAATAAATATGAATAATAACTTAATCTGATAGGTTAATTTATCGGACATATTTGGTTTCTAGATTTCAAAATTTACAAGAAACAATCTTTATTGTCCCGGAGCTAAAACAGTATCCCTTAGCGTTATTATTCTTTCTTACATTTCTAGTTTCTTCAGAAATTTCCGACCAAACTTCAATGGTACTTCACTATTCTCACACTTCCAAGAGTGATAAATTCTTCTGACTATTTGCATACGATTTGAGTCAGTTCATTGGCTGGAAAACAGATGCTGGTCGTTACCAATGAAAACGAGCAGGCAGAAGCAGGCAAAACTTTCCTGAACTATGATAGTTGTGTAACTTCGCTGTACTGGAGAGAGGATACATGCAATCTGTTAAGTTCAAGATGGCAACATCCAGACATCTGCATTTCAAAATGGGACACATAGCGGGTGTTTGTGCACCTTTCTGACACACGTTTGTTCCTGAGAACTGAAGCAAATTGGTCGGTTTTTCAAATGAATTTTCACTTTATTCTGTATATAAAAATGATTGCATTTAACTTTGATTCATCATCTAATGTTAGGTTTTTCTTATTTTCACATTATTTATTCCTTTCTTTTTACTTTCAGTTTCTTCATATCTGAAATATTACTTTGCCAATAGTCAGTTTTATGCCATAGATAGGTATGGATGAATGTCTGGGGAGCGGGGGATAATTTTGGTATCTGGGTTTGGTCATAACTGATTCATAGTGCCAAGAGCACTCCCGGAAGGAAGGAATGTGGTGAGGGAGACACGGACGGCCAGGTTCTAAGGCAGTGACTGCCCATACGCAGGTGGTTTCCGTATAGAACACCCAACGCGGTCGGTGCCCCCTCTCTTGGGTGGTTCAAACATCTCAGAAGGGGAACTGCTTAATGTATTTTATCCAAACTCAGTACATATTACTTGCACGGTTCATGCATTGCAGGTAGAAATAAATTCCAGGAAGTTAAGACACTGATATCAGCAACGAAAAAGGTTTTCTTGTACTTATGTGTCTAATGCTACAAGCAGCAGCTACCTGACATACAGGACTTTGCTGGCAGATAGGAAGGAGGAGGAGGGAGTAGGTATATTTTTATACAAAGTGAGAGAGCTCAGATCGGAAGAGACAGACAACTGGTAAGGGAGAGAGGGGAACATGAGTCACATTTTTTAAGTATTTGTGCATAAATGTGAGATAATGTAAGTTATTTACTATTGTACTGTTTTGTTTTCTGTCTACTTTATTTTTACGAATAATAAGCATATAAAAACGCATATAAAATAGTTATACAAGTTTATAAACTTAAAAAACCGCCCTCGCTGAAATTTAGGGAATGTTAATGAACTTTTTATTTTCTCCTATAGTCTTCTATGAACTTAGAGGACAAAGTTTTAATGAAATAATACACGGTTAAGCACTTCTTATACGTTTAGCGAGGGTTAATGTTCATATCCGTTTAGTTGCATCACATAAATTATACCCATAAACATATTTATATAAATTTGTAATAGACCCTACTACATTTTGTTATCGTAAGATTACAAAAGTTCACAAAGCGAAATATGAGTAGTCAACCTACAGTGCGTGGAAACGGATGCTTTTCTAATTCGTTTATATAAAAAAGTTATTTTAAGATCACCAAACAAATTTAAAATTTTACCACCTATCACTGACACAAATTGTTTTCCCACTGTCAGTTATCCTAACCCTCCAGATTTGGTGGGAAACCAATGACGTCGGCAACACTGCAAAAAGTGCTTGCTCTTCTTAAGAGGGAATTCGCCTCTGTATTTTCGTGTTAGGTTGCTAAACGCTAACCGATACATTTGGTCTAGTTATAGTCGGTCCTGATGGTGTAGTGGTAACCATACTTGCTTTCTAAACCCAAGATCGCGGCCAGGATCGATGGATTTTTTCGGGCGTAAAAATCCTAAGCATAGCTTCCTTCGGAAGGGAAGTAAAGCTGTGGGTCCCGTGTCGTATATTTACGGCACGATAAAGAACCTTAAACCTGAAAGAAGAGGCCTCTGAGCAAAACTTGTCGTCCGTTTCACGCCCTGAATTGAATGGCACGCTGATGACCTGAGATGTTAAAGAACGTCCGTAAATAAAACAAATCAACAAAACCAATTTAGTTACACATGCAATTCTGTTCTGCTTATTCAACTGCTACATGGTACTTTCTGACCGAGCACAGCTTGACTTATGCTGCTTAGGATATATGCGTATTTCATGACAACCAATGTATTTCCGTCATTAAGCTGTTACACATATATCCGGCTACACTATTCGCTACTATTCCGCTTTTATGATTGGCATACCTGACCTTGAGATCCTTGACATATATTCAAGTCTAAATCACAAAAATAAACAAATAAATAAAGAAAGAAACCAGTAGTAATGCTTAAAACCAGCTGAACTATAATAGTGCAAAACAGCTTTAATATATTACGTGTTATGCAAATGCATACTTTGCATATATGTAATTATAATAGAAACATTTTTATTTTAACACCTATTTTCATTGTTGCAATGTCACTCAGTAAACGAAGTTTATTTATTTATTTATGTTTTATTTATTGTGACTTTAAATGCGTTTCTATTTTTTTGCGAAATCTGTAAATTGGAAGTGAATACTGTACCTATGAACGAAATGAAATAATGATGATGTAAATGAGAAAACTATCTGGCATTCACTTTAAGGGCAAGAAAAACCTCCGAATAAAACGATATCTCAGACAACTTGACCTGGCCGGGAATCGACTTAGGACCTCCAGGATGCATTGTCGCAAATGCTACCACTAGATCACGGAGGCGGTCTGAATGCAGTACTTCAGTGAATATTTATAATGTAAATGAAATTGTGACAATTGAAGCAATTTGCGGAAAAGGACGAAATGTAGGATTGCCGTTAAAGGTCTGTGCAAGATAATTTTTTAAGTATATACGAGAGTAAGTCCATCGCCGATAAGAATTATCGCCTTCTCAAAGTTCTTATCTGGTGTCATACCTTATCTGTTAAGTAAATAATTGCAGCTGTAACTTGCGCTCCTCCGTGTTCAGTTGTTCAGATGTAGTTGCATAAAGAAGGCCAAGTGTAGAAGATTGTGACATATTCAAAATGGAGTGTCGAGCTGTTATTACGGTCTTTACAAATGAAGGACTTACTCCAACAATTAAACAGCAATTGTACGGTGTATATGGGGAAGCATCTCCATCATATTCTATCATAAAATAATGGGCCAAACTTTTACGAATGGGTCCAGAAAGCATTGAAGACGATGAGCTTGCAGGTCGGCCCTTGGAGGTGCTCACTCCTGAAAACCTCGATAGTTCTTGTAGAAGGAGAAATTATGGAAGACGGCGCTCAAAGTTACATAAACAGCAGCAAGGTTAGGCCTTTCTAAAACAACAGTCCTTCGAATTATTCATGAACATTTAAGCGTAAATAAGGTTAGTGCCTAGACTTCATTCCTCAGTCCAAAAGCAGCAAGTCATCTGTTGTCAGGCATTTTTGGAGCTCTGACGTGCAACTAGGGAGAAGTTCTGCAAACCATTGTTACAGGAGATGAAACTATGGCTCTCTGCTATGATCCCTTGTCCAGAAGAGAATCATTGGACTGGCGTAAACCTGAACACCCGCCTCTAGTGGCCACGGCCATGTAGTCGACCAAGAATATCATGACCAAAATATTTGGGACTGTTGAGGAATACTCTTCATTGACTTCAAGGAGAGGAACACCACAGTAAATGGGGAGTACTATGCTGGTCTACTGCACAGACTACGTGCTTCCATCAAAGAGAAAAGGCGGGGAAAGCTGAGTGGTGTTGTGTGTCTTCTTCACGACAACGCGCCTGTGCACACAACTCTGTTGCAAAGGAAGCTGTGAAGAAATGTGTCTTCAAGGAGAATCGACCATCCACACTACAGCCCAGATATAGTTCCCAGTGACTATTTCCTCTTCTCAAAACTCAAGAAGGACCTTCCAGGTGTGACGAAGAAATGGTGGATGCTGTTTATGCTCATATTGCAGACAAGACTTCTGACTGTTTTTAGGGGGGGGGGATTGAAATGTTAATTCAAAGACGTAGAAGTGTATTGCAATATACAGTAACTATATTGAAAAGTGAAATATAGTTTTTGTCTATATCATACTTAGAAAATGGTTAAACCGGAAACTTATGGAGCTACCCTCGTATAGGAAATTTAGTAGAATAGATGCCGGTTGGCATCCCTTATTCTTATTCACATTACTTCCTTTTTCTCTTGCGGTAAACAGATATTATTAATCCTTTTGTGCAATGAGATACTAAGGTTTTGAACTTAAAGCATTAATTAAATTCGTAATTCTGTAAAAAATCAGATTTTTTCTACCATTTCAGATATCACCTACGAATTTTATCTATGAAAAAATTTAAAAATACCATTCACTATTAAAGGTTGATTTTGTTTTATTTATTACTTGCATTTTATTGGATCCTGCCTTTTCCATATCTCTTCTACGCGATTTAACTCTGGAAAGCACTTTTGAAACTCCCTATTTGCATATCTGCATACGAGAGTGTTCTTTTATCTCTCGGAACGAGTCAAACCTCCGTCGTCCCAATATTGATTTACACTTTGTAAATAAAATAACCCACAGAGACCATGTCAAAGGAGTATGAAACGTGTTGAAGCTTTCATCTTATATATGTGCAACACTCAAAATCCGCATGAAAAAGGGCGTGGTTGCATTGTCCCGTAGGAAGAATTTATGTTCCAAAAACGTTTGGAGACTTGAAGGTTACATCAGAAATCACAGTCTAAACATAAAATTAAACACTTTCCACAACATTTGAAGATTTACCAATGGAATATGGCAAATTGATTTTCGTCTTAATATTGTAACTGTAGTCTTATGAAAAAATATCTTCTAAAAGGGCTAAAGCATCTGTTTATATTAACGGTTCATTGGAAAATCGCCCCTCATCTCTCGTGTAGCCAATATTCCCCTAGGGACGGGAATTCAGGTGGCAGCATTGACGAGCTTATGGTTATAATGTTCCTTTAGTTAAGATATCGGTTAGTTTAGCTTATGCAATTCATTTTTTTTAAGTACTTAAGGCCCGTTTTAACTGCTCGGCATCACAGGCGGTGAACATCAATGATAACATGAGGTGAAATTATGAACCGAAAAAGGATTTTTTCTAAAGGAAGGAAGCATTCCAGGTCTAAGTTTAGGGTAATTTATCAAAATGTTACAAATTATTTTTGTACTGAAGGCAATTATTCATCTTTATAGTAGACTAAGAAATTAAAATCTCTTGAAAGATGTGTTGAAGGAAAAACACAAAATGCAAATGAGTCCTTACTCAATTTATTTGGTCCCAGTGTCCGAAGACATTTGTTAGTGCATATGGAAATGAATTGTCCGTTCAGAGAGCAGTGGTGAAGTATAACTCAGGAAATACGCTCTGTTGGAGAACAACACAAATAAAATGATATGCCTCCAGGTAACAGTACCAGGAAGAAAGATGGAAGAAGAGCCAGAAATATAACAAGCGGATCTCGGAAAAATGCAAGAAATACAGACGGATCAGCTAAAATGAGGGTTGAACAACAAGGAATTGAAGAAGCTACAAAACAGCTGCAGGAGTTTAGGAGAACAGGAGATCTGCAAGTTCCTAAACATTTCATAAAAACTGTTCTCAAACTTATGCCTCGCTAATGAATATTTACTGTATTTATAAACCTCATTTGTTAATAAGTTTGAAACCAATGGAAATAAAGCTAAACAGGCAACTAATTTATCAACTTATTTCTTCAATTTGGTCTATAATAAATGTATTCTGACCAACAGAAAGTTGTGAATAAATAATTTGTTTATAACTAAAAAACTTATTGAGTCTGTATATTGATACAGTAATATACGAGGGTAAGTCCATAAGTTTCCGGCCTCGCCAATAAGGATTATCGCTTCCCTAAATTCTTATGTGTAGAACATTGTGACATGTTCAAAATGCAGTATGGAGCTGTTATTAAGTTCTTCTCAACATAAGGACTTACTCCAAATAAAATTAAACAGCGATTGGATGTTGTGTATGGGGGAGCATTCCTCTCATATTCTACCCCAAAAGAATGGGCCAATTATCGAATGAGTCGAGAAAGCATTGAAGACGAGGAGCGTGCAGGTCGACCCTTGGAGATAACTCATTCCTGAAAACACCGCTCTTATGGAAAAAGAAATTATGGAAGACCGGCAACTCAAAGTTACAGAAATAGCAGCAAGGTTGGGCCTTTCTAAAACAACAGTCCCTCGAATTATTCATGAACGTTTAAACATGAATAAGGTCAGTGCCTAAACTTTTTATTCAGTCCAAAAGCAGCAACGAGTCATCTGTTGTTGGGCATTTTTGGAGCTCTGCCGTGGAAACGAGAGAGAAATTCTACTCACCATTGTTACAGGAGATGAAACTATGGTCCTCTAATATGATCTCTTGTCCAGAAGAGAATCAGTGGAGTGGCGTAAACCTGGCGAAGCACCGCCTCTAAAGGTCAAGGTTACTGAGTTAACCAAGAAGATCATTGCCACAATCTTTTAGTTCCTAGAAGGAATACTCTTCATTGACTTCAAGGAGAGGAACACCACAGTAAATGGGGAGCACTATGCTGGCCTACACAGACTACGTGCTTCCATCAAAGAGAAAAGGCGAGGAAAGCTGAGTGGTGGTGTGCGCTTGTGAAATGTTGATTCAAAGATGTGTAAAGTGTATTGCAATAAAGGATACTTATATTAAAAGTGAAATATAGCTTTTGTCTTTATCATACCTAGGAAATGGTTAGACCGGAAACTTATGGACCTACCCTCGTATGTCATAGAGAACTAAAATAACAAAAAATGTAGCTCATGATAGCAGCCTCATTTTAAAGAAAAAACCCATCGCTTTACGTTCAGAATTAAACAAATGATCAGCATGCCCGCTTAAGAGTTTTAAATTAGTAAATAAAAGTGTCCTCCCTGCTCTTCATTTGCGAAAATATGTTGGTCTTGGACAACAATAAACACATGCTCACCGTTTGCTCTGTAAATGCCCAAATTTAAACCTTTCTTGGGACGCTCTTTTGAAGATTCGCATATTACACAATGTTGGTGCTTTTGTGTATATAGGACTTGATCATTTGAATGCTCTTGTGTATTTTGCTGATGTTAAATAACCTGGAACTTCCACAGTTTTGCGATCCACAAAATCTAAAGTGAATTTAACATCTTGAATCTCGCCTTTTTTCCATTGCAAAGTTGTAAAGCGCGATCAGAAATTCGATTTTCTTGACTGTCGCTAACAATTACGTTCCTTTAAGTTCAAGTGGAGGAAACCATCTCTATCGTGATTGATGAAAATGGAGACACACTTTATATCTCCGTCTTACTGTTTCTTTTTCCTTTACTTTCATTTCGGGAGGTATAGGTCAAAGAGCATCTCGTGCGCTGCCTTGCACGTGAAGATCAGCCGAAGGTGGTATTTGAAGTGATATAAACCTCAGAATCGCAGAAATATATAAAATACAACGTTTCTTTACTCATTCTCATAATTTCGATGATTTTTCTTAAAATGTTACCGTAGGATGCAATGCACCTGTCCCAGCGTTTCTGCCAGTCTTCAAACACATGCTGGATACAATTTTTGATGTCTTCAGAATCGCCTCCGCAGCCTTTTCCACTGCTTCTGACGATGGAAAATGCCTCCCCAAAAATATGTTTCTTGGTTTCGGGAGAAAAAAAGTACTACATTTGGACAAAAGGGAAGTATAGGGGACACGTCGCCTTTCTTTTTACGAGATATTCAGCAACAATGTTTACGATATGCGGCCGTGCATTATCATGATATGGTCTTGCAGAGTTTTCAGGACATCTTTGTAGTATTGCCCTTCCATAATTGTATGGTTTTTTAATGGTGTTTAACGCCCGTTTTTACTACTAAGGCATCACAGGCGGTGGACACTGATGATACATGAAATGAAATGATATATTGGGAAAGGATTTTTTTATGGAAATAGACGTTCCAGGCCTAAGTTTAGGGTACTTTCACGGCATTTGCCAATTATGAGGACTGAGGAAAACCAGGGACAAAAACCTTAGTCAGGGAGGACGGTCCTGGTGGGATTTGAACCTCAGACCTCCCGCTCACGAGTCCGCGCCTTAACGACCTCGGCCAACCGGTACAATTGTGTGTGAAAATACGACCTGCTGGTAAACCATTACTTGAATATCCACAAATGAGATGACCAGGACTTGCCGAACAGAAGCAACCCCCCCCCCTTTTATTAAATTATGTTTAACGCCTGTTTTACTACTGAGGCACCACAGGCGGTGGACGCTGATGGTACATGGGATAAAATGATATATTGGGAAATAATTTCTTTTATTTTTAAGGAAGGAAACTTTGAAGGCCTAAGTTTAGGGTCCTTCCCCGACATTTGCCATTTATGAGGACTGAGGCAAACCTGAAAAAAAAAAAAAATCAGGGAGAACGGTCCTGGCGAGATTCTAGAACTGAACTGAACTCACGAGTTCGCGCCTAAACGACCTGGACCACCTGTGACGGTTTTTTAGGTGTTGGTGACGACACAGAGCTTCACTGTAGGATCGAAATGATGTAGTCATGTCTGATCAGAAATGATAATCTTTGAAAGAAACTCCCCATCTTCCTATAACATTATCTTCAACAATATGCAAACCTGCACGCAGAGGTCTTGAAACCCACCGTCTCATGCGCAACTTTTCGGTTGGCGGTGTGACATCCAGTGAAAATTTCAGAATTTCTGAAAGTACATTTAATGTTACGTTACTCTCTCACAATGACAGCAGCGGTGTTAATGTTTTATTCCGTTTAAGCACAAATTCATCTTCATTTGAAATTAACTGCCTCTTCTCTTTAAACACTTTAGATAATCTTCGAGCTGTACTATAGGAAAGATCAACCTCTCCATAGACCTCCTGTAATATTGCATGTTGAGACGAAAGCAGACCTTCAGAGCAGCATATTTCTCGTCATTGTCACCTTCATTTCGCTGAAGACGGAACTGAATATGTCTCAACTTGCACACATATCACAGGCTGCAACCGGAGGTGACAACAATGAAACTGCATCACGCATATATTACGCAATAGGCTAATGAAATATTGACAAGTGCAAATTTTGCGCGAGAAATTATGTCAGTAAAATGATGCTTATTGTTTATTGTACAGCCCTCGCAAATATTACTTGTCGATATAGAAATTCTGAGCTCTGCGTCTGTCGCACGGAAAGGAACGTTTCCTTGGTGACCAACTGATTACTGTGAATTAACAGACAAAAAGAGTGACAATAACGCTCATGTCTACAGAAGAAAAGAAGTTATAAGTAAAGTAGTTTTAGGAGGGTAAGTCCGTAAGTTTCCGGCCTCGCCGTTAATGATTATCACCTTCACATTATCCTTATCTGGTGTCGTGCCTTATCAGTTAAATAAATAATTACAGCTGTAAATACCGCTCCGCTGTGTTCAGTTGTTCAGATATAGTTAAATAAAGAAGGCTATGTGTAGAAGATTGTGACATGTTCAAAATGGAGATTCGAGCTGTTATTAAGTTCTTCACAAAAGAAGGACTTACTCCAAATGAAATTAAACAGTGATTGACGGTGTATATGGGGAAGCATCCCCCTCACATTCTACCGTAATGAAAGGGCCAAATTTTTTTCAAATGGTTCGAGAAAGCATTGAAGACGAAGAGCGTGCAGGTCTGCTAATGGAGGTGCTCACTGCAGAAAACATCGCTCTTGTGGAAGGAGAAATTATGGAAGACCGGCTGCTCAAAGTTACAGAAATAGCAGCAAGGTTGGGTCTTTCTAAAACAACAGTCCTTCGAATTATTCATGAACATTTAAACATGAATAAGGTTAGTGCAAGATGGGTGCCTAGATTTCTTTCCTCAGTCCAAAAGCAGCAACGAGTCATCTGTTGGCAGGCATTTTTGGAGCTCTGCAGTGGAAACCAGAGTGAAGTTCTGCAAACATTGTTACAGGAGATGAAATTATAGTCCTCTACTATGATCTCTTGTTCAAAAGAGAATCAATGTAGTGCCGTAAACCTGGCGATGCACCGCTTCTAAAGGCCAAGGTCCCTCAGTCAACCAAGATCTTGGCCATAATCTTTTGGGACTGTGAAGGAATTCTTTTCATTGACTTCAAGGAGAGGAACACCACAGTAAATGGGGAGCAGTATGTTGTCCTACTACACAGACTACGTGGTTACATCAAAGAGAAAAGACAAGGAAAAATGAGGTGATGATGATTCGCCTTCTTCGTGACAACGCGCCTGTGCACACAGCTCTTGTTGAAAGGAAGCTGTGAAGAAATGTGACTTCAAGTAGATCGACCATCCGCTCTACAGACCAGATCTAGCTCCCAGTGACTATTTCCTCTGTTCAAAACTGAAGAAGGATCTTCGAGGAAGGGAATTTAAGTGTGACAAAGAAGTGTTGGACGCTGTTTATGCCAATTTTCAGACAAGACTTCTGACTATTTGGGGGGGGGGGTTGAAATGTTTAACAAAAATGTGAGAAGTGTATTGCAATAAAAGGTAACTATGAAAAGTGAAATATAGTTTATGCCTTTATCATACCTAGAAAATAGTTAGGCCGTATTGATTATACCTAGAAATATGTTAGGCCGGAAATTTATGTAGCCTCATAGCAAATCAAGTGAGCTTTTCAAAATTCTCCAGAAACTGAAAATTAGCAGGAGGTGTTTACCGCACTGTGCAGCTCTTCCTTGAGACTGCAACTATGAAAGCCCGGCACAGGTAAAGAAGAACCTTTCGACCTCGGATTGGCCTGTTGCAAGTCCGGACCTAAACCCCCTGAACTACAAATTGTGGCCCAAGCTTGCAAGAAGAAACATCTAAATATTTAAATTTGAAGTGTTCTCTTCGGAAGACACGGCAGTTTTCCCGATGAAAGTGTTGTATAATTCAATAGATGAGTGGTCACAAAGACTTAACAACTGTGTCCATGCTGGAGGTGGTCATTTTGAATAATTATATGTGATTTCGATTTATTATACTCGTACATCCATTTGATTAACATTATTAGGATATTAAAATATCCCAAATCATTTTGTGTAAGTTGGGAACTCTGTGACAGCAATTATGGTAAGACTAGGTAGTATATTATTTATTTTTGATACAACCGTGACGTAAGCACAATACGCAACAATTTCTTCCTTCTTCAATTTCAGCTATAAAAGTAAATGCAAATTTTAGGGAGGGCAATGAGCTTTTACCGAGCCACATCATATCCTAATACTGTTTTATTAATCCTCCTGTTATTTTTCGTAAATTTAGCACTTGAATTTCTCTGGTATGGCAATACCGAAAAGTGATATTGGTTTGAAAACCAAAGATGTGTTTTATAAGGGCGGCTCCGGTGTACATAGGAGCTACTTTGTCTCCTGACAATGCTAATATCAAGCATACAGTGCTTGTTACTGAAATCCATGGAATGCTAATCTAGCTCAGTTTTGTACCCTGGTTAGTGTGCATGCCAGGGTGTCAAAAGTGATTGCTAAATGACATCCAAGAAGCGAGTTGAATACCAACCGGGGGTTAATGTGAACATTTGGTCTGTGTAGTAGTAAAGGGTGTGGAGTGAGTTAAGTGAATTGTTCAGAGAGCGTGAGCAGTAGGCGCAACTTCTGTTGTTTCTTTAGGGTATGAGTTTATTTTTATAAACGAATTGAAATATTATCCAAGTTTAAAATAGAGCGCAGTCTGTGACAAATAGATTAGTTGAAGGCTTTGCATCCTTTGCGCAGACATAGCAGTGGCTTTTTTTTTTTTTTTTTTTTTTTTTTTTTTTTTTTGTCACTTTCAGGGAGAGGTTAGGGGATCTTCATGAAGCTTTCGGTACTGTGTAGGCTAGGCTCGTCTCCCCCATGGATAACCTGTAGTATACGCCCAGTTGATTATATTTGCCCTTTTCTTGGATTTTGTTGAAATTGAAGCTCAACAGAAGGGACGGGATGCAGACGATGTTAATGCTAAATTAGTATTTCGACATTTATGGTTTTTGGTGAATAATGTGGAATGATGTAATTGCTTTATTATAACTGTAAATACCATTTACTATCGCTTATTAAATTATTATATTTAAAACCTATCCTACACTCCTTTAATTTATAATTTTGTTTTCGAAAGGCCGCGAATCAGGTAACTTTTCATTTATAGCAGTTTTATCCTATTTCTAAGTAACTGTCATGCACAGCGGAACGGCACTGTATCTTTTAATAATACTTTATTCACCCATAGACATGCTATATATATATATATATATTTCACGTTTTATCGCCACCACCACTCAGCTTTCCTCGCCTTTTCTCTTTGATGGAAGCACGTAGTCTGTGCAGTAGGCCAGTAGTACTCTCCATTTACTGTGGCGTTCCTCTCCTTGAAGTCAATGAAGAATATTCCTTCACAGTCCCAAAAGATTATGACCATGATCTTCTTGGTTGACTTAGTGACCTTGGTCTTTAGAGGCGGTGCTTCGCCAGTTAACGCCACTTCACTGATTTTCTTTTGGACAAGAGATCATAGTAGAGGACCTCAGTTTCATCTTCTGTAACAATGGTTTGTAGAACTTCCCTCTAGTTGCTACAGCAGAGCTCCAAAAATGCCTGACAACAGATGCTTTTGGGCCGAGGAAAGAAGTCTAGGCACCCATCTTTCACATCATGTTTAAATGTTCATGAATAATTCGAAGAACTGTTGTTTTAGAAAAGCCCCAACCTTGCTGCTATTTCTGTAACTCTTAGCTGCAGGTCTTCCATAATTTCTCCTTCCTCAAAGAGCGGTGTTTTTTCGAGCATTTTCATTTAGCATAAATTAGATTTGCCATTAATTCTGACATGCTATGTCTAAACTAACCCTATACAAGAGACTATACTTCTTTATTGCCCTAGGCAAGATCTGTGTTGCCATCTGACCTAGGACCCTCCTGTGGTGCCTCAGTAGTAAAAATGGGCGTTAAACACCACTAAAAAATCTATGCTAGGAGAAAAGATGAATGGGAAAAATCCTATCAAGAACCTGTGTTAAAATAATAGACAATATCTTGTTTGGTGTTAGGCTGCAGTTTTTGTCAAACAGGGGGAGAGTTTATTTGTGAATATTGACACACTTTTCATATTTCCCTAGGCGGACAGTAACAGAGTTATTATGGTTTGTGGGAACTCTCTCGTACAGGTCAAACGTGAGCTGTTTACGCGAGGCTATTCATGGATTATCTAAAATGTGTGCATTAGGTATAATTCATAGTACTTTTTTCTGAATGGTTGCAGCTGCTTGATGTGGGTGAAGGTTCCATATACCCGACGAGCACAAAGTACGTTATTATCGATCTGATAAGTGGTTTACGAGCCGTATAATCAGCTTCAGGAAATTATTAAGGGTATATTCAGTGCAATTTAGCATTAGCCTTATATTCTTTTCATGTCATCTCGTGTGAACGTTGACGCCGAGTCCAAGTAATGTCCTGACCTGAGGGATAGCCAACCTAGCGAAATGTCTCAGGCACTAACGCTTTGAACGGGTTCAAATCCCTTGAGGACGGTCATTCTGGCCTTGAGTTTTTTCATGGTTTCTCCTGATCGCTTAGGGGAATGCTGGGTAGATCTTTAACTTTCTGGAATTTACCGCTCCCCTACCTCATATCATTTCATTGGTTCCAATAGAAGGTCAAAAGTTCCAGGGCGTGGTGGGCTAGTGCGGTATGACGATGTCTCGCGAGTACGTGGTACAGCAATTGGACGTCAGTGCAGAGACCATACTACCATGTCCATCAATCAGCAAAAACATGTAAACTCCTTCGGAGTGTTGCACATGAGCTAACAAATACTTAGAAGCCGCCACGAACTGACACGTGTTTTACATTGGTGTCACTTTAATAGAAGGATTCCTTTCTTGAAATGCTGTTGGCATGGGATGAGAAGTGAATGCTGTAATGACACTTCAAGACCCATCAACACTGCCTGGTAGCCCATCAACCTATTACTAAACCACCGAAACTACCACTGCACCAAATGATGTTTGTGTCTATATCGTGCATGAAGAAATGCTGCTAGCGGGATAATTAACGCCATTGTGTACTCTAAGCAGCTGAAACATATCCATCATAAGCTCATAAACTAACAAGCCTGCACTCATGAATCATAGAGCCGGTCCTGGTGGTATAACCATACTTGCCTCCTATACCCAAGATCGCGGGTTCAAACCCGGCCAGGATCGATGGAATTTTCCGGGGCGTAAAAAGCCTAAGTATCACTTCGAAAGGAAAGTAAAGCTGTAGGTCCCTTGTCGTACATTTACGGCACGAAAAAGAACTTCAAGTCAGAAAGAAGAGGCCTCTTGAGCAAAAAATTTTTCGGCCGTTTCACGCCCTGAATCGAATGGAACGCTGGTGACCTGAAATGTTAAAGAGCGTCCGTAAGTAAAACAAATCAAATCATGAACCATAAAAGTGCATTATTTTGCATGTACATACAGTTAAATCATTATTTGTCTTTCTTGATACCCTAGTACACCCACCATGCTCTCCAGATATTGCACCATAAAATATCATATTTTCCTTTCCGAGGACAGCAATTCCGAATTTTTGACGATCTGGAAATTACACTAGATGAATTTTGTACTCTCCACCATAAAGAGTTAAATTAAAGTGGGATTTTTAATCTTCTACACTGTAGGCAGAAGTTTCTCGATAACAGTAATGGCTATTAGTATTATTATTATTATTATTATTATTATTTTTTAATGTACTTCTTTGAAATGTCTGGTCTCAAAGCGACAGACCTTTTTTTGTCCCTTATAAATAAAAAAATAGTAAATACACATTTTCTGTGCAATCTTTTTCGCATGTATTATAGAATAATATCTTAAAAATGCTAGTAAATTTCTGGAGACGTGTCCTTAAAATGACATGCCGACGTAAAGTAGAGCTGCGAAAGGCGCATGTGCAAGGTCGGAGCGATCAACGGTGCCAAGTCGGCCGGCCAGCAGGCACCGGCAGTTCGGATTGGATTGCCGACGCGAGTGGAAACAAAACGCTGGTGTTTGTGTGAAATACTCGCGGCTCCTTCAATGTAATGATTTTACGGGACGTAAGTGAAACTTCATGCTTTGTTAGGGCGGGAAATATTGTATGGGCGAAAACGTCTGACTACCTCCTATCTTATAATTCACAAACTCGAATATAATTTGTTGATTGAAGCGATGATATCGTGAACTTTTCTTTAGTTGGGATTCATCATCTAGATCAAACAGTATGGCCATTCATTATTTTTTCATAATCATCACTAACTGAATTGATAGGCATACTGTGTTATTGATATATAAATAAGTAGTTATGCGTCTGTATTATTAGGAACGACAGAAGAAAAGAAAAAAGAAAATGCCTACATGCTTTAAGCCCCATCCAAGTTTGCCTAATTTTGTGGTTAAGTTATAAACCACCACATTTTCGTTAATAAGAAAAATGTTTAATATTATTCCCGGGGATTTATAGAAATTTAAAATAGCTTCTATTAGAATTTTAGATTCTTTAATTTCCAGGTAGAAAATTCTGAAATAAATATTTAATATGCTCAATGTGATTGATAATTGCCAATCGTTAAATGAAGATTTTTTTTTTTTTTGCTCTGTTAGAATTAACATTGTGCTGTTTTTTTATTGTAACACAATTTTTGGGTGATTTTAATAAAAAAAATGTAGCACAAAAAACACTTAATTCAAGAAAGTGTGAAAATAAAAATGTTGTCAGAATTTAGAAAATGGAAAAATCCATCTAATTACGTAAAAATACAAATTTAAATATGATGCTATAGATTGTAATTTAGTAAAATATTCAGCATTCAACTATAAACTAATCTTTGCTGTAGCTGAAAATCTAGAGAATTTAAAGAGAAAGATATAATAGGGAGATTTAAGTGTTTTACTCAAATACACACACACACACGCACGCACGCGCGCACACACACACACACACACAGATCAACTGAAAGCAATAATGTTATTCATTTTGAGCGGTTTTGGATGGTGATATATATTTCTGTCAATGATGTACACGGTTTACAAAGGTAATATAAGAAATTCTTTTTTATAATGACATGACAAAGAGTTGTTTAAGTTTCAGAGAGGGGAAAAAATAGAAAATAAAATAGCGGTACCAAATTTGGACTATATGGCGGATGTCACATTTGATAAGATTCACTCTTTGAATTGATGTGATGACATGCTACAGTTCCGAATGCCAAAATGTAACGTTGTGAGTTAGAAAATTAACGTTTCATAGCGAAGATGTGAGTGTTGTTTTCGGGGCGAATTTACTGAGCAATATTCCATGAATTAACATTTTGTCCCCTGTCACTAAATGAAGAACCACTTCACTACTTTAATTCCCTTTTTCCTTCCCGTGATTATTTCATGAAACTTTATAAATAATGTTTAACTCCCGCTTTCACTGCTAAAGAATTATGGACGGTGGACACTGATTATACATGAGATCAAATTATAAACTAGGAAAGGATGCGTTCCAGGCCTAAGGTGTTTGCCCTTGTTGACGTCTAAGGAAAACTTGGAAGAAACGTCAAGAGTGAACGCCTTAATCTTTATTTATTTATTTATTTATTTATTTAGTTTATTCTACTTACAAACACTCTTTAATAGCTTAGGCCATTAGCGTCCCATTCAATTCAGGGCGTAAAACGGCTGACAAATTTTACTGAAAAGTGTCTTCTTTCAGCCTTGAGGTTCTTTTAAGCAAGTGGTTAAGGGTGGTTTTGTGAAAGTATCATTGATTATGGCTTCTCGGATAATCAGCTCCGGCGCTGGTGAAATTCGAATTTTCATCAGTTGAGCACACCATAACAGTGCAGCTGAGCTGTTTTTAATGAATGCTGGAGCTATAGAGAGATAGATCGCTCTGTTTCATCCCCTCTCCTTTTATTAAGGTGTTTGTTTTGTTAGTGATGAAATAATCTGTTGGCCAGAAAGCTGAAATGTTATCAACTTGACACGGCTGATTACCCGATAAGCCATAATCAATAATCAACTCGGTGAAAGCTTTCAAATTCTATTGCTCATGTTTATCAACAGTGCATTTCTGAGTTTCATGTAATTAAACAATCGCATCCAATCACGTGTTATGCTTACAGAAGCGTAATATAATTTAGTCCTTATCTTTAATCATTCATGTTTCACACATACATACACATATATGAGGGGGAAGGAAGAAGGATATATATAGTATTTATAATAGTAGAAAAGGATAAAACAGTAAGAAAAAGTCACACTTGAGATCCCTACATTTCGAACTCGTGGAGTCCTATGGCAAGAAGAAAAGTGACGAGTGATAAAAGTAAATATTGGGTATCGAAGGTAACGTTATGCATGGAAACAGATGAAACTAGAAATGAGAGTGTGGGGGGGGGAATTAATATGTAAGATTTAAACCAGGTGATATACGCGCTTTATGTAAAAATATAGCTGCCATTTTTCTATCTCTGAGTAAACTTTCAGAACATTGTGTAGGTAACGCATCAATAAGTGTTAGATTAAAAGCATCATCAAAATCCTTACAGTGAGATAGGGCATGTTGGGCAACCGGCAAGAGAGACTTGGTTTTAACAGAACGTCTGATTGATCATACGTAGCGAAACAACAGTAGAAGTTAAACCAATATAAAATGCTTTGCAAAGCTTACAAGATAACATATGTACGACGTTCTTGGAAGAACAGGTAGCAAATGAAGAAATGTTAAATTCCCTGGATAAATTAGGGCTGTAGAATGAATTGCACGGCATAATTAGTGCACAGGTTTTACATTTACAGCGTTGGCAAGGATACGAGCCAGCAAAGGGACGTGGTAAATTCGGAGGGGATAGGTTTCCGCGAAAAATACTTTTAAGATTAGGGGGTGTTCTGAAAGTAAGGCGGGGTACAAATTTAGAAAAATCATTAAAGGTGGATGCATTAACAAAGTATCGTGACATTCATTCAAAATAGGTATGATGCTTTCAATTCCAGGCACGTAAGTAGTAACAAGGTTAATTAAGTTCTTATTAGAAGTTTTAGGTTTGCATTGGAAAGTTTTGTGCGCTGGGATTATACGGGATTTTAAAAGAGCGGAAGGATAATTTTGGGCTTGGAACTTTTGAGCTAGGTTTTTAATATACTTGTCAAGAGATGAAAAGTTGTTACAAAGACGA
The DNA here is from genome assembly GCA_030762175.1 of Metallyticus violacea. NCBI lineage: Eukaryota > Metazoa > Arthropoda > Insecta > Mantodea > Metallyticidae > Metallyticus > Metallyticus violacea. The sequence goes on along the minus strand of CM060842.1, from coordinate 12,785,630 downwards.
TGACCACGGATTGAGAGAGAAAAAGGAATAGATCTTTTGATGTGTAAGGGATGACTGCTATCAAACTGAAAATACTGTTGTAAATTGGTAGTCTTAATGTGCACAGATATAAGAAAAGAGCCATTACATTAAGAAATATCAATATCTAGGAAAGTAGCAGCATTGGGAGAGACAGAAGAAGTGAACTTAACTGAAAACTTGGAGTTAAGATTAGTAAGAAACTGCTCGAGAGATTCTGAGACATGAGTCCAAAGCACGAATATATAATCAATATATTTATTATATATTATTATTGTTTTATATATACTGGTATATATAAAGCCAAAATTTCTTCAGTTGCTACACAATGCACTTGCAACCATTAGCGCACCCATTTAGATTTTTTCTTTTTTTGTCACTGAGGGTTGAGGTAATGAGTGAAACATGAGACTCTGCAAAGCTAAAATCTGAAACCTGTTTAGCAGAAAATCAGTAAAATTACACCAGCTGCAGTTAATAAGCGAACAATTTTTAAATTACTAATTAAAACATTTTGCTACTCGGCTTTAGGTTTCGTTACAAGAATTATGGTTTCTTTTACGGGACCCTTCTGTTGTAACCTGCGCGAACATTTAATTGACGAAACGAATGAAAAGAAAGCAAGCAGAATAAAATATAGTTTCCAAGTAGAGAGAATATAATTATTTAAAACGTACATTTTAAATACAGACAGACAGAACAGACATATAATGATGGTCTAGTAGTAACCAGATTGTTTCGTAGACCCAAGGTCACGGGCTCAATACACTGCCAGGGTCGATGGATTTTTAGATTTTTTTTTTTATATTTACGGACGCTCTTTAACATCTCAAGTCATCAGCGTTCCATTCAATTCTGGGCGTGAAACGCCAACAAATTTTTCTCAGAGGCCTCTTCTTTCAGGCTTGAGGTTCTTTTACATGCCGTAAATGTACGACACGGGACCCACGACTTTACGTCCTTCCCGAAGGAAGCCATTCTTAGGATTTTTACGCCCGAAAAATCCATCGATCCTGGCCGGGTTTGAACCCACGATCTTGGGTTTAGAAGGAAAGTATGGTTACCACTACACCACCAGCACCGACACGGAAGAGAGTAACGAACCTGTAATTTAGAAGTATTGTTCAAAAGTTAATGTAATTCCATAAAAAAAGCTCTACTCCCTCTAAAACAACAAGCACCCGCTTAACCTGACGTCACGGCACTCCCAGAATAGTTAACGTTAGTGTAAGTCAATAAAATAAAGGAACATGGAGCAGGTTGCAACAGGATTTTGGCACGAAAGGGCATACAGCGCACCGTCAGGTTAACTTCATATAGGCTGACTCAAGCTTTAAAAGGCAAATTATTATTATTATTTTTTTTTTAATGAAGAGTGGGCGAAGTTGCTAAGGCACGAACTGTAAACTGGAGGTCTACAATTTAAATGCTGTTAACTCGACTGAAAAATTACTTCCAGATTTTTCACAGTCCTCATCAATGGCAAATGCTGGGGAAATATGAATCGCCTCCTTTCCAAAAATTCGTTTCCCAGAAATTTCATCTCAAATATTATCAGTGCCCATCACGTGATGCCACAGTGGTAAACATTAATGAAAAATAACAAAAAATAAAAATTTAAAAATTGGGGAGTAATTAAAGCACCGGGCATATATGCATACACGCAGAGGGGGCCAAGATATATACGCACTTCAAGCTAAGAAAAAACTGTGTTAACATAACAAAACTGAATTCATACAAACAGAAAATGATGAGCACTAATCATCTTACACTTTTACAGTTACAACAGTTGCTCAAAATGCCCACCATCGGCGTCGATACACTTCTGAGTACGTTGAACTACTGATTGAGCAACGTTTGCGTAAGTGTCCTCAGCGATTGCAGCACATGCCGTTTCAATTTCTTCCCGAAGTGTTGTCAGTGTAGCTGGTTTTCTACGGTATACAACATCCTTAAGAGTTCCCCATAGGTAGAAGTCCAACGGAGTTCGATCCGGAGAACGCGGTGGAAACTCAATCGGACCTCTTCGTCCTATCCAATACCATGGAAGATTGTCATCAAGGTACGCACGCACATATCGGTGATAATGTGCTGGTGCAGCATCCTGTTGGAAGTAAAATTCCTCATTTCCATGGAGTGTATGAATGGTGGGTAAGACGGATGTGCGTATCATGTTCAGGTACACTGGGCCAATTACTGTTCCTTCCAAAAGAGAATTGTCCAATTAGACCCCTAGATGGCATCCCACAAAAACAATTCCAGGTCAATTAACCCCCTTTTCCAAAATAACATGTGGATTATTTACACACCAGTAGTCACAGTTAACAGTTCCGTTCAACTTAAATTGTGTCTCATCGGACCAAACAACTTTCCCTAGGAACGCCTCATTCTCTTGCACCATGTTCCGTAACCACTCACAGTACGGCATTCTCCGATCAGGGTCATCTTAATGCGTGCAAAAGTCTTGGGATGAAAACTTTCAACATTGCTGTTTTAATAATACAGATGTACGCTGGTTCTGCTAATCCCAGTCTCACGTGCACATTGCTTTGTTGATTTCTGCGGTGAGTGCTCAAAACGTTCAAAAACCATACCAGAGGTCGCGGGGCTTGTTGCTGTGCAAGGTCACCCAGATCTATCCTTGTGAACATCGCATACGGTACCACGAGTCTCAAATTTGACTCGAATGCGTGCAATTGTTACTCGCGTTGGCGGTTCTTTCTGTACACACTCTTTGAACTTCAGCAACATTCTCAGTTTTTCAATACTACTTCAAAATTGCTTTCCGATGTTCAAACGATAATCTTGGCTCCATTTTGTTGTGGCAACGCTATAATAATGTATGTGAGTCACACATGTTTACAGAACATCATACTACACACTACTGTTATTTTTCTGTCCAACTTTGAAGTATATTTAATGAATATCTACTCTGAAAGTGGCCGTACATTTTTATTGGAACCCTCGGTATGTGTGAGTGTTTAGACTGCCTGGAATTGAAGTAAGAATACACACTACAAGAACATGTATGTCCTTTCCTTTTTTATTCTATTAGAACACTAAATGCTTCATTAGCTATATAATCGATTTTTCACTCAGTCGTAAGGCAAACTATTCCGAAAGAATTCCTTTTTTATTGCTGTTTCAGAAGCAAATCTTTTATTCGTACTAACGATGTCTTCCATACGGGCAATTTAATAGAATTCGAAATGTTCAATTTAACTGGAATATTTCTTCGTGAAGAAGCGTTCTCTCACATAGAAATGTTTGAATGGTTTGGATGCATTCTTATTGAAAGGCTATTCAATCAAGACAGAATTACCACCCATACGCTGCGACTTACAATTCTACTTACACAGCGCCCCTCGTTCTGTTCATGGCGTCGAGACTGTAGTAACTGTTAAGCCCTCTATTATACAAGTATGGACACGCTCTAACCATCTCTAACTCCCGTAAGACTACGTGTTAAGTTTCTATCGTTTTACTCGATTGTCATACAGTTAATTCCTAAAATGTTTGTATTATGCTGTTGAACGATACCCTTCTGCGTCTGCTCATGTTCTTTTTGCATTAGAAGACCTAGGTCAGACAGAAAATGCAAATTTTTGAGACTATGTCAGTCATAATTGCGGCACTTTCGCATAGTACCGCAGCGGTCATTTGCCGGCAGAGAAAACCGAAATCCCAATATTAAACGTAGGCTTTATTAATTACACCCTGTTAACAGTGAAACTTAAAATAAGAATTTCTCGCTTTATTTTGATATTCACTATTTAAATTATTTGTTGTAATGGAATTATTATATCAGTGTTGACATAAACCGTATAAGGTCTACAGTTAACCTGTCAGTTAAGTCGGTCCTGGTGGTGTAGTGGTTACCATACTTGCATCCTACACCCAAGAACGCCGGTTCGAACCTGGCCAGGATCGATGGATTTTTTCGAGCGTAAAAATCCTAAGTATGGCTTCCTTCGGAAGGGAAGTAAAACCGTGGGTCCCGTGTCTTACATTTACGGCACGAAAAAGAACCTCAAGCCTGAAAGAGAGGCCTCTGAACAAAATTAGTCGGCCCTTTCACGGCCTGAGTTGAATGGGATGTTGATGACCTGAGATGTTAAAGAGCGTCCATAAATAAATAAAAAAAAACCTGTCAGTTAAGAATGAACTATAAGAATTATAGGGCTTAGAATTTAGAACAAAAACTGTAAACTTTACGTAGTTTAACATTTCTCTGCTCTAAATTGGTCCAGTGAGAATTGCTGTGACAACCAGAAACCTATATTCTTAATTGGTGGTTGACAACAAGAGATAAATAAACAAAATGATAAGCCTGAACATTTAAACTATTCATAATCCATAGATCTGCATGTTCTATTTCTTTTCTTTCAATTAATTTTCTTTCAATCCATTTAGTTATATTACAGTAGCATGTTGCATTTTTTAAATTATTTTTTCTCCAATAGTGGAATTGCAAATGAACTACATGACTATGGCAAACGTTTTTTATGTAAAAGAAATTCAAAACACCTTCACAAATTACATACATTCATCTCCCTTTAGATACAAAAAAATTGAACTAAAACTAAATGCGTCTAAATCTATGCTTGGGACTAAAGGTGCACTACATAAAATAAATGATGTGCCGCCCATTATTACAGTATAATTAATTATACCTTGGTGTTTATATAAACTCCGATCTAGAATGACACAGCGAGGTAACTAACACATGCAATAAAATATTCTCTTAGTAAAAGGTTAATTTTTCATTTAAAAAGAATCTCATTCAAGTGCTTTATGCCTCACTTTGATTACTGTGATGTCTTGTACTCTGATCTGAATACTGGACTGATCGACGTTCATAAAGCCTGTGTTCGTTTCGCCTTCAGCACTCGTAAATTTGATCTTGTGACACCCCTACCTAAATAAAAGATTATAATATTTTCTATTCCCTTCCGCTCTTGTTCTTGTTCCCTCGGTATATCGCCTCTCGCTTCATATTCCTGACCCTAATGTGACTTTACTGTCTGTCTCTCGTCACCGAACTCAATTCTATCCAACGTCTGTCAATTTCCTACGGAAGTCAGAGAAAATCGAACAATAAAGCAATTTAAGCATAGATGAAATTGTCATTTCAACTCTAGCAATCACGCTGTTAGTCTCTCGCTCCTTCTTTTTCTTTTTCTCTTCCCTCTGCCTTTGTACTCGGGAGAAAAAATTAAAGAGAAGTGAAATTCTAACACTATCCTTATCAACTATATTGTATCGGTCCTGGAGGTGTAGTGGTAACCATACTGACCTAATCCCAAGATCGCGGGTTCAATCCCGACCAGGATAGATGGATTTTTTCGGGCGTAAAAATCCTAAGAATGGCTTCCTTCTGAAGGGAAGTAAAGCCGTGGGTCCCGTGTCGTACATTTACAGCACGATAAAGAAACTCAAGCCTGAAAAAAGAGACCTCTGAGCAAAATTTATCGACCGTTTCACGTATTGAATTGATTGGGACGTTGATGACCCGAGCTGTTAAAGAGCGCCCGTAAATAAAACAAACAAACAAGAATCTAAATATATTAAATATGTAATAATTACTTGCTGTATATACCTTGTGAATCACCTAAAGTTTGCACCACAAATATTTCTGACACGGGAGGTGCTGTTGCTATGCTGATTTTACAGAATTGAGCTTTAGACATGAATGAATGAATGGTGTTTAACGCCTGTTTTTGCTACAGAGGCACCACAGGCGATGGACACTGGTGATACATGAAATGAAATGATATATTGGGAAAGGATTTTATGGAAGGAATCGTTCCAGGCCTAAGTTTAGGGTACCTCCCCGGCATTTTCCATTTATGAGGACTGAGGAAAACCTGGAAAAAACCTCAGTCAGGAAGGACGATCCTGGCGGTATTCGAACCCAGACCTTCCGCTCACGAGTCCGAGACTTAACGACCTCAGCCACCCGTGGCGTTAGGGGGTTTAGACAAGGGCTCTTAATTGCGATCCATGCACATATGTTAATAATTATTATAATGCTTATTTTATGAAACAGTTACATTTTTTCAAACCGGACAATGCCTATTGACATCAAGAAAATGAAATTAGGGATAATTAAAATGCAAATGGTGTTTATTTCACGATTCTAGTGCAAGTAGTTTACGAGCTTATAGTAAAATAAAAGTCTTAAATACCTGTAGTTGTCGGCTCCATTTGGCTGCATAGTTACTAGAACACGATGTTTTTATGTTTGTTTACATTTTGTTTCCTTTACACCGGTCGCATTGGGCCTTGCTTACCAGTAGTTGACGTAGGACGTGATGGAAGATGTGTTCATGTTTGAAACATGTCCTTTCTTGTGTTGTGCAAGCTGAAAGATGTCCCACTAAACATGCTACACTTGTCTTCAACGATTGTGTTGTGTAAAATATTACACTAGCATCGTATTGACATTCCAATTTCCTCTAGTTTTATTTTCTTGATGTCAATAAACATTGTTCCCTATGAAAAAATATACTCTTTCACACGGAATACACGTTCTAACAATTATTAAATTTTATGTATGGACAGCAATTATGAGCCCTTGTCTTGTTCTGTGAAAGCAGTACATCAATAGCACCTCTCATTTCAAAAATATTTCCGGTGCAAGTTTTAGATAATTCCCTCTATATGTATACACCACACTTGATTTGACTGTGTTCTGTATTTTACACAACTACCTGTATGTATATGTAACTCTGTATTTTCGCCGACTTTATTCCTATGATAGAACGAACTACTATAACACATAAAGTGAATGTTTTTGTGAAACATGATATTCTCAGCTCTAATAATTTTTATACAAATACTTGCATAAATTACATTTTTTAATTAAATATGTCTTATAGTTTTCGAACTCCTTAAACCGATGGGTGGTCTAGGTCGTTAAATGAAATGAAATGATATATTGGGAGAGGATTTTTTTTAAGGAAGGAAGTGTTCCAGGCCTAAGTTTAGAGTACCTCACCGGCATCAACCAGTAGCGGTATCATAAAAGAGAAGTCGGTCCTGGTGGTGTAGTGGTAACGATACTTGCCTTCTAAACCCAAGGTCGCGGGTTCGAACCCGGCCAGGACCGATGGATTTTTTCGGGCGTAAAAATCTTAAGTATGGCTTCCTTCGGAAGGGAAGTAAAGCCGTGGGTCCCGTATCGTACATTTACGGCACGAAAAAGAACCTCAAGCCTGATAAAAGAGGCCTCTGAGCAAAATTTGTCGGCCGTTTCACGCCCTAAATAGAATGGGACGCTGATGACCTGACATGTTAAAGAGCGTCCTTAAATAAATAAATAAAAGAGAAACCAGATTTTTTAGAAATTATTATTATTATTGATATTAAACTACAAAAATGGTATAATATTAATTAAATGAAATATATGACCACTGATAGACAAAGCTACATTGCATACACATTTTTAAATGTAACTCTTGAAATTTTTTTTCATCGTCATTTTCGGTGCCATCTTACTTACTGAAAATGATGCCACTCAGCGGCAACACATTGCCGGCATCTGTTTAGGAAATTCTTGTATTTCATCTAACTTTTCTTCCGTAAGAACAGTGCGGTTTGAAACACAATTCTCGTCATCCAGAGATCCCGTCTCGCGTAACTCTTTAACAAGTTTGTGAACAGTTTCTCGACTTGGAACACGATTGCCAGGATGTTTTCTTGCGAATAGCCTCACTACTTTTCTCCGAGAATTCGTTTTTACATCTGTACGGCATAAAACCCTTCTTCAAGACGATATTTATGTATTATCACACAATTTCCACACAGCACCGCTTAACACACTCGCTCTCTAACTAGAAGCTGCTACCTGCATATGATATGTTACAGTTCTTAAATAATTTCATTCAATAAGCCAATATTTCATTTGCTATTTTTCTTTCTTTCGTTCTTGCTTTGTTTTTCATGTTCAGCTATGCTCTGTTAATGCTATTTCTTCAGAGTTTACTTCTGTAATCAATTCCCTGTGCTTTTCTAATGGTACATCTTTCATAACTTTTACCTATATTTGCTTTTACTACCCACTTTCTCATATATTCTTGTCACTTTCCGGCATTATATTCCAGATCATCCTAATTCAGGGAATAGCATATAAATTATCCTCCTTTTTTTCGAAAACATATAAACTTTGAATAGAAGGCGTGAAAAACAACTGACGTACGTATATAGAGGTGATAATTCTGAGCTATAAAGATATGACGCTGTAAGAAGACGCAAATATTAGAGTTAAAGGATCGATTCAAAGAGGCCCCACACCATTCCCTCTTGGAATAGAGTGCCCCTTGCGGAGCTCGTCCGGGAAGTGGGCCTGCAGCCCGGAACGCGTCCTGGGACATGATCGGTCGACACCAGCTTGAATATATTAGTTAGCTGATATGTGTGTCAGGGTAAATAAAACTGCAAATTTATTTAATATCAACGTTATTCGACTTGTTTTTGTGCATGGATTTCAACAATTTAAATCGTTTAAAAATGATCTATAAATATTACTTCACACATACATGCCACTAATGAAAATTTAACATGTATTTCTTGTACATTGTAGTACCATTTTGCACAAGTAATATAAAATATATGTGTGCAAAACCTAAAAGTTTCCGGATTAGCTATTGAAATTTTCTAAATTTCACTTAGGTGTCCCGTGATACTTGTCACTTAGGTGATACGATAATTTTGAACTATTTTTAAAAACTGTCCGCCACATATTTTTTTTTTCGCTGCTTTGGATCATTCACTTAGTTAAGCAGACAATTTTGTAAAGAGTTGCTCTTTTAATTTTTGCGTTTAATTGAAATTTCGGAAGATATAAGTTTATTTGTTTAATAATTTAAGTACATACATAACATAAATATTACAATAAAAGGGTTTAAATCCCTAAAGAACGAAAGTTGTCACGCAGGAGCTGCGTAAACTAAGCGAATTCCTCACCGAGTTGAACAATGTTTAATAAAAATGAATATAAAGTCCTTATTAATTAATGAAATTAAAATAAGTTATGGCATTAATGTGTAGCGTTAAGGGGAAAATTATTATTATTATTATTATTATTATTATTATTGACATTCCACGAAGTTATTAATTAAATGAAATATATGACTACTGATGAACAAAGCTATACTGTATGCGTATTTTTATACATTTTTAAATGTAACCATGTTTATGAACTAAACTTTTATCTCTACATTCACTAAAATAGAGAGAAATAACAGAAAGTTTCGAGTTACATTGTGTATTTAAGATGATGTTCATATGTTTCAATAAAACAAAAACATGTTACTATTTACCAATGTACTAAGCAAATAAAAACAATCGAAAGTTAACATTGATTTTCATTGGCTTTGAAATTTAATTTAAATGATGCTGTAGTAAAAACATGAAGCGCAATCGTTTTTTGAAGGTTATTACAGCGCACTCTTACATACAAATATAATTCTCAAACATATATTACATTAATATTTCACATTCACTGTCTTCACGACGATATTTTTGTTAAATATAAAACACGTGCATCGTTATAAATACAGTTTATATGCTCAATTAATTTTTACTTTTATTTTAAAACAGTATAGAGAAAATTAAACGCAGGAGCGCTTTTTAAATTTCGGTTTTCAAGTATATCCCTATTGCTAATGGTCCATTTACCCTAATTTTCGGGAATTAATTTTCTTATTTTATTTAAATAAAATATTTCGAATTTTATTGTGAAGAAACAAATATTGATGCTTCTAGAGCGATTAATTTTCAGGTAAACCCGCATTCCTAATGGCCCGATTCTCCGTTTTCAGGAACTATATTCTAAATTTTATTTAAATGGTATATAAGGACGTTTATTGTGAAAAAGCATATATTAATGCCTCTAGAGTGATTTTTAAGTTTTGGGTATCGGGTAACTCCCCACCTAATAGTAGATTTTACTCATTTTCGTTAACAACTTTTATCAATTTATTTTAAGGAAATCTACATAGGTTTGTTGAATTAAAGTAAAAAATGCGGCCGCCAGAGGAATTTTTTAAAAATTTAATCCATTTAGGTTAAACCCCCCCCCCCCCAATGTTGCAATTTTGCTGATTAACGGACCAGACGAATCGTTTGTTAAGTAATAGTTATATGCCTAGTTTCGTTGAGGAAAAAAAAATACAAATTGGGGCCTTTAGAGCGTTAACACACACATATTTTTATAATCGTTTTTGTCTTTTTCGGTCCCTAATTGGTACGATCGATGGAGATTTGGAAAGATTATTAAAAAGCAATTCTGTTAGTACCTTACATTCCTTCGGAATTCGTTAAAAAATTTAAAATAAATGTGTGACGTGTACGGATGCAATAACTTCATTCCTGCAAATTCGCTAAAAGCTTAAGTACGGATGCAAATTTAGTTCTTTATATAGTTATACGCTGAAAATTTGTGCATGTAAATTATCAATGTATACACAGAGAGATCTTAAAACAATAGCGTTAAGTACACATGTGCAAACAACAAGCTATGTGATACGAGGTTAGGTCTATATGTTTCCTGCCTCGCCGATAAGGATTATCGCCTTCACAAATTCCTGGTGTCTGGTGTCATACCTTATCTGTCAAGTAAATAATTGTAGCTGTAACTTCCGCTCCGCTGTGTTCAGGTGTTCTGATACCGTTTCATAAAGAAGGCTATGTGTAGAAGATTGTGACATATTTCAAATGGAGTATCGACCTGTTATTAAGTTCTTCACCAAAGAAGGACTTATCCCAAATGAAATTAAACAGCGATTGGACAGTTTTTTTTGATTGATTTATTTATGGACGCTCTTTAACAGCTCAGGTCATGTCCCATTCAACTCAGGGCGTGAAACGGCCGACAAATTTTGCTCAGAGGCCTCTCTTTCAGGCTTGAGGTTCTTTTTCGTGCCGTAAATGTACGACACGGGACCCACGGCTTTACTTCCCTTCCGAAGGAAGCCATACTTAGGATTTTTACGCCCGGAAAAGTCCATCGGTCCTGGCCGGGTTCGAACCCACGATCTTAGGTTTAGGAGGCAAGTATGGTAACCACTACACCACCAGGACCGACGATTGGACAGTGTATATGGGGAAGCACCTCCCTCATATTCCACCGTAGAATAATGGGCCAAACTTTTTCGAATTGGTCGAGAAATCATTGAGGATGAAGAGCGTGCAAGTCGGCCCTTGAAGATGCTCTCACTCCTGAATAAATCGCTCTTGTGAAAGGAAAAATTATGGAAGATCGGCGGCTCAAAGTTACAGAAATAGCAAATTTGGGCCTTCCTAAAACAACAGTCCTTCGAATTATTCATGAACATTTAAACATAAATAAGGTTAGTGCCTAGACTTCTTTCCTCAGTCCAAAAGCAGCACGAGTCATTTGTCAGGCATTTTTGGAGCTCTGCCGTGGCAACGAGAGAGAAGTTTTGTGAACCATTGTTACAGGAGATGAAACTATGGTTATCTACTATGATCCGTTGTCCAAAAGAGAATCAATGGAGTGGCGTAAACCTTGCGAAGCACCGCCTCTAAAGGCCAAGGTCACTCAGTCAACCAAAAAGATCATGGCCACAATCTTTTGGGACTGTGAAGGACTTCATTGACTTCAAAGAAAGAAACAACACAGTAAATGGGGAGTACTATGCTGGCCTACTGCATTGACTACGTGCTTCCATCAAAGAGAAATGAGGAGGAAAGCTGAATGGGCGCCATCTTCACGGAAACGCGTCTCTGATCACTGCTCTTGTTGCAAAGGAAGATGTGAAGGAGGTCGACCATCCACCCTACAGCCCAAATCTAGCTCCCAGTGGCGATTTCCTCCTCTCAAAGCTCGAGAAGGACCTTCGAGGAAGGAAATTTAAGTGTGACGAAGAAGTTATGGATGCAGTTTATGCCCATTTTGCAGACAAGATTTCTGACTATTTGGGGGGGGGGGGTTGAAATGTTAATTCAAAGATGTAAGAAGTGTATTGCAATAAAGGGTAACTATATTTAAAAGTGAAATATAGTTTTTGTCTTTATTATATGTAGGAAATGATTAGGCTTGAAACGTATGTACCTACCCTCTTAAGAATATAAATATAAATTAAAAAAGTTGGAGTAAATGTTAAGCATATAAATCAGATTACCAAAATGATTGATTCTAGTTTACGGATATTTAATGTGCAGTTTAATGAGACACCTACAGTAACATGTATAATTGCAGAGTCGTACAAACACGTTTAGGAAATTATTTTGAAACTTTATTGCAGAAAAATAATTAAATATTACAAAAATGATTAAATTCTTTTTTTTATTATATTTCAGTTAAGCCTATTCAAAACTGAATGATTTTTAATTAGCACGTTGTGTATTCTAAGCCCAAAACATTCGCTATGCAGGGATCCTCCTGTAGTGTCATATGTGTATTCAGCAATTAGGAAACGACTGTTTTGTATGGTGAGGTAATCTGATGTTTAGCTTTGAAATTGTCCCGGTATTTATGAAAATAGGTAAGCACAGAAAGTTTTATGTGTTTGATCAATAGCTAAAACGTTAAACTCTACGATAATATGATTCGTTAGATAATCCATAGGCTTACGTAAACAAACTTTAATAATACATCTCTGTTACAATGTTAACATAGAGAGCGTTGATATAACTGCCACTCTGCAACTTAAAGTGCCAAACTGAGTTACGAAATGAAACAGAGCTAAATAAACTACACGAAGTACATAATTAGGTAACAAATGCATGTAGAACTGGTGTGTTATTTTTCTCATTGTATGATATATGCATATTCCAATATAAATTTTTGTCAATAATACTACCCAAGTATTTCACATAAGTTGAATCAATCAAAGAAAGACAAGAACAGTAAATGAAATTACAGTGGTGTATAATAATTTTATCACAACTAATATCACAAGAGGATCTGAGATTGCTGATAAATTCACGAACGTAGTGAGAGATATCTGGAAAGCGCAGACCCTCGAGAGATGTTTATTAGGACTATTTCACTAATAAAAGAAGAATGTAAATATAATTTCCGTAAACTTGACTTACATATTACAATAATTGTACATTTGAATTATGAATACTTAAACTTTTCAAGTCATCTAGCAACAGACGAATGTCGATTGTTAGTAATGCCAGTAGAGAATAACCAAATACAGTTTTGGGACTATTTCATGCATAGAATAAGAATAAAAGTTATATATATTTGAAAGTATCTCATAGATTATTAACAATTGTATAAAATGTTGTATTTACTTATGAACCCCACCTATTCAGAAACCGCGAGATTAAAATAGACGAAAGTCAACTATTGCAGTCACAATTGTTTGATTTACTAATACCAACTGAGAAAAACAAAACAGATAATGTTTTACCGTTCTGAACAACGTGTTTATTAAAGTTTATTACTGCTTAGGTAGATATTGTTACATAATTTATAACATGATTTCAGACTGTTCGGATAAATGCGCAAAAACAATGCTTGAGTGAATGCACATTAAGTTAGTTAAATTTACAATATTACTGAAAACGTAGAAGAGTTGTGTGCTCAGGAAGTATATAAAGTTGGCTGCAAGATCGCGTGATATACAGATTTGATAATTTTTTCGATAATTTCACTGCGATGTCTGACTGTGATTGGTGATAATTCAAAGTTTTGTTTTGTTTCATTGGTCTATTTAAAGATGATGTCACAGATGTGAAATAGTTATAACTATTTAATTCTTGTTCTGAGCTATGAGATGTTCATGGAAATTTAATTAAGTTTGTTTTAGAAATATTCAGAGATAGCCGATTTGCGTTTATCCAAGTTTTTATAATTTTTGTGTGCAATGCAATTTCGAAATGTACAAACACTCATTTATATCAGAAAATTGTAACCATAAAAACTTGAAATTGTTACGAATTGTCTTCAACAGAGTAAAAGATAATTTAATGAAAGAAATTGAAAATATTGTACACAGTTATAATAAAATATAAAAATTCAAAAGTTAAAATGGACACTCTGTTTTAAAATACTGTATCGTTCTTACTATTCAATGCAAATTCTTTTTTCATCAGTTACATATTCCTAAGAACATCATGCAAAAATCTGTCAATTATCTTTAATATTTTCTGAAATAATAGATCATAAATTTCGTAATAATAACATTGGCGGGGATAGGGTATTTCGACTTCTCTTCAAATATTTTTAAATGCCGATATAGAGCAACCAACTTTGTATTCTTGACTCGTTCCATGCTCTGAGATAATTTAACTACAAGAATAGGATGGGATGGAGATAGTTCTAAATGTAAGCTTGATGTTAACTAATAATATGTTGGGATGATCTTGCATGGCCATGAGATATTAAGGATTGCCTGTAAACAAGTCAAATAAATAAAGCATCAGGTCATCGGCAATATCTAACATTTGGCTATGAACATAGCACTATAGTGATTGGAACAGACTATTTTGTAATATGGTACACCTCTCCTTTTGCCAGCTTATCACGGTTTCCAGCCCTTGAAGCAACATGACAGATTTAAGGCTCTCTCGTGGTCGTGTGCACTCTGCAAGTGCATCACGGTGAAGTTTCTACTTGACCTGACTGACAGTATTTCACCGTACGTCGTGGCTGCTAATACAGGGCAATACTGAAGGTTCTGTAAAATAATATTTACTCTCCATATCTGAGAAGATGCAATTTATATACACGCTCGAACAAACTATTAAAAAAAAAAAATGGGCAAATATTTTTGGCTATAGAAATTTCGTTTTTTTTGTGACATGCAGGAAGCTATCTGTTGACCTTCAATATCCTGATTTTCATAAAGCTGACCCTTTTAAGACCCTAATATTTTAACATGAATACAAGACACTGTCAAAACTGGGTCAAACATAAAATTCAATTCTAAAAAAGTGGGAGATATTTTTTAAGAGACTTCAAAGTGTTTCTGCACTGTGAATGCATAACACAGTCGTATATTGTTTAATGTATACGTTACAGTCAAGGTTATGGCGAACAAGTTTTAATGAATTTGAACATGGTGCAAAAAGAATGGTAAATGTTGAAAATGTTTTGAGTTTACAATTTTTTTAAGGGAATTGTTAACAATTGCCAATTTCATTGGTGAAAGTTGGAAATGCGCCATTGTGTAAGTTGGTTTATATATTCCTCCAATAAGGGCTGATTATAAAACTATGGAATGCTAAAGAGCTGTGGTTTCCGTACTTCTGCCTATTTTGATGCACCCTACAAAACCCAAAAGACGCAACTTGTTACAGGCATGAAAGTTGAATTTATTTCAAATAACAGACAGTTAGGCGCATTCGTTTACACTGCTTCTTATTCTGTGGGTTCTAGCAGTGCATGTCTATATCCCGGTTTCCTATCTCTTAACCACCTGCTTGTATGAATGTAAGAAACCCCCGATTTTCTCTTTCCTTATATTTATCTTCTTATTCTTTCTTCCTATTTCTCTTCCACTTTTCCATAACGTTTTCCAAACACTCCACCATTTCCTGGATTTTTTCTACTCTCTTATTCATTAACATTTTTAATACCCCTATGCCTATGAGGTAAGTTTGACTTTGGTTTTGTTTTTTATTTTTTTGGTCAGAAGATATTCATTGTTAGATTTTTATTATTATCAAATAAGTATTTGATTTTTTTTCTTTGTATTCCTTTATGTAATGTTTGATTTGTTTTATAATTTACCCTACTTATTGTCCCAACATTTTTCTCGCCACCATTTAACCTTTTCACATTCCAGTAAACAATGGGACACACTAACTACTCCCCCACAGATCTTATATCCTTTCTTATCGTTTCCCCTTAATCCTTTCAAGAATATTACTCCTGTATGCATCCACATCCAACCCTTTCTTCCCATTTAGTCGCAAGTGTTAATATATTTCTCTCTCTCTCTCTCTCTTTAACTCGCGCCTCTCTCTCTCTCTCCCTCTCCCCCCCCCAAGAAACTTTTATCTTGTAGACTAACCCATGTTTTCTATCCTCTATCTCACTAACTTCATTAACCATTACACATAAATAGCCCGCTTAATTCACGAAACTCAATCAATTTGCTTCCCTCTTTATTATACACTTTATCCCTACTCTTTCTTACCCTCTCATCACTTCACATCCATGCACTACCACTTTCTAAACCCACAAATCTTACACCACGTACTCCAAATCCTGCATTAAAGTCACCATCTATTATAAACTCCGCACGAAAGTTATTAATTGAGTGAAAAAGCTAAAATTGCTCCAAATGAGGAAAACGCTGAAGTATGTATAAAGTTACTCATTAAATATTTGAGAATGGAAGCACCGTCTGAGCGCACTCCAACAATACGTGTTGTCAGCACTTCTGTGTATGTATACGCGGGTCTTACTGCGCCAGACGCTAGGATGGATCTCAAGCAAGAGCCTTTCCGCGTTGCGATTTATTGCCTTTAAAGTCAGTTTAGAGAGTAGAGAATGCTTTGATATATTGCATCTTTCATCTGGGGATCTTTACCCTTAGCAATGCACTATTTGAAGTTGATCTACAGCTTTAGGAGAGCAAGACTGGCCAGGATACTCTGCTACAGCAACAACAGATGAAAGCAGAGCGCGTGTTGCAGGAAGATCATCGCTGTACGTATTATCTGATTCAAGAAGCCCTCAATATTGGTTCGGCAGTAGTGAAAACAATCCTCGAAGAAAAACATCGTCAAGAAGCTCTTTAGTATTGGATACCCACAACCCACAAATGAGCAGAAAAAAAAGCTGTTGAGTGTTGCCAGAAAGTGCAACCGTTTCTTATCATCGCGGTCACAAGCTGTCAAATGTCGCAGATGACGATGACCTGCGAAGCTGTTGCGCTCACCGATCGCTGGATCAGGGAGAAGTAAACAACTCTTTGCTGCATTCACTGATCGTTGAGTTTATTTTCACCATGGTTATTTAGATGCCTTGCTCTGGCCGCCGACGTTAACTAATTATGCGAAGCATGCGGCAGTTCATGTTAGATTCTTACAGTTCAAGATGTACGGACATTACGCTGATGAGCACTTGACGTTGTGAATAGATTACTATCAGAACGACTCTCGATTTACGATTTATTACCTGCTTATAACGATTGCGAGCCACACTGCATGATACCACATAAACTGCATCTGCGTGAACTACGCGCCTGCCTCAACTATGTACTGAAGTCTGGAACTGCCTCAACTGTGATCCAGCAAATGCGTACTCTGTCTGAACTGAATCTAGAAATGCGTTGCCAGCTAGCACTGAACTCGCCTAACTCACTTGAAATCTACAATAACTAGTCTCTCGTGTTGCGTTCCACTCGCCTACATGGGCTCACCTGCACTGCTGACTTGCAAACGATCTATCAAAGGCATATCTTAGCAAAGAAATTTCCCCTTTTATACTAAATTCAAAAATGTCATCACGTGGTCCTGGGAGCTCACGGGGTCAACAAAAGGGAGCTCACGGTTCACTGAGCCTTCAAAATATTCAACTATCATTGGTGAGCTCTCAACCTCCCATACTCGCTCACTTTAAACTCTTTGGTCTCTGATTGGCGATCCGATGTCACAAGGAAATGAACCCATCCTCGCCAATACCTCGTTATCGTCTCCTTAGGTGTATTCACTGTTCCTAACAGAATAGTAGCTTCTCTAAATTACAAAAGGGTTATTTTTATAGCTTGTCCTTGCCAGGTGTATAATGCTATTGCTATTTCGCGTCTCTCGCCGGATGCTCAATTAGTAACTGTACAACTGCAAACACCTGCTCTTTACAAAAAATTATCTTACATAATCACGATTTAACTTATAGAAATTAATTATACAATTGATATCAAAATTCTAGTCATCCACTCTCCCCTCTGAATTCATATAACATGTCTACTAGATATTAATACAAGAGTATGCTTCATGCTATTTACAATATACGAGACATTAGGTATTTATTAATTAGCAATTTGTTTCCTCGTGGGGTGGGAGCGGGAGATTTGTTTCAAAAGTATTGGAAAAATTGTATGGAGAAAGATAAAAAAAAAACAATAAAAAATAAAAAATATTTAACATCATAACAGATGATGAAAGCTGAATGTGATCCAGAAACTAAGTGACAGTCATCAATCTGGGTTTTCCCGCAAGATGATCCCCCAACAAAAACGAGGCGAGCGACAAGGTGCCGCGTTCTTTCTTCTCAGCTAGTGGTTACATTATGACAGTTCCACTTGGATAAAAAGCTCACTGTTAGACTGTACGCCACAGAATACCTACAAGGAAGCGTTATAAGCCTGATCTGCATGGAACCCTGCTGCACGGCTCTGCCCACACTACAGTGGAAACAACTGAATTTCTGCAGGAATCAAATGTTTCTCCCATCCTCCCTACTGTCCAGTTCTGGCACAATGCAACGCTTTCTTCTATCCCCCCAAAATAAAAGAAAATGCTGTGCTGAAGCCGCGGTGACTGTTTACGAAGAACGTATTTGCATTTTATCGAAAGAAGCCGTGCATTCAACACTTTAACGTACTAGCAAGGACGGATTTTTAAGTACATACATAAAACAGAAGATTGCAAAAAGTGAGCGGCAACCAAGGAGGAGTTCGTGCTCGGGTGCAAATTCAGTTCATTGAATTTTTGTACATGTAATTGTATTTGTTATACAATTTCAACAGGAACGCAAAGAAATTAATTAATATTTAACTGGGTTCTACACGGAAAACAGTAAACACAAATATAAGAGTGGAAATGTCATACGTTCTAAGTGTCATTTCCTAAATTTTACGTCGGTCCTGGTTGTGTAGTGGTACCCATACTTACCTCCTAAACCCAAGATCGCGGGCTTAAAAATCCTAAGTATGGCTTCCTTCGGAAGGGAAGTAAAGCCGTGGGCCTCGTATCTTTTACATTTACGATAAAGAACCTCAAGCCTGAAAGAAGAGGCCTCTGAGCAAAATTTGTTGGCCGTTTCACGCCCGGGTTTGAATGGGACGCTTATGACCTGAGATGTTAAAATGCGTCCGTAAATAAATCAAATAAAAAAAATCTCTCTGATACAGCATGTGTCAATATTATTCTAATGTTACATCAAGATGAAACTCCAAGAAAAATAATCGTTAAATTATATTTGGAACACGCGAATGTTGTTAGTTATGTACACGCTTGGCCATGGAAGGCCGAGCGAGAAGTCAGTTGTACAACGTTGACTTGAGATTGTTGATTATGTGAAAACTAGGGGTAGATTTCTTAGGTTCTAAAAATATGGAACATGTTTATTCATAATGTTCTAAAATACTTGAAATGTACAGAAAAACGTAAAAATATTTAATTACATTTGAATTTTTTAAATAGTGTTTAACACCGTTTTAACTACTGAGGCATCACAGGCGATGGGCACTGATGATACATGAGATGAAATGATAAATTGGGAAAGTATTTTTAAGGCCAAGTTTAGGGTATCTCCCCGGCATTCACCATTTATGAGGAATTAGGAAAATCTGAGAAAAACCTCAGTCAGAGAGGACGGTCCTGGTGGGAATCGAACCCCAGATCTCCTGCTCATGAGTCCGCGCCTTGACGACCTCGGCTACGCGTGACGGTATCTATGATCACTTCACTTCAGGTAGCTGTCAACAATTAACTGAACATCACATCAGGCTGAAATTTTCTCTAAATCGTTACACTCTTGCAAACTATGGTTCTGCTTAACAAAATTTGCCGCCATTTCATAGAAATTTACCAGACTTATCAAAGAACTATCGTAACTACATAACCAGCTGTATACATGTCCATGAAAAGCTGAAAACTAAGGAGTCTGCACTAGTGAATGTGCATGATAATGCAAAACCATATACTGCAAAGGTGACTCATGAAACCATTATACGTCTTGGTTAGGAAACTCTAGTGAAATGAAATGAAAGAGCCGGTTATGCTCCGTAAAGGGCTAGGGTCTCCTGCTAGAGGGGAAAAGCTCATTTTGTGACTCACGTGATGAGCTATTCCACATGAGTTAGGAAAAACATTTTATAAATTTTTATAGTTTCTTGTCATTTTTGAGTCCTTGCCATTTTCCACTCCACTCACTTATATTGCGGGCGATGCTTGACCAGTGAACTCCCAGATGCTCCTTGAATGCGTCTGACCATCTCCTCGGTCGTGCTGGAGTCCTTTGTCCTGCTTGGGGGTCCCACATGGTGATTATCTGTCCTGCTGTTGCCTCGCCACTTGCCCGCCCCATTTCCATGTTATCTCTGTAGTTCTGTTTATGATGCTTTCTGATTCCGTGATTTCCTGCAGTCTAGTGTTGGAGATCTTGTCTGTCAGTGTTATACCTAGTATCTTCCTCTCCATTTTCCTATGACATGCTATGTCTGTCGGTAAGAGACAAGGTTTGACATCCATATATCAGCACTAGGAAGACACATGAGTTGGGTGCCTTGAGTCTCAGTTTCTTGTTTAGAGATGTGTGTTACAATATGAACTTTAAAGACCAGAAGGCGTTCCAAGCTTGTGCTACTCTCCTCTTAATCTCTTTATCCATTTTACGGTCAAAGGAGACCGTCTGACCTAGATATATGCATTCATCCACTTACTGAATCTCTTTGCTACTTATTTTGTGCATTGGTCATTATTTTAGATTTATTGTACTTCATCATGAGTCCAATGGAATTGCTGTTCTCGTTTACTTCTAGAAACATCTTCGGGTGTTCAAAAGAATAGCATCACATCATCCAATTGGTTAGTCAGGTATCATTTATGCTGAAGCCATATTTGCTGTCCCATTGTAGTTGTCTGAAGAATTCTTCCAGAACGCATTCTCTGAACACACCATCAAATGATCCTCTTTCATTTCTTTGGATAATCAACTCCAGCAAATAATTTCGAACTTTTGCCGATGTGGAAACTGCACTGCATGGGTTTATTGCTTCCTACCATAAGGATTAGTGTCACCACAAAATTCATAGTCTTCCATCACGTTGGCAGACTCTACGCTGTCTGTCCTGGTGGTGTAGTGGTAAGCATACTTGCCTTCTAAACTCAAAATCGCGGGTCCAAACCATGCTAGGATCGATGGATTTTTCGGGCGTAAAAATCCTAAGTATGGTTTCCTTCGGAAGGCAAGTAAAGCCGTGGGTCCCGTGTTGTACTTTTACGGCACGATAAAGAACCTCAAGCCTGAAAGAAGAGGCCTCTGAGCCAAGTTTGTCGGCCGTTTCATTGAATGGGACGCTGATGACCTGAGATGTTAAAGGGCGTCCTTAAATAAATTTAATAAGAAAAAAAAAAGACTATGATAAAGACGATGACTTTATTTAACACTAAATAATATATTATTTTGTTCAGAACATGTTGCTTTGAACTAGATAGAACGTTTTGGTCACTTTACATGTTGTATATCTTACTTACCTTTTCCATTATCTTTGAATTTGTTGTTTTAATGATATTACCACATTTATTTCTGTATAGTTTGTTTCCTACCTGTTTGCATTTAATAGCTCTTGGTTTTCTCTTGGCATTTCTCAGTAAAATAGAAATGTTTAGCAGGCTTGTTCGTCCTTTCGGGTCAATATTGCATTCTACTGCGATGTGATGGTTATCAGGCCATTTGTAATCACATAGTGGTTGCTTGCGTGCTTTGGTGGGAGAAAAAGGCTTGACAATAAACAGAAAGTGACAGGTTTTTTTTTCATTATGTTCGAGCTTTCCGCAATAGTCCGTGAATACACACTGTGTCCATTATAGCGTAACTATAAGTAAATGCTTAATTTATTCCTTTGTTCCTATTATTCCAACCAGTGCACTATGCATTTCGCTTTGTTTTCATTGTAGTTTCTGCATTCAGTATGCTCTCTAATATACATTAATAACAATTATATTAAGGCCAATAACAGACAAACCTGTATTATTGTATATTAATTTTTGCTCATTTACAAATAGTTTCATATTATGCTGTTTATCAACCCGCGCTTGAATGCCACAGCTCAAGGGCTGTTGGATACGTCCGTGCAAACTCAAGAGGCGGTAGCACAAGATTTTTTTCAACATTACCTTGGCAATGTGGTGGTTTTTGAGGGATGATGTACATGTTTATAAGTAATTATAGCGCTTAGTAAATGTGTCTCATTTTTTGCTTAAATTTGCAAATAAGCGCTCACAATGGAGAAGCACTAAGGGGCAGGCCGCAGAGACTAAAGCGAAGTTGTACAAACATTGCGGCAAATCTGCACCTTCGCTTAGAATGGTGTATAAACGATTTGGAGAGTTAAATAAGGCAGAATGAGCACAGGCGATGCTTTCTGTCGAAGTAACAACTCCTGAATGGATTGAAAAACTCCACGACACGGTGTTGACCAATCGGAGACTGGAGGTGAGAAAGGTTTGCTGAAGGTGTGAGCTTTTCTGGAGAAAGGAAAATTGATTGTCACTTCCGCGCAGTACTTTGAGCTGTTGAAACAGAATTCAAGTGAACGTCGACGAAACGTGGTTCCTTCGTTACACACCGGAAACGAGGGAGCAATGAATTACATCTGGAGAAAACTCTCCAAAGAAGTCTTGAATAATCTCTTCAGCAGGAAAGGCAATAGAGACTGTGTTTTTGGGATTGACATGGCGTGTTTTAATTGCCTTTTTGGAAAGGTAAAAAGTCATAACCGGTGAATATTACGCTAAGCTATTGGAGCAATTAAACGACGCGATCATAAAGAATCGTCCTTATTTGGCGAATAAACGTTTTGTTCCATTACATAACGCATCAACGCTCAAACGTAGGTCTGAGACCAAATTGCTTGGACTTCTTCCTGCCTCATCCCCCTATTTTCTGGATTTGGTTCCCCTAGGCCTCTCAACTTGAAGAAATGGCCAGGAGGAAAGAAATGCATATCAAGTGAAGAAGTTGTAGTAGATCTGAGAAAATTGCATTTTACTGATGGAATAAACAAAGTCATTGCAATGAGTGTATAGATTTGGAAATAGATAACGTTGAGAAATAAAACCATTTTGTTTGCAAAAAATACTTCGTTATTGTAGCACGGACTTAAAGTATCTGAGCTAAAAAAATTAGAAAATGAAATAGTCAAACCAGGACTAGATACCATAATTATCAAGCAATTAACAAATGGCAGAAAAAAATAGTTTCCTATTCATACTGTGAAACTCCTCAAATGGATGTAAGATGTATAACTATTTTTACAGTAAAAATAAACATTAGAAAATAAAACAATAAAGAAATAATTTTGTTATCAAACCTGTCAACATTTTATGAATAGACTATAAGGAACTTCTAATCAACATTGAAATTTGAAGAAAGAGAATACAGGAATATATAGCGAAATGACTGTATGGAGGGGAATAGTAGGCAGAGAAAGGAGCAAAAGCCCCCACAAAAAGCGGGGGCAATAGATCAACAATACAGCTATGCAATATAAATATAGCCGTCGAATAAGTTGGATTTACTTTGTTTTATTTACGGTCGCTATTTAACATCAGGTCATCAGGTCCCATTCAATTCGGGGAGTAAAGTGGCCGATAAATTTTGCTCAGATGTCTCTTCTTTTAGGCTTGAAGTTTTTTTTACATGCCGTAAATCTACGACACGGGCCCATGGCTCTACTTCCCTTTCGAAGAAAGTCATACTTAGGGTTTTACGCCCCAAAAATCCATAAACCCTGGCCGGGATTGAACCCACGATCTTGGGTTTAGGAGGCAAGTATAGGTTGGATGTAAGTCATTATATTTTTTTTTAAAATTCAGTGTTACGTTATTCATAAATATTAAAATTTATACTTTCCAAAAAATAAATACAGAACAACTTGATAAAAATAAACATGTAAACATTTTTCTATATTAATACCAGCTTTAGGCAAACATAAACTGGGCTCATGTGTGTGTAGTATTGTTTACTACCAGTAAATGTGTATAAAAATTACACATTGTATTTTATGCGGTGGAAAAACAGAAAAGTGTGTTTAAAATGAATAATATATTAATATTATTTTAAAATAAACACCATCTTGGGAAAACATCACCTGCCTCTTGTGCTAGATGTGCGTATTATTATTCATTTCCCATTTTTATGTGTGTAATTTTTATAATATTATTTTCTATGTTTTCTTGTGTGAAAATGAACACAGCGGAAGGAGGGACTAGTTAAATTAGCCCTACAACGAAATCAAGGTACGAGGGTAGATCCATAAGTTTCCGGCCTAACCATTATATAGATATCATAAAGACAACAACTATATTTTATTTTTCAATATAGTTAACCTTTATTGCAAAACACTTCTCACATCTTTGAAATAACATTTCAATCCCCCTCCAAAAAATATTCACAAGTGTTGTCTGTAAAATTGGCATAAACAGCATCCATCACTTTGTCATACTAAACTTTCCTTCCTCAAAGGACCTTCTTGAGTTTTGAGAAGAGGAAATAGTCACTGGGAGCTAGATCTGCGCTGCAGGGTGGATGGTCGATCTCCTTGAAGTCACATTTCTTCACAGCTTCCTTTGAAACAAGAGCTGTGTCCACAGGGGCGTTGTCGTGAGGAAGATGCATACCATCATTCTGCTTTCCTCGCCTTTTCTCTTTGATGGAAGCACGCAATCTGTGCAACAGGGCAGCATAACCTTCCCCATTTACTGTGGTGTTCCTCTCCTTGAAGTCAATGAAGAGTATTCTTTCACAGTCCCAAAAGATTGTGACCATGATCTTCTTGGTTGACTGAGTGACCTTGGCCTTTAGAAGCGGTGCTTCGCCAGATTTACGCCTGCCACTCCATGGATCCTCTTTTGGACAAGGGATCATATTTGAGCATCATAGTTTCATCTCCTGTAGCAATGGTTTGCAAAACTTCTCTGTCGTTGCTACGGCAGAGTTCCAAAAATGCCCAACAACAGATGACTCGTTGCTGCTTTTGGACTGAGGAAAGAAGTCTAGGCACTAACCTTATTCATGTTTAAATTTTCATGAATAATTCGAAGGACTGTTGTTTTAGAAAGGGCCAACCTTGCTGGTATTTCTGTAACTTTGAGCCTTTGAGTCTTCTATAATTTCTACTTCCACAAGAGCGATGTTTTCAGGAGTGAGCACCTCCAAGGGCCGACCTGCACGCTCTTTGTCTTCAATGCTTTCTCAAACCATTAGAAAACGTTTGGTTCATTCTTTTACGGTAGAATATGAGGGGGATGCTTCCCCATATACATCGTCAAATCGCTATTTAATTTCATTTAGAGCATGTCCTTCTTTTGTGAATTACTTAATAGCAGTTCGAAACCCCATTTTGAACATGTCACAATCTTCTACACATAGCCTTCTTTATGTAATATATCTGAACAACTTAACACAGCGGAGCGGCAATTATAGCTGCAATTGTTTATTTAACGGATAAGGCATGACACCAGATAAGATTTTGTGAAGGCGATAATCCTTATTGGTGAAACCGGAAGCTTATGGACCTACCCTTGTAAGCGCAACACCCTATTTTTTCACAGTCTCCAATACTTATAAAAATCTCGCAGGAAATGATAAAACCCTTATGAGCGTGTCTAACATTAAGGTATTACTTTTATTTTATACAATCCTAGCATTCTTATGATGTTATTAGCTTAATTCTGATGCTGGTTACCTAGCAACTAGCATTACATGAAGTCATCACCGCCCTCCCAACACAATTTCAAACAACGTACCTTTAAGAAAAAGCTAAAATCGTCGTCCTAACAAGCATACCAACATTTAAACACGAGACTAATCTCATTAAACAAATGTTTTGAAACTACAGCAACAATACAATTTATTAATTAATTTCCATTATCTTGAAAACATTTAAAATGCACTTAATTAATTAATCATATTACAATTTATTTCATTTCAAAAAGCTAATCTCTGTTATACTAACGGAAAACTTCCTTAACCTTACTATAATGATTTTACTTTAGAATACAGATACCAGAAAGTTGAAGGCGTAAAAATATTGCATTGGAAGAAATAAACAAATGAAAGAGTGTACATTTTAAGTTACCATATTAATGATCAATAAACGTTATATTATATATTTACGAGCTCTGAAAAATATACCAACAAGATTTTTATCCTCTTTTCTTCATGTACAGAACATATCATATTCCTTTCCGTAAACACTTATCGATTTTTAAGGAATTAACAAACCCTCGGCTTCTTTTATTAATCTCTTCTGAAATGATATCCATATTTCAATATCAAACATTGCATAATTAGCATCCATTTCCATTTGAATTCTTTAAAACAGAAACAAAATAACATCGTCATAGAAACGACTACTAAGAAAGCGTGCAATATAACACGCCATGTCTACCAAGGCATAATATTACATTTTACAACTTTTTAACATTTCTTAAAAATATTTCAATGCTAAAATTGCATAAAACGTATGTAAGACGCATATAGTTCGTGAACGGAAGCGAACCCCGCTAAACATTCACTCAAGTCACAATTACCAAAAGTATACACTAGTTACAATATTCTGAAAATTAAAACAACAACCAGAAAATCATCAAAATTATCCACTCGCAGAACTTTTTACCTAATGACCACTTTAATGCCTATTTTTAGTTTTATAGTGCATATCGCTAAGAGCTTATTATTTTATACGATAAAAACTATTACTTTAAATATCTGAAAGTCCGCTGTTACCTCATGACATTTGAACTGATCGCGAAGAAGAAATAAAAACGGATAGTTAGTGTTGGTGTGTGGCAAACGGAAAAGTTCTGAGGAAGAATAAAGTGCTAGCCCCCTCAGTAATTACTTTTCTGAGCAGTTCGGATGCACAGTAGCAAAGGCAACTCATCAGAACGGATGCAAAAGGTGAGATCACGTTTGGAGTACAGCTAACTGCAATTTGCTGCACTGATTCAAAGCTTCCGGGTGTGGAATTCAATGTGGTTTGTGGTTTACGTGAAATATCTTGTGGCTAGTACATGGAGGAGACAGGGCATGCATCTCACTATGGATTGTGTTGGATAGGTTCCCGTCAACTGCACAGCAGTTAGCTGGGCCATTACAGTAACATAATTACGGCAGCAATAATTTCAGTTACAATAGACAGAAATAGGTTTTACGCTCGTTAGCTACAAACGCAAATAAATGATATTAATTTTATACTTAGTCTTCATTGCTCACATTTCACTGTTCAAAGTCATGATTCTCTGTGTTAAGTCGAGCATTATCATGTTTAAATAAACAAACCATGGCGCTTTATCCACAATCTCTTCAATTGAGATTGGTCCTATGAAAATTTATAGCTACAGTATTCAGTTCTTACCTAACATCTCTATCAAACAAACTTTTATTTTAAATAAGATTTTTGAGGGAGGCTCGTGTTTGTAGTCGGACATAGAAGGGTAGCCAAAACGGTAAGGGTGAGCCGGACATCCGGAGCTCAAGCTTGCCATACCTCCAAATTTAATTAAATATATTATTTTGTTTATTTATTTATTTATTTATTTATTTATTTATTGCAAAAGTCAATAATGCAACTTCTCTATTCTATTATACACTAGGAAATGTACACGTTTCATGTTGTTAGCAATGGAAAGAGCTTGTGCACATTGGTAAGTACTTTTATAGACGAAAGATGCGCGCGGTTGCAATAAAATGGGTTTACCATGTCATTGACGAGATCATGAACTACGAAAACTTCAATTATGTTGTAGCTTCATTGTTCTCTTAATTTATTGGCTGATAAACAGGCGGTTTCCTGCAAGGTTTTTAGCAGTTTCCCGCGCTAATTCATATTCTATTGGTGCATACTATTTTAGTGTTGTGGCAAAGACAGTACTTATAGGAATTTGCAAATGCTCTGAGAATGACATGATGGCGTTTCAGGCAAACAGCATTTACAAAGTATATGCTGTTTTATGTTTTCTTTCGTATACTTAATATATGCTTTCTCCGTACTAATGACTGGCTGGTGCGGGCTCTTTGTTACATTACACTTTCACAAACATAATACCTTTGCATCTACATCTGTCCTAATTGACCTACTTTTATCTTCGCTTTAACCTACTTATCTGTGTTGCTTTTAGGTGCAAGTAAGGTTTTAACAGATACACATATAAACGTTTCAAAGTTAAGTGATAAAAAATGTGTGCCGATGTCTTATTCACCAGAACAATGCCCCGGCACACACTGCGTTTGGACAGTTGAATTTCTGCAGTAGTCACGTGCCCTGTTTGTTTGTTACTGATCCCGATCTAGCGATCTGGTGACTTTTAATCCCCGAAAGAGTCAGAAAATGTCCATCACGCAGGAGCTGTGTAAACTACGCGAATTCCTCAGTTAGTCGAATTTGTGAAGGTTATTACTGAGCGCTAGAGAACTTTTTAAATTTAGGTTTTCAGGTACACCCCTACTCTTATGGCCCGATTTTCCTGATTTTCAGAAAATATTTTTATAATTTTATTTAAATAGTATATACGAGTTTTTTTGCGAAAAAACTACTATTGGTGCCGGTAGAACGATTTTTATAGTTTGGGTTTCAAGTAAACCTCCACTCCTAATAGTCTGATTTCGCTAATTTTCAGAAAATATATTTATTATTTAATTGCAATGGCAATGGCATGTACAGAGTTTCGTTGAGAAAAAACTGCGGCCGCTATTTTTAAATTTTCGCTAAGGTTAACCCCTCAGAAAAAAAAAACAAAAAAACAAATGTTGTTGCCGTCAGAGTGATTTTTTAAATTTTGGATTTCAAATAAACTCTCAATTCTAATAGTCCAGTTTTACTGATTTTAAGAAACTATTTTTCTTTTTTTATTTAGATGGTATATACAAGTTTAGTTGTAAAAAAACAAACAAACAAACAAACAAAAAACCTAACACTTGAGCCGCTAGAGCTATTTTTAAAATTTAAGTTTCAAGTAAACCCTCACTCCTAATAGTGTGATTTTGCTAATTTTCAGAAACTATTTTTCTTATTTTATTTCAACGGCATATACAGAGTTTCATTGAGAAAAAATTGCAGCCGCCAAAGCTATTTTGAAAATTTCGCTTTCGTTAACTCCCACTTTTTTCAAGTATACCCCCTCCTATTGGATTTACAGAAACTATCTTTATTTATATTGTATGTAAATAATTTTGTTGAGAGAGAGAGAGAGAGAGAGATGTTGGTGCCCCCAGAGATATTTTTAATTGTTGCGTTTCAGGTGAACTCCTACTCCTGGTTTGATTTCGCTGATTTGCGTAATTTATTTTTATTTTATTTGAATGGCATATACCGAGTTTTGTTGAGAAAAAACTAAAATTGTGGCCGCTAAAGCGATTTTTAAATTTTGGCTTTAGGTAAACCTCCACACCCAATGGTACAATTTTACTGGTGAACGCACTCGATGAGTCATTTATCGTTTCGTTGAGAAAATACAAAAATTGCAGCATATAGCACGTTAACACACACATATATTTATATAAGCATATATTTAATTTTGTATCATCTTCGTTTTTAGTGCCTAGATTGGGAATTCGCTAAAACCTGCGAGCCGAAGTATTGCCAGCACAGAAAAGGTTGTTGAAACTCGTAGGCAGAAAGTTGCAAGCACACCGGGCGGTTTCTTCCAGGCTTTGTCGCGAATGATACAAACCTGCATGGAACATGAAGAGAAATACTTCGAGAAGATTTAATAGTTATTTAAAAGTTCCCATTGCTAGTTTTCATGTATTGGGGAATTAAATTAGTTCCCTCGTAAATATTTATCAGACATAAAACCGACAAGGGTAAACAGTGGCAACTCCAGTTATTAATTGTGTATGAACCACCATTGCAAACAAAAGAGCAATACTTATAATAATAAATATAACAGAAGCGACTGACCCACTATAATGCATCTATTTGTAATTTCAATACTCTGCCTAAATTATTTAACTTTTGGCATAGAACAGCAAATACGGCTAACAATAGTATATTATTATATCCAAGGGGGGTTGATAAGCCTGATAAATTTCAATGAAATAGTGCGGCATGACTGTTGGTCAGGCAGGACGATCCTGGCGGGATTGGAACCCCAGACCTTCCGCTTACGAGTTCGCGCCTTAACGACCTCGGCCCCCGTGGCGGTCTACAAGTTGTTGTAGATGTAGGAAAGAAACGGTAGTTCTAAGCCTGCATGTAAAACTTTCACAGCAAAGTATATATTCATAACATCTAAACAGAAATAGTCATGCATGTTCATATATTGTAATGCTTCTTAATTATATAAGTAAAAATAAAGTGTAGCAGGTGCTTCACATCCTACCTGGAAAAATCGCCTGTCACGGTCACTAAGATACCAATCTGGATTTTAAAATTAACTTCAGATATCCTTGGGCTGTATGTTTACTTTCTTCTGCTTTTAGCATCTAGATATTGTCACTGGTTAAAAAGAGAAGAACCTTTTCTTGTTACACCCCAGCAGAATATAAAATATTAAAGTATTGGCATGATCGGCGTCTTTGAACTTTTCAGTGGTTTGTAGGAATTTCATTCCCTTACGGGGGTCAAAGGAATTTCTGCGGTCACATCTGCCGCAGTGAACACCCAGATTTTACTGTGTCTAGAGCAGACATGCGGTCTAAGGGGGAATATGGCTTGGAGTGGCAGTTTGTTCATGAGCCAAGGAGTAACTCCTACGTCACAGCGGTGCGCAATAACAAATTCGTTGTGACAGGGGATGAGGAGAACGTCACCAACACAGCTCGGCATGGGTGGGCTAGAGATATTAAAGTTTCTACCTTAATTGTTTAATCATAACATTTTTGACATCATCCTCATAATTTTGATGATCTGTCTCAAAGTAGTTCCTGTTGGATGCAATGCACCTATCCCAAAGTTGCTTTTTGTGAGATATTGAGCAAAATTTGCTATATTAGGCCGTGCATTATCATGGTGCAGCATTCAGCTTTTCACACGTAAATATGACCTTCTACATGTGATATGGGCCTTCCAAAGCTTTCAGGACATCTCTTCAGTATTACCGAGTTACAAGATGAGATGACCATAATCTGTTTTCGAATCTTTTTTTTTAACAGTGTTTAACGGCCTTTTTTACTACTGAGGCGATGGACACTGATGATACATGAAATGATGTATTGGGAAAGGATTTTTTTTAAGCAAGAAGGCGTTCCAGGCCTAAGTTTAGGGCACCTCCCTGGCATTTACCATTTATGGGGACTGAGGGAGGACAGTCCTGGTGGGATTCGAACCCAAAACTTCCCGTTTACGAGGCCGCGCCTTAACGACCTCGGCCATCCGTGGCGGTTTTCCGAATCTGAAACTCCCTTCCTGAAGTCAGAGATTGTCGGATAAGAAAGCAATTTGAACGTATTAAATTGTCATCTCAACTCTAGGAAATACTGCAGTCTCTCGCTTATTCTTATTCTTTCTTTTCTCCTTGTTCTACACCTCCTTCCTCCCACCTTGTACTGGAGAACAAATAGAATTGCAACACTCTTGTTTATCAACTTTCTGACTATATTAAAATATTTAATACATGTATTATTAACTTGGCTTTTTATGTATTTTATATAGCTCTGTATTTTTTCTGGTTCTTCCCCTGGTAGAGTGGAAAAGAAGGCCCAATGCCGGGATAAATAAATAAATAAATACAAAAATTCCAGCAGAAGCAATTACTTTTGCCCTTTTATTTTATTTTATTTTATTTTTGTACTGGTGATACTGGAGATTTCCTCACAAAGCTGTACTCTCAGTTTCGAAGTGATTACTTTTGACGTATTTCTGTAACATCATGCATAAAGTAACGTTCTTTTGTTCGAGAATTTGCAGTCTTGGAATCCACTGTGCACAAACGCGTCCTACATGCAACTTTTCGGTTATAAAAGTGTGGGTGAGAGCCAGTGAAATGTTCATAATTCCTGAAAGTATTCTTAAAGTTATTAGACGACCCTCTCTAACAATGACAGCAACGGTTGATGTTTTCTTGTGTTAGAGCGCAAACTGGAGCACATCCTGAAGGTTTGTTAAGACTAAAGCAGAACGACATATGTTGCAAACAATTAAGAGCTAATAACGAAATTCGTACACCACATTACTTTCTAAGCACAAAGCGTTCTGACATGGGGGCAAACTCAGTTTACTGTCAGCTACATTCCTGTTTCAAGGACATTTTTATAGAAAATTTTGAGGAAGAAAAATATTTTGAGAGTTAACACCAGTAGTTAAATGATATAGAGTAACTTATGCTTACAGAATTGCTGGTCTCCATTTGTTAGATGGTCCTTCCGAGGTGGCACGGCCTATCTCTCTCATGATTTTGTCGATAAGAACAAGAATTACTTTACTTTCAGCGTCATGACTTGAGGAGGTAGGTTGGGTGATAGGTGATTCATTAGATTGGGGGCCCCTCACTTATCACCAAAGTTGGTCGATATTTGTAAGAGCTCCTAGTCGATCGCCAACACTTCCTCGGAGACTCCGTCTCACAGGCCTATCGCTGTTTTTAGTTGGAGCTCAACGCGGATATTTTGGGAATTAATGAGGTGTGAAAGAATACTCGATACGACATACGATGCAATTGAAATTCATTAACTTTAAAGTCTTTTAATGTGATGGTGATCCTCGTCGCCAAGGCTGCTGATGTGAACACAACGGTCACGAGCAATACCGATGACACGAACTCAAATCTTAAGTAAAATCTCGTTGACTTCTATACTGTGCTGGTCGAATATTTGTCAGCTTTACTGAAGTTGCGAATACTGCTTGACTAGCAAGTACTATAACTGCGCCTTGTTGCCTTGTACTTAGAAAGTGTAGCACTTGCCTGATTGGCGACGTGGACCGCCCGAACTCGAAACTTGAAAGTTGAATGGATCAATCTTGATTACTTGAGTGCTTATATGTAATGCAAATCTAGATTCTTTGGCCGCTACCCACGCTAGATTTGACGCCGTTTTCATAAGACTATTAACTATTGAATGCCTTCAAAATGTTTTCCTAACATCTTAAAACCCAGATTCGTATATTGGAAATATGAGTCGGGCGATTGACTTGCCTTTCAAAGTTTGAAGAGACGACTCCTACACAGGTCGGTGTCCTCTGCCAGCTGTCAGTTACAATTCCCACGAAGCGTTTTGTTCGCATGGCAAGAGGGAAAGGTCTAGCCTTTTAAAAACCCTTTTGTCCGGTCTCTGGAAGGCTATCCCTTTTCCATTGTTATGATTTTATGGATTTGTTTTCGCAGCACAGCTGCCTAGGCAAGGTTCACCAGAAAAAAAATGTCCATGTACAATATATACGTCTTTCTTACATAGCAAATAAACTGAAAGAATAATTACATCATTATTAAATTGATTGCGTTTGATTACGCAGTTGTAGAGAGATATATCATTAATTACATTAATAAAATGCTTAACTTAACATGCACACAAAGCAATCAAATATCACTCATGTTAAATATACAAATTCGGAGTGGTAGCTATGGACAGCTACAGACTTGAAATGCATGCGCATTGCTATCACCCCCCTCCCCCACACGTTGTAATGGACGGAACTTTCCCAAATGTATCCTGAAATTGCGTGTATTAATAATGTGCCATGATATTATTAACATATATTATTGTTCGTTGCATGTCACCTCATTTTGCTGAGGCAGAACTGAATATGTCTCAAGTTGCACTCTCACAGCTCGGAAGCGGACCTGTCGAAAATGGTTTGCAGCATGTCTTTGAAGAATGGGAGAAACGCTGGGACAGGTGCACAGCGTCCGACGGGGACTACTTTGAGAAATATCATCACAACCCTCGTATGATATAATATGTGTTCTATTCGGTTTACCTGTTTGAAACCTCCCTCTAATCGCCTTCAGTCATGTTCTAATTTACCTTATTTCAATAAATATACACTGTAAATTTATGTCACCTTTCCTTTACTCGAAATTCGTTATTTGTATCTGTACATTTAATAATAAATACTGTAAGTAATACTCGAATGCTTCGTGTGCCCTATGGAAGGTCCTCGCGGAATTCTGAAAACTCCAGCTGTATACAGTTGTATGCTTCTATATTAACAGTTGAGTTGTTCCACAACGCCAACGTGTAAAGTCTTGTTGTTGGGTAATATCCATTAGGAAGTATTTTAATTTAACAAACGCTCAATTTCTTGGTTAGAATGCTCCATTATCACAAAAGGTACTAAAGGTAGCAGAAGAGGTAATAAAATTAAAAAAAAAAAAAAAAACTCACAAAAAGTCATCAGTGTGCAGTGTGTGTTCATGCTAAATGAAATATCTTGAAACTAAAACTTAGTGTAACCAGAAACATAAATTAAATATTCACTGTTTATATGGATATTTTATTGCATTTAAC
Source organism: Metallyticus violacea (assembly GCA_030762175.1). Lineage (NCBI taxonomy): Eukaryota > Metazoa > Arthropoda > Insecta > Mantodea > Metallyticidae > Metallyticus > Metallyticus violacea. Next base: position 12,751,282 of record CM060842.1, on the reverse strand, counting down.
TCTTTTGTGCAATCTTTAAGGTTTTTCATCAATGAAATCTGTATATGATATGTCAAATGAAAACGTGGTGAAGTTTATAGAAAGCAACCTGGCTTCCTACCCAAAATCTTGTTACGTGTATTTCATATTCGTTACTTATGACATATGCTACAGATATGGGATGTCATATGGCCCACTAATATGGGGCACTATCAGCTGTTTTTATCCAGAGACAGTTGTTGATTGAATTCTCCGAAATTGATCCTCTGTCAACAGTGAGGCGATAAAACTCATTTGCACACGTCCAACTCAATGTGGCATAGAAATTGGGGGGGGGGGGAAGTATATATAATTATATGTATAATAATAAGAACAAAATTTAAAAGAAAGTATTTTGTCTCGTGTATAGACTTCTCAGCTACTCAAGGATTGTATTTTTTTAAATACTTTTAACACCAATTTTAGCTACTGAGACACTACAGGCGGTGAGCAATGATAAACTGGAAAAGGATTTTTTTAAGGAAGGAAGCGTACCTCCCCAGCCTTTGCCATTTATGGGGACTAACGAAAACTTGAAAAAAAAAAAAAAAAAAAAAATCTACAGTCTTGAAAGCGGTGCTGGTGTTCCTGCTCCAACTCGAGAGTCCGTGCATTAACACCTCCGGCACACATGGCGATAGGATCATTTAGGCTTGTTCTGCTGAGTAGAGGTCCGTTGGCACTTAGTTTGTGCTTGTGTGTTGGGCTTGCTAATATTCATGTGCCATTAACTTTTGTATCTAGTATAGGTGCCACAAAGCCAGAAAGTGTGTAGATTTTAATGACAAATAAAACGGCTTTTCTGAAAAAAAAAATATATATTTCTTTATTTTTGCACGAACTTATCAAAAACAACCATGGTATAGCTTTATTCAAATTGTTTCTAATTGATAAAACTAAAGTTATAGTATTTAAATTAAATACAAACTTCTGCAAGCACAAGTTACACGAGAGATAAGCCATAAGTCATGACAACTATTTTTTTCTCGCGAACAGGGGACAACAGAACACATCTGCATGTCTCAGCACGCTCCAAAGTTCAGTTGGTAAACGATAGTGGTCAAGAATGAAGGTCACGGAGAGTGAATAACGTATGCATGTGAAAATAACATTTCCGTGTGGCACGTATGCACGAGAATGCCACACAGAGCTACGGGAACCGCTGATTGCGCATGCCTTGCCCTGTCGAAAATGACAAGAAAGTACGGGTAATAGTGGTGGAAAATTGCTTACGCGATGATAGGTGTTGAACACTTGTGGAATTAGAAGAGCAAACAGGAATTCCGGCAAAATACAGTGCACCGCATTTTACAGGAGGACCTGATTATACATCACATTAATTAAGTGAGGCACAGAAGTGGACTCGCTACGAAACATGTCGCATTAATCTGGAGAGATTTCAGGAAGAGAGGGATGCCATGTTGAAGCGCATCATTGCAAGTGGACAAGGGCGTATGAACCAGAACTCAGGCGACAGTCCAGTGAATGGCGTCACCACATAAACACAAATTTTGCCAAACTCCTTCACAAACAAAAGTTATGGTCATTCAGGCGTATGACAGTCAAGCTGTACTTGTATGTGTTCATTGCGCGCGGGGACACTGTGAATGCCCAGCATTACAATTGAGCCGTACCGTACGCACCAAACGGTCAGAACTTTTGAACACCGCCACATAACGCGACAACTCACACAGCCGACAGTGTCAAGTGTGTCTTTTACAGCTGTGGGGATGGGAAATTCTTCCACACCAGCCCAATCTCAGTCCTTGTGATTATGTTCACATTTCCCAAAACGAAGGAGCCATTGCGTGGGAAACAAAGCGGATATATTGACAGCATTTCGACGCGAGGTGGTTCACGTTAACAACTCACATGCAGCAGACGGTATCTGACGCCTTCCATATCGATGGCAATGAACCGTCGACTGCCATGGGTGGCCGAGGTCGTTAAGGGGCAGACTCGTGAGCGGGAGGTCTGGGGTTCTAATCCCCCACTGAAATTTTTTCAGGTTTTCCTCAGTCCTCATAAATGGCAAATGCCGGGGAAGTACCCTAAACTAGGCCTGGAACGTTTATTTCCTTAAAAAATCCTTTCCTAATATATCATTTCGTTCCATGTGTCATCAGTGTCCCCTGTCTGTGGGTAAAAACGGGCGTTCAAAAAAAAAAAAAAAAAAAACCGTCGATGTACTTGGAGACAACTTTGAAGGTTGCTAAGTGACGGATTTGCAACCCTGTGTAAATAGTTGTGTGTAACTTTCCTCGTGTCATAATACACCAATGTTATTTGGTTGCCTGTGTTTTGCTTCTTCTCTAAGAGTCGCCTACATCCAGCCTTCCGTTTGTGGTATCACTGGGCAGAAATGCCATATACTTTCAACCGTATATCTTAGATTTTTCGTTTTCCTAATATATCATTTCGTTCCATGTGTCATCAGTGTCCCCTGTCTGTGGGTAAAAACGGGCGTTCAAAAAAAAAAAAAAAAAAAAAAAACCGTCGATGTACTTGGAGACAACTTTGAAGGTTGCTAAGTGACGGATTTGCAACCCTGTGTAAATAGTTGTGTGTAACTTTCATCATGTCATAATACACCAATGTTATTTGGTTGCCCGTGTTTTGCTTCTTCTCTAAGAGCCGCCTACATCCAGCCTTCCGTTTGTGGTACCACTGGGCAGTAAATGCCATATACTTTCAATCGTATATCTTAGATTTTTCGTTTTGTCCGTGGCAGGACTTATGACTTATCCCTCACACACACGCATATATATGATTATTCTTAAAATATTAACCAACCAGAAACTTTTTAATTAAATGGCGAAATGAAATGAAATGAAACATTAGTGGAATGAAACTGGGGAAACGAAGAATTTGATACAGAAAATACCAAATTTTGTTACAGATACTGTTTCATCATACCTAATTCCATAATTGTGACATTTTGGTTCTCTAACCAACTGAATAATGAACCAAAATCATCTGTTAAATGGTGCCTTTTTCTGTTGTGTTCTTATGTACAGCTGAAACGCAACAAGGTAAAGTTCTTATTGCCATAAAACGCAACATCTTAATTTATTGTAAGTTTTTTGTTTGCATTTTAGTGATAGCACAAGAGCATTAAGTTAATGCATACAGAATGAGAAGTGAGGTTATGCTTGTATTCCTTTACGGTAAGTTGGTAGTATATAGTCTTTTTATTGATACTTGGAGGTAATGGTATGCCTTACTTCCTGTTTTCTAGATCGTGCCACCGAGTTTATCGCGCCACTTTCGTTAATTTGCAATTTATGTGTGTATAAGGAACTCTGAAACGTAAAATCGATCCTGACTTCTGCATCAGCCGATGTATTGGTAATAACATGCTGCTATGAACAACAATTTTTAGTAACGTAGAAGGCGAGTTTCATAAAATTTATTATTTACTGCATCCAGCGATATAATGTGTCGTACCTGAAAAATATCAGGCCTATTAAACATTTTAGGTAATAAATAAACTCTCCGTGTGTGGTTATTTGTCAGTATGAGTGGATGTGTCTTACTTAATGCTTTATGAGTTTTCAAAACCTTATAGTCGGTCCTGGTGATGTAGTGGTAACCATACATGCCTTCTAAACCCAAGATCGGGGTTCGATCCCGGCCAGGACAGATAGATTTTTTCAGGCGTAAAAATCCTAAGTATGGCTTCCTCCGAAAGAGAAGTAAAGCTGTGGATCCCGTGTCGTACATTTACGGCACGATAAATAACCTCAAACCTGAAAAAAGAGGCCTCTGCGCAAAATTTATTGGCCGTTTCACGCCCTGAATTGAATGGGACGCTGATGACCTGAGATGTTAAAGAGCATCAGTAAATAAACAAAATAAATTAAAAGAACACCTTATGGTTCGATCTTAAGCATTATGAAAATGTTGATTGGACCAACACAATACGCTTTTGACTTCTTTTGTACCTCTAGATATGTGGATGAATCGAAATTTAATAACATCGAACCATCCAATTATCTGATGACAGATGCGGCTGCGGAGCACTGCATCGGACGATAAGCCATCGCTCAAGGCCCGCTATGAAATCTTCACCCATATCATGCAAAGATATGCTATAACATTTTTTCAAAGCCACCACTGTACATTTTAATTTGTGGGATGCTTCGAATGATGGAATATCTAGACGGAGCAGCAACGATATTGCTAAGAATAGCTGCGGGGATGATATTGTCGATTTGGCTTATTTAAGGACGCGCTGATCTTACACCTGTTTCCTCTGGTACAGCCCAATTCTGTTAGAACGAATTTGACTGCACTTGTTTGCCACCCGTTTCAAAGCTGTTGCCAAGGCAAGCTAGAAGCTTGCTTTATGCTCCGAGATAGCAAAAACAGCCAAAACTGAAAATCTGACATTCATTTAGATTGGAGAAAAATGTGATAAATAATTGGCTACGCAGTTTCCATAGCAACTCAGAGCCGGCGAGTATTGCCAGCTTTCCAATAATACTTTTTTATACTACTGTTAGCTACAATAATTTTTAAATTGTACTTTACTGGTAAAGTGATGCATCTACCTGTTTTATAGTTTGTAGGTACAAAAGTAAAACTTTTCGGAATTGTTTACCTATTACTTTGAAACCGAAACCCATAGCTACATTTCATATAATTGATGACGTGATATTTCATGAATATGGTTCGATGTTTGTATTCATCCTGACATCTGTTTAGGTCACAGCACACCGGTGCAAAAACCTTTCAGAGAATTGTTTTATAGGTTTTTATTAGGGTACGGAAACCATACATACATTTATTGTTGTATTGTAACCAGGGTTATCCGCTGACCTTCAGGATTGACAGAGACGAGAAAACAGACCGTCATAAAGACAGAAACGGATCACTTTGAACGTATAAGCCAAAAGGTTTCTTTTGTTAAAAGTGCAGATGTAAGATAAGTCATAAACCGACCCTAGCAGCTTCAAACAAAGTAATTAAGTTACAGAATCGCGTCAAGTAAGGGATAAGGGGAGTGAGTCCAAACTGTCCATTAACCTATGAAAATTCTTGCATCGGATAGGGAATTCGAAATATGTTGAAGAAAGTCATAATACAAAAGATTATATAACGTAATGACCTTACAGTGGTAGAAATTACCAGATTTGAACGCCACGTGGTCAGTCAGTGACAGAAAGGGAGGTGCACCAGCAGTCAGTGTTGGAAAGGAGTTACGCGAGCACTTGCTTGGCAGTCAGACACGCGAACATTTGAGCTTAGTCTCAAACCGCGCAAGACTGGAACAAAGAACTGTTAAGACACTACGGGCAGCCTAACGCGGGAGAAAACATTAAATAACCAGTTATTAAATAGTGTCAAGTTTATGGGTAATCTGTGAGATACCTTTCCCTTCCCGTTGACGAGTGACGAAACTCCAGACATACTGCGATCTACTTTTTTTAAAACTGCGGCAAACTGACGTCCAAATATAGGGGCTATCAATTAATCAACGAATTTTCTCGAATTAATTCATTACTTCATCCTCCTCTACCCCACATGTTAAAAAACGGCCGATACTTTAATTGGTATTGCACTTATCACCGGATATATGGAAGGGTTGGTGTGGAGCATCCACCCTACAGCCCAGATCTAGTTCCTAGTGACTATTTCCTCTTCTCAAAATTCAAGAAGTACCTTCGAGGAAGGAAATTTAAGTGTGACGAAAAGTGATGGATGCTGTTTATGCCTATTTTGCAGACATAACTTTGGCTATTTTTGGGGGGGGGGGATTGACAAAGATGTGAGAGGTGTATTGCAATAAAGGGTAACTATATTGAAAAGTGAAATATAGTTTTTGTCTTTATCATACCTAGGAAGTTGTTTGGCCGGAAACTTATGGGTCAACTCTCGTACATCATTATACTTTTATAAAAATGTATTTTCCCTTTATTTTGCTGCTCTTTATATGTTGTAGTTTATGCTGAAATGTAGTAGTTTTTACTTTATACCACTTCTGTTGTGTAATAAGTGAGCAGATTTAATTGTGTATATCATTACACTCAAATGTGTAGTACATACACAACAAGGTAGAGCTCCCCCAACTTTTTATGTTACTGCTTGCTTGTGTTAAGTGTATTTAAAAGCGTGTTTGTCCAACATAAACTCATGGCACACCTTTATTAAAACCTTTGCTTTAATAGCTTGAAGAAACTGGAGTTCTGTCACCCATCAAAAGCTCCCTAGAATCTCTTCGGTTAAACGCTCGAGAGATAATCATATCGTGAGTTTGTGTCTAGCACACAAAGGTTCTTGTGCGTTTTGTAGTGGCATGAAAACATCATCATGTTCCTTAGGCAAACAACCGTTTCGCTTCCCTACCATAGACGAGGCAACATCCGTGTAAATGCTCTCAAGTTTACCCCCAACAAACAATAACTGTAGCTTGTAATAATGTCCTACTTCTCTCTCCGTAACAATTCCATTGATTAAGGGGACACCAAAGTGGAAAAAATGCCATGTTTGGTCAATAATATTATTTGTTTGTTTTGTTTCTGCTCTTGAAATTATTTTGAAATCCAGAAAACCTCCCTGAGAAGTTTCACATCTTTGGAACATTTATTTAGTAGAACTTTTTAGCGGGAGAGTCATAACTACACCTCGGAATTTTAGGCATGAAAAATTTATGCTATAAGCACCTAAAATGGGTTACAAAATAATTTAACTAGGCACTATTTTTTTAATTTTAGTCAAGAAAATATTTGTATTTGGGTATCTAAACTGGGCCATAAATTGAATTAGGTACTAGTACTGATCCTTGAAACGATTGCAAGAACAACTAAATGGTGTTGGTTGTACCGGCACGCGGAGTTGTGAGCGGGAGGTCTGGGGTTCGATTCCCGCCAGGACCGTCCTCCCTGACTGAGGTTTTTTCCAGATTTTCCTCAGTCCTCATAAATGGCATATGCCAGGGAGGTACCCTAAACTTAGACTTGGAACGATTCCTTCCTTAAAATAGCCTTTCCGAATATATCATTTCATCCCATTTATTATCAATGTGCACCGCCTGTGCTGCCTTAACATAAAAACGGGCGTTAAACACCATTAAATAAAGTTATTGGTTGTTACGCTGCCACTTCTGTTGCAGTTGTTGACATGTTTGAACATTTCTAAAGCCTCCCTAATCCATCTCGGCTTGATTTATGTAATGAAGCAATTTTATTAGTACGGACATGTGATACAGTATGTATGGTTGTAACAGCTGATTGATAATTATATTTTTTTTCCTTCTGATAACATGTCAAGGCCTATAGAACTTATGTCATGAATAAACCTTTTATTTTTAACCAAATGCGTTTGTAATACCCCTAGAAAAATTTGCAAATGATTGCAGATGTTTCCAATTTATGGAAAACTATACTCACTGGGAGGGCTTTTATAGTGCTTAAAATGGGGGTCAATACCTATTTCAGCACTTTTATGTTTTATACTAACTAAACAAATAATTTTTAAAATATAATGTACGAACGGTGCCAAAAAAATGTATACAAACTTTCACAGTAGATATCTATTTAACATATTTCAAAGTTGGACCGAAAACAACAGTAATGTGTAGTATGATGTTCTGTCAGCAGATGTCACTCACATTACGTTATGCTAGCGTTGCTGCAACAAAATGGAACCAAGATTATCGTTTGAACAGCGGAAAGCAATTTTGAAGTGGTACTTGAAAACCGAGAATGTTGTTGAAGTTCAAAGGCAATGGAGACGTGTGTACAGAACAGAACCGTCAACGCGAGTAACAATTGCACACATTCGAGACAATTTTAAAATTCATGGTACCGTATGCGATGTTCACAAGGGCAGATCTGGGAGACCTCGCACAGCAAGTTCTCGGCTATAGTTTTGGAACGTTTTGAATACTCACCGCAGAGCGCTCACGAAGAGGTCCTATTGAGTTTCCACCGCGTTCTCCGGGTCTAACTCCGTTGGACTTCTACCTATGAAGAACTCTTAGAGATGCTGTGTACCGTAGAAAACCAGCTACACTGACAGCACTTCGGAAAGAAATTGAAACGGCGTGTGCTGCAATCGCTGAGGACACTTTCGCAAACGTTGCTCAATCAGTAGTTCAACATGCTCAGAAGTGTATCGACCCCGATGTTGGGCATTTTGAGCAACTGTTGTAACTGTAAAAGTCTAAGATGATTAGTGATCATCATTTTATGTTTGTGTGAATTCCCTTTTGTTATGTTAACACAGTTTTGTCTTTGCTTGAAGTGTATATACATTTTTTGGCACCCTCTGTAGTTTATTTACAAATTGTTTCTTTTTTAAAAAAAACTGTCTCACTTACGGAATGACACTACATTGTCGTGCGAAGTCTGCAGGTGAATTCGTGTTAACAATGAAAAGTTAACCATTTACCGCTGTCCCCGGCAACAATTCATGTATATTTTTTTAAATAAGTTGTAACTTTAGTATATAATATGTATAATATATTTCTGTAAAATATTGTAACATAGCATAAATATATACAAGACACATCGGTCCTAGTGGTAACCATATTTCCTCCTAAACCCAAGATCGCGGGTTCAACCCCGGCCAGGATCGATGGATTTTTTCGGGGGTAAAAATCCTAAGTTTGGCTTCCTTCGGAAGGGAAGTAAAGCCTTGGGTCCCGTGTCGTACATTTACGGCACGAAAAAGAACCTCAAGCCTGAAAGAGAGGCCTCTGAGCAAAATTTATCGGCCGTTTCACGCTCTGAATTGAATGGGACGCTGATGACCTGAGATGTTAAAGAGCGTCCGTAAACAAACAAAATCAACACTCAACACCTGAGTTGAGGATTGCAACCCAGCGACTGTTCTCATTACAATGTTCTAAATGTTAATCTTGCAATAAATCTGAATGTCGTTTTCGTTTCCGTCTTCGTGGTGGTGGTAGGTGGGTTGGAATGTTGCTCAGAAGTTCATGGGTGTGATTTAAAAGGTTGGGATGAAGTAGCAGGAGAGAAGGGTAATGTTTACTGTTTGAACGTGTACATCTTTATGTGGATCCGCGATGAGGCGAACAACCCAGTTCTGAAAAGTTTGGGTCCTTTTTAGTTGTAAGCGAACTCCATAATCATTGAGAAGTAGATTAGTATTTTGAAATAAACTGGTAATGCCTTGAAGAGTTGGGTGATTTTGTGTTGTAGTCTTGAATTGAGTAACGTTTAACCATCACATGTGCTGAATGTTTCAATGTACAATACACAGTTAAAAGTTCGCTTCTAGCTTTATTCTCTGTGTGTATGCTTTGGTGTTCACATTCTGTGTCGTGTCAAGTGTGAACAGGAACAGTGTCAAAATAAAAGTATTGTTGGAGACAAAGTAGAATAAAAGTGGGAGCGTGTAATAGATAAAATAGCCCCTGTGATAGGGGAAATTCCAGAAGTGGCATGAAAAATGTAACAATATAACACCTGTGTTGGTGGAAAGGTCGTTTTCAGCCTTTAAAACGATTTTAAAAGCAAATCATATAGCCTAACTGTTGAACATTTGGAGAAAATCTTGCTAATATATTTTGCTGCAAATTATGAAAATAAATAAACATATTATGGTTATAACCATATTCATACAAATGTAAAAAATATTTACTTTCCTGTATAATTAAAAAAAATAGTAAATAATCACACTATGGTCCATTTTAGACACCCAAATATAAATATACTCTTGCCCAATATTAAAAATAGTGCTTAATTAAATCATTTTGTAATTTATTTTAAGTCCTTAAAGTATTAATTTTTCATGCCTGAAATTCCGAGGTCTGTCACGACTCTCCCTCTCCCTCCCCCACTTCCTTCTTCTGAAACATTTTAGTTTTCAATTCATAACTCCCTGAACTAGGTCCGCGATAGGTTGGGTGGTGTATTAGCAATTCGACATAAGCCGAAAAAACTTACACCATAACTTTTTCTTAGTTTTAACTTTTCTTATGTTTGACAACATTCAAAAATCACACACAACCATCTTTATGTACATGTGTGAAACATTTTTGACACGTTCTGAACAATTTGCTTCATAAACGTGGTCATTCATTTTATTTGTAAAACCAAAATAGATTTTAAAAAATACAGTACAAGTTATTAATGTTTCCATGATTTTGCATTTGAATGTATATTTTATTTTTTTTAAAAAATATCAACATTCATAATTTATAAATCCATTGCAACTTTTATATAAGTCAATGAAGTCACGGTTCACTATAGCGCAACCCGTAATTACATCATTCACTCATTGCTTTATCCTTAGTCATAACAAAATATCATTTGCGCCGCAGTTACAAACGACTGACCTGGACGAAAATATAGTTTTTTTAATTTTTTAAATCTAAGACTACCTAAATAGCTGTAATAACTCTGTTCAGTTTCCTTCCCTTACGAAATAGGCTTTGTAAATTCGTTTATTTCTCTGTTGTAAATTTAAAGGTGACAACGTCTATCTGCTGTGTTAAGGCAATTGAAACGAGACAGGCTTTTGTTTCGTTGCCATAGTTACAGATGAATGGTGCGTATCCAACCTCATGAAAACAATTGAACGGCGAATAGCGGCTTCGAAAGCTGATGGAGTGTTATTGCATTCTGTCTCTCCTCTGGGGGTACCCTTCGGGGCAAAAATGGATTTACAGCCTAAGGCCACCAGTGTGAATGTTATACTAGGAATTTCATTTTTTAAAAATTTAGTTACAGATGAATTGTATCACAAGCTCCACTGTTAACGTTATTATGAATAAAACCAATCCCATATTCTAATGCTCATGGTTCCTTCCGGGTTCGATTCCTGGATATGCCATAGAGATTTTTTATTCTCTAGGAAGATACCCTTGGGTTTATGCAGCAGAAAATACGAGGAGCATTCTAAAGTTTTCGGCCTGACTCGGAGATGTGTTAAAGATGGCCGAATTACTGTGATTATTTCACTTATGTCAAGTCATATTTAAATCAACTAGTGAAAAGAAACAAAATTTTGAATTTTTTACCTATCCAGGTGAAATTATATAAAAAATGTGACAAATTCGTTTTATCACTCGACGTGCATTTGTCTTACGTTCAGTGTTGCCAACACTATACCTGCAATACACTTTTCACATCTTTGAATTAACTTTTTATCTCCCCCCCCCCCCAAATAGTCGGAAATCTTGTCTGCAATATGAGTATAAACAGTATCCATCACTTCTTCGTCACACTTAAATTTCCTTCCTCGAAGGTCCTTCTTGAGTTTTGAGAAGAAGAGGAAATAGTCACTGGGAGCTAGATCTGGGCTATAGGGTGGATGTTCGATCTCCTTGAAGCCACATTTCTTCACAGTTTCCTTTGCAACAAGAGCTTTGTGAACAGGCGCGTCGTCATGAAGAAGGCGCACACCACCACCACACAGTTTTCCTCGCCTTTTCTCTTTGATGGAAGCACGTAGTCTGTGCAGTAGGCCAGCATAGTACTCCTCATTTACTATGGTGTTCCTCTCCTTGAAGTCAATGAAGAGTCCCAAAAGATTGTGACCATGATCTTCTTGGTTAACGGAGTGATCTTGGCCTTCGCCAGGTTTACGCCACCCTATTAATTGTCTTTTGGACAAGGGATCATAGTAGATGAAAATAGTTTCATCTCCTGTAACAATGGTTTGCAGAACTTCTCTCTCGTTGCCACGTCAGAGCTCCAAAAATGCCTGAAAACAGATGACTCGCTACTTTTGGACTGAGGAAAAAAGTCTAGGCACTAACCTTATTTATGATTAAATGTTCATGAATAATTCGAAGGACTGTTGTTTTAGAAAGGCCCAACCTTGCTGATATTTCTGTAACTTTGAGCCGCCGGTCTTCCATAATTTCTCCTTCCACAAGAGCGATGTTTTCAGGAGCAAGCACCTCCAAGGGCCGACCTGCACGCTCTTCGTCTTCAATGCTTTCTCGACCCATTCGAAAAAGTGTGGTGCATTCTTTTACGGTAGAATATGAGGGTGATGCTTCCCTATATACACCGTCCAATCGCTGTTTAATTTCATTTAGAGTAAGTCTTTCTTTTGTGAAGAACTTAATAACAGATTGTGACTACATTTTGAACATGTCACAATCTTCTAAACATTGCCTTCTTTATGCAACTATATCTGAACAACGGAACACAGCAGAGCGGAAATTACAGCTGCAATTATTTAACTTAAGATAAGAACATAGAAAAATGTATCAAATCATAGATAAACATAAAAAGCTTTGTAATATTTTTAGAAATAAATTTAGAACAGTTAAAGAAAAACTCACTTTAAAAAACAGTACAAATATTTTAAATGTTTGCTCTTCGTCTGTTTTCCACTTCAGGCGCGCAACATAATGCACGCTCTGGCCCATTTCCAATGGAAAATTGAGGATCTTTTTTTTTTTTTTTTTTTTCCCCCAAAACTCAGATTATTTTTCCCCTCCCTCTTCTCTCTCTCCCGCCTAGAGAGAAAGGCGTTAGAAGAATTATTTCTTTCCAGTATTAGATCGTACTAGCAGAATCTTTTCCACGTCTTATTGCCTGTGAATGCTGAAGGCAAATATCCGTTCTTAGACTTGCCCTGCCATGAATACTCGCCCTACATTTGTATTTCTTTATGTCGTTCTTAATGTCCTTATGGCTCTCTGCTGTTCTGTCTCCTCCTCTATTTTTCTTCGGTAACTTCCCTTCTTCGTGAAACCTGCATGGTAGGATAATCTGTCCTTTGACATACAGAAACTCCTTGAAAAGTAGCGGCACACAGCACTACTTCACTGTTTTTCTTCCTAATGATATTTTCATGAAACTGTTTTCTTCCTTTTTGCTTTCTCAGTGTTCACTACTCTTTGCTGAGTTGAAGTAAAGGTCAGAAACTTGTCTTGATCTGTGTCATGTGATGAGGAAACCGCCCACTTCAGCGGGGTTGCATTCTTTCTTCGGCTTTTGCATTTGAAATTCATCATTAGAGTTGTTTTTAATTTTGTTGTTTCCCTTTTCGACAAGGTTGTTTCTCTTCTTGCCTCTGGATCTCCTAGCACACAACGTTCCTTTACCCACACATCGCTTTAAGAGTCACTGCAATCAACATCCATTTTTATTTACTAACATGAAATATTTGGTTTTACAAACACGACAGCACCATTGGTAACTAATCCGAAAATATGTTGACGACAATGAAGTGCGGTTGCGGAATTATAAGCAGTCAATCAAAGAAGAAACATTGTTACAACAATGAGGAACATAGCATAAAGTACGCGCGCTTCTATTATTGCCAACTGCTCGGTATGAAACGAATGTAAAGGAGAATTTATTGTATATGTCGATTTTTGTTAAAACCTCATGAATTGTCCTGATTCTGTACACGATATTTATCGATTTTGTTAAAATCCAATTTACCAGACGACGCAGAAGGTCAAAACGATGTCGTTATGATGTATAACTCAAAATCGAAATGTTTTGAAAAAACGTTCCTCAATTTACTGGGTATATAATGTCCTTATTTGGATAGAAGATGTAATATTCTTTCTTTAACCATTTCCCAATTGACGTAGCATATCTCTAATGTCTAAATATAGCAAACTACAAGAATACAACGATTACAAAACAAGACAACCCAATCAATCAGAGAAGTCAAGCTGAGGTATACACATAAACAAGCCGTCCACAGCAATTTGATTTGGAAAAATCTCAAGCGTCCTGTTTCTTTTTTAGTATTTGAATAGTATTTAACGCCTGAGGCATCACAGGCGGTGGACACTGGTGATACACGAGATGAAATGATGTATTGGGAAAGGATTTTTTTTAAGGAAAGAAACGTTCCTAAGTTTAGGATACCGCCCCGGCATTTTCCATTTAATGAGGACTGAGGAAAACCTGAAAACAACCTCAGTCAGGGAAGACGGTCCTGGCGGAATTCGAATTCCAGACCTCCTGCTTACGAGTCCACGACTTACCGATCTCGGTCACCCGTAGCGGTATCGGAAAAAGCTGCACATGCGTTCTTTCATCAAGACAATGCGAATATGACGAAGGAGTTTCTTCGTGAAAACAACTTTGCAGTTTTTCCCATACCCCCTACTCACCTCGCCTGACTCTTAGCGACTTTTGGCTTTTTCCAATGATAAAAGACGCTCTCCGTGATTGCGCATTCACTAGCCTTTCATTAGCGATTTTCCATTGGTCAAAACAGACTCCTACAGAACCGTTCGCAGCAGCCATGGAATCATGGCGACGACATTGTAAAAATGTGTACGTCTGCAGGGAAATTACTTCGAGAAGTGACAGAAGTTTCAAATTGTTGGTGCAAATAGTTTGTGAGATAAAAATATCAAGACCGTAGAACTTGAACTCACCTCTTACTGTAAAATAAATACAGAGCCTCCATTTGGATACGTGGCCGGCTTAACGGGAATTTGCCGCGCCCAGTTTCTAACTGGTTCTGTTCTCCCTTCCACTTTTCCGCCTCTCCATATGCAAAATAATCGGTTGACGCGAAGTCTTTGTGCTGTACAAGAGTTGAAACGATGTAAGACCGTGTGTTTCAGTGTTATAGTGTGTTAGTGCTGTTAAAATGCCAAAAATTCCGTATACTTTAGCACACAGAATCTTCATATATGATTTCTATGTGAGAACAAACTCATGTAGAGAAGTGAGAGGCGATTTATAAACAGATTCCCTGCTGTCCGTGCGCCTCATAGAGAAACGGTTCGTAGTATTATGAATAGATTTAGGGAGACGGTTGTTCTTGATAAGAAACCGGAAGTAAAACACCTTGTTCTTACAGGGAAAAAAAACTCCCTGACATTTGAGAAAAGTTACAACGAAGTCTAAAGAAATCTCTGAGAAAGCTTGCAAAGGAATCAGGATTTTCGCAAACCTCGACTAGGAATACTACTATTTTTTTTTTTTTACGGACGAAGTATGGTTTTATTTACATGGACATGTAGCGACACAAGACAATATATACTGGCGTGTAGAAAAACTTGTGACATTGTACAAGAAATGCCATTGTATTACCAAAAAATTGAAGTCTGGTGTGCTGTGAATGCTTGCAGAAATCTATGCACTTGGAATTAAGGGGCTTTGAATATCCGAATCCCCCTGCAAACGGCGTGCTTCCAGATGCCAAACAAATCCCACTTAAGGCGGCCACGGCCCAAAGGAGAGCTTTGTAGTTTCCCCATGAAGTTTCTTGACTTTTTGAGCTCTCTGTTTTAACTAAGCGCGTTTTAATTTCTGAACACATTAAAACAATTCATAGTGTTTTGTCCCATTCCACCTCCACGTCACAAGCCGGTGTTCAAGAGAGAGCTGTAATTACTTTTAAGTAAGTTAAAACACGTTGTGTAGGAAGATCTGTCTCTCTTGGATTCATTAAACGTAACAAGAACCGCAGTGTATCAGATTACGATTCCGAGGGAAGGAAGACATCGAAATTAATCCCTCGAGAGCTCTAGGAAAGTCTAAATGGAACAAAACACATTGTGTCGGATATTTCAAGTGACTTAGACAGTGCAACTTCATTAGTATAATAGAAGCTTTCCCGGACGTTTGTAATCCCTTGAAACATCGCAAATAAAACAGAAGGTCAATCCCATTTTAATGTAACTAGTAGAGCATAGAATTACAAAAATGAGTTTGATAATTGTGATTATATTTTGGATTTTAGTTACAAATCTATTCTTCTTGTCAAATGTTATGAATTAACAATTATAGATACACTTTAAGATATATTTATTCCATCCCCCCAAAAATAAATGTCGGTTTAATAAGAGTCTATGAATGCAACATGAAAGCTCTTGGCTCTGACCGTAGCTGCTCAGATAATGGGCAAGATAATGGTTTTTGGCTTTGCGATTATTGATCCAGTAAGCTCAAACTGCCTGGGTAGAGATTTTTCGGGGTTTTTCCGTTTCCTGAGAAGGTAACTGTCACATAAATTAAAGGCGCCAAGAGCTCCGAGCTCATTTGGGCCTTAATTCATTTCATTCATGACTACAGACTACAGTATCTACGGACAAGACCAATGCAGTTGATACGATGAAGATCAGAAGGGGAGGGTATTATGTACATGTCTGTGGGAGAGGAGAAGAAAGAAGTGGTTTGGCATGGCTCAGATTAGGGGCTTGGGAAACAAATAACATAAGTAAGGTTTTCGGGAAAGAATTTGCCTACTGTGCGCAGAAAGAGACACCAGCAGGCACATTCTGGCAGAATGCAGGGAAAGAGAGTTTTTTAAGAAATGAGCATTTACCACCATACTTTTGAATTTCAACAGAAGTTTGAACATCTGTCTGGAAGATTTGGTGCACGAGAGACACACAAATCGGATATATACCTAGCGAAGATCAGGTCAAGAAGGTTAATGCTAAAGAGAAGAGAGGGGAGTTGGAGAGGAGGGGTGGGGATGAATAAAGGCAAAGGGGACTCAAGAGTAAGGGTGCTATTCATGTATACAGAGGGTGTCAAAAATATATACACACTTTCACAGAAGAATATCTATTTAATATATTTCAAAGTTGGACCGATAATAACAGTACTGTGTAATATGCTTTTCTATAAACTCACATATTGATAACGTTGATACGTGACAGGTAAATCAACAATGAACAAATGAAATCAAGATTATCTTATGATGTTCTGTAAACAGATGTGACTCACATTGCGTTATACTAACTTTGCTATGACAAAATGGAGCCAAGATTATCGTTTGAACAGAGGAAAGCAATTTTGAAGTCGTATTGGAAAACCGAGAATGTTGTTGAAGTTCAAAGGCAATGGAGACGTGTGTACAGAACAGAACCGCCAACGCGAGTAACAATTGCACGCATTCGAGACAAATTTGAGACTCGATGCGATGTTCAAAAGGGCAGATCTGGGAGACCTTGCACAGCAACAAGCCCCGCGTCCTCGGCTGATTTTGGAACATTTGAGCACTCACCGCAGAAATACAAAGCAATATGCACGTGAGACTCGGATTAGCAGAACCAGCGTACGTCGTATTATTAAAAGTTTTCATCCCAAGACTTTTGCATGCATTAAACGAAGATGGCCCTGATCGGAGAATGCAGTGCTGTGAGTGGTTTCGGAACGTGGTTCAAGAAGATGAGGCCTTCGTACTCGGAAGTGTATTGAAGCCTATGGTGGGAATTTTGAGCAACTGTTGTAACTGTAAAAGTCTAAGATGATTAGTCTCATCATTTTCTGTTTGTGTGAATTCAGTTTTGTTATGTTAGCACAACTTTTCTTTTCTTGAAGTGTGTATACATTTTGGCGCCCTCTTTAATAATAATAATAATAATAATAATAATAACAGCAACAAGTTTTCCATCAAAAATACAATTTCTGGTACAAATTGCTTATTCGCTAACCCCTCCGTTGCTATTATTTCTTATAAAGGGGTGTTGCTGTACTATATTATCGTAATATTATTGCACGATTTTTAAGGCATTTGAACAGTCGAAAATATTCCTCTGGAGACCAGTTTATTTCCACAAAGTGTTTAATTAAACACACTCTTAATTAACAAATTGTGGAATGTTCATTAATTCTCTTACTAAGGTACAAAATAAATTTCCTTTGTAAAACAAAATTGCAACAATAACTTACCAAGTTGGGTGCATAATTTTCCACCCTGACATATACAACTTTCCTGGGGTGTTGTGTTATTGTGCATTTCGTTTCTAAGTTGTGACTCAAGAGCTTAACGCCAACTTGAGTGAGTGCAATTTATGCCTTACCACGAGAGGGGATGGTATTAGTGGGTTAAATATATAAACATCTATATGTGCACTATTTTTATTCAAAGACCTATTATTTACCCTTATATAATTTATGATTAATTTCTTAAAATATTTTTGTATATCATTAATATTACTGAACTTACGAACACACTGTGCGTGTTACTAAGTTTTTGTCATTTACAGACAGACTTAATCTTATGTCCGTTTTGAAAACGTGATAGAGCAGCACAATTTCTCACTTCTCACGGTTTTCGGTTCCCGAAAATTCATTAACTTTCTCCTTGTTAGCACCGTCATTACCGTCTCGGCGTCTTAGCGCCACTGTTAATACCTGACTGTCAGTATTTGCACACGTTTCCGGCAATTCACTGTTCATGAAGATGACGAAGTTTACACAGGCCCAGATATACATAAGCAAATCTACAATGACTGCACACAGTAACAGGTTAAAGCAACAGTGACGTAAAAGAATGAACATTCAGTTTGAAATATTTAAATACATAACGTTGTTTCCGAAATTAATGGTCAAGAGTGTGAGCCTATAATATACAGGGTGTATATAAATTATTAAATTGGTTTTCAATTTATATTTCTTCTCTTTGGTATACAATATAATTTTGAATCATAAGAACAAAAACTGTGGAAGCTACCACAACACAAATTACAAGTGTTCAATATGGGATCCAGCCGGTAGTCTTATTTCTTGTCACACTGATGTTTGGTGTAACTGATCCAACTGCAGCAATAATCCTCCCTGTCAACTCAGGTAGGTCTGCAAGTAGCGGTGGCACGTATACATGGTCTTTATACACCCCCATAAGAAATATTCACAGAGGGGTCTGATCTGGAGACCAACGGAGAAAAGCTAAGGTGTTCGTACCATGACAACAAATCCAACGATGGGGTAATTCTGACTTTAGCAATTGCAGATAGTCGGTCCTGGTGGTGTAATGGTAACCATACTTGCCTTCTAAACCCAAGATCGCGGGTACAATCCCAGCCAAGACCGATGGATTTTTTAGGACGTAAAAATCCTAAATATGGCTTCCTTCGGAAGGGAAGTAAAGCCGTGAGTCCTGTGCCGTACATTTACGGCACGAAAATGAACCTCAAACCTGAAAGAAGAGGACTCTGAGCAAAATTTACCGGCCGTATCACGCCCTGAATTGAATGGGACGCTGATGACCTGAGATGTTAAAGAGCGTCCTTAAGTAAAACGAATAAAAAAAAAAAAAAAATCTCACACACACACACACACACACGATGTTTACACCCGAAAAAATCCATGAATGAACTCACTTGACAAGTGACGTCATTTCACATGGTACAGGCGGGGATGACGGTAGTAGGAAGAGGTAAACAAGGTAAGGGAAGCGGAAATGTTGACCGCCTCGGGAAGTGGTAAACACATTACACTCTCTTGCTAGTTCAGTGCAGAATTAGTCATTCCTTAGCTGCCATAGTTCCACAGCTTTCACAAGTCAACTCGGGTGGAATTGTTGGAATGTGGAGGGTGTATATGTCCCCAGAACAAATCGCAACAGACGTACCATGTAACCTGGAAACCGTGTGACAAATGGCAGGCAGGTAGTGTAGGGGCTCAAAGAGACCACTGAAAGCGAAGTGGAGGCGCTAAAAAGCTATCCCCGAACCAGATACCTCAGTTGTTCGTGCAATTAGACAGACAGACGTCCACTCCTTAACCTGTCTTTACCCGATTGGTATTAGCGCGCAGGAACTTTCTACGCAGCGAGAAGTATGCATTATCACACTTTGTTTGGGAGAAAAAGTATTTTCATTCTGTTCAAGTGAGCAACTCAAGTGCTGGTGTACTAATAATGAAAAATACTTTCAACAAGTATTGGTTCTGTATTGGAAAGACTTGAATTAATTTTTGCTTATAGTTTCTGAATCATACTGGCATATCCAGCTTTCGTCATCTGTTATGGTGTTTTTGGACACTCTCCCATTATATATTATGCCTCAAAAATAACGCAGGATTTAAATTGCGCGCTATTTCATCCTCGTTGGCTTGACAACGCTCTCTAAAGCACACGTTGTAGTAATCACGTTCCCATTAGTAGTGAGTTAGTCGTAATGGAGAAGCACACGATCCTGGAGCGTACAACTATCGTGAAAACATGTTACAAATACGGAGTGTGTTGTGCTAAAAGCATGCGCAAGTTACGTGGTATGTTTGGGCGGGAAAAAGGCACCAAATGGAACGACTGTAAAAAGCCTGGTACATAAAGTTTGAACAAGCAGGCTCGGTGATGGACAACAAAAAAGTGGGGGCGTTCGTACCGGACGCTCGGCCGAAAACATTGCCGCCGAGTGTTCGAGAACGCTAAGTCGACGCAGGTATCTTGATTGAGACATTTAGTGCAGCGGATTATGGTGAAATATCTGCAATGCATCCAGATGAGTCAACAGTTTAAACCAAACGATCACGTGAATCGACGAATATTCGTCAATTGGGTCCTGGAGTCCTGGGTCTTGCTAAGAGAATCATCTTCAGTGACGAAGCGCATTTTCATTTTGATGGATATGTAAACAAGCACAACTGTCGCATTTTGGGCCCTCGTGTAATTGAAGAAAACCCAATTTATTTCTGTGACTGTGTGGTGTGGTGCAATTATTGGACTAATTCGGAAGAAAAAAAAACGTTTTTGTGACATCAGTTTGTCTTTCATGTTGATGAGATGTTGTTCCAGCAGGATGACGCCAAGTGTCATGCAGCACGCGAAACCGTTGAATTGTTACATGAGAGGGCGGCTGATTTCAAGCTACAGTGATCACAGTTGGCCACCAAGTTCATGAGATCTTACACCGTGTGACTTAATTATTTGGGAATTTGTAAAGTCCGAGGCGTACAACAAAAGCATATAACCATTCCTCAACTAAAGGTAACCAGGAAGTGTAAATAACGCAGCAGTATACATTTTACACTATATCTCAGAAAGTTTTAAAGCTATCAATATGAACATTTTGAGAGATATTTAGAAAACTTAACTAAAGATGCTCTGTAAAATTTAATTCTCTAATGCACATAAAATTTTTTCTAAAATTTTTTAAATCAAAATAAAATATTTTTAAAAATCTGAAAACATTGTGACAAATCAAGCTTTTTTTTTTAATAAACTATTGGTGGAATTGGAATGTTTTTTTTTTCTTCTCTTAAACTGCAGGCAACATTCTATCCTGGGAACTTAAATAACATATTTATGCTAGTTGCTTGAGAAGAATTTAACTTTTAAAATTTGGAAAAGAAAAAAAAAATCACTTACTCGTATTAATTTTTATCAATAGTGATACTTAAATAGTTCTAGTCACAATAATTCACATTTTCATACATTATATGTGTGCTACTTTTCAACAATATTAGTACAGTCAATCCTGAGAAATAAGTACCTTTATAAAAACATTTTAAGTTGTCGGAAAATAACATTTATTTTTGTTTAAAAAGCTTTTATATGCATTAGAGAGTTAAAATTTACAGAGCATCTTCAGTTAAGTTTCTTAATATCTCACAAAATTTTCATGTTGATAGCTTCATAAATTTCTGAGATACATTGTAAAATATATCCTGCTGATTATTTGCTAGAATTACACTTCCTGGTTACCGTAAAGGAAAAATCCGATGTGCTATCGCAGCAATTGATACACAAGTCTGCGAAAATGTGATAGCAAATTTTGTCAAAATAGTGCACGAGACGTGGAGGTCATTTGCCGGAAATTATTTTCCATATTTAATCAGAGTGTATAGTCTTACAAAGTACTTCACAAGTTTATCAATTCATATATAAATAAAAGTTTATTTTGTAAATTAAAACATGCGTTACTTTTGGACCACTCTTTATTTGTAATTAGTATTTCGTAAGTTTAAATATAAAAAATCAAATCTCTGAAACATGACTTTCTTCACAAATAATCCTTCCTTCGTTGCGCTTACTGTATCAGCATAGGTCACACCTGTTTTCCCTCGTGGAGCGCAAAGTTCAAGGCAACTGTTTACACTTTCAGACTATCGTTGCCCCGCCTTTACGTAACACGTAATAACTGCTGCCGCTTTTTCTCGCCCCTTCCGATCGTATACACCACGACTGCAAACCCAGTCCCCTACAGATAATAACCGTAAGTATAAACATAAGAAATCCTGTACAGATAAGAGGTCTTTCGCATTAAAAACAGTTCCAGGAAATTAAACAACGTACTTTTGGGCGGTACCGCAAACCAGCAACC
This sequence comes from Metallyticus violacea, assembly GCA_030762175.1. Lineage (NCBI taxonomy): Eukaryota > Metazoa > Arthropoda > Insecta > Mantodea > Metallyticidae > Metallyticus > Metallyticus violacea. The sequence goes on along the minus strand of CM060842.1, from coordinate 12,729,300 downwards.
CGCTAGAGAAGCTACTCTGGTCTAGTCTCTAGTTTTGCAGTCTTTTATGTTGAACTTCCAGTGAGGCGAGAAAATATGAAACCCCATTCCTTGAACATCGTGGGAAAGTTCTATGTAGAGTGGTGAATTTGTACATAATATGTAGAGATTTAATGTGGAGGAAGACTTAATCGACCGTGAAAAGTACAGAGGCAGCAACAGGTGTTCCCATAACACAATGACCTACTGCCCAACATGTTAAGGCTTTCTGCCGGCCGACCGTTCAGTAACTCTGATAGCTTCCGATGATTATGTAGACCCATTAAATAATTGCAGTTATTTCTTAACATGGTGTTTATCATGGGGGTAGAATAAATCCAGCAGTTTCCCATTTTGTTCATTCCGTCAGAAAAATATAATTTTTATACTACTGTATCGTAATGCAACAAATGCCTATCTAAATTTAGAACTGAAAAAAGCAGTCTAGCGGCACTTGAATAAAACAATTGAAGGCTAGTGCGGCAAAGTAACTTTGCAACATTATTTTATAAATAACAAATGAAGATAGTAGTCTTGCTATATCACACAATTTATTAAATATATTTACTGAATTATTCAAGCAATGCAATGCAAATTACTTGCTGTTAATATGAGTTAGATTTACTGTGAAAATGAATTCCTGAAACTTTATCAACAATATTGCGATCTGAAAAGTTGGTCCTGGTAGTGTAGTGGTAACCATACATGCCTTCTAAACCCAAGATCTGTATGCAATCCCGGCCAGCACCGATAGATTTTTCGGGCGTAAAAATCCTTCGAAAGGGTCCCGTGTTGTACATTTACGACACGAAAAAGAACCTCAAACCTGAAAGAAGAGGCCTCTGAGCAAATTTGCCGGCCGTTTCACGCCATGAATTGAATGGGACGCTGATGACCTGAGATGTTCAAGAGCGTCCGTAAATAAAACAAATCAAAACTAATGCGTTCTGCTCTTAGGAACTGTAACTACGAGTATATTTTCTTTATCTTTTATATCATCGAGTCCATTTTCCCAAGTTCATCTGTGCTATTTTTACACCGACCTTTATATCTAAACAGAAGCTTTCACCAAAAATTTACTTATGTCCTCTCTTGTGAAAACGCTGAACTTTTTTGCTACTTATCCAACAGATTTTCTTTTCAAGAAGGCGGACAAATTTACAAGAAGATTTCATTATCTTCGATTGCTCCATAAAATACGCTAACATAACATTTCTCACTAATTGCCCCGACGTTTTTCTTTGCCCCAAGCTGGAAATAAATCGCCTTCTCGCTCTAAGATTTCTCAGGCAGTAACCACCTCGGGTGGCATTATATTTTTCAATTAGCCTTCATATCATCAATCTACTAAATGTTTCAATAATATTATGAATAACTAACACAACACTAATGTGTAATTATAAACATTTGAAGAAATACTAATCGATTCAATAATTCTAGTTTTCGTTATTTTTAACTTTAAAAATTAAAATAAATTACATTAAATTTAGAATAAGTTACATTACGATATGGGAGTATAAAAATAGTATGCAAAGGCTTATTGCGATCCTCGCGTGCTATTAATCATTCTCTAATGCTCCAAGCGTGCCTTTTAGTACTTATATTATAATATACTATTATCAGAATGTCATCAACGAAGTCAGGAAATCTTAAGTTCCGTAAGAGGGAGATGAAGAGCTTAATATTTTATTTCAGGTTACTGTTTACATTGTTTATGATCATCCCCTTATTTATTGCTTTCCTTTATATTTCCGTTTCTCCCACCCTCTCCCAAAAGTGCACATACCTTTATAGCTGAATAGAAGGAGGAAATTGCTGCGTAGTGTGTTTACGAATGTAGATCCATAAGTTTCCGACCTCGCCGATAAAAATGATCGCCTTCACAAAATCCTTATCTGGTGTCGTGCCTTATCATTTAAGTAAATAATTACAGCTGTAACTTTAGCTTCGCTGTGTTCAGTTGTTCAGATATAGTTACATAAAGAAGGCTATGTGTAACAGAACATGTCACAGATTCTCTTTTGGACAAGGGATCATAGTTGAGCACCATTGTTTCATCTCCTGTAACAATGGTTTGCAGAACTTCTCTCTCGTTGCCACGACAGAACTCCAAAAATGTCTGAAACAGATGACTGGTTGCTGCTTTTGAACTGAGGAAAGAAGTCTAGGCACCCATCTTGCACTAACCTTATTCATGTTTAACTTCTTTCCTCAGTCCAAAAGCAGCAACGACTTCTCTATTGTCAGGAATTTTTGGAGTTCTGCAAAGCATTGTTACAGGATATGAAACTATGGTCCTCTACTACGATCCCTTGTCCAAAAGAGAATGAGTGGAGTGGCGTAAACCTGGCGAAGCACCGCCTCTAAAGGCCAAGGTCACCAAGTCAAATCAAGAAGATCATGGCCACAATCTTTTGACACTGTGAGGGAATACTCTTCATTGACTTCAAGGAGAGGAACAGCACAGTAAATGGGGAGTACTGTGCTGGCCTACTGCACAGATTACGTGCTTCCATCAAAGAGAAAAGGCGAGCAAAGCTGAGTGGTGGTGAGCGCCTTCTTCACGACAACGCGCCTGTGCGCACAGCTCTTGTTGCAAAGTAAACTGTGAAGAAATATGCCTTCAAGGAGATCGACCATCCATCCTACAGCCCAGATCTAACTCCCAGTGAATATTTCCTCTTCTCAAAACTCATGAAAGACCTTCGAGGAAGGAAATTTAAGTGCGACGACGAAGTGATGGATTTTATATATGCCCATTTTGCAAACAAGACTTCTAAATATTTTGTGGGGGAAGATTGGAATGTTAATTCAAAGACGTGAGAAGTGTATTGCAATAAAGGCTAAATATATTGATAAGTGAAACATATTTTTTGTCTTTATCATATCTAGAAAATTGTTAGTCCGGAAACTTATGAACCTACCGTGTACGCCATGGTTGTACCAACTAATGGTGAATAAAGAGAAATTTCATAAACCATGTAAAAATTTACCTGAAATAAAAACTTACGTGCATACAGTATTGCTAGAAAAAAGTAATGGCTTTCCACTATTACAAGAATCACGCTAAACGTTTTGAGAATGAACAACAAGCAGTTGCGACAAGTCAGTACAGCTTTAGATTAAAGTTTATGTAGCAGAATGTTTGCTCCTGTGGTATCAGCATTTCTGTGTATGTGTACGCAGGTGTTGCTGCGCCAGACGTTAGGATGCATCTGATTTCCGCGCTATGAATTACTGCGACTTTAGGGAAGAGAGAATGCCTTGAAAAATTACATCTGCATTTGGCGATCCTTGCTCTACACAATCCACTGTTTATCGATGATTTAGAAGAAGAAGAAGGTCGCGCAGGATGACCCAGTACAGCAGCAACGGATGCAAATGTGATGAAAGTAGAGCGTTTGTTGCGGGAAGATCATCGCTGTACTTATTATTAGATTCAAGATGCCCTCAACATTGAATCAGCTGCAGTGAAAACAATCCTTGAAGAAAAACTTCATATCCGGTATCTCCGCTGTCGTTGATGCCTCACCTTTCACAAATGAACAGAAAAAATGCAAACGTGGATTGGTGCCAGGAAATTATAGAAAACTTTTATTGAGAAAAATAAAAACAAAATACAATAACATAATAACAGGCGACGAAAGTTGGATATACCAGTGTGATTCAGAAACTATCAGTCTGGGTATTCCCAAGAAAGGATCCCTCAGCAAAAGTGAGGCGAGTGAAAAATGAACTGTTCCTTCTTCTCAGTTAGTGGTAGTTCCACTTGAGGGACAAAAGACTGTCTGCCATACGATACACCGCAAAATGCCTGCTCCAAGTCTTCGATGGACTGAGAGCGAAGCGTCCTGAAATCTGTCTGCCCACACTGCCTTAGGAACAGGAGTCAAATATTTGCCCCAACCTCCCTAGAGTCCAGATCTGGACCTAGTGTGACTTTTTTCTATTCCCAAAATAAAATAAAAAATTCGTGGACAACAATTTGAATATTCTGAAGCCACAGCAGCTGCGTACGAACAATGCATTTACATCCTATCCTAAGAAACATGACATTCAGCATTTACAATATGTTTGAGTGGATGAAGTGTTGTATAGAATGTAGTGGAGAATACTTTGAAAATATGTAACGATCAGATCTAAAATGTTAAAGTTTAATATCGTCCATTCTCAAAACTTTAGAGAGACCCTCGTAACATATCAAAAATTGCTAACCAAGGTGGCCATGCAATTGGCAAAATGTTTATATTTACGTTGGTGCACCTGTGTCGTGGTTTCAAATAGTTTATTTAACACAGCTTTGAACGGTCTAGTATAGTTTCAAAAATTAGAATTATACACCACCTTTGTCACTCAAATAAAAACCAGATAATTAATTCGTTTTACGCTAGTCTGCTGCACAAGCCACAAGACAATATCAAATGAGAAAATACAAAAATTGTTCTCTTCTTTCATCCATCCTACAGCCCAGTTCCTACTGCCACTCAACTGAGGTCCCTGGGGAAGAAACTCGAACTGTAACAAAGTATCTAGGACGGTTTTGATGGACCATATAACTAATGAAACTTCTGATAAATTTTATGATATAAAAACTCAATTTTAAAGCTGTAAGGGGCATGTATTGGAAAGTGAAATTATGTTTTTATCTTTTCACGCCTGGAAAATTATGGCCTCACCCTCAAACTCTGTTATTAATATGCAAACAAGTTCTTTGAAGCGATAGATGAAAAATAAACGAGCTTATAAATAATCGACTTTATGTTTAGTCACTTACAGGGAATTTGTGGAGGGAAAATGTTTCCCAGGCTGATGGTTTGTACACCAACATTTTGCACTTATAAATATCCACATTACCAGCACCCGCTTGATTTAGTCGTGTGTTTATTAAATAAAGACTATCACGTCTATTTCAAAGTGGAAAGCAAAGCTTCAAATGAGAATGTATTCACAGTCGAATTGGCGTATTCGCGCGCATGCGCTTATTTGATTTTCTCCATTGGATATAGGCAGCATGTCGTAAATCACTTGTCATCTCGTGTGTCATTTGTCTTGATACTGTAATGGAGGGAAACCGTCGTTAACTCGTACAAAACAAACGAGAAACGCCTGTCTAATGAAATGCCTTTGAGCACTACGGCATGATCAAATAGACTGTAATTGTATAGACAGTGCTGAAATCGAAGCATCCTTCAGGCTAGAAATTACTCATTCTTGCATATTATTGATGCAAATTTTGAAAAAAATGTCGAGTTATTATTTTCCGAGCAGATAAGAGGTGCGATTCATAAGTTTCCAGTCTGAACATTTTATGTAATGATAGAATCAAAATAGAGATCTTATTTTTCATTGTGATATCCTTTTACTTCGATGCATTTTGAAGCGGCTTAGTGGGCTCCGGCTAAGTGCCCCAGGTTGTTCACCAATTTTGAATCGATTTGTTGTCGGGCCTCATTATGTGATGTCAATTTTGAAGCGGTTTGGTAAATTTATGAATGATCGCTTCGGTGTTGTTCCTACGCTTCAATGACAACAATTTCTCAGGGTGAATTCCGCTATTTTGTTGATTCGTACTCAACAGGATTGGGAGAGGTGTTCAATAGTGTAAATAAGCACTCGATGTGACATAATGCACAAGTGCTTTTATTATATTCTAAATCTTTCGCGTCCTCTGGTGTTTTGCGTACGATAGACTTAGCTACGTCGATACAAACTTAGCTACCGCGAGTGGAACTTAGAAGTGAAACTGTATACTGCGTGTGTGCGATGTATATATTACAATTGAGGGCCTGCGTCGGAATCAGAATAACAAGTGCCTCTCGCCGCATGTGAAACTTACAGATGAGTGCCGTGGCGTGTGAAACTGAAAACCGCGTAACTAAACTACGTAACTGAGCTCTGAGCTCTCAGCTAAGTATCAACTTAAAAACTGCACTGCCTAGCTAATGTATAAGAACTGCGTACTCGCGTCCGAAGTGGAACTTATCTGCGTCTGAGCTGATTCTTATTTTTTTAATGGTCTTTAACGCCCGTTTTTACTACTGTGGCACCACAGGCGGTGGATACTGATGATACATGAGATGAAATGATAAATCGGGAAAGGATTTCTTTTAAGGAAGGAAACGTTCCAGGCTTAAGTTTAGGGTACATCCCTGGCATTTGCCATTATTGAGGACTGAGGAAAACTTGGAAAAAAATCCTCAGTCAGGGAGGAAGGTTCTGGCGGGATTCGAACCCCAGACCTCCCGCTCACGAGTCTACGCCTTAACGACCTCGGCCACCCGTGGTGGTTTGAACTGATTCTGTGAACTGCGTGCCTCAACATCGTAGAACTCTTAACTGATGAATGCACATGTTAAGTAAGAACTGCCGAAAGAGTGCCCCAGCCCGGCAACCGCCTTCATATATATAAAATTCAAATCAGTAATCGTTGACTTAACAACGCCAAAACCGCCACGAGTGGCCGTTGTTAAGGTGCGGACTCGTGGGCGGAAGGTCTGGGGTTCGATTCCCACCAGGATCATCCTCCCTGACTGAGGTTTTTTCCAGGTTTTCCTGAGTCCTCATAACTGGCAAATGCCGGGAAGATACCCTAAACTTAGGCCTGGAACGTTTCCTTCCTTAAAAAACATTTTTTCCTAATTTATCATTTCATCTCATGTATCATCAGTATCCACCGCCTGTGGTGTCTCAGTAGTTAAAATGGGCGATAAATACTACCCCCCAAAAAAAAAACGCCAAAGAAGATCACACAGGCACGCGCAGATTTCGTGCCTATTTTTTAAAGTTCAAACATACATTTTCCATTGGTTGGTTTAATAAAGGCTAACAGTACAACGGCCTGAAGGATTTAAAAGTCCTTCAGTTTATTAACCCCGAAACGGCAGTAATTTTAAACGCGACATTCACACTCGACCACCCTCAGATTTATTCTCCCTCTGAATAAATTTTTATGACCTTCTGGGTTTTCCAAGCTACCGTAGTACAAAACACCAGAAACTTCTCTTTAGTCGACGTACAATTCACATGTTAGCATTGTGCCACATATGATATCTACATTACACAGTAAATATTATGATTAGATTTGTCTTATACAATCATATTATATTTATATTTTAGTAGGAGTGGGCCATAATAACTGTGCCAATTTCTCACATCTCTTGATTAACATTTCTGGATTGTTCAAACTCGATCAAGAACTTTAAAATATTATTCGCCAACGCATACGATCAGATAAGTGCTAAGAAGAATATATTTTGCCGAGAACGCAGTGGCGGCTTGTGACATAAAAAGTTGCTGCAGCCCTACCTCCACATACGGAGTTAAGTTTGAAAATAATGTTGAGTATCTACTCACTGTTTGAGTGTAATAATTTACTTATATACACAATTATTCTACTAACTGTTTAGACTAATTATTACTCAACATAAGGCTGAAAAGTAAAAACTAATGTATTACAACATGAATTACATTTCATCAGAAGTACTACAGCAGGTGTATAATCCTGAAGTTAACTTTAAAAAAACTGTATTGCCGAAGTTACAAACGGTAATATCACATCAATTGTAGCTACAAACTGTAAAACAAGCAACTAAATCACTATACCAGTAAGTGTAAGATTTAAAAGTAGTTGTAACTAAACGGAGTCTTAAAAAGGCATATTTAGTAGTAGTAGTAGGAGTAGGAGTAGGAGTAGGAGTAGGAGGTGTATCTTAATTGTATAAAATTCTATATACACATTACAAATATATTTTATGTATACCGTACAAGCTTAAGTATAACTCACAACTATAAAGCGGAACAAATAATCATAAAAAATACAACAATAAATAAACAAACAATAAAATGCGAAGAATAATATGTACAGATATATGAATGGAAAAATTACATATTGTTTATAATTACACTAGTTGCTGTGTTTTAACCAGAAAATAAACTGCTTCTAGCTTCGCGCCCTTGACCAGCAAAGTGCATATATTCAACCAATTAGTGTGTTTCGCAAAAAAGTCCCTATTTGCAAATCGTCCTTTAATTGCTTTAAAAAAGTTGTCAGGAAACAGCGTTTTTCTCAGGTGTTCCCAGTGGGTACATTCGACCAGAATGTGTACCCATTCCTCATCCCGTCTACAAAATGGGCGGATTCTCCTACCGGAACTATTCGTTATTTTTATTTATTTATTTTTTTTTTTAAGTTTTCCAACTTCTAGTCTAAACCCACCCACCCCTAATCTGGCTTTTCTCCCTAGAACAAGCATAGATACCTCTTTACCCCAGTAATTTAATTAGATTCGATAGGCTTAAGGAGACTTTTGTGTTACATTCTACCTCGATTTCCTGCCTGCTGATATCCTCTAGTCTTGTTTTAACCTTCTTCCCTACTTCTGTGTGTATGAATCAGGAAATTGAAATAAAAAATTTCGTAGGATTATATTTAGCAAGCTGGTAATGGTTGCCGCCTGGCGCATTCTTTTCAGTTGCTACAGAAGCGAGGTAATCAATCGACACCCTCCCCTCTACATGAGGAGGGTGTCCCATTGTTTGGCTCTGCTTGCTCTCTCGGAAGGTAAAGCAAGCGTCTACCGTTGTCACGGCAACTGCTATGAAACAGTTCGCAAGTGCAGCCAAATTCATTCTGACGGGACTGGGCTGTACCAAAGTATACAGGTGTAAGAATCACGCCAAAACCACGCGCTGTTAGTAAATTCGTATTTCAGTATCCAGAAATTGTTTAAATTTGAGTTAACAACGGAAAAACATGAAATTAATAACTACAAAATAAAAGCCGGCCCTGAGAGACGAGAAATATTACTATGTGGAGTAATTGTGACTGTAGAGTTTATTCGGCCATTAACATGCACCTGTGGCCTGTAATATTAGCAGTAATAAAATAAAAGAAACCGCAATATGTCTGTACTTAAATATGTGCTAAGCATTTTTCAAATAGAATTAGATATGACATTTTTACATTAAACTAGATCACAATAATTAAGAGGTTATTAAAATATAAAAGGAATAGTTTCATATTTATGCTTATAACTTCACTGTCAATGTAAATATTATGTTCTAAACCGCTATTATAATTTTCTTATTCCTTTCGAGGTACCTGAACCGCTCTGAACAAGATATTAATCCGCTAGGTTGAAAAAGGAAAGGAATTATGTGAAATTGGCTTTTCTCGGTTAGATTTTGAGAATATGTGCAAACGACCGCTTTTTGTTCTCTGTCCGTTCGTAACCAGAGAAACACGTCAACGCTGGGCATTTGTTTGTGCTCATCAGCATTATGTTAATTAGTGCGGTAATTGGATACTATTACCACACTGAAAGCTAAAGTGTCGTTCTTTGTCGCTTGGAAAATAAATTTTCATATGTGCTAAAAATATACGCTCTTCCTCCCTGAAGAATTTATCTAGCATTCCCTGAAAGAGACGCCCTGGAATAATGACGTCATCGCTAGTCCACATGAGACAGGGGATTTTGTTCATGTCGTCCACACTTCTATAAGGAGATGAAAATAAAAACAGCACACCAAACCATTAGTGAAATTATATTCGTGCTGTGAAAGGTAAAGGATATTAGCGGATTTAATTGCTAAGATAGCAGTTTTATAATGAATATTTCGGTAGAGATTATTCATATTTCCATTGTCGCTCATTAATTTCAACATACCTGCTTATTTACGTGAACTCGACATTTAAATTAATTAAAATGCAGGATCAGGTAAAAGATTACGTTTAATCACTAAATAAATACCACATTCTTTTAAAATATCATCCTACATTATATTGTTTTTATAAATATGATGTTTTTCCGTTAGATTAACTACCATAGAAACCAGGAACTTAATGTATCATTAGCTGGGTAAAGCGTAGCTTAGGCATTGGGTTGTTCCCTTGCGCATGTATTGCTTGGTGATACTTTCATTACATGATTGCTCTGTCTCCAAGGGTGGAAGTATCACTTGAAAAACCTGCTGTAAAGAAGTGCAATACGAGAGGAGGTTCATAAGTTTCCGGCCTAACCATTTTCTAGCTATGATAAAGAGAACAACATTTCACTTATCTATAAAGTTACCCTTTATTGCAATACACTTCTCACATCTTTGAATTAACATTTCAACCCCCTTCCCTCAAAAATAGTCAGAAGTTTTGTCTGCAAAATGGGCAAAAAAGCATTCACCACTTCTTCATCACACTTAAATTTCCTTCCTCGAAGGTCCCTCTTGAGTTTTGAGAGCAGGAAATAGTTACAGGGAGCTAAATCTGGGCTGTAGGGTAGATGGTCAATCCTTGAAGCCACATTTCTTCACAGCTTCCTTTACAACAAGAGCTGTGTGCACAGGCGCGTTGTCGTGAAGAAGGCGCACACACCACTCAGCTTTCCTCGCCACATCTCTTTGATGGAAGCACGTAGTCTGTGCAGATGGCCAGCATAGTACTCCCTATTTACTGTGATGTTCCTCTCCTTGAAGTCAATGAAGAGTATTCTTTCACTGTCCCAAAAGATTGTGGTCATTATCTTCTTGGTCGACTGAGTAACCTTGGACTTTAGAGGCGGTGCTTCGCCAGATTTACACCACTCCATTGATTTTCTTTTGGACAATGGATCATAGTAGAGGACCATAGTTTCATCTCCTGTAACAATGGTTTGCAGAACTTCTCTCTCGTTACCACGGCAGAGCTCCAAAAATGCCTGACAACAGATGACTCGTTGCTGCTTTCGAACTAAGGAAAGAAGTCTAGGCACTAAGTTTATTCATGTTTAAATGTTCATGAATAATTTGAAGGACTGTCGTTTTAGAAAAGTCCACCCTAGCTGCTATTTCTGTAATTTTGAGCCGCCGGTCCTCCATAATTTCTCCTTCCACAAGAGCGATGTTTTCAGGTGTGCACCTCCAAAGGTCGACTCACATGCTCTTCGTCTTCAGTGCTCTTGACCCATTCGAAAAAGTTTGGCCCATTCTTTTACGGTAGAATATGAGGGGGATGCTTCTCCATATACACCGTCCAATCGCCGTTTAATTTCATTTGGAGTAAGTTCTTCTTTTTTGAAGAAATTTATAACTGACCGAAACCCTATTTTGAACATGTCTCAATCTTCTACACATAGCCTTCTTTATGCAACTGTATGTGAACACTGAACATAGCGGAGCGGAAGTTACAGCGGCAATTATTTACTTAACAAATAAGGTAAGACACCAGATAAGGATTTAATGAAGGCGATAATCTTTAAGGACGAGGCCGGAAACTTATGGACTAACCCTCGTATGTTGATTTCGTCAAATTTCTAAAGAATTTGTTGGGGTGAAAGCAATACACCCTTGTCCACCACACACACATATACTGCTAGAAACCAAAATTTACATCGACTAGAACAGCCTCATAAAACTACTCACACAGAACTGCGTAAAAAGCGAATTCCTCAGCAAGTAGAATTATTTAAAAAATGAATAAAAAATCCAAATTTTTTCCCTATTACTTAAACGTCTAGGTTATGGCATTACTCTGCGGTATTAGGGAAACAAAATTAGAATGCTTGCAATCTCTAAGTATTACAAAAGAGAAACTACATTTTTACTATTATTATTATTATTATTATTATTATTATTATTATTATTACTATTATTGTTGTTGTTGCTGCTGCTGCTGAAATTAAACCACAATAATTAATGGTATACTATTAATTAAATGAAAAATATGACCACTGATAGACAAAGCTATACTGTGTGGGTATTTTTAAACAATTTAAATGTAACCATGTTTATGAACTGAGCCCTTGATATCATTTTTATATTCACTAAAATAGAGAGAAATAACAGAAAGTTTCGAGTTACATTGTGTATTTAAGATGATGTTCATATGTTTCAATAAAACAAAAACATGTTACTATTTAAAAACAATGTCGATGTGCTAAGGTTCTTTATCATGCCCCAAATCTACGTCACGGAACCTAGGGGTTTACTTCCTTTCCGAAGGAAGCCATACTTAGGATTTTTACGCCCGAAAAATCCATCGACCCTGACCGGGTTTCCCGCGATCTTGCGTTTATGAGGCAAGTATCGTTACCACTAGACCACAAGGACCGACAACAATGTACTAATCAAATATACACAATCAACAATATATATAATATACAATCGAAAGTTACAATGCTTTTAATGTTATTGTGGTAAAACATATAAAGCAAACAATTTCTGAAGGCTATTACAGAGCGCTCTTACATAATTATATTAGATTAATGTTTCACATTTGCTATCTTCACAACAATGCTATTGTTAAATATAAAACATACGCAACGTTATAAATGGAGTTTATATGCTGAATTGATTTATCCCTTTATTTTGAAAAAAAGACAAAATTAAACACAACAGCGCTTTTTAAATTTTGGGTGTCAGGTGTACCCCTACTCCTTAATTTTCAGAAACTATTTGTCGTATTTTATTTAAGTGGTATATGTCTAGTTTTGTTGTGAAAAAGGAAATATTGATGTCACTAGAATTTTTTTTAAATTTCGAGTTTCAAGTAAATCCCTACTCTTAATAACCCGATTTTCGTCATTTTCAGGAAATATTTTTTTATTCTGTTTAAATTGTATATACGATTTTCGTTGCGAAAAAAAGGAAATATTGATGCCGCTAGAGTAATTGTTAAATTTTTGGGGTTTCAGGTAAACCCTCACCCCTAATAATCTGATTTCACGATTTTCAGATATTACCCTTCTTATTTCATTTAAATGGCATGTGTCGAGTTTTGTTGTTAAAAAAATTAATATTTTTTGACACTGCTATAGCGATTTTTAAAATTTGGGTTTCAGGTAAACTATCATTCCTAGTAGCTCTATTTCCTTGATTTTTCAGTAAAATTTTTTCTTATTATATTTAAATGATATCTAGGGAGTTTCGTTCCGAAAAAATAAATATTAATGCTCCTAGAGCGATTTTTAAATTTTCGGTTTCAGGTAAACTCCCTCCTAATAATTCGAATTCACTGATTTTCATAAAATATTTTCTTGTTTTATTTCAACGGCATATACAGAGTTTCCTTTAAAAAAATAAAATTGCGCTTGCTGGAGCGATTTTTAAATTTCGCTTTAGCCCCCTGATCGGTTTTTCGGATATAACCCCACCTCTAAAACCGCCACGGTGACCGAGGTCGTTAAGTCTCGGACTCGTGAGCGGGAGGTCTGAGTTCGAATTCCACCAGGACCGTCCTTCCTGACTGAGGTTTTTTCCAGGTTTTCCTCAGTCCTCATAAATGGCAAATGCCGGGGAAGTACCCTAAACTTAGGCCTGGAACGATTCCTTCCATAAAAATAAACCCTTTCCCAATATATCATTTCATCTCATGTATCATCATTGTCCATCGACTGTGGTGCCTCTGTATCATAAACGGGCGTTAAACACTATTCCCACCTCTAATGACGACCACCGCGGGTGGCCGAGGTCGTTAAGGCACGGACTCGTGAGCGGGAGGTCTGCGGTTCGAATCCCGCCAGGACCGTCCTCCCTGACTGGGGTTTTTTCCAGGTTTTCCTCAGTCTTCATATCTGGCAAATGCCGGGGAGGTACCTAAACTTAGGCCTGGAACGCTTCCTTCCTTAAAAAAAAATATCCTTTCCCAATTTATCATTTCATCTCATGTATCATCAGTGTCCACCGCCTGTGGTGCCTCAGTAGTGAAAACGGGCGTTAAACACTACTCAAAAAAAAAAAAACCCTCTAATGACCTGATCGCCCTCATTTTCGGAAAGTACTTTTATAAATTTATTTTCAAAAAATGTCTAATTTCGTTTAGAAAAACCGAAATTCCGACCGATAGAGCGATTTTTAAAATTTTTGCAATCTTTTCGACGAATTGCTTGTTAATTGATGGTTATATGCAGAGTTTCGTTGAGAAAAAAACAAAAATTGCAACTGCTAGAGCGATAAAGGACAATTTATCATTTTCGATGTCATTTATGGGGCCTAGTAGGTAGGTTCGATGGGGTTTATGAAGACATTTTTCAAAATTCTGTTCATGGAAACAACCGCAAAAGCTTCATTCCTTCGGAATTGGCTATATAGGACCGTGATGTAATAAGTGACACCATAGTGTATCGTCTATAAATGTTGTATACGATATAGTAACATTTATGAGTCATTGCTTATCACTCTAACTTAAACCTTACACTCGTTTATACGTAACGAATGGCTCTAAGAATAACGTGAACTATTTTTAATAAAAAGAAAATTACTTTTTATAGCTTAAATAAATCCGGTGCTGGAATTCTTTCCTCTATAGTTCATGTCTTCATGTTTAGTGTGGTTTGTGATATCAAGAGGCAAGAATAACGAAATGAAGCAGTGTATTAAAATCACAAACGTTGAGCTGGATGATGGAGATATTTTGTGATATAAGAAAAACAGCGTAAAGTATTTTCACATACCACTTTAGCAAGGAGAAAATATTTTCCGTTAAAAACGAACACTGAAAACGATGTTTTCCTTGGTGCCGCATTTCAGGTTTTTGTTATGAGTAATAATTTAGTGTGTGGTGTTCTACTCCAGCGGCACTCGCTAAAGACAACAATGAAAACTTTACCGAAGCAAATTTCATTTGTTTATTTTTGAAAGACAATTACCCTCTAGCAAGTGGCCTAATATTGTGTTCCTCTCTAAAAAAAATCGGGACGGTTATCCTATATAATTCATACCTAGAATAGAACAGTGTTTTTTGGGAGGAAGAGATGAAATAAGAGAGATATGCGGGGCGTAATTTCAAAAGTGTTCCAGATCTTTGGTCTCAGACACCGATAGTAATAATGGAACTTTTTACCAGATGGAAATCCTCCACCACGTCACACTATAAAATAAAATGGGAAAGCAAAAAAATCCTGAAAAGGAAATCAATCCCAGCGTGCTCCTATGTGACCGTGGAAAATCGTTAAAAAATACAAAAACTTCAAGATCTAGATGGTCTGTTCCAAGGAATTTCCGAGTAAACGTTATCTCCCGAATAATCACTCCGTTCGGCTAATTTATAACTGGGAACTGGGTACCATACATTTATACTTGCGAAAATTTTTCGGGATGACAAGTAGGTATCGACATTCTTAAGCACTTAACATCAAGTTAGGTACACTCAAACTACTAGATTTATACAAATAATGCAAAAAACACACGCTATGAGTTGCTGCGCTGCAGGCCAATAAGAACTGTTGAGTGATGGACATAAGGAGAGAGGTTTGTTTGTAGTTTGTGACTTATTGTACCCTTCGTACCTGTTGTCTAGAGTACAGTACTAAAATAACTTCATTCTGGTTTTAGTGCTTAGAAATTCTGTGGCCTAGTGAACATCGATATCTTTCAAAAAGCATTCAGAAGCTATATCTCAACATTTTCCTTCACTGCACGTTCCATTTGATCATAAATTTCTTCCTCCTTTCATAAAAAAAGCCAGTAGTTGCAGGGTGCTAAATGCGGGTTGTAGGGCGGGTGTTCTATATTCTGGAAATCTCTGCACCATCCGCAAAAGTAGATAGCCTGAATTACTGCCACGAAGTACTGTCTACTTAAACTGTCAATGTTCTACGATTTTTTGAGGATTTACTAAATTTGTGTGCAGTATATTTTCATTTTAGTATTGAAGCAGTAAAATGAGGTTTTTTTTTAAATTTCGCACCACAAGGGCTTATAATATTGACCCATTTTGAATAAATTGCAGCATATCGTTTGATAATTTTCCTAAATTGTAGACTAAAAACTTTATCCAAACAACCAGAGTAGTGCTTTGCTTTCTGTTCGGCATCATGGGCATTCCTCAAGGTAACCAGGAAGTGTAAATCTAGCACTATACATTTTACACTTTATCTCAGAAAGTTTTAAAGCTATCAATATGAAAATTTTGTGAGATATTAAGGATACTTAACTGAAGATTCTCTGTAAATTTTAATACTTTAATGCAAATAAAACGTTTTCTTAATTTTTTTAAACCAAAATAAAATCTTGTTAAAAAAAGTGAAAACACTGTGACATAATAATGCATTTTTCTTATAAACTGGAATTGGATTTTTTCCCCTTAAACTGTAGACAACATGCTATTTTGGGATTTAGAATAATATATGTATGCTAGTTGCTTGAAAAGAAATTAATGTTCAAATTTTGAAGATTTTTTTTAAAAATGTATAGGTATAGAGTTCTATCAACTAATGGTGATATTTAAATACTTCTAGTTAACCGTTTCATATTTTCATGCATTATGTGCGTGAAAATTTTCAACATGATTGGTATAGCCAATCCTGAGAAAAACGTACATTTAAGTTATCGGGAAATAATATTTGTTTGTGTTAAAATTTTTTTATGTTCATTAGGGAATTAAAATTTACAGCTTTCTTAATATCTCATAAAAATTTCATGTTGACAGCTTTATAAATTTCTGAGATACAGTGTAAAATATATAGTGCTGGATTATTTGCTAGATTTACACTTCCTGGTTACCTTAAGAGGGCCTGATATATCTCGTAAACTACTTGACTGCAATCATGGTAAAACCCAATTGACCTTCTAGTCTCGTCTACTTTTACTTTCTTGAAGTCAATCAGTATTATCGACTGGCGGTTCATGACATAAGTTGGTGCGGTTCTATCTCCATATAAGGAGTTTTGATTGAAAATAATGTTGAGTATCCACTTCACAACAGCAGTATAAAAATAAACTGATATACACAATTATATCAACTTACTATTTTAGGCTACTCATTACACAACAGAAGGCTGATAAAATTAAAACCACTATATTTCAACACATCCGAGGTACTACAAGGCATATAATTGGAAAATAAACTTTTAAAAACGTACTAGATTGACGTACTTATACACAAAATTGTACGTCATTTGATATAAGTGCAATAATATACCTTATGTACGAAAATAGTGCCATAGAAAACCGAAGTTACAAACAGTATTACCACACCAACCGCTTCACTATATCGGTGGTCAATGCAATAGCAATTAAAGTGATGTGTTAACTATTCAAAAAGTAACTAAATCACTATATCAGTAAACAAAATTTAAAAATTGTAGCTAAAGAAGTCTCGAAAAATTATATTTAACAAGCCTGGCAATGCTCGCCGGCTCGCGCATCATTCTTAGTTGAAATGGAAGCGGGGCAGCCAATCAGCTACACACATTTCTCCCCGCCCTAGATGCTTTCCATTGTCCGATTCTCAGTTTTGGCTGTATTTGCTATTTCGGAACGTAAAACAAGCGTCTACCGTTGCCATGGTAACCGCTATGAAACAGGTGGCAAGTGCAGTCAAATTATTTCTGAAGGGATTGACATTTTGAACGATATTTTCAATTTCAGCGTACAGAAATACATAAAGGAAACGCAAAAGTTTGAGAAAATATTTTATCACAGGACTGTGTAAGATGCTCAGGTTCAAATGCAGGCATTACTCTGATATACAGTTCTAGTTTTTCTTCCAAATGTAGGACTTTAAGTAACGAAGAAGCCGCCTATTTATGTCAGTCATTTTCTCTCTGATCGTCGGATATCTTTTGACCAAAGATACGAAAGCAGGAAGGTGCAAGATCCAGGTTGTAAAGTGGAATTAACTCTCAAAACCTTCGGTCATCAATTTAAATAAGGTTAGAAATATTAGATATGATTCTTACACAAGACCTCAAAACGAATTCAACGTTCGCCATCTACAAGTTCGATAATGGGTTACATTTTTACAGATGCGAGTTGTTTAATTATTTGAAAGTTCCCAATAAGGATGTCTACTTGTTCAACCATAGCATTCAGTTTCTTGTACTTCAATGACCAGCAGTTCTTTTATCCACACATTTTTTTAAGCATTTGAATTTTTGTTTTCCTCTTAAGGAAATTCAATTACTGCTCTTTGTGACAGATGTCACTTTCAGACGCTGTTTTTGAACACAATGGAACTTGCATGAATTAATGAGAAAATGTTGAGAGGTGCTGCAGTTAATTAATCACAAGGTATTATATAACAGTTCCTGTAGTTTTAAATGGCCAAAAGCAATTAACTCTTCTTTCCCTGCTTTTGTCCTTTTATTTGTTGGATATCAATACTGCTTTGAATCCTAAATAGGATTTTCATTCCTTATTCCTCCCCCCTCTTTTTGCTGCGCGTGCTTCCATTATTTGTTTAGACACGCTTTCTTTTGTCATTCTATTGATATGTTAATATCAGAATACTCTCTCTTGCCCAGCAAATCACCGCGGGTGGCCGAAGTTGTTAAGGCTCGGACTCGTGAGCTGGAGATCTGCGGTTCAAATCCCACCAGGACCGTCCTCCCTGAATGAGGTTTTTCCCAGGGTTTCCTCATGCCGGGGAGGTATCCTAACTTAGGCCTGGAACGTTTAAACAAATCCTTTCCCAATGTATCATTTCATCTCGTGTGCCATCGGTGTCCATCGCGTGTGGTGCCTCTGTAGCAAAAACGGTCGGGCATTATTCATTTCTTTTGTCCAATAACATTTGCTATGTCAAATTTTTCTTTTATAGAACTATTATTTTATTCTGCTTAGTAAATCCATTTCGGCGTTCCAAATTCTGTTAATTTCCTTAATTTTTGTTTATCAGATTCAGTCTCTATGTACGTAAGTAATTAAATATACGAGGGGTGTTCGAAAGGATTTACAATAATAGTTGCTTTTTTTTTGCTGCACCTCATTTATTGTGGGATCGCTCCCCGCCAACATCACTGCACAGTGAAGTATTTCTTTATGTTTGTTTCCACAGTACGCTAAGGCAGTGCTCTTGAGCAAAGAATGTGCCCCATTTGTGGTAAAAAGGAAAATTGGTCACTTGTTCTAGCGGAATGTGAAGCTACAGAGTAATGGAGGTCGCAGATTATCTCCGCAAACTTTGTGAGATCGAGGAGTAGGGCAGTATGTCTTAATTCGGTATTGGATAAGAATAATTGGCAGGTGGCTATGTGAGTTTATTACGAAGATAAGATGGCCAATAGAAAATCTCTGGTTACAGAGGACATAACATGTAATGCACTTCTACTGAATTTTAATTTTTTGTTTATATATGTATTGATCTATGTATTTCTCTTGTTTAGTGTCCTGTTATTATAAATGTAATATGTTTATATTTGCATGTTTTTTTTTCGTCGTAACTTGGGGAAATTGAGTTATTTCATAAACATTTTAGCACTAATACAGGACTTAGTGTGTATTCATACGAAATTCTGTGTGTGTTTTTTCAAATTTGTTATGAGTAAACAGATAATTATTTAATTTATATATCTGGTAAATCATTATTGAAATAAATACACTTGCTACTGGTAAACCTCATTATATGGCCGTGAAATCGTTGTTTGGGAGTGCTAAACCACCGCTCTTAGACAACTGTCTTAATTTCTTCATAGTTGCCGAATATTGAACTTTGCAGCCACTCCTTTATGTTTTAGAATATTCATTTCTATTTTCCCCAAAGATAAAATTGATCTGTTTAATAACAAACTACTACTTACCAAAATAACTCTCTTCCACAATCTGTCGCGGAATACATTTGAACACGAGTGTACAAAGTAACTTGTAGACACCGTGTAAAAAAAAAAAACTTTAATTCTCATTTCTCAACAGTACATTGTTAATACATAAATTTATCTTAAATGCCTATCATACCAACTGCGTTATAGTACTTGATCAAATATTTCTATTTTGGAATAATCAATCTATGCTGATTTTCTTATGAGTCGCACGTTTGCCCATGTATAGAGAACATTATTATAACTCTTAGATATAAGCAATTTTAGGTATTTTATTGCTTAGCGCGGGTCCAGATGCAATTAAGGCGCCAGCTTATCGACTGCAAGGAGATAAGATCTTCAGAGTTGCACTAACTTCTCCACTTTGCGGTTCCTGGTGGCTGAGGTTGTTCGCGCCCGTAGTTTTCATACGATCATTTGCAATTCGTATTTTAAGGCATGAAATGAAGCGAAATGAACAAATTTTTAGAACATTTTCCCATATTTTCTTGAGATTTACACTTGTATCAACTTTTCAATCCCTCTTTGGTGTATCAGCACATTTTAAGAAACGTTTCTTTCATGGTTTGTTAAAAAATACAATTAGCCCAAAGCGTTATTTTCTCTCTACTAGAGCCGATATAGTAGAGTATAGCTATAAAATTGGATATTTATAAACATACAAGCCCAGTAGTTTCCAAGCTAATGTAGCAAATCCTACAAGAGAAAACACAAACTGCAATTAAAGCTATTCGCCAGAACGACAGTTCTCAGTGCGGAAGGCTCAAATCTCTAGTCGACACTTGCTCTTCTTGATTGTGTTTGTATTATACTCAATGTCACACGTTTAGAAGGCAAAGATGTGTGCATGCACTTTCAGAAGAACCGCCACGGGTGGCCGAGGTCGTTAAGGCACGGACTCGTGAGCGGGAGGTCTGCGGTTCGAATCCCGCCAGGACCGTCCTCCCTGACTGGGGTTTTTTCCAGGTTTTCCTCAGTCTTCATAACTGGCAAATGCCGGGGAGGTACCTAAACTTAGGCCTGGAACGGTTCCTTCCTTAAAAAAAAAAAATATCCTTTCCCAATTTATCATTTCATCTCATGTATCATCAGTGTCCACCGCCTGTGGTGCCTCAGTAGTAAAAACGGGCGTTAAACACTACTCAAAAAAAAAAAAAAAAACTTTCAGAAGAATTCAAGAAACAACTAATTGAGACTGATGGTTTAAGGGCCAATACCACCGAGCTTAATATTCCTATTTAATTCTCCTTTAATTGGGGTGTTGCGTCTCACCGTCTACAATTTTATGATAGTCCGTCATTAAACTCCAGTTAACTTAACTGGCCATTAACAAGTTAATTCTCAATTAACTTTTCATCATGACAAGGCGAATGTTGAATATTATGCTATTTGAAGACTACGTTATTCCAAGACGATAATTTCCGAAACACAAGGTTAGTATAGAGGAAACAGATTTCCAAATGCGGTTTCGGCTGAATAAAGTTTTGGCATTAGATATTTTAAGCTCTATACAATATGACCTGGAATTCCCAAAGGCATGTGCATTTTTATAATATTTAAATAATGCTAAAGCCTTCTTATTATTTAGCCGTAAATATTACATAAAACAGGAATCTTTATGTTGTATGTTACGTTAAGTTACATAAAGGAGGCTATGTCGTCCTATATTTGGAAAGTTGGTCATCTGAACTTCAAACACTCAGTATAAAATGAAACGTAATTAAAAGTAGCACATTCTCCTTATTTAAGAATCAAGCAATTTCTCCAATGAATGTACACAAAGAGTTAACGCTACAGAAAGTACATGTATAGCAGCAGGTGATTTAGTGCAACAACGGCCCAACGAATTGCGTATCGAGAGAGCGCTGCTATATCTCGTTCCTCCCATTAAATTCTCTTTTTTCCCTCCATTTCTGATGTGCAATTGTCATGAAAAACGAATGAGTAACGATCTCCAGTATTTTACAAATGTGTATAAAGCACTCTTTGTTGTGTCCATGGCCTTCTAAATCACGGATTTTCTATAATTCAGAAGGCCGTGATGACTTAAATCTTAATTAGCTAATTGACTGCGTAATTAGTTTGGTGAGATGCAAAATATGTAATTGGAAAGGAATTAATTTCCTCAAAATTAGTTAATTCACAATTAGTAAAACATTGATGAGATCGGTCCTAATTCTTCGGTGTGCCGTCTGCGATTTAAATATTGCGATAAATGAGAATCGTCAAATAGTCGGGATAAAGCAACACATCTAGTATGGCAAACATGCGAAGAACGTTGAACTGGCAACCTAAGCAAACTAACTTGATACGTGCCTTTATTTCAGGATCAAATGAGTTCTCTGAAGATCTTAAAGCGGTATTATTCAGTCAGAAGTCCCAGTTAAAAGCTCAGCAACCTTGCATTTAAACCATTTCTCGATTCCATTGCAATTTATGAGAATGTTTTAGAGAATATAAAAAAGGTGATCGGTAAACATGAAGCGCTTTGAGATGTGCCAACTCTACAAGACAAAAGCTGCAGTCTTCAGCACGAAACTGTGGTCGCTGGGCTACAATATGAAAATATCAGACCTGTGGTGATTTATCAGCACTACGTGCTTACAGCTTTTCAATAAATGAAGACCAACCATGTGACACGTATTGCACATGAACTTGACTAATTTTGTGAAAGAGTCAGCGGGAATCCATTGCTGCTCTGAAGAAGATTCTTGTAAAGACCCAACTTTTGTACCTAGAAGTTAATGGGCTCCATTTCCTATCATCACCAAATGGGATATTTGGACAAGATGTGTAGCTTTCTTGTACTAAAACTACGAAAAAAGCAAAAACTTCATGTGTTCTCTAGAGTCGATGCACGTGACAAGCCATCAAACGTGCCCAACAATTGGAAATGACAAAGATCTACAGTTGAAACTCCTCGCAGTGCATGGCTACAGGTATTTGCCTGACGCGATTCAGTGTTTACAAGAAGAAGGTTTGGAGAAGGAGTAACAGTGAAAGAACTTGAGAACTGTGAGGTATAACCTTGGCAAATTTACCAAATCGAAACTTGAATTCATTTTGAGGGACGGTGTGGATATGGAAGCATTTGCAACTTCCACTGAACTCCCTTTCCGCGAGTTTACAAAGTTTGCTCCATTGGTTTCAGTTGTTGATTAGCAGAGTTTCTGCTTATACAAGGATCTCTTGAGCTCAAAACGCCAACGATTTACATCCGAAAACATAGAAAAGTGCGTAATCCAGTGTAACCAAAAGATTGAAACTCAGTAAATGCTAGTTTTTCTTCCTAAATATTTACTTTAACCCATTCAATTAACACCCCTGTCAGAAAAGTTTTAATGCATAAGCACCCCTTCCACATATACACCCCTCCCCCCAAACAACGCAGCACCTCCCATTAATTTAGATTAAGGTAGAAAGGAACGGGATATATTATAGGATAACCCTAACAAGGTATTTGTTCACTTTGTATCATCTGCAATTCTTAATCCACGTAATCCCCGTGTTTCTGCTCATCTGCAGAAATGATGGGATTAGAAACCTCCACACATGCACACGCGCGCGCGCCCCATTCATATGTATACCTGTTTCCCTGGAAATACACTTTTATTATTAAGAGCCATTCTCCAGTTGCATACGATAGGTAGGGTGAGTGGGTGGATAGCTGGAGGCTAGGTTCGATATTCGCACATTTTACTGCGGGTGGGTAGGTAGGGAGCCGCCGATTGCCCTGATAATTATATTAGATATACAAGGTATTTGTAATGGTGGTGGTAGTGGTATTTATTCATTAATGACCAAATGCTGAGAGACTTTGTATTCCCCTAACCCGCCATCTAAAAGGACCATTCCTATCTATCTACGCACATCATTCCCATTATCATCCGTTTCTCTATCGACTGAAGTCATGTTTGGTCAAACGCTTTCATCCCCGCGGATACTTGCTGTGAATGTGAATACCCCAGATACAACACACGCCCGCGGGGAACACCCACGTAAATAAATAAGGTAGATGGGTGTCGATTAAGTAAGAGCATACACTACCCACCCACTATCTACCCATCCTCCACCCACAAACCTACCTACATACCTACCGAGGCGGAACTTAGTAGCTTCCACCCCCAGGTGTATTACGAAAGGTCATATTAATTAATCCTATGTATGTTAGAATGTAATTATGGTTTGCTGTGTTATCTTTATTTCCTGCACATGTGTTGAACTATTGTTTGTGATGTTATTTGCTTACACGCCGTTTAAAACCTGACCTGAAAAGGGAACAGAGAAACCTATAACAATATTTGTATAGATGATCCAAGCAAACGAGAAACGGGCCGTTAATACTTGGAGAATTGTAAAGCAGGGTCCTAGTAGTTGTACAAAGTTAGAGAGTTTTGCTTATATTATGTTAGGTAAGCGGGTAGATGTAATAAACACGTTATGCCAGATACGGGGGTAAAGAGACAGGTCGATAACCTCTAGAAAGGAAGAAGCTAACTATGTCAGTTTAGTATTAGAATATACAAGTCACGTAGGCATTAGCCAATCAGGAGAATGAGAAAGTTCCTAAGGAAATATATTACCCAATAGAAACGCAAAGATGAGGGATGATATTGTAGATATTTCTAAAATATATTTAAAAAAGAATAAAGACAGCCATTTTTACTTAAGTTTACAATTTTGGGGCTCCCAATTAGTACGGTTAGTATTGTTAGTATGGTTATGAAGAATGCTATTATTAGTACTGGTTAGTTGGCCGGCATTACTATGAGTTACTTGTAATTCGTGATTGCTTCTTTTCGCTAATGCAGTGCGAGAACATCAGTGTTGTAGCTATTAGTATCCTTAAGGGAAGTGTGGTATATAACTTGGGCTGAAAAATAAGGAAATGTTTAGACAAAATTGGACTGTGTTAACATAACAAAACTGAATTCACACAAACAGAAAAAGAGGAGCACTAATCATCTTACACTTTAGCGGTTCTGTTCTGTACACACGTCTCCATTTCCTTTGCACTTCAACAACCTTCTCCGTTTTACATTACCACTTCTTAATTGCTTTCCGCTGTTCGAACGATAATCTTAGCTTCATTTTGTTGTAGCAACGCTAGATAATGTGAGTCACATCTGTTTACAGAACATCATACTACACATTGCTGTTGTTTTACGGTCCAACTTTGACATATATTAAATAGATATCTACTGTGAAAGTGTGTAGTCTTTTTTTGGCACCCTCGGTAATTAAGCAGGCATTTGCGAGACATAGATAGGCAAAATACTGATACTCAATGCGCAGAGAAGATATCGCTTAACCTGCAGGCACAAATAAATCTGGCATGGGGAATGGGCTATTATCTAGATGTCTGTGGGATTGAAGAAAGAAGTATCGCATGGGGCTTGGAAAGGAAATAAAATAATTAATGCTTGAGGGTAAAGAACTCGCCCACTGAGCAAAGAATGCGATAACTGGAGGCATTTTCTGGAAGAATGCAGGGAAACAGAGATTTTAAGAAATGAACATTTACATCACAATTTCTTAATTCCAATAGAAATTTGAACGCCTGCTTGGAAGTGTTGGTGTTTGAGAGATACACACATAAATAGAGAATGTTTCTAGCGAAGACCCCATACAGAGGGTTAATAGCTGTAGAGAAGAAAGGGGAGTTGGGGAGGGGGATTTATAAAGGGAAGGGGAACTCAGGGGTTAGGATTCTATTCATGTTTGTATGTGTGTATATAAAAGTATTCTTAGTAAGTATATTTGTGTGTTTGTATATATGCATGTAGGTTTGTATGTTTATGTGTATATATGTATATATACAAATTTAATCATACGAATTAATGTTACCGTTTTTTGTGTTTTGTATGTTTTATTGTTAATTGGACAGTATTATTTTGTACGGCCGTAAGGCGCATGTGACAGTTGTACTTATATTTGTAAACCTGACACAATAAAAGTCCTTTATCACCACTACCACTTGTTTTCTTTATTCAGCAGTAACAATAAATTTGTACAAATGTATCTTGTGTAGGCACTTTTTGAAAATATTTTAATGAGCATTATTCAAACATATTAATTGGTTATTCTATTTAAAATTAAACAGTTTGGAGTTACTTCTGGTAAAGTAACCTGAAGTAGAAAAAATAGGTAATATAATTTTTGAGTTCTCATTGTACGGCTATCACCACAGATCCCGTATCATGTTACTGAGTCACACGCTTCAAAAGTTATGTCGTTAGGGACTTTTGACTAACCTGTACGTGTGTTCAGGGGAGTGTAAAGTTATGCAGATCGTGAGTTGAAACCCAGTAAAGCACAAATATTTTAGATGGACTTGGAAAGTAGGTGTCTTTCATCTTTAGACCTCGAACTATTAATATTGACTAGCGCATTTCCATCCATGCCTCTGGAGGACTGAATATCCACGTACTCAAGGATCATAAGCTTGTGTAACACGTTCTGTGTTATCACAAATGGAGATTTGAGAACGCTTGGTAGATATTTTGCGTCAGAACTTTATGCATAATATGGAACTATATAGTTTTTGTATGTTTGAGGTATTTAAATGGATTTAATAGGCGTTTAAATGTGGCCGCCTTGCTGCCACGTTCCCATTCTCTAGTGCTTTCAGATTTTGGGTCAAAAATTAATTTTTGATTTTATGAATAACATGAAATTAAATGCTTTGAAGATTACACCCATGTATCATTTTTATTGGTAGGGGAGTATAAATTGTTTAAACGACAATTTAAATATTACTATCAATCTGTTACACAAAACACTTTTTTTTCATTGATCATTTGCCGTGGCTGGCATATTTTTAACTTTAGGTGCACTTTAATAAAAACTATGTAAGGTATAGCTATGCATTTCAAAACACTTTGATCTATTTGGCTGGGGAAAGTTTTTTAACTTATTAATGTATGAAAATTCTAGGGGGGAAAAATTCGAAATTTGCATAAAATAATGACACTATATTAAAATATTTTTAAAAATTAAAATATTGCTGTAAAATACATATAGCTTCACAAGAAATGTCAAGTAACATGTTTTCAAATGATTTCAAAATCTGAGCATGATGATATTAATAACTTATGGGAAAATTGCACGTAAAACAGTAAACATATTAAACATTAATTTTTTCTAGTGTATTAAAATAACTATAAAATTATAACACTACTATATGCCATTTAAATAAAATAAGAAAAATAATTAGTTTAATCGGGCCAATAGGAGCGGGGTGTTACCTGAAACCCAAAATGTAAAAATCGCTCTAGCAACTCCGATAATTGTTCTTTCACAACAAAACTCGGCATATACCCCATTTAAATCTAATAATAATAATAATAATAATAATAATAATAATAATAATAATAGTTTGTGAAAATTGTCAGATTATTTGGATGTGGGATATACCTGAAAAACCTTTCGGGGTTAAGCCCAACTTTAAAAATCCCTCTAACGGCCGCAATTTAATATTTTTAAAGAAAACTCGGTATATGCCATTGAAATAAGATAACAAAATAGTTTCTGAAAATCAGTGAAATTGGACACAATTAGCAGGGGAAGTTACCTAAAAATTAAAAATTACTCTAGCGGCATTAATATTTATTTCGCAACGAAACTCCGTATACACGATTTAAATACGGTAAAGAAAATACTTACTGAAAATCAGTGAAATTGAACCATTATCGGGGGGGGGGGCTTATCTGCACCTCAAAATTTAAAAATCACCCCAGTGTCATTAATATTACTTTTTTTTCGCAACGAAACTACATACATGCCATTTAAATTAAATAAGAAAAATAGTTTCTGAAAAATCAGGGAAATCAAGCCATTGGGGGGGGGGGGAGTACCCAAAATTTTCCGTCCAAAATCGAAGGATTTTTTCGGGCATAAAAATCCTAAGTATGTTTCTTCGAAAGAGAAGTAAAGCCGCGGGTCCCATGTCGTACATTTACCGCACGAAAATTTGTTGGCCGCTTCACGCCCTGAATAGAACGGGACGCTGATGATCTGAGATGTTAAACAGTGTTCATAAATAAACGAAATAATTTTTTTTAAAAAATCCAAATTTAAAAAATCGCTTTAGGGGCAACACTATTTGTTTCTTCACAACAAAATTCAGTATATACCATTTACGTAAATAACAAAAACAGTTTCTGAAAATATGGGCAACTGAACTATATGGAGTAATGGTGTACATGAAAACCGAAATTTAAAAAGTGCTCTTGCATTATTTTTCTCTGTTGTTTTAAAATAAAATAACAAATTATTTTAGCGTATATATTGCACATAACGTTACACACGTTTTATGTTTAGCAAAATTATCGTCCTGAAGATAGCAAATATGAAATATTAATGTAATATGTATTTGAGAATTATATTTGTATGTAAGAGCGTTCTATAATAACATTCAGAAAATGTTTTAGTTACATGTTTTTAATACAACAATATGTACATTTAATTTTAAAGTCAATTAAAATCGATGAAACTTTCAATTGTTCTTAGCTGATTCTGTATATTTTTGTAGTCCATTGTAATTGTTTTTAAACAGTAACATTTTTTTTATTGAAACATATGAACATCATCTTCTTAAATACGCAATGTAACTCGAAACGTTCTGTTTATTTTTTCTGTATTTAATAAATGTGAAGATATCAATGGGCAAGTTCATAAATAGTTACATTTAAAATGTTTACATGTATAGCTTTGTCTATCAGTGGCCATATATTTCATTTAATCAATAGTATACCATTAATTCTTGTATTTTAATCTCATCAACAATAATAATAATTTATATTTTTATTATTGTTATTATTATAATATAAAAATGTGTTTTTTCTTTTGTGATACTTATAGATTGCAAGAACTTGTTCCTGTAATATCACACAATAATGCCAGAACTAATTTCATTTCATTAATTAACAAGATCTAATTTGGATTTTATATTCATTTTTAAAGTTATTCTACTTGCTGAGGAATTCGTTTAGTTTACGCTGCCCCTGCGTGGCGGTTTTTGCTATAACTCCTAATGGTTTGGAAATTTCCCATTTGAGCATCTTGGTAACGTTTTGTCTTGATTCTCGTGAGAGGTCTGAAATGTTCATCCCTCTCTGGAGATAGGTTAAATTAGCTACCATACTAGAGGGATTTGCTGAAATCAAGATGTGATTTCTGATGATTTTGAGCTAATGATAATTGCATCACTAATGCATTTACCGTCGAAACGTTCATAATTGTATAGAAAACTGCAAGAGGTTCACAGTGCATTTTTATCAGGTGCATCTGTTTCTCCTTTTTGGCATTATAATATTCAATTGCCTGAGGCTTCTATGTTTCCTCGTTCACTGAAACACTGTAATGCAAAGAAGACGCTAGAAGCACTGCCTTTCTTGATTTTGGGACATAGGGGACGAACGTAAAATTATCCCAAACGCGTACAGTGTTTCCTGGCTTTGGATGGCCAAAACTCTTTTGCATTTGTTGTTGTTTTTTAACATTCCCATATAAGTATGGTTCCCTAGTTCAATGACTAGGTCGATGGAACAAATCCAATGGTCAGCGGCAATGTTCTGATTGGTTCGTGCAACTAATGGTGTCCATAGCCCTGTTTCTCTTCTTTTACTTCACTACTTATTTCGGTCGTCACCACTTCGTCTTCATATCCATTCCTCTTCCAGCTCTGAATCACTACCATGAACACTTTTATGGTCCGGTCAAGATGTGAATCATCAATTTTACTTAAGTCACTCATTTGCCCTCGATAACATCCATTTTTCACTTTCCGAGCCATCGGCTTCATTTGTTCGCGTGCGTATTATGCCATTTCCTGCTGTAATATATCGCAATGCCAGAGAAATTCCACGTGCTTTGAACCATGTTGCATACTAAATAAGATACAAAAACTACCATTATAAATAATTTTCGAACCCCCTCGCATATCTATCTATTTCCTAGGGGCTTTGCATGTTCTATTTTAACATCTTGTGTAAAATAATGAAATAGGAATGTGTAGACATTCATTACACGTAAAGCAGTAAAATATCCCTTAAACAAAACCCAAACGTTGATTATCAGGAAATAAATCATTAAAATATAACATTTAACTGCAAACATTTCAGATAAGAGCTACAGTTATTTGTTTCCTTTCTTCATTTATCTTGAATGTTTCAGGATGGAGCTGTTAGCAAACCTAAGCGCTATTCTGAAATGGCGTCTGAACGGCAGCGGCGATCTCTCTGACCTGATCGACTACCCCAGCCTGGAGATGGTAGACCCGCCAGTCCAGACGGCGCTCGTGTGCATTTACTCCTTGACGGCGGCTCTCAGCGTCCTGGGAAATGCCACAGTTATCTTGGTCCTCACGTTAGGAAAGCGGTGAGTGTAGTTTCATGCTATTGGTGGAGATACCGATAACTATATGTCAAAAGTTTACTAAATAAAGAGTTATTATTAGCGACTAAGGAAAAGCAAATAAATAAGATATAATCAAACGTTTGGGATTGCATTATGTGGCCACTCAACTTGACCTTGGGCTTTCTCGTGGATTTCCTTAGTCACTTAGGCGAATGCTGGGGTTGACGTTTCCGTTCTCTCATTCCATTGGTTCTGTTACAGGGTCGAAATTGCCAGGCGAGTTGGGTTGGTACTCTGAGTCATTGGCTTGCTCTTTGGGAAGGATTCTGCCTCGGCATCTGATAAATAAATTGCCCTTTTGAGAGGTCATATTACTTGAAGGGATTCAGCGGCGTCGGAGCGTTCTTTCTGGGAACAATATTAAGGACATTATCAATAGCTCATCACCCGTGGATACTAACCTATCTTGAGGTGCAGGCACAAACTGTCAGCTTTGGAGCAATTTTGTTCATTTGGTTTGTTTACGGACGCTCTTAAACACTCAGGTCATCAGCGTCCCATTCAATTCAGGGCGTGAAAATGCCGATCAATTTTGCTCAGAGGCCTCTTCTTTCAGGTTTGAGGTTTTTTTATATGCCGTAAATCTACGACACGGAACCCACGGATTTACTTCCCTTCCAGAGGAAACCATACTTAGGATTTTTAGACCCTTCGATCCTGGCCAGGATTGAACCCGCGATCTTGGGTCTACGAGACAGTTTTTGAGCAAGGTTGAGGTACCGAAATATCTTCCTCTACCCCTAACAATCCCATTCAAATAAGCTTTAAGATACTCAATAACTGAGAGACACAGAGCACTCCGGAAGCACCCATAAATAATTTACCACTTCTTCAGGACTGGAAAGTCGCTGACCTCAAAGTAGGAAAAGGAAGTGACGTGATGAAATCTCGGGCTTGTAAGGCGCATGCGTCAACAGTTTTGCGTCTGTACTGTATTGGTAGTGTGGGCTGAAGCAACAAATACCCTGCCGCCGTTTTGGGATTTGTTGAACAATGGAAAGGCAGACTTGAGCGACTATTTTCTGATTTTCCAAAACAATGGCACTAGATGTATTAAAACGAAAGCGACAACCATTTTCTTTCCAGCATCCCTTGCCCTTTTGACTTTCACGATTCAAACGACTGGTTGTAGATTTCAGGACCAAACTGGTGGATCTGAGTTTTATCTCCCGTAAGAATGTCAGGTACATTCCAAGACCCCGCATTGTTGAATCTTTGAAGCATTTCTTGGCAGTAGAGTTTTAGCCTTTCGGTCAAATAGCGGCAAACTCTTCATTTTTTTTTTTATAAAGAATGATAGAAATATTAGATCGAATTCTGAATCCTGCTAAAGGATCTTCTATGATCGTTTGTTTTTAATGTGAGATATTTTCTTTCGTGGGTGAAATTTCTATTTTCTAGACATTTTTGAGCTTTAAAATTCTAAATGACATGCATAGATATATACCAAAAAGTTCACTCTTTTTCTACTGTGTCACTACAGCCCATCTCCAGCCTCATCCTTTCTAAGATAATGATGGTGATGATAAAGTGGTGATAGTGTCATGGATGTGTCTAATGTGCGTTCATGGATACAACAGTTCAAAGAAGGCAATCTCGTCCGCGCACAAACCGATCTGACGGCACGATCGAGCGAATGGAGAATGTTGTTTTGAAGGATCGCCGAATGAATGTGGAACACATCGCCTCCAAAATTGGCATTTCTGTGGGATCTGTGCACACAATTCTCCTGTATGAAGACCTGAAAATGGGAAAAGTGTCCTCCAGGTCAGTGCCACGAATGCTGACGGACGACAACGTGACATGTTGACAGGCAATGTTGACGTATGATGACGGCGTGAATGGGACGCTCTTTTCATTGACTCTGACAAGGATGAGACATGGATGCAGTTTTCAATCCTGAAACGGTGAAGCAGCGATTTTCCAGTGGTCAAAACAGACTCCCACAGGAGCGTTCGCTGCGGCTATGGAATCATGACGTCGACGTTGCAAAAAATGTGTGCGGCTGCAGGCAGATTACGTCGAGAAGTGAACAAGTTTCATAATTTTCGTGGGTCGGTGAGGGAAATAAAAATCGGAGGTTTTATGACTTGAATGCACTTTGTATACAACTCGAGGATTCGAGTTTTCCAAATATTTCTTGCGATAATTTTTTCATTTAAAAGTATGAAATGAAGCCTGCTAAATGTTTCCCAAGGTCGATGAAACAGACGAATATAAATCTATTGAATTCCATGGCCTCCTGAACCATTTGTTTCAGAACGTAATCTGTCATCGTCTAAAAGTTCCATAATTTCTATCATTTTATTATAAATTTTGGGGTGTAGAAATATCCCGTCGAACGCACCATGTCTCATTTTGTAACTTCACATCAAATTGCCCGCAGTATTTCGCAATGATAACAAGCAGTACAAATGTCAACCAAGGATATCGTCCGACAGCTGATTTTACAGTACGATCCATTTCTATCAAATCAAAATTTTCTGATAAACAAAGACAGAGAGCGCAGCCGTCTCTCATCATTTTTGTGACATTTCAGCTGTCAAAACAAACAAAGATAAAGTGACTTCAGGGAAATCCGATACAGAAAGAAACTTTGCTCTTGTTGAGCTGGATGTACTCGATGTCATATTGTTTTAACAACACACTTCTCTAAGAGTAAACGTCTTGGAAAAACCTGGAGCTGGTGGGCGGACAAAGAACGAAGATTTTTTTTTTTTTTTTTTTTTTTTTTTTTTTTTTTTTGTGGAAGTGCATAGTGCCATTATTGTTTTTAGCGAATTTCGAAGGTATGTAGCTTATGCGGTTGCACCCATTAAACGATTTTTGAAAATGTTCTTCACATTTCCACTATCCTCCCTACTAGGCATCGAAAATGACAATGACACTGTGTGTGTGTGTGTGTGTGTGTGTCTGTCTGTATGTGTCTGTCTGTCTGTATGTGTCTGTCTGTCTCTCTATCTCTCAGTTAACACTCTGGGTCACAATTTTTCTTTTTTCCCAACGAAACTCGCCATATAACTATCAATTGATAAACGATTCGTACAGTTCTTTCGCGAGTAAAATTATATTATTGGGGTTGGGGTAACCCAAGGCGAAAAAAAAAAAATTAAAAGCTTTCTATTGGCCGCAGTTTTTTTGTTTTTGTCAACTATAATCGGTATATATTTTTGAAAACAAATTGATAAAAGTAGTTTCAGAAAATTATCTCAATGGGGTCACTTGGAATAGGGGTATTCTTAAAACCGACTGGGGGTTAAAGCAAAATTTAAAAATCGTTCTATCAGGCTTAATTAAAAAAAATTAAGGAAAATCGATATATTTCACTGAAATAAAATAAAATATTTTTTGAAAATCAGTGAAATCAAACAATTAAGTGGAGGAGGTACCTCAAATCCAAAATTTAAAGGTCATTCTAGTGGAGTTAACATTTGCTTTTTCGTAACGAAATTCCATATATACAATTGAAATAAAACGAGAAAAATATTTTCTGAAAATCAGAGAAATCGGATCATTAGAATTGAGGGTTTACCTGAAACGCAAAATTTAAAAATTGCTCTAACAGCACTAATATTTGCTTCTTCACAACCAAATTCGATATATACTATTTATATAAAATAGGAAAAATTAGTTTCTGAAAATTCGGGAAATTGGAGCATTAGGAGCAGGATATACTTGAAAACCGAAAGTTAAAAAACGCTCTTGCGTTGTAACTTTCTGTGCATTGTTTTAAAATAGTTTTATATTTAACAAAAGCATTGCAAAGATTGTAAATGTGAAATATTAATCTAAAATGTGTTTGAGAAGTATATTTATATGTAACAGCGCTCTGTAATAACCTTCAACGTTATATGTTTCTAACACAACATTTAAATTAATTTTGAAAGCGAATGAAAATAGAAGTAACTTTCGATTGTATATTGTTGATTCTGTATATTTGTTAAGTACATTGGTAAATAGTAACATGTTTTTGTTTTATTGAAACATATGAACATCTTAAATACACAATGTAACTCGAAATGTTATTTCTCTCTGTTTTGGTTAATGTAAAGATGACATCAAGGGTTGAGTTCATAAACCTGGTTACATTTGAAAATGTTTAAAAATACGCACACAGTATTTTTGTTTTTTAATCTCAACAATAATAATAATAATAATTCTAAAAATGTTGTTTCTCTTTTGTAATAATATAGATTGTGAGAATGTTAATTTTAATCCCCTAATACCATACAGTAATGTCTTAATTTATTTCGTTCCATTAATTAATAAGGCCATAATTTGTATTTTATATTCTTTTTTAAATTTACTCTAATAAGTGAGGAATTCACTTAGTTTATGCAGCTCCTGTTTGACGACTTTTTATTATTTATATTAACTATCTTTGTTTAAATAATAATTAATTTTAATTACAAATTCGATGCGTTCAAGTTTAAATTTTCCCCGGGGTACTTGAAAAATTGTGTAACTTCTTTTTGTATTTAATAAACTATCTTTGCTTGGAATGAACAAATTGATAGTGTTACGCGGAAAACATGAATGGGGCTACATTTTGTAACGTGAATACTGAAAAAACGCCGTCCAAATATACAGGAAATAGCTTGTTTATCATTAGCTCGGACCTTAATGTAGTATGGAGTTGTTTGTAGGGATCCATATAGGATATATGGAATAAATATCCTAGAAAAAAATGCATCGAGAGCAGGAACATTTTTAAATGATAAAAAAAAATGGACACAAAAATGTTAAAGCATTAGGGTGGGAATCTATAACAGAGAGAAGAAAAAAAACAGCGAGGATAACGCCATTATACAACGCGTAAATAGAACAAAATGCGTGGAGCGATATCGCAACTAGGTTAGAAAAACGAATGCACTGTGGTGGGAACGACCATGTTTTAAAATCAATTGTAGGTAAATTCTCTTTCGTAAATACAACCAATGAAATACCTGCTGTTGTCTTTGTCCTTCTCTGACAAGATTTAAAGGCAATCTAAAATTATATGTATAGAAATATTTCATTGATATGAATGTATTTAGTGCTAAGTTTTCCCCGACACAACTTGAAATATTGTTTAACTGCTTTTTGTATTTAATAGACTAGCTTTGCTTAGCTTGTTTGTATTATTTATTATTCATGTTGATAAATGTCTAGGCCTAAAATTTCTGATTATATTTTACAAAGTTTATACTTTTATAAATGTATTTAATTACTTTGAAGTGTTTAACTAAATTGACATGTATTTAGCTAAGTGAAATATATTTAAACACGTGTAAAATTAAGTTGATATGTATTTAATTAGCTTGATATATAAGTCCATTTAACTAGATTGATATGTTTTTATTTAGGTTATATATTTAAGTTAGCCGGTATGTAAATATATCTAAAATTAATTCGGCACGTATGTAAAGGATAACGGTTTATTTAATTCAGTTAACTGATATCTTTTTAAGTAGTTTCCTGTAAATCAACACTGTTCTTCACTATCACTGGGTGAAAATCAAATCGCAGTCAAGAAATACATGCATACATATATATATACATACATACATACATACATACACACATACACACATACACACATACATACATACATACATACATACATACATACATACATACACACATATATATATGTATGTATATATATATATATATAAAATTACTGAGGCACATAGAACAATGAACGTTTTTCTTTTCTGTTATATTCTGATATTTTACCAGTTTTACCGTCACGGGTGGCCGAAGTCGTTAAGGCGCGGATGCGTGCGCGGGAGGTCTGGGGTTCGATTCCCGCCAGGACCGTACTCCCTGACTGAGGTTTTTTTCAGGTTTTCCTCAGTCATCATAACTGACAAATGCCGGGTAGTTACCCTAAACTTAGGCCTGGAACGTTTCCTTCCTTACACGAATTCTTTCCCAATAAATCATTTCATGTATCATCAGTGTTCACCGCCTGTAGTGCCTCAGTAGTAAAAACGGGCGTTAAACACCATTAAAAAAAAAACTGTCCAGTAGTAAGGAAGATGACACGTCAGGTGAAACTTGATCACGTGACTACAGTAATACCAACTCTAAGCAGTAATATAAAAATTAACTTTTTTCCCATAATATCTTGCAGTAACATCTACATGACATGCTGGCTCTTAATAGTCATAGTGCAATAATGTTTTTTCCGATACTTTTTAATTTGACTGACCTTAATAATCACAAAAGTAATTTTTTTTATTTAGTTTATTTATGGACGCTCTTTAACATCTCAGGTCATCAGCGTCTCATTCATTTCAGGGCGTGAAACGGCCGACAAATTTTATTCAGAGGCCTCTTCTTTCAGGCTTGAGGTTCTTTATCGTACCGTAAATGTACGACACGGGACCCACGGCTTTACAACCCTACCGAAGAAAGCTCTACTTAGGAAAAAATCCATCGATATTGGTTGGGAACCAAACCCGCGATCTTGGATTTAGGAGGCAAGTATGGTTATCACTACACCACCAACCGACACCATCACCAAAAGCAATCGCACAGTAAATAAATAAATAAATAAATACCGCCACGGATGGCCGAGGTCGTTAAGGTGCGGACTTGTGAGCGGAATGTCTGGGGTTCGATTTCCACTAGAACCGTTCTCCCTGATTGAGGGTTTTTCCAGGTTTTCCTCAGTCCTGATAAATGACAAATACCGTGTAAGTATCCTAAACTTAAACCTGGAACATTTCCTTTCAGTCATTTCCCCAATATATAATTTCATCTCGTGCATCATAAATGCCCGCTGCCCTTGGTGCCTCAGTAGTAAAATGGGCGTTAAACACTATTAAAAACAGCAAATAAATAGACGTTAAATACGTTATGCTACTATTCTGTTTCTGTTGGTGTCGGTGATAGCTATTTCTCCACCAGTGCGCTGCAAGAGTTTGATTGAATTAAAGTACCCACCCACTTACTCTGTTTGAAAGTCACAGATGAAGTTGAGAGACTTGAGGTTCAGAGCAGGGGCTCTTCAGTGCAACTCGTTCTACTGTCTACATAACATTCAAGCCACGCAGCTCTACTGTCAATTTTTTTCCTCCTATAAAAAGGGAGTGAAAGTATTACATAGTCTGCAGGTTCTAAAGGATTTTATCTCTTTCGTTTTCTTAAAAGTACTTCCTTGTTTTATTTTTAGTCTCCCTTATTGTTTAGCCAAGTTTTTAACGTTCTGAACTGTCGTCTACGTATATAAAACTGTTTCCTATAATGTTCTATATCTTTCATAGCTAAGTAGTCTTTAAAAAAAAATAAGCGACTCTCTCAAAGTATAAGAAGGAATGTATATGACGCTAATATTGTGTAGAAAACTGCAATTTTCGGTATTCGCTGAATTTTTTAACAATCATACCCCATTCTCCGCATCGAGTGTGTTTTGGAATCGCGCTCGGGAAGACACCCTGAATGTGATCTAGAACGCATGAGACTCAGTCAAAAATTCAGAAGAATGTAGTACACTGTTGCACTACACATATAAACATCTTTCTGCTAGATGAACGCGCACGCGCGACAAATTGTGGGGAATGTGACGTCAGCGACTATAACAAGATGGCAGCCTCCTTGGAAACATGAACGAGCAAGGAGCAACGAACAATATGGAAATTTCTGTGCGTCACTTCAGCAGAGAAGGCACAGAAAGTTTAAATGTGGAGTGTCAACTGTGAGTGTTCACTTGTCAGAAACTGTCACATTGGCATTCATCATCGTCAAAACAAAAAAGTTCCCCACAGCTGTGTCAGCCGGTCAAGTGATGCTCACGTTCTTCTGGGACTCTAAAAGGTTCAATCATGGAACATTACATGTCAAGAGAACGAAACGTTTACAGCGAGTCATGCTGTGATCTGCTTTAGAACCATTTGACACCGGCAGTCAGGTTCGCTCACAACTGATATACTCTTACAGTATAATAATGCAAGACCTTACACAGCTCATGCAAGCGCACAAAAAGTTACAGATCTTTATTTTGAGTTTACGAGGGTAGCTCCATAAGTTTCCACCCTAACCATTTTCTATGTATGATAAAGACAAAGTCTATATTTCACTTTTCAAAATAGCTACCCTTTATTGCAATACACTTCTCACATCTTTGAATTAACATTTCAACCCCCCCCCCCCCAAATAGTGAGATGTCTTGTCTGTAAAATGGGCATAAACTGCATCCATTAATTCTTCATCCCACTTAAACTTCTTTCCTCGAAGGTCCTTCTTGAGTTTTGAGAAGAGGAAACGGTCACTGGTAGCTGAATCTGGGCTGTAGGTTGAATGTTCGATCTCCTTGAAGCCACATTTCTACACAGGTTCCTTTACAACAAAAGCTGTGTGCACAGGCGCTTTGTCGTGAAGAAGGCGCACATCACTCAGTTTTCCTCGCTTTTTCTCTTTGATGGAAGCACGTAGCCTGTACAGTAGGCCAGCATAGTACTCCCCATTTACTGTAGTGCTCCTCCCTTTGAAATCAATCAATCAGTCCCAAAAGATTGTGGTCATGATCTTCTTGGTTGACTGAGTGACCTTGGCCTTTACAGGCGGTGCCTCGCCAGGTTTACGCCACTCCATTGATTCTCTTTGGGACAATAGATCATAGTAACGGATCATAGTTTCATCAGCTTTAACAATAGTTTGCAGAACTTTTCTCTCGTCGCCAAGGCAGAGCTCCAAAAATGCCTGACAACAGATGACTCGCTGCTGCTTTTGGACTGAAGAAAGAAATCTAGGCACCATCTTGCACTAACCTTATTCATGTTTAAATGTTAATGAATAATTCAAAGGACTATTGTTTTAGAACGGCCCAACTAATTTATTCTTTCACAACAGCGATGTTTTCAGGGGTGAGCACCTCCAAGGGCCGGCCGATCTTCTTCATCTTCAATGCTTTCTCGATCCATCCCATTCAAAAAAGTTTGGACCATTCTTTTACGGTAGAATATGAGGGAAATATTTCCCCATATACACTGTCCAATCGCTGTTTAATTTCATTTGGAGTAATTCCTTCTTTCTTGAAGAACTCAAATAAGAGCTAGATACTCAATTTTGAACATGTCACAATCTTCTATACATAGCCTTCTTTATTCAACTATATCTGAACAACTGAACATAGCGGAGCGGAAGCTACAGCTGCAATTATTCACTTGACAGATAAGGGTTTTGTGAAGGCGATAATTCTAATCCGTGAAGCCGGAAACTTATGGACCTACTCTCGTAATTCACCGGACCTGACACCTTCAAATTATGATGTCTTTGGACCACTCAAAGAGGCACTAGGCGGCAAGAAGTCCTCCACAAACGACGAGGTGAAAAACTACATGCCAGGGGTAGTTACTCGGTCAGTCACAAGGAGTTTTTTTCTCGTTGAATCCTGGCATTGTGAAATAGGAACACCTGCTTTGGAGATTTTGTTGCAAGATGAAGAAATGTTTTCAAATTCAATTAATAATGTTAAGGCTACTTTATGACTCAAGGTCGTGTAATAATAATAATAATAATTATTATTATTATTATTATTATTATTATTACTAAAAGAAATTATTTAGTATCCAATGTTACATGACTAGGCGCACGCGCAGTTTCACGTAGTATCGTGACTTAATCATGCTATCAGGTAAAGTTAATAGTTTCTTTAATGGCACACTGCCAGACAATTTTGCTAAGCTGCGCGCACTTTTATCGAATTAAACTTTGATGAAACATCCTGTCAAGTGTAAGACTTGACTAACAAGAAGTGTAGAACAAAGCTGTTCCGTATTTTACCTTGTGGCGTTTTAATTACTGGCGAGGTTTAAAGTAACACAATGGTTTACCTTTGCCATTGCCTTGCATGTACTTCAAAGCTCCTAGCCCGTAATATGCAGCATGGTGGCTTTGCACCGTTGTTAGTAATTTGTATAAGTAATAAAACGAGATTTC
Source organism: Metallyticus violacea (assembly GCA_030762175.1). Classification (NCBI taxonomy): domain Eukaryota; kingdom Metazoa; phylum Arthropoda; class Insecta; order Mantodea; family Metallyticidae; genus Metallyticus; species Metallyticus violacea. The sequence goes on along the minus strand of CM060842.1, from coordinate 12,689,431 downwards.
TTTATATTCACCGCTTGTATTTAACGTCATAAGCAGAGTGTAAATGTCAAACGTTCTAAGTGCCATTTTCGAAATTTTACAATGTAAACAGAAAAGTACCCATCTCTGTTAGCATTTCACTCATTACTCCAAAATCATTATAAGGACATTTTTTTAATAAAAATTGTTTTGTATAACAAATCGTAGTCAAAAATACAATGGTCGGGAAGAAAAAACAATAGCATTAAGACGTTTCTATGAGCCATATGATGGAATAGTCGGTTACAAATGCTATTTAAACTTTTGTTACTTTTAATTTCAAGTTTTAGGGGGAAATAATTACAAAAATAACATTAATGATTAGCAGGAACATATATTATAATGTTATTAAATGCAAAAGTACAAAAAAGTATTATGAAACATGTACATGAATACATATCTTGATATCTTCTCCTCAAACTGACAGGAATAGTTTAGTTTTTCATTCTTACACAGGGGTTGAAGTTAATGCCTCATAAAATTCTGTGTACTGTTCAGGAAGGAATGGCAACATGGATGAGAAGGATTTTTTTCAACTGATAAACGTAATTGATTTTTCAGATAAACACAAACAGGTTGCTTTATATCAACCAAAAGTAATTAACATAAGAATACTCCATTCTTACACTGTCGGTCCTGGTGGTGTAGTGGTTACCATACTGGCGTTCTAAACCCAAGATCGCGGGTTCGAACCCTGCCAGGACCGATGGATTTTTTCGGGCGTAAAAATCCTAAGTATGACTTCCTTAGGAAGGGAAGTAAAGCCGTGGATCCCGTGTCGTACATTTACGTCACGGTAAAGAACCTCAAGCCTGAAAGAGAGGCCTCTGAGCAAAATTTGTCGGCCGTTTCACGCCCTGAGTTGAATGGGACGCTGATGACCTGAGCTGTCTAAGAGCGTCCATAAATAAACCAATAAAAAAAAAAAATCCATTCTTACAACAGGTTTTTAAATATTTGTCTCTGGCAAGTGAAATTGTTTTTTTTGGGGGGGGGGGGGAAGAGGAGAATGTCATGATTTTAAAAAAGGAAAAGATACAGACATCACGCAAGCAAATCATACAGACAATTTGCTTATTAAACGCTCTAGGAAAAATGTAAGAAAAATTAATAGCGATAATAATTCATGACAGCAGAGTTATGAAAGGAAGGAGAGCGAAACAATTTGGGTTTAGGGAATGAAAATCAGCGGTTGACGCTATTATTGCAGTTGATTAATGTAAAAGCAACAACAGAGAATACGCAGTCAGCATATATGTATATTGCTGGAACGTTCGGTAGTCTCTGTTAGCCAGCACTTTTCAAAGTTTTGATAGAGAGAAACTATTCTAAATGTCTATATAATACTTTAAAAGATTACTGTCAAAACAAAAGCATACGTTTCACTGGTGTCAATAGAAAAATAACTGCAGAAATTATAAGGTGTGTCCACAAGGGTCAGCACTAGGGCGCATATTGTGTTAGAAAGTCTGTTGGAGAAATTAGAAACGAATGAAAACAAAAAAGAGGTAATTGCTTTTGCAGATAACCTTATCATCGTTGAAGGGAAAAGTAGAAAGAGTTAGAAAATAAAGTGAACTTAAACAATATTGTAAATAACTGGTGTATTGATTGTAAGCTGAAAACAACCCCGGCGAAATCTTCTTGTATTTTATTAAAAGGGAAATTAAGGACGGATCTATCAATGAAAATAAATGGTAAAAACACATAATATCTAGGAATCCATTTAGAGGAAAAAATAAATTTCAAAAAACACTCGAAGACACGAGGAACACGGCCGGGATTATCATGTTCAAAATAGCAAATATTGGTCAAAAACAATTTAAATTTCCAATTGAGGCTATACGTGAGTATTTTTGCAGCAATATTAACATAGGGCGCAGCAGTCTGTTGGGGGGGGGGCGGAGAAGTGTTTGTTAAGAAATTGGTAAGAAGGTGACAAAGAAAAAGTCTTATGAGATATATAGGAGCAATTTTATCAACACCAACACTGGGACTCCTACTAACATTGGCCATCTGGTGAATATTATCTTCAGATTAGACAAAGGGCAGCGAATTATTGACTAAAAATAGAATTATCAGAACATAAGAGAGATAATGGGTAGACGCTGTACCGATAAATACAGGAATGAGAGAAGGAGTGAACCAAAATAGACGAGGGAAGATGAATTCACAAAATATTTCCATCAATAAAAGAAAGAATAAAATCAAAACACATTCAACCTGCCCAATTTTTAATACACTTCATTTTGGGATATGGTCCTTACTAAGCTTATCTGAAAGAATGAAATCACAACCCAGTAGCAATTGTGACAGTTGCAAAATAGAAAGGGTGAACATTTGAATGTACCAGGTACACGCAACTGGTCGGTGAGGTTGGCAGAAAAAAACACAAATAACATAATAAAAAATCAAGAAGAGTTCCAAATCTTACAAAAAATATCTGAGAAAAGGATGGAAAATTATAGAAACACAAACTATAACAGTAGAAGGAGACGAGTCAATTAAGAAGGCTACAAAGACTCATAGAAAGAGATGAAGAAATGAATGCAACCCCCAGGACAATGATAGAAACGATTAGGAACATCGAAACTGATAAGAAGGAGAAATAATAAGCAGCAGAAGAAAGCAAATTGGCGGTCACTGGTAGGCAGGAAGAAGGCACAAAGACTACACGAAAAGGGTTGAAGGAGAACTGCACAGAATATCTAAGTGCAACTGATAAGAAGCAAGTAATAATGAAAGACACTAGGAAGGAAACGTAGGAAGAGCATACAGAAAGAACTCTACCCTACAAAGAAAAAGAAGAAAAGTATTGTAACCTTTTAACCTTAACTTAAATTTTAACACAATTTCCAGCTGAAACTTGAGACCTGCAACTACCTCCCTGATGTTCAGGGTGGGGTTAACTTAAACTACTACTGGATATTATTATGGAGGCATTGGTAACCAGTACTTTGGCTAAATTGTGTAGATTTAGTGTAGTTTGTTAGCTTGATCTACTTATTTAATAACGTAGATCTGTATTTCTAATTATTAAAAAAATGAATATAAAATATACAGTGAAATATAAATAAAGAAATTGGAATACTGATATAGGTAGCAGATATCAGGGTGAAAATATTGCAGACGTTACATTTAAAAAGAAAAAAATAATATCAACCATTGTATTTCCTCTCTTTGAAACTTCAACAACCCTCCATCCTTCTAATGGCAAGTAAGTTGTTTTAATAGCTATTTGAGATGGATGAGATCAAGATATTTTAAGCATTGTACATTTTGAAATGTTACAATTATTTAATGTTAACAGTGAATCAGCAACATTCATAAAATCAAATAAATCACTTGACTCCATTGGAAGTACATGAAAAGGATTTATAGCTTTAGCTTAATGTACAGTACTATGTAAATCTTGGGGAATGAAGGCCTTACTTGCCTTTCTTCTTTTCTCTATAATAGTGAAATCTATCGCAACTCAAAAAGCTAGGACCATTTACGAAATATTTCTGTACTATAAACATTTTCCCTTAAAAACTAATATTATAACGGCATGGCACTTAGAACACCAGGTCGAGACATAGTATGGCATTTAGAACTGCGCTATCTATTAATGAGTGTTTGAACTACTTCGTCTATGTATAGGCACAACACGTCTAGGAATATGTACCGGAGCATTTAGAAATTACTTTTAAAATAAAACGATTAAATTTAAAAATGACACTTAAAACGCTTGATATTTCCACTGTTCAATAATTCGTCAATCTTGGCGTGTCCCTTGCCATTTTGATTTTATAGAAGAGGGGGGAAAAACGAGAAAATCGGAAAATATTGATCGGTCAACAAGGAAATACTTTTGCAACATATATTTGCGCAGCTTTGATAACCAATATAATTTGTCGGATCCGCATAATAAAATTTGTAATAATTAATGTAATGTAATTGTAGTAATCAATTTTATGTATGCACTTTAGAATGTAGTAACTAATCGTAGTTTTGCGGTATTTACTAGGTGTTTCCACGCCTCAGTTGTCTCGCTTTTACGAAATGTACCTATCAGGACTCGAACTAAAGGCAATATGTCACACTTACGTAGCGCCCGATCGTAGTTCACTCAACGTTAAACAAATGTAACTTACTGCAACGATATACTAACTCGCAACTCTAATCACATATTTATCGACATTCGCTTGTTCACACAAAAGCACTGCGACGGCTGCAATAACTATCTCTGTCCGTCTGCGGGCTTACAACCTACAAACCTAATTAAATACTATGGAAGTCATAGTCGTATATTCAAATAAATACGGCATGTATTTAAGCAGCGTATATTGCAATTTTCATGTTTGTATCGGAGGAGAAAAGGTCAGTTACAGGGAACTTTAGGCCATAATTGACAGTGAAATGTGTGATTTCAGTATTGAAAGCACGTTTCTTAATCATTTACGTACGCACGTAATGTAGTTAGTTATGTCGCCCTTTAGCTGATACAAGTGACACAGATCAAAAGTCATGGCCACTTGTTACTCGAAACATATTGACATAACAGAGTAGGTCATAGCCGAGCAAGTCAAGGATGACAACGGTACTTAAAACCGTTACAGCTCTACAAAACAACATACTTACTGAAACAAATTCCATAAATCAGATTTTAGAGTTACATGAATAAAAATACTCTCACACTAGGTTGATTTTTCCTTTCCGGGACCGCTCCATGTGCAGTGGGTCGCGTTGACCGAGCTCTGCAGTTCTCGTTTCGTCCTCAAGCTTATAGCATGCCGGGGAGCCGGAGGGGAGATCAGCTCTCTGGGAATTGAGTTCTTGTGCGTTTTGTGACAGAGTATTAGATATATATTCATTAGAATGTGTAATACAGTGCATTAATTATGTTAATGTCTCAATTTAGGTATTCTATTCCTCAAAGAATGTTTATTTACAATTCGTACGTGCGTACAGAATCAGCTCGTGAGGTACGGAGATTGTTTCAAGAAAAATTATCTGATATATAACTTTAAAGTCTAAGTTCTGTTTATTCGCTTGGTAAATTACGTGAAACAATAAGTTTTAATTGATAAAAAAGCATACACAGGCGCTTACAGTACTCACAGAAGAAACTGGATAACTTTGGATATGCTCTGAAACGCGTACCTAAAATATCACTTCGACGACTTTCTCAGTAAACGGGAATTTCCTATTCTTCTATTCGAATAGCTGCTGAAGTTAAAACTTTATAAAATGATTGTAGTGCAAGAACTTAAACCGGGTGACTCTGCATCCAGGAGTAAATTTGGTGAATGGATTTTGAATAGCGTGCGAAATTGATCCTAATCTAATTTTCTGTACGGACGAATGTTGGTCCCACGTAAGTGGGCATGTTAATTCACAAAACAACAGATACTGGGGCTCAGAAAACTAACCTGCTTCATAAGTCACCTCTGCATGATGAAAACACAGGAGTGCGGTATGACATTAAGGGCGAGAGAACAATAGGGTCCTATTTTTTTGGAGAAACAAGTAATACTATTAGGTATGTGCAGGATATTCTGCAGTCCTTTTTTCGCGAATTAACTGTGACTCTGCAACGATGTCTCCTTGCATGCAGCTCATGAAATACTTAACGATAAAGTTACCACTAAGAACATATTGCTCCCTCGATCCCCCGATTTAAAACGCTGCGATTTTTATCTTTGTGAGGTATTAAAGGAAAAAGTGTGCAAGACAAATTCATACACTTTAGATGAATTGCAAAGTATCATCCGTGAAGAAACTTCTTCCATTTCTGGGAGAATTGCAGAGGGTAATGGTTATTTTCATAAGCCCATGCTGGAAATGTATGAAAAGTGAAGCGTCTCGCTTGATAATGGTGAGTAAAAGTTAATTTTAAGTGTTTAAGTGTCATTAATAACTTATGCAACAATCATGACTGTGGACTGTCTGAATCCCGTTCACCGCGGTACCAGCTTCAATCGACCGGCCGTTACGCGTGGAGCGCTCTCGCAAAGGAAAAATCACCCGTCAGTAAGCTTTTATCAAAATCCTTCAGGAAAATTTGTATTTTATCTGTAGTTGTTAACAACTGTGCACGTATTATGATAAATAATTCTGAAGCATGAGGTCTGTTCAATCATTTTTTTTTTTTTTTTGACATATCTCTAAGTTGTCCCATTTGGATGCAGTGCATCATCCCAGCTTCTGCCAGTTTCAAAGAAATGCTGGGAATAATTGTGTGACAGGTTCTACAGAATCTCTTCTGCAGCCTTCACCACTGTTTCTGCCTCCCAAGAAGGCTTTTCTTCAAATTAAATGGAATTAACTATGTTCCACAAGACATCGTCAAGCCCTACCTGTTCTATCACCCTGTTGTTAACTTGCTACCATAGCCTCAGCCTTTGCTCCTTCTTGTTCTGATGAAAATGCCAGGAACAGCTGCTACCCGCTGAGTAGCGGTGTCCAATAGCAACTTAAGAGTAGCGAGTCTTTGTTTTTAATTAAATGTTGTACATAATGCCTCTAGCCTGGCTGTGAATTACTTTGTTACAGACCAGCTTGTGTGAGTATTAAATAAAAACTTTATAACAGTACTCGCAGATACAACACAGGACAATGTGTGCTTACAAAATAAACAGTACTTTTACACTAACAATATCACAAACTCTTTAGTGATTGACTGTGCTCAAGACGTTAATGGCTGACAATTGGCACAGTACTCTTCCCAAGCGGGCCAAGTACTTCGTACTTGTATGAAATAAAATGTCTAAAATATGTATGCATTTATGCTGTCAAAAGTATTTAAAATATCTCTATAATTTCGAAAATATGCATTAAGTATGTATAAAATTAATTTTAGGCTTTACATTTTGGTATTTACAATGCACATTCCTCCTTAGATTGGCGGTACACAACGATCATTTTCTACAATTGCTCAGATGTATGTTATGACGTGTATAGGTTAACACAAGTTAGTAGCCTGAGGAGAACCGTTCCACATCTACAGACGCTATTGGGAATTTTTTTTTTTTTTTTTGAGTAGTGTTTAACGCCCGTTTTTACTACTGAGGCACCACAGGCGGTGGACACTGATGATACATGAAATGAAATGATAAATTGGGAAAGGATATTTTTTTTTTTTTAGGAAGGGAGCGTTCCAGGCCTAAGTTTAGGTACCTCCCCGGCATTTGCCAGTTATGAAGACTGAGGAAAACCTGGAAAAAACCCCAGTCAGGGAGGACAGTCCTGGCGGGATTCGAACCGCAGACCTCCCGCTCACGAGTCCGTGCCTTAACGACCTCGGCCACCCGTGGCGGTTGGGCAAAATTTGAAAGCGGTTACTAATTCTGGGGAAATTTCTTCAGGATGCACCTTAAAGGAATTCATCCACAGAAGACAAAACTTTAGAATTATAATTTCTCTCTAAAACGCTGCACCATTTACCGCTTAATTTTCCTCCATACTTTATCACAAGTTTACTCAGAACCTCATTGAGAAGTGATAAAGATTCATGTAAAGACAAACCAGATAACTGTGAAATGTATGTTGATTAGAGTCGAGTATCTTTTCAAACACTTATCAGTAAAATATTCACGACCTACTAGCTCGAAAATCGCATCAATTTATTCACAAGACACCGACCGTGAAATCATCGGTGTTTATATTGCATATAGCATTTAATCCATTCAGACCATTTTGTAAAAATCTGAACGCCATGCTTCATTGAATAGGGTGCACATATATTCTTCTTATGTAGTCACTGCGGCTTCAGGTGGTTTAAATCATTGACCACACATTTTTCTTTGGGGGAGATGGGGGAATAGAAATCGCATAGGCCCAGAATTGAACTGTAGGGAGGAAAGGGCAAACGTTTTACTCCTGACTTGAGCAGAAATTGATTTGTTTCCAGTGCAGGGTGGGCAAAAGCATTGTCGTGGTGCAATGGGAATCCATGCTGACCATGGTTCGTTCTTGGGTCAAGCATTATGTGGTGTAGCATTTGGTAGTGACAGATTTTTGTTCCTCAAAATGGCCACCGCCACAGTCGCTGAGGTCGTTAAGGCACGGACTCGCGAGCGGGAGGTCTGGGGTTCAATTCTCGCCAGGACCGTCCTCCCTGACTGAGAATGTTTCAAGGTTTTCCTCAGTCCTCATAAATGGCAAATTCCAGGGAGGTACCCTAACTTAGGCCTGGGACGTTTTCTTCCTTAAAAAAAATCCTTTCCCAATTTATCATTTCGTTTAATGTATCATCAGTGTCCACCGCCTGTGGTGTCTCAGTAATAAACGTGCATTAAAAATATTAAAAGAAACCCCAATGTGGCCACTAGCTGGGAAAAAAACTTCTTGCCAACACTTCTCGCTCGTTTTTGTTGGGAATCTTCTCCTGGGAAGACTCAGAACGATGACTGCCGCTTAGATTTTGGATCACACTGGTGTATCCAGCTTTCATTATTTATTTTTTTTTTTGTTAATTTATTTATGGACGCTCTTTAACATCTCAGGTCATCAGCGTCCCATTCAACTCAGGGCGTGAAACGGCCGACAAATTTTGCTCAGAGGCCTCTCTTTCAGGCTTGAGGCTCTTTTTCGTGCCGTAAATGTACGACACGGGCTTTACTTCTCTTCCGAAGGAAGCCATACTTTGGATTTTTATGCCCGAAAAAAGCCATCGATCCTGGCCGGGTTCTCCAGCTTTCGTCACCTGTTATGATATTAAATATGTTTTCCAACATTTTCTGACTCCTATACACACACGTCCTTTTTTTTTTTTTTTTTTTTTTTTTCCTGTTTATCTGTTAGGTGGTAAGGGTTCCAACTTTTGCGGTGTCTCCTGGCTTCAAGGATTGTTTTCACTGCTCCGTGAAATATACTTTGCTTTCATCACATTTTCATCTGTTGTTGCTGTAGGGGTCTTTCTTCATAGTCTTCATCTCCGAGGGAATCCCTTCATCACCTAAAATCTGCAAATATTGACAAATAGTCCATTGCTAAGGGAAAATATCCCCAAATTCAGGATGCCTACTTTGTAGTCATTTTCTCTCTCACTAAAATGAATTTTCAAGTATTAAATAATAAAAGGAATTGTTCTCGCTTGAGATCCACCCTAACGTCTGGCGCAGCAACACCTACGTACACATACACAGAAGTACTGACAACACGCTCACACTTGCACATGTTGCTATCTAAACTTAAAACTAGAAAAACCTGCTTATCGTTCTACATTCTCAAAACGTTTAGAGTGACCTTCGTAATTTTCTTTCACTTCAAGAGAGTTTGACCATAGCTGCAATGCCAAAAGTGATTTAATTCCCTGGACAACGAATTTTTATACACATGATGTCCATAAGTCTTTGGATAGGAATAGTGACTTTATAGTAAATTAAAGAGGGTGTGTATAACAATTTTTATTCAATTTAATTTTTATTGTGCTATGAATGAACGTCTCTTGCTATTGTCGTCGGTCCTGGTGGTGTAGTGGTAATCATACCTTCTAAACCCAAGAACGCGGGTTCGAACCCGGCCAGAACCGTCGATTTTTCCGGGGTGTATGGCTTCCTTCGGAAAGAAAGTAAAGCCGTGGGTCCCTTGTCGTACATTTACGGCACGAAAAAGAACCTCAAGTCTGAAAGAAGAGGCCTCTGAGCAAAATCTGTCGGTCGTTTCACGCCCTGAATTGAATGGGACGCTGATGACCTGAGATGTTAAAGAGCGTCAGTAAATACAACAAAAGAAAAATTATAATTGTCATGCACATCGCACACAAGTTTGTATTATGTTAAGTTCAATAGGGGGCATGTTCCTTTACGCAGGAGCTGCATAAACTAAGCGAAATTTTCACCTAGTAGAATAAATTTTTAAAATAAAATTCAAAATATGGCCTTATTAATTAATGAAACGAAATAAGTTATTAGCATACTCTGTGGTATTAGGGGAACAAAATTACATTTTTTGCAATCTATAAGTATAATAAAAGATGAAATTATTATTATTATTATTATTATTATTATTATTATTGTTGTTGTTGTTATTGACATTAAACCACAAAATTAATGATATACTATTAATTAAATGAAATATATGAACAATGATAGACAAAGTTATAAAGTGTGAGTATTTTTAAACATTTTTAAATGTAACCATATTTATGAACTGAGCCCTTGGTATCATCATTACATTCACAAAATAGAGGGAAATAACAGAAAGTTTCGAGTTACATATCGCGTTAAGAAGTTCATATGTTTCAATAAAACAAAAACATGTTACTGTTTAAAAATATTTGCAAAGTACAAAACATATATGCACATTGAACAATAAACAATTGAAAGTTATATCGATTTTCAGTGGCTTTGAAATTTAATTTAAATGTTATTAACATGTAACGTAAACGTTTTCTGAAGGTTATTACAGAGCACTCTTACATACAGATGTAATTCTTAAACACATATTAGGTTCATATTTCACGTTTGCTATCTTCACGACGATGCCTTTGTTAAATATAAAACAGATGCATCATAAATACAGTTTATATACTGAATTGATTTGTCCCTTTATTTTAAAACAATACAGAGAAGATTTAAACGCCAGAGCGCTTTTTAAATTTCGGCTTTATTTTATTTAAATTGTATATACCGACTTTTGTTGTTAAGAAAGAAATATTGGCACCACTAGAGTAATTTTTAAATTTTGGTTTTCAAGCAAACCCCCACTCCTAATGACCGCATTTCCCTTATTTTCAGGAAATATTTTGCTTGTTTTATTTAAATGATTTATAAGGAGTTTCTTGCGAAAAACTCTTATTAATGCAGCAATTGTATTATTTAAATTTTGTGTTTCAGGTAAACCCCTCTTCTAATAACTCTGTTTCACTGATTTTTGGAATGTGTTTTTCTTATTTTATTTCAATGGCATATACCAAGTTTCCTTTAAAGAATTTAAATTTGGAACACTAGAGAGTTAACAGACACGCACGCAAGCAATGTTTTTTCACTGTCATTTTCGTGCTTAGCAGGTAGGATAGATGGATATTCGAAGAAATTTTTCAAATATCGTTTCATGGGTACAACCGCAATAACTTCATTCCTTGGAGTTCTCCAGGGAAAAAAAAAAAAAAAAAAACTCATTTGGAATGATTGAGCAGAAAATCTCGAGCATGATAGGCGACATACTACCTACCTGACCCTGGAAATGCAATTGAAAGTAAAAGGCTTTTTACGTTGGAAATAATTAAATCACACACTTTCTATTCTGAATTTATTACTTTTTACTCTCCTTGTCTGACACGATCTCGTTTCGAGGCACCCCCGGCATCTCAACGTTACAAAATGTACTATTGCTATTAGCCTGTGCAATTAGGTAGTCTGTGCCTTAAGGGTGTTTTATTTTCAGCAATTGTACTGCCTGTATGTTAGAATAATGTGCAAATATTAATCTGGCTCAGAATAAACACTGATATCTGTATTCACTGCCATGGGGCAAAACTGTGATGTTTCCTTATCGTGTAAATTTAGCAAGGTTTTAATTAATGAATATTAATACGGCAGAAGTAAATGTCAAACACAGGAATCACATATCCAATTGTTCATGGAAAAGAATATGTACAACGCAGCAATTAAATCTTATATTCAAATTACACAAGTTTAAGAGATATTAATTTATTACATCAGTCCATACGAACTGAAGGATATTCAGTTATGAAAGATGATAATTAACGTCCCTGGCTAACGTATAATTGACGGTAGCAAACTATATTTTGCGAGCGTTGTAAAGTGATCTTATGAGGAACAAACATTACTCACCTAATTGCTACAGTGTTTCTTTATTATCTATTTTTTTTTTTTTTTGCCTTTATTTAAACCAGCGATTTTTTTAATACTCTCGAAAAGAATACACTTCAGTGTTATGCTGATTTTAATTGTTTTGTTTAGACTGCCAGTGAATGCTGAGTAGAAACATGATCATATTACCTGCCAAAACAAACTATAATGGACCTCAAAATTCAGGAGTGTCTGGAGAAATCACCACATTATGTTTTCAATGACGAGCTCGATCAAGGAATAGAGGTTTATTCTAAAAGACGATTTAAGCATGAAAAAATTCATCTACGAGTGAAAGTCATTAAATAACAGGACTTGTATAATACTAGCTTATAAAGGTTATTTTTGGACATAACTCGCAACACAGTTTGTGCATTTGTCAACGCCTTTAAACCACCCTTGAGGTAAAAAAGTAATATGTTCTGGGCATTTACACCGGGAAACCTGATTTTTTATTACAAACTAAAATGTGAACCCTAGTAATAAAATACAGTGCTTGAATATTATAATCTCTTTGGTCTTAGAACATTGTTCTTAACGTTTCCTTAAACTCTGCAATTTTCAATACAAAACCAACCAGTTCTGGTAAGAGACACATCTGCGTATTGCACATAACAAATATTTCCATGTATATCGCCATAATCGCAGGTTTTCAGCAAGATTTTCCTACATTGTCCTTTTGGAAACTGATAAACACATGACATGCATTGTATTCGTTACAAATATAATGGACGTTTTGTTTTACGTTTTAGAATACATTCAAATAAATACAACTGTCGCATGGGCCTTAAGGCCGTACATGCTAATGTCGTCCTTATAGCAATCTAAATAGTCATACACATACATATCTACATACATACAAATACTTCCATATATTTACGTTTGCTGTTAATGATTTTATATACAAATACATAAATATGAATGGAACCCTTACTCTTGAGCCCCCTTCCATTTACTCACACCCCCTCTCCAACTCCCCCTCTTCATTATAGCCATTAACCTCCTTTGTCGGGTCTTCTGTAGAAATATTCGCAAATTGTATGAGTATCTCGCATGCACCAACACTTCCCGGAATATGTTCAAATTTCTATTGACATTCAAAAAATGCGGTGATAAATGCTCATTTCTGAAAATCTCCGTTTCCCTGCATTCTATCATAATACGCCTTCAGGTATCGCTTTCTCCGCACAAAGGGTAAATTCTTTCCCCAAGAGCATCATTGTTTTGTTTTCTTTCCGAGCACCTATCTGAACCATGCGAGACCACTTCTTTCTTCCCTGCCACAGATATCTAAATAATCCTCCCTCCCCCACACCGAATGTATTTGAGCCTGCAGGTTAGGCGATACTTTTTCTGCGCATTGAGACAATATTTTGTCTATCTATACCTGGCAAACGTCTGTTAACTATTTTTGAAAATGTTGAGAGGTACTATATCTGAAGAACTTAATATATTCCTTGCAACTGACACAGGTGTACTGAACATTTACCGTACATCTTCCAGAAACATTTAGTTGTAGTTTAGTTCCCCTTGCACTGTTCTTTAATCTGACATTTTCGACGCTTAGAAGAAAGTTCATTCTCATTATCAAGCTTATCACGGGGTTTTTTCTCATGTGTATTTAATTTCATGTATTTAGATCGAAGTCCCTCTGCTAATTGTTATAGGGATTTTTTGCATGAACTTTTCCCGCCCAAGACAGTCCTGTATACTACTACAATATTTATTCCTGCCAATTGAAGAACAATGTAAAATGTATGGGCCATCTTCTAGATGAGGTCAAGACTGAATACCGTCTAGCCATTTGACCATATATAGAGCTCTCTTTTGGACCCGTGGCGGGCTTAACGGGCATTTTCTTGGCACTGGAAAACATGCTGTTTGCCGCGGAGTCGGATGTTCATAGCCCCTTAAAATCAAATGCATAGATTTCTATAGCACAGCAAACACCACTTTATTTATTTATTTTATTTTTTGACATACAATGGCATTTCGTGTAAAAGATCGGCTTTTTTTAATGGTGGGTCAATAGAGCGAACATTTACATTGACCAACATACTTGCAGAAATTAACTCTACACACATTATCGCGTGTTTACAATTCCTGAGCTACAGTTATTTATTAGGGATTTAATTTTAAATGTTTAGTGACATTCCAAGCCGAGGTTTGCGAAATTCCTGATTCCTGTGCAGACTTTCTCAAAGATTTCTTTGAACTTCCTTCTAACTTTCCTTCAGTGTCATGATTTTTTTCCTCTGCAAGAGCACGGCGTTTTATTTTCGGTTTCATATCAGCAGATACCATTCCCCTAAATCTATTCACAAGATTACGAACCGTTTCTCTGCAAGGGGCACGAACAGCAGGGAATCTGTCTAAAGCGTCGCCTTACTTCTCTAATGAGTTCGTTGTCACATAGGAATCATACATGAAGATTGTGTGCTAAAGTGCCTATACTTTTTCGCATTATAATAGCACTGACTCACTATAACACAACAGCCACGGGTGGCCGAGGTCGTTAAGGCGCGGACTCGTGAGCGGGATATCTGTGGTTCGAATCCCGCCAGGACCGTGCTCCCTGACTGAGGTTTTTTTCAGGTTTTCCTCAGTCCTCATAACTGGCAAATGCCGGGGAGGTACCCTAAACTTAGTCCTGGAACGTTTCCTTCCTCATACAAAAAAAATTCTTTCCCAATATATCATTTCATCTCATGTATCATCAGTGTCCACCGCCTGTGGTGCCTCAGTAGTAAAAAACGGGCGTTAAACACTATTCAATAATTTCCTCAAATTTTTAACAAGCTCAAGAGATATAAAATAATTGCCCATAGTGACATTTCTTCCTTTAGAAATAAATGGCTGCATTAGACTGTCATTACATAGTCGGAAACCTGCGATAGTTGTCCTTGTCAATATATGGAAACCTATTTGGTAGATATTTTGAATGCACATCTACGACCAGTCAGAATTTTTGGTCAAACTTATCAGACTTTGAAGCCATGAATTGAGTAAAGGGGAATTTAGTCTTACTGGGGAAGAGTTTCTGATCTGTCAGTCCAGGTTTATAGCAGATGACACAATTTTCTATAAATCTGACCCAAACACCACAGCAACCCTGTCCGTTTCCAAACGTAAAGAACGTATTGACTTCAAAACAAACCTAAAAAATTTCACCATTTCACAAAATGTGTCTCTACTCATAGTCTTCTTACAGAATGGTAGTCCCCGTGATTCTGGCCGTAAAGAGTGCAGTTCAGTATTTCTGCAGCCATTAACACATTATTGCTGTAAATGCTTCTAAGTTCTACAGTGGTCATATTGCAAAGTTCATTATTAAGACTATCCACTGTGCGAGGTTTGTTAAAAAAATAATCGAACTTTCATAATTGTGCGACATAATAGTGTAATGATACAGACGGTTGGTAACACTGATTAGCTTCTGTTTGCTGAGCAGCGTTATCTTATTTCAGTCGAGTTGTACGCTACTTTCTATGCAACATGTTCTGTGGTTATTCAGATAACCAGTGCATTAACATTAACTTTTGAAGGAAACTTCTTAAATCCTTTACCAATGCTCCTGAGATGATGAAAGAAGCCTATAAAGATAATTCTTTAAGCCCAGCGGCAATGAGTGATACATACGGTTTAAAACCTGCTCGCCTATCAATTGACGACGCTCATACGGCCAGAAGTAATGAATTCATCCATGAAAAATCAACACCTGCCTGCTCTAAAAATTGCCGAAAGGTGTTAACATTTCAGTGGAACCATGTTATGAAATCCTAACAGACAAATTTTGTATGCATCGTGTTGCAGCGAAGTTTGTCCCTCTGCTTTTGACACAAGACCAGAAAGATCTGTCGGGAGTTTTTGGATCGCCTTAATGAAGATGTAACTTTTATGAAACTTGGGTTTATGGTTACGATGTTGTGATGAAAATTCAGTCATCATAGTGGGTAGGAAAATCTTCAAGATCCAAAAAATCTCCTCAGATCAGTCCAAATGCCAAATTGCTGTTGACGGTTTTCTTCAACATTAAGGGAATTTATGCCGGAGGATCAAACTGTGAATTGCCGATATTATCAAGATGTCCTCAGACGTCTAAGAAGAATGCGACCTAGACTGTGGAGAGAACGAATGTTCATGGATCCTGCATTTATCATTGCTTGTCAAAAAAAAAAAAAAAAAAAAAAAAAAGATGCCTGTTCTTCCATACTCTCCTAAATTAGCACATACAGCTTTTTATTTCCAAAGTTGAAATCCAGAATGAAAGGACGAAAACTTGACTCGGTTAAGGAAAAGAAACAAAATTCGCAAACCAAACTTGTGGCAACCTCGAAAAACGAGAATTAGGACTGCTTTCAGAAACTCAAACGCCGTTGAGAGAGATGTAGCAAGAGAAGGGGGAGATTACTTCGATCTTGACATAGCTCAGTAAAATGCAGGTAAGCTAATCCTTTAAAAAATTAAAAAGTTCGGTCATTTTTTGAACAGACGTTGTATGTCAGTAGTCTGACCCAGATCAGTGGAGAAAAGCATGTAGGTACAAGTTATCCTGACAAGTCGCTCATCATCGATCTCTGGGCAGCAACCTTGCAACTCATCTGTTCAAACTTTCCTACACCCCCAACACTTTACGCAGATCCATGACTCACGTTCAATGTCAGTAAAGTATGGGATCTGCCTGAACAAACCTACTCTACCCCCACTTCCATCCCTAAATTTTCCTAATTGGCAAGGGCCGGTACGCGCCGAGATTTAAATCATGCAAAGTTTTCACTCTTACGTTTTTGCTATTCTTGTTGTTGTTGATCATCGGAGTGTTGTGTTCGAGGTGTGTTAGCTTTCCGTTCTTATCCCACTACTCATTTATTTTCCCTTGCTGCTTTCTTTTTCTATTGTTTCGCTTCATTTATTGAAATTTGATTATTGAATGGCTCAGTTAGTAAAACAAATTTCATGTTCTAGTGATTTTTTTTACAGATCATCTGGGGATCTGAGAGCCTTCCTCATCAACCTGGCGGTGTCTGATGTTACCATGGCAGTTTTCTCCATCCCTTTTACATACACAATGTAAGTATGGTACTATTTGAACAAAGAACTTTCTATCATGCCTTATTGTAGTCATCAATTGTTGCTGTTTCTATCCCATTTGACTGTAAAATAATTAAGAAGTCATTTCCACTCGGGTACACGATAGGTGTCGGTACACTGTACAAATGTACAATGCAAAAATAAGAGCACAGTAAGTGATGACGCGGAAATGTAGGGGTGGGAACGAGCAGAAAATCTACGACAAATTCAGACTAATTTTCTGAAAAATATTGTAAAGTTTAATAGGCGGACTGCAAAGTGTGGGGTGAGAAAAGAGTTTTCCAGCTTTTGTGACACAATATTTTTAAAAATGATGGCTATCAAATACTGGTTAGACTTAATAAGTGGGACAGACACGAAGATAAATTTTATTTGCTATCAGGAACAACTGAAAATCCCCTGAAACTTAGGACTGGGCATTTATTATAAAAAGGGAGGGGGTTGGAAGGAATAGAAATGGGGTGAGTGTGATACGGAGATAGAAATAGAAGAAATGTTTGGAGGAAAGTTAAAAGGAGATTACTGAATATTGATAGGCAGGCAGTGGAAACTGAGCGTTATAACGAGGTATCACTGGAATTACAATGAGAACTAAAAGGGCATGGGGATATGTAAATGTAATGACAGAAGAAGACAGAACAGCAATGACGGATGACACAGGGGAAAGAATGTGTCCTATGTGTGGTAAAAACAGGAAAATTGGGTGAATATTCTTGTAGCATGTGAAGCTATAGGTCGCAGATTCTCCCGAAAAACTTTGTGAGGTCGAGAAGCGGTAGGGAGGCATGTTTAAATTTGATATTGGATACGAATAATTGACAGGGGCTGTGTAAGATTATTAAGAAGATAAGATAGACATGAGAAAATCTCTGGCTAGAGAGACATAGCACATAATGTACCTTTTAATTTTATCGTATTTATGCTTTTTACTGGTGTTTATATGTATGAGGTTAGGTCCATAAGTTTCCGGCCTCACCGATAAGGATTATCGCCTTCACAAAACCTTTATCTAGTGTCATAGCTTATCTCTTAAGTAAATGATTGCAGTTGTAACTTCCGCTCCCTTATATTAAGTTATTCAGATATATTTGCTTAAAGAAGGCTATGTGTAGAAGATTTCGACATGTTCAAAATGCAGTATCGAGCTGTTGTTAAGTTCTTCACAAAAGAAGGAATTACTCCAAATGAATTAAACAGCAATTGGACGGTGTATATGGGGAAGCATCCTCCTCATATTCTACAGTAAAAGAATGGGCCAAACTTTTTCGAATGGGTTGAAAAAGAATTGAAGACGAAGAGCGTGCAGGTCGGCCCTTGGAGGTGCTCACTCCTGAAAACATCGACGCTCTTGTGGAAGGAGAAATTTGAAAGCCCAGCGGCTCAGAGTTAGAGATTTTAGCAGCAAGGTTAGGCCTGTCTAAAACAACAGCCCTTCGAATTCTTCATGAACATTTAAACATGAATAAGGTTAATGCCTAGACTTCTTTCTTTAGTCCAAAAGCAGCAACGAGTCATCTGTTGGCAGGCAGTTTGGAGCTCTGCCATGGCAACGAGAGAGAAGTCCTGCTAACCGTTGTTACAGGAGATGAAACAATGAAATGGCGTAAACCTGCGAAACGCCGTCTCTAAAGGCCAAGGGTACTCAGTTAACCAAGTAGACCATGACCACAATATTTTGGGACTGAGAAGGAATACTCTTCATTGACTTCAAGGAGAGGAACAGCATAGTAAATGGGGAGTACTGTGCTGGTCTACTACACAGACTACGTGCTTCCATCAAAAAGAAAAAGCGAGGAAAGCTGAGTGGTGGTGTGCGCCTTCTTCACGACACAGCTGTGCACACAGCTCTTGTTGCAAAGGAAGCTGTGAGGAAATGTGATTTCAAGGAGATCGACCATCCACCTTACAGTCCAGATCTATCTCCCAGTGACCATAAACTCAAGAAGACCTTCGAGGAAGGAAATTGAAGTGTGACGAAGAAGTGAGGGGTGCTGTTTATGTCCATTTTGCAGACAAGACTTCTGACTATTTTGGGTGTGAGGATTGAAATGTTAATTCAAAGACGTGAAGTGTATTACAATACAGGGTAACTATATTGAAAAGTGAAATATAGTTTTTGTCTTTATCATACCTAGAAAATGGTTAGGCCGGAAACTTATGGACCTATCCTCGTATATATTGAACTATGCATTTCTCTTGTTTTGTGCTCTTTAATGATAAATTGAAGATGTTTGTTAATTGCATAATTTTGTTTCCTCATCGCTGGGGGGGGGGAGGAGGGTTATTTACTAAGCACTTCAGTATGTGTATACGCGTAATTGTGTGTGTTTTTTCCTTCATCATTTCTTGTGTGTAAATACAAGCGCGGACGTCTGTTTATACCCGTGTGCTAGGTAAACATTTATCTTATATTATTAAAATAAATACGTTCGTGTCAAATTTTGTCGTTATTCTAATACACACAATATTTTCTCAAATTATTTGTCACATATTTGAATTGTAGGAAGCAAAGGGTCCAAATAAATTAATAATATGAAAATAATTCTAATATTTCAGATTAAAGATTGTCAAGTGCCAAATTTCTAGGTTCCCAAGTTGATGAATGTGTTAACTGGAATATACAGGACTTCCAAAATATGTCCTTACTGTTCCGCATGGGGTTTTGCGTCTAGGCGGCCAGATGTGCCACAGCAGGCACCGTCCGTACACTAAATTCGCTTCTTAAAACTATACAAAACCCTCACTTTTAGCAAACGCTGGAAATGTTCTCTCACCTAAACAGGCATTGTGAACTTATTCCAATTGACATGACTTAATCCGATCACTGTAATGTTTTGAGATCAGTTCGTGTTTTCCTTGAGTTATCCACTGTGTGAAAATTTGTTTTGTACACTTTGCCCTTCAGCTACCTCACAAAAATCACAATTTCTTAGATCTAGGGAGTGGGAGGGTCATAAACCGGCACTAATACCAAACACTACGTTCAGGCGGTTCCCTAATTTTACTCAATGGACTTCTCAACTGTATGGGCAGTGGTTGAAACTTGAAGAAAACTTTTAATGGGCTGGTAACTGAACTCAGGATGTACGAGGATAGCTAATTAATTTAACACAGCCGATTGCAGCTGCTGCAGATCTTCCTCCACTAGACTTTCTCCAAGGGTTTTCCGATGAATTGGATGCTGGTTGCTTGCCAGGACTAAGTGAAGGGAAATTAACTTAGGACGTCGATGAAGCATAACGCCTCATTATCATATGGTTAGCTTAGTTTATTTTATTACACGTGCATACATTGGTGTCTCACGTCGGACCACTGTGAGGCAATAGTTTGACAAACACGTGCTCCTGTTTTGATCAACAAGTTAAAAGCTGTATATTAAGAAAACACTGATGTGAGGTTGTAACGCTGCACTACTATTCGCTCGTATAGCTCGAGCATTGATTGATGTTCGTGTCTCGCGTTACTGGCGTCGAAGCCGCGGACGCGCAGGTGATATGCTGAAGATTCAGCCGATACTGCCGGGCGACGCATCAGTGGCACGGGCTGATGATCCAAAGACGGTCCTTCCATGTGGAAGTCTGGTCCTTATATACTTATTAAAAACTGATGTCATAACGACACAACCCAAGCCAGGTTTCGCGCCAATTTTGTGTTACACTTTCTTATTGACCCTACTGATGTCATGGAGATCTTCTGCTATTCGCTAGACAATTTTGCTCAAGGTACCAGCTTCGTCATTTGTTCTCTGTTTTATTTCGAGCAGCTAACGTCCGTTAAGGAGATAACCCATAACTGTCCACTTGCCACCTTCACCAATGAAAGTTAGCTCGTTGTAACAATCCCCTCAATCGCAGCATTGCTGGAGGGATTGCCCGGCATTGTCTGGCTGCCAACTCGTCTTTCGGTGGTACGAGGATGATTCGAGTTCTTCCTTCACATTGTCATAATATTCTATATAATTACTTCAATATTACTAGTATATACTTTATGGTCAGTCTTAAACGCTGTGCAACCTTAACTCTGGACTGGATCATTGAGATATCTCATTGGGGAAGGCAAGTAATTGCATAATTTGCTGGTTTAAAATTCCGCGTGTTAATTACCGCAATTATTTTGTCATTGACGGGGCGCCAGGAACAGCTACAAACTACAGGTAACTTCTCTGACATGGAATCAGAATGTCTTTTGGTACCTTTCTGTACTTATCATCTGCCTCGTCTGGAAAACACAATCTGGAATGGTTAACGCTTCAGCCACTGATGAAAGAAACCATTCACAATAACGCACACATGCTACGGGATTATCTTATCATAGACAATAGATACGTGAACACGTGTAATATTTGAATTTAAGCAATTTTCTAGCAGAAGACACCGAAACCCCAACTTGTGCTAATTTTGGTAGTAATTTTGTTGGGGAACATTCCAGATTTGCGCCAATTTGCCTTCTGTTAAAACTGTACGTCTTCGCATGTGTTTCTTGTTTTGCATTGAACCAAAGGTATCAAATTTATTCACAAGATCGTGAATTACAGTTCAGAAAAGAGGCAATTGCCCAGAGAACTTTCAATAAATTCCTCATGAACACAACAGGCTGGTTGGTATTTATAATAACATATACATACAAAAATACGTTACTTATAGTCACGGCATCTTTGCTAACCAATATAGACTGGTGACTGCTCGGGAAAGTCAGGCAGGTTGCGGGAGGCTGTCATGGGGAGGGGAACCAGCCTTGGCCGAGACGCAAAACACCTTGCGAGCGTTGAGGACATTTTCTGGAAGACCCCAGTGCATGTGGAATATATTATTGGAAAACTAAAATATGCTATCTATGCTCTCAAATTACTATCCTCTATCATCTTCAGATCTATATTAAACTTTTTATTATATTTATTTCTAATCAGTTTTTAAACATGGATTAATAAATATTTTGGGGTAATTTCTTTGAAAGTAAGCGAGTTTTTATTCTACAAATGATGGAAATCTGAATTATTTGTAATGCCAACAACAAAAATTCTTGTAAGAGTCTGTTTAAAAAAATGAATACCTCAGCGTTATCTTGCGAACTATAGTTTTATAATTTTTAAGTTAAAAATTAAGAAGACATAATATTCTATACGAATAACAAATCTTCATGCACCCATTGCTATTTTATATTGCTATTCAAATGGGAGTCCGTTATGAATGCATAAGAACATTTCATGCTCTCCCAATTTCAAACAATAATGCTTTATTTCAACATTTTCATATACATTATTTCCTGAAACTTTAAATTAAACAATTGTCAGCTAAAATTTGTGAAAAAGTTTAAATGGAATGCGTTTAATATATTGTAATTGTAATGTTTGTATAAACCCCCAAAAGTGTTTTTTGACCTGTGTGTTCTTTGTTGATAGCTTCATGTTGGGACGATGGATCTTTTACCCACGCTTCTGTTCCGTCGTCATCGTCATGCAACATGTCTCCGTCATCGTGTCCGTGTACACTCTGACCGCCATCGGCATAGACAGGTAACTCTCCTCTCCCTGCTCATATTAGAAAAATAAAACTACATATTGCACGTTTCGAACACTACACTCCCATTAGAATATGAATTTTGAAAATTCCGTAAAAAATATTTTTGTGCAAAATATGAGGATTACTATTTCATGTGTGATATTTTACCGAGTTTAAGCATACAACTCACCAACTCTATTTTCGAAGCAGTCTATCCCAGTCTCGATGCAAAGCTGCAACTTTAGAACCAATCATATAAGCTGCCTCGCCAGATTATTTACAGATGTCGCCGTGGAAGCAAAGTTTCCTCCGGATTTCCAAATGATGACCTCTTAGTTTTTCCGTGAGAGATTGAGGGGGGAGAGGTCACAGGGAGTCATATCTAGACTGTACGGTGGATGGTTCACAAGTGTTACTCCCGATTATTGCAGAAATGTCGTTGTTTTTAAGGAGGTGTGTGCAGAGATATAATGTGGTGAAGAAACAATGCAATCAATCAAAACTTTTGATTTTTCAGTTAATGTTCTGGAGATTTTTTAATTTTGTTCTGCAACGCCTTTATCCTGATATCTTGGTACTATATCAGGCATAATATTAAATATTAATTTTTTGTTTATTTCTCAAACTGTACAATTTAAATAATTTATATTCTGCAGATTTTAAAATCTACAGTATTAATACTATCATTAAAACTTCAAACTGGAATTCAGCCCAATGGCTATTTAAACCTACAATCTACAATTCTACTGCTATCCAGTAGCAAATATTTACAATAACAATTAATATCCTGCTGACGCTCGGTATCCGGGCCGGAATTCCAGGCAACTGGACCTGAACATCAATGAGATTGTTGCCGGTCTCAATCAGCATGGTGTGTTGACAGTACAGATTCCTTCTCTTCTCTTTTCCCTGATCTTCTTCTACTTTTCAACTTTTATCTGTATCTCATGTTTTCCTCCTTTTGTTCTCGATCTACTTCTCTCAGCTGCCTCCTTTCCGCCCGAAGACTACCATTATTCTCTTCTTCTGTTAGTTCTGCTCCCTTCTTCTGATTTCATTTGGGTGTTATCTTCTTCATCTTCTTGTTTTTGAACTGACACTACTTGTATATATCCTTCTCGGATTCTCTGGGATCTTCTAGGGGAGTACATGATTTCTGACCGTTGGATTTTCTCTCTTATTTGATTTTTGTTGTTTATATACTCTTTTGCCATGATATTTTATTTGTTAAATCATTTTGATCCATCATGATGTTCCAAATGTATTTCCCTGCAAGAAACCATCTTTCCTCAGCTATAGTTGACTGGTATTTGGAGCATGAAACATGTTCCGGTGTATCGATCACGTTACGAGCCTTGCATGTATTGCTTGCTTATAATTTAAATCTTTGCAAATATGAGCAATATGGACCATGACTTGTTACATAGCGTACTAAACCCTTACTGCGTTGAATATGTTTGAACGTTAATCTTTCCTTTACAAATGGGAAGATGACATGCTTCTGGGAGGCAAACTATGATGCATGAGTTGGCAGTGACTGTAGTGGAATGGTTGCAATATGGCCTCTTGTTGAAAAGAAACTGCCAACCATATTCCTGCCTATATTTCTTTATTTCTTGACCTTTACTGGGGGTTGTTTATTTGGGAAGAACCAGATCGCCAACTGCTTCTTTGATTTCGGTGAAATTGTTAAGTCCAGCTTTCGTCACCTTGAAGATATCATGGACACCTGGGAGCTGCCATTGTCGTGTTGTTCTGGTGCCAATCTTCGCTGCTTTTTTCCCCTTCAATTCGTCTTTCATACGGCCCAATGCTGCATAAGAGGCATCTATTATTATTTAACCCTTTTTCAGATACTCTACCATCATTGAATCACACTTTATAAATTAAAATCAGGGGTGCATAAACATCCCAGAAAAAAAAAACTTATTCTTCCCATATGTGGTTTTGTAATATAATTTCTCGGTAGCATTATCATTACTGATGGTGTAGTGGTAACCATACTTGCCTTCTAAACCCAAGATCGCGGGTTCAAACCCGGCCAGGATCAATGGATTTTTTGGGGCGTAAAAATCCTAAGTATGACTTCCTTCGGAAGAGAACTAAGGGTGGGTCCCGTGCCGTATATTTACGGCATGTAAAAGAACTTCAAGCCTGAAAGAAGAGCCCTCTGAGCAAAATGTGTCGGCTATTTCACGTCCTAATTTGAATGAGATGCTGATGACCTGAGATGTAAAAGAGCGTCTATAAATAAAACAAACAAAAAATCTGTACCTGTCACAGATTTTTCACACGGGATAATGTGTTAACATTTATTTCAGCTGTCTGCAGTTTTAGCCATCTCCAACTAGGGTTGCCTATCGGTCAGGAAAAGAACATTTGTCCCGACAAGATTTTGAGCTTGTCCTGGACACCAAAATGTCCAGGAATTGAAATTTTATATGTGTATTTGGCAAGATCATTTCAGTTGATAAGCAAAGCAGTAAATACAAATGTATGATAGGCACAAGTGAAATTACGATATGCATTGTACCAGAAATCACCACATTACTGTGAATTACTGTATTAGAATTTGTAATTTGTGGCTTCACTTACAGTGTCTAATGATTTCTGTGAAAGAATTTTCAGTTTACAAAGTCATGTCTTGATTGACAACAGAAACAAAATGTCTGCATGTCTGAACGAGATAAAAACTGCAATTCAAGATTAATTTTGAATTAGGTACACTGTTCTGGAATTCTTTGGTACTTTAAGAGTATTCCTGATATACCTTCTGCAGGAAAATGTAAACAGAAATATAAGTTTAAGTGAAACTGAAAATGATTAATTGAGATTTTTGGAGTAGTGCTTTTAACGCCCGTTTTTACTACGAGGCACCACAGGCGTGGACACCGATGATACATCAGATGAAATGATATATTGTGAAAGGATATATATATTTTAAGGAAGGAAGCGTTCCAGGCCTAAGTTTAGGGTACCTCCCCGGCATTTGCCAACTATGAGGACTGAGAAAAACCTGAGAAAAAAAACCAGCCAGGGAGGATGGTCCTGGTAGCATTCGAACCCCAGACTTCCCTCACAAGTCCGTGCCTTAACGACCTCGGCCACACGTGGCGGTTTTAGGGAATCTAGTTTACCTAGAACAACCTTTTGTGTGTCGGTAGCATTATGTTCGAACAAGAGGTTCACTTGTCGATTGCGCAACGCATAGTTAATTGTTACATCTTCGATATA
The DNA here is from genome assembly GCA_030762175.1 of Metallyticus violacea. Lineage (NCBI taxonomy): Eukaryota > Metazoa > Arthropoda > Insecta > Mantodea > Metallyticidae > Metallyticus > Metallyticus violacea. Next base: position 12,663,789 of record CM060842.1, on the reverse strand, counting down.
TGAAAGTAGTGGAGCAAAGCGGGAGAATTGCCAGGTATCTTGTAACAGTTTGGAACATTGCGATAATAAGCGGGACTTGCTGGAATGGGGCGAGGTTATTAAAGTTTGTACCGCACTTTACATCACTATGTTCTTGAGTCGAAGCAAGCGAGCAAGGAATGGTGAAAAGCGGGGAAACCACTTCTGTCAAAGCAAACCTCGCCTGTCGGTTTGGAAGATCCTTTTAACAGTTTTGTGGGACTCCCAAAGCACTTTGTTAATCGATTTATTTCATAAACGTCAAGGCAGTTAATTTTTTCGTTGAAGCAAAACGTGTTTATCACCCTATAGGACGTCAACAGCCATCGGAGAATTTCTGCTCCAAGACAACGTCCGTCCTCATGCAGTTGCTTGATTCGACAGCGACGAAGGTGTTGAAGCATTCGTGCCAGCTGATTGGAAACTGAGCCTCAATCTTTCTTCGATAACGAGATTAAGAAGCACCCTATCCGCTGTGAAATCGAGAAACTATGCACGAAAATGATATATATTGCATTTTTATTTTAAAAGGTTTCAATAAATTAGGAAGATTCGGTTTATTCGCAAAGTTAAGAAAACACCTAAGTAAAGTTTTAAAGAGGTTGGGGACATCTGTATATAAAAAGCATGTTGGAGTTGTTTGTTTTATCCATTCGAATGCAGCTTTGTGTCGATTGTGCAGGGGACTGCTTTAGAAAGCAACAGTTACGACCCTCACTTAGTACAATCCGAAATATTAATAGCAGCCCTTTCATCATGATATTGCTGTGCGTTCCATAGAGAGATCGGCAGAGTTGCACAGATGGCTTGCAATAATGTTCCAACTTGTACATAGCCAGTCTACCGGTAACTCGAAGTACAGGAGAGCTATAAGCCCTTGCTTCAGAACTTGGAAGTTTCATCTGGTCCGACTTTGATGTATATTTCCCACGAGTCCCAAAAGACTTATTAGTGTGCCTTGTTTAACACTACTAGGCATTCGAACGAGGGTAGGTTATTAAGTTTCCAGACTAACCATTTTCTGGGAATGATAAAGACAAAATCTATATTTCTTTTCAATATAGTTACCCTTCATTTATTTCAATACACTTTTCACATCTTAGAATTAACATTTCCATCTCCCCCCCCCCAAATAGTCAGCAGTTTTATCTGCAAGTAGACATAAACAGCATCCATTACTTCTTGTCATACTTAAATTTCATTCCTCGAAGGCCCTTCTTGAGGTTGAAAAAATGAAATAGTTACTGGGAGTCAGATCTGGGCTGTAGGGTGGATGGTCGATCTCCTTGAAGCCACATTTCCTCACAGTTTCCATTGCAACAAGAGCTGTGTGCACAGGCGTGTTGTGAAGAAGGCGCACTCCACCACTCAGCTTTCCTCGCCTTTTCTCTTTGATGGAAGCACGTAGCCTGTACAGTAGGCCAGCATAGTACTCCCCATTTACTGTGGTGTTCCTCTCCTTGAAGTCAATTAAGAGTATTCCTTCACAGTCCAAAAGATTGTGGTCATGATCTTCTTGGTTGATTGAGTAATGGATGCTATTTATGCCCATTTTGCAGACAAGACTTGTGACCATTTGGGGGGGGAGGAATTGAAATGTTAATTGAAAGATGTGAGAAGTGTATTACAATATATTGAAAAGTGAAATATAGTTTTTGTCTTCATCATACCCAGAAAGTAGTTAGGCCGGAACTAATGCACATACCCTCGTAGATGAATGTGTAAGCTTTGGTTGTTTCAGATACAACGCTATAATGCATCCTTTCGAGCGCCGGCTGACGTCAATGCGAACTAAACTCATCTTGGTGTGTATCTGGGTACTGGCTCTCCTCATTTCAGCTGTGCAGATCCGCGTCGCCCGCTCGGAACCCTTCAAGTATGACGGCGAGTAAGTACCTGTCATAACTCTTTGCTAAGTACATGTTGTGAAACTTAAACTCCATGAAAAACTGTTTTCTAAGCTCCTGTTTCCATGACGACGCTTACCTGCTACTCAGGCAGTAACACTTAAGATTTGTATTTGGGAGGTTCGGGGTTCAACTGTCACTGAGCGGGCCATACTGATCTTTTTTTTTTTTTTTTTATTTCCCCGGGTCACTTAGGCAAATGCTGGGATAGATCTTTACATCCCACGAATATTCCGTTCTCCCTGCATCTCATTACAAGATCCAGGGGGATATGGGCTAGCGCTCTGGAGAGCTTTCTGCCCCAGTGTCTGGTATGGAAGCGATCCTTCCAAGGGGCTTGAGCTTTGAGGAATGGAGTCCACTGACGACATGGTTTTCCATCTGAAAATATGTTAAGTAGTGCATCTTAGTCCAATTTTCCCCCACCCAATCCCTTCCTCCTGGAGTTGGTCTGTTGTGGGAATTAGCACAAACAGTCAGCCGTAAGCAAGGCTCAAGTACCGAAGTACACTCTTCCTCCCCAAACAATGCAATCCACACATTTCGAGCAGATTTTGATGATGTAAAGAAAATGGTACGAGGGTCACTAAGAAAGTTTTAAGACACGTCAAATTGCGAATGGTTGAACTCATTCCGACTGTTGTATCTTTTCAAAGCACTCTCCATCACACTCTATACACTTTCTTATCCTCAAAAGTCACTCATCAAAACATCCCTGACTCTCATTTTCCTCAAGGGTGAAAAGTTCATTTTCGTTTGCAGCCACAGTCTCTTCAGAGCTGGAAAATCGCTTTCTTCGCATGTGATTTTTTACCGCAGGGAAGAGAAAATAATCACGTGGAGCCAGGTCAGGACTATAGGGAGGATGAGTTATGAGTCTGACCTCTGTGGACTCCAGGAACTGGGTGGTGATGTTAGCGGAGGCATTGTCATGGTGAAGCAGGACCCCCCCCCCCCTCAGTCCTGTTCTTGGATGACGTTCTCGGAGCTTGGTGAAGACTGTCGGCAGGCAGACTGTGGTGTACCACTAAGCAGTAACCGTCCTTTGCTCCTCCAGAGGAATTGTCGCCACCATCTTCTTCCCAACAGTTCGGCCGCTCTTCTTTTTCATTAGTGGATTGTCATCTGGAAAGATACAAACTGCGGACTGTCGTTTGGTCTGCGGGTCAAATTGCTAAATCTATGGTTCATCATCCGTGGTGACATCAGAAATCCCTCCGTCGAATCTCTGCAGCATTTCTGCATATCATTCGACGCGAATGTGCTTTTGTGTATCTGTCAAATTGTTTGCACCAAACGGGAGGAAACCTTCCTGACATGAAGATGATCGTGCAAAATTTTTGGTACATCTAGCGATCCAATCTGGAAGGCAGCCTCAATGCCCTTAAATGTTACTCCCTTCGCTGCAGAAAACTGTTGTCCTAGATGGAGCAAGTCCACAACATCCTTTTGCAAGCTCTCAAGACTTTGGGACTAAACCACTCATGAAATCACAAAGAATCATAGCGCGAACTTTTTTCTCTCAGCTCCATCGTAACGACAGGCTGCCTGCGCACGCTGGAATGTGGTAGTGTGGAGGGTCGCTACCTGGTACCGTTTTACTCGTAAGGGATGGGTCTCTCACATGCCACATTTCCTTTAAGTGGGTCAACATTTCGCGTTTTCTCATCTCAAAACTTTTATAGTGGCTCTCATTTATGACATAATTGCATTTTTTTATTAAAATACTTGTTAAGAATTGCTCTATACCAAGTAATTAGTCACAAAAATTTTAGATCACTAGACCTGATTCATGATTAAGTCCCTGAAACACCGGAAGTTGGTACATAACCGATCGACAATGTGTAGGGGGATGTTATTTCCTCATTTCTGAAATACACAGCTAAGCTACTTTATTTCCCTCTCCTCGTCTTTCCCTTTACTTTCCCTCCCCCTTTTCTTTTTATTTCTTTTTTCTTTTCTTTCCATTTATCTTCTTATTTTTTTTCTTTCCTTTCTCTTTCATTTCCCTAGCATTCTTTTCATTTTTTCCCAATCCTTTCTTTCTCTTCGCCGCTCTTTATTTCTTTTCTTTTCTTTTCTTTCCCTTGCATTGTTTCTTCTTTCCTTTCACCTTTACTTTCCTTTTCTTTCTCACTCTTTCCCTTCTCTTCGCTTCCTTTCCGATTCCTTCTTTCCCTTCTTTGATTTTCTTTCTGCTTTCCTTTTTATTTTTCTTTCTTTTTCACTATCCTTTCTTTTCCTTTCCGTTAATTTACTTTTTACTTGTTTTTTCGTTTCCTTTTCCTTCTCTTCATTTATTTTTTACTTTCTCTTAACTTCACTTTCACTGTCATTTTCTTTTCTTTGCTTCCCTTTCCTTTTCTTTTTCGTATTCCGTTTACTTTCTTTTCCATTTTTTCTTCCTACCTGAACTTTCTGTTCTCTTCTCTTGCGTTCGTTTCTCCATTTCTTCACGTTTTCTTCAGTTTCAGAATTAAAAAAAAAAAGTTATCCGTAGCCAGGTATATTACAAGGAGCAGATGTCGTGTTTAAGTTAAAGTACTTGTACATAAATACTTCTCTCCTCTTCTTGCTGCTCGGTGGGCCTGTATTTACACTTAAACATAACAATGCCCTTAACCCGTATTCCTAAATGTCTCGCGCACTATGGGATTTTATTGTTAAATAAGGTAAACTGTTTTTATTAATAACAGTGCATTCTTAACCCAAAATAGTCACACCTTTTGGATATCGCCTGTAAAACGGTAGATTTTAATGTCCATGTGTTTTGATTTTTGAAAACCAAAGAAAAAATAAATCATTGTACACTGGTTTAGATCTGTGGGGTCTTATACCTGATGAGCAAAATATTTAGAAACTTTTTTTATATCTCTTTTCATTTTCGGTACTCCACATAAACGAGCTTAAAATAAAATGTCACGATTTACTTGTTTGACAATAGGAATTTGTGTACAAAAAGTAACCCTGTGCCAAGAGGATAAAAGCAGAGCGTGTTTTGTTTATTCAAGTGACTCATCGTTACCATGAACACAAGAGATAAAAACAGCAGTGTTCAAGTGCACTAGCGTACGTGACCATTTATGCTTTCCAGCCCATGAACTTGCATCCTTTCGACAGAGCGAAGTACTGTATGTATTTATAGAAACTGCTAGAAATATTCACGCTTGTTCTATACCGCACTGAGGCGATAACGAAGCCTTCGGTTCAAATTTCTTGCATCCGGTCTCGAGTTTAAGTGATTCCCCTGACAACTTCGGCGGATAGTGGAATGAATATTTCCTTTCCATGATTTCTCCGCTCAATCGGGCAAGGCGGGCAAGTGGATTTGGGCTCTAGCTCTGCAGTTTCACTGGCTGTACATGGAGGTCCCCTCGGGTGACCGTTCAGTGATACCCCGGGGGATTCCGTCGTTTTCTGGCAGAACTGTCGATACCTGTGGTACCTTGCCTGCATCTCTATATCGCCGCACCGTTCACAGATACAAATGGCTCATTAGCGTGGCAGCGTGTTGAAAACCTTCTCTTTCCCTTACTATCATCACTATCTTCGTCTTCTTCTTTTTGTACATAGGCGGTGACGCTGATGGTACATGAAATGAAATGATAAATGGGGAAAGGATTTTTTTTTAAGGAAGGAAGCGTTCCATGCCTAGGTTTAGGCTACCGCCACGGGTAGCCGAGGTCGTTAAATCGCGGACTCGTGAGCGGAAGGTCTAGGGTTCGATTCTCGCCAGGACCGCCCTCCCTGACTGAAGTTTTTTTCATATTTCTTCAGTCCTCATAAATGGCAAATGCCGGGGAGGTACCCTTAACTTAGGCCTGGAACGTTTACTTCCTTAAAAATAAATCCTTTCCCAATATATTATTTCATTTCTTGTATCGCCAGTGTCCATCGCCTGTGGTGCCTCTGTAGCAAAAACGGGCGTTAAACACTATTCATTCATTCATTCCTAGGTTTAGCGTACCTCCCCGGCATTCGTCATTTATGAGGACGAGGAATACCCGGTAAAAATCTCAGTCAGGGAAGACGGTCCTGATGGGAATCGAACCACAGACCTCCCGCTCACGAGTCCGCGCCTTAACGACCTCGGCCACTGGTGTTGGTATCCTGTTTTATCCTTTCACATTATTTTAATGATATTCTTAAATCAAAATATTTTAATTAGCATCGCTTGATTAAAACAAAGCCTATTAAGTTAAGTAACTTTTTTTAATCACAACGTAAATATACAGATTTATTTTGTTCTGCGGCCGTAGCCAAATGCAGGGCCACTGCTAAAAAGTTCACTCCAGTCGTGTTTCATTACAAGTAGATTTTCCCTACACATTGACAGTCAGTCGCAGTTTGCTGTTACCAGCACAAGCATTGTTTCTATTTTTGTGTTATAGTTGTGTCCGTTTAGCGCTCATTTGTTTATTGAGACTGACATTTCGCCTCCTTTTTATTTATACCTTCCTGAATAACTTCACTTTCGAAGGTTCGCCTTTTTGCCAGCTTGCCTACACATTAAGTAGACACATTCTTCCTGGCAACAGACACTTCCTTGTTTACCTCAACAGACGTAGCGAAGACGCTTTGGCTTGCGGAGAGGGGGGAGGTTTAACTTCCGGCTTCGTACTTAGAAATTCTAAGAAAAGTAATTTTTTTCAGTGACCAGGTATATAACAGCTTTGCGTTAAATAATATTTCTTATTAATTTTAAAGGTTTTGTAAATGTAAGTGGTTTATCTTTGAATTAATATTAGGACATGCTTGCTAGGCGCTTTAAAGGACATAGGATGCATTCAAAGTGGGTTTGCCTTAGTAATGAATTTACTTAGTCATACATTTCTAAGTATGCTAAACAGGTCGTAATATTACGAGGGAAAGTAAAATGTCATACCACGTAAGATTTCGAGAAATAGACACCTTATGATTCCGTGAGTATATTTGTAGTGCTGAGCAAGTCATAATATTCGAAGGAAAGTAATTAAGAAAGTTACAAATTGATACATAACGTAAATAAATTAGAAAGCACGTTTATTTCTCAACATAATCTCCTTGTACATTGAGACATTTGTCCTATCGTTTCACAAGCCCCTGAAGCCCAACAGCATAAAATTCTTTAGACCACTGTTGGAACCAGGCGGTTATTTCTTTGTACAGCTTCATCGTCCGGAAAATGTTTAAGAGGACCGAACAAACGGAAGTCGGAACTATACAGAGAATTCTGATGGACTTCCCAATTGCGCCTCATTTTGTCTTGTTGGCAGTATGAGGACGCGCATTGTCATGCAAGAGTAACACACCTTTGATGAAGAGTCCAGGTCGCCTTCGTTGAGTGGCCTTACGACTTTTCCAGAGGATGTTACAGTAGCAGTCGGCATTTGTGGTATGAACTTGAGGCAGGAATGCGGATGTGATCTCTTTAAACTTTTTTTCGCAGTGACACAGGCTGTTTCGACTGTATTGACGCACGTTTTTATTTTGGGCTAAACTCAATACTCATCATCTGTGACAATTCGGACTGACATTTCATGGTCTTCATCGTGGTAGCGACTGAAATGCTGAATGCTAGACGCATTCTTTGCATTTTGTGTTGCAGCGTCATCATACACGGCACCCCTCGTGTACGACTTTGTGAAAATCTAACGCTCCTGCTATGTGGAGTGGACCATACCGTGTGAAGAGCCAATAGCAGCGACTGTCTATAGTTACTCTTCTGTCTGCTCAGATCAAGTCTTCAACTAATTGCAAATTCGCTTCTGCGGCAACCTCATTTGCCGGCGACGCGGTGTTCGTCTTCGACACGTGACCGCCTTTCAGCGAACTTCTATACCCAATTGTAAACAGCTTGACGTGAGGTGAGACCGTCACGGGCGGCCGAGGTTTTTAGCCGGGACTCGTGAGCGGGAGGTCTGGGGTTCGATTCCCACCAGGACCGTTCTTCCTGACTGAAGTTTTTCCGGTTTTCCTCAGTCCTCATAAATGGCAAATGCCGGGGAGGTACGCTAAACTTAGGCTTGGAACGCTTCCTTCTTTTAAAAAAAATCCTTTCCCAATTCATCATTTCATGTATCATCAGTGTCCCTCAGCAGTAAAAGTGAGCGTTAAGCACTCCTGGGGAGGGGGGGAGAGAAGCTTGACGCGACAGGCCGTAGATGGCAGTATTTATTTATGAATATTCTTTGAACCCCTACCTCTTGTCCACAAAATCCCTCAACGGAGTGTTGTTCGAGATTTGCACACTCACTGAGAGGCGCCTGCAACTGCTGTTTCGCTACTCTAAACATTGATTGTCTCCTGTCAAACGTCAGCAATTGCTACAGGACTAATACTGCCATCTGGCAGTAGCCTCAGGTGTCTCGTTCAAACATGTCAATTTGTAACCTAATGACTTGCCCATTACTATTATTATATATAATGTAATTTACTGTGTCTAGTTAGACTTAGTGCAATATTGATTTACTGAACTAATCAATTTGTAATATATAAATGCATAAATTCAATTACACCATATTAGTAGAATTTTCTTTACACCAGTAAAAACTCAGTGCTCATAATATAGGAAGGCTGTTAAATAAATAATCATTTTATTTGTAGTTTTCCTTTACTCGTCCTCATGTTGATATTTCTCATAGTGGTCCCCGTTGGATGCAACGCACCTCTTTCTCGGTTTCTGCCAGTGTTCGAAAGCATGCAGCAAACAATTTTTGACAGGTCCTTCAAAATTCCCTTCACACCTTTCACAAGTGTTTCTGATGATGAAAAATGCCTCCCAAGAAGGCGTTTCTTCAATTTGGGGTAAAAGGAAAAGTCATACGGAACTAAATTCGGACTATAGGGAGGATGATAGAGAGACATTTAACTTGATTTTTTTGGAGATATTAAGTAACAACATGCGCGACCGTGCATTATCATGGTGCAGCATTCAACTTGTTGCTGGAAGATGTAGGAGTAACCATACTTGTCTCATACGCCCAAGATCGCGGGTTCAAACCCGGCCAGGATCGATGGATTTTTTCGGGCGTAAAAATCCTAAGTATGGCCTCCTTCAGAAGGGAAGTAAAGCCGTAGGTCCCGTGTCGTACATTTACGGCACGATAAAGGACCTCAAGCCTAAAAGAAGAGGCCTCTGAACAAAATTTATCGGCCGTTTCACGCCCTCATTTGAATGGGACGCTGATGACCTGAGATGTTAAAGAGCGTCCGTAAATAAAACAATCAATAACAAAATCCTGTTGTACCGAAATGTGCACTTTTGCAAATGTGTGATAGGGTCTTGCAGAGTTTTCAGGACATCTCTGTAGTATTGCCCAGTTATAATAATTGTGTGTGCAGGCATTTCTGAAGTAATAAAGTAATCGTTTGTGTTGAGTATAAAGAAAATGAACGCTGCACTAAGTTTACATTCGATGCCGTTTATTTGCGATCATTGGAGGAGAAAATTCAAATTTAAAAGCTGGTAGGCCAACTCAAGTATTAATGTAAGTCAAACTGTCCTTTCAAAACTTGGATAGTACCGACAGACTTCATCCTGCTGATACCAGACTTTAATCAAAGGGCCATGAATAAATTTGCTCCTTGTAAATCCAAAAATTATTGTTTTATAAAATAGGTGCATTACAATGACATTTCTATTAAACATTTTCACTCTCTCTTTGTTGTGTGTGTGTGTGTTCAGCTACGCACGTGTAGAGTTAATTCACGGTATTAAGATTCTATAAGCTTGTGATCTATTTTCAGCAGTAAAGTTGCGCACCCCGTTTATGTTGCTACGAGCCGCCACTGTTGCACTCACCATGCTGTCTTGTCAGAAACTAATAGGGGTGTTCTCAAAGTTTTCGGCCTGACTGAGAGGTATCGGGAATAGGGTCAAATTACTATGATAGTTGTTAAGTATTATCCTACAGATGGCGCGCTGTACAGTTTCACTCGTCTAAGTGTAGTCACTTGTTTGTGACGATCGTGTAAACAAACTAGTGTTAACATATTCTATAAAATGGACGAAACGGAAATACTACCTGTGATAAAGTACTTCATTTTAAAGGGTTTAACCCCAACAGAAATGCAATTGAAGTTAAATTCCACATTAAAAGATTCTTCCCCTTATTTTTCGACGGTTAAAAAGTGGACTGCTGAATTTAAGCGTGGTCGTACATCCATTGAAGATAATGATCGCTCAGGGCATCCCAAAAAAACTGATCGACGAGATTGTGACAAAAATGCATAATTCAATGATCGCAAGGTATGCGAGTTGGCCAACATTGCAAAGACCCTCTATAGGTCGTATCCACTAAATTTTACATGAAGTTTTGTGTATGAGAAAAAATTTCCACTACATTTGTTAACAATGGACCAAAAATGCATTCAAATGAACATTTTGCAAGAGTGTTTAGACTTGTTTAAACACATTCTCATTGAGTGTCTACGACGTTTCATAACAGTAGATGAAACAAGGATTCATCACTACCCGCCAGAGACTAAGGAGCAGTCAAAACAGTGGATGGTAACAGGTGAAAGTGCACCAAAGAAAACAAAAACGGTTCCATTTGCAGGAAAAAGCGTGGCTACGGTTTTCTGGGATTTTCATGTTGTATTGCTCGTAAACTACCTCCAGAGGTGCAGAACTATCACCGGGGAGTTAATGCCTCATTACTGGACCAAATGAAGGATGCTATTCAGGCTAAACGTCCACACCTTGAGAAAAATAAACTTCTATTTCATCACAATAATGCGTCTTCACACACGTCTGATACTATTGCTGCAAAACTGCATGACCTTCCCTCCCAAATGCTGCCTCATCCACCATATTCCCTGGATTTGGCCCCCAGTGATGACTTTTTGTTCCCAAACCTGAAGAAATGACTGAATTGACGAAGATTCGCATTGAAGCTGAGACAGACGCTTATGTTTGATGGTTGGACAAATCTTTTTACTAAGAGTACTAAAAAGTTGGATTCATGTATTTATTTATAAGGTGACTATGTTGAAAAACAAATCTTTTAAACTGCGTTTTCATCGTCAGGCCGAGAGCTTTTAGAACTTCATGGCGATCAGAGGTAAAGTAAGCTGAAACGGGTATTATTTATGAAAGGGATTGCCTGGCGAGCATAAAACAAACACTAAAAGTACGGTGGAAAAATTAATACCAAAAATGTTTACTATTTCTGTATGTGCTTTACCAAAAGGCATTTTACAAATTAATAAAGGCTCAAGCGTCTCGGAAAGTATAACTAAAGAACTAGCTCGCTCGCGGGTCGTTGCTGTTTCTCTTTCACCCCTTCAAGGTAGGGGGGGAGCGGGAGGTCCGCGGTTCGAATCCCGACAGGACCGTCCTCCCTGACTGGGGTTTTTTCCAGGTTTTCCTCAGTCTTCATAACCGGCAAATGCCAGGGAGGTACCTAAACTTAGGCCTGGAACGCTTCCTTCCTTAAAAAAAAATCCTTTCCCAATTTATCATTTCATCTCATGTATCATCAGTGTCCACCGCCTGTGGTGCCTCAGTAGTGAAAACGGGCGTTAAACACTACTCAAAAAAAAAAAGGCAGGGGGGGGTTAATTGGGAGAGCCAAGAGGAGAACTGACACAAAGAATAATGCAGGCCAATTAGGTTGGAAGGAAAACCCAAATACACATTACACAAGAAGTTTTGTTTTGTACATTTTATGATATTCCTCTCTATAACAAGTGAAATGATATTTGTGTTATTCAAAACACAAGTGCACAACATTAATTGCTATAGAGAGTAATTTCATTAAAAAAAAAATTAAATGTTATGTAGTGCACAGTGTATGAATTTTGAAGTTCATTTAATTTACTATAGATGGCACTGGGAGTGCGGTGAGCATTGGGAATCCCCTAGCGACGGGAAGTCCTACACAATAGCCATCTTCATCGTGACGTTTTTCCTTCCCATGCTGAGCCTCGCCTTCACATACACCTCTGTAGCCAGGAGGCTCTGGCTCCGGTCATCACCCGGAAACGCCGATCCTAACAGGGACCTTGCTCAGCTCCGGGCCAAGAGGAAGATCGTCAAGGTATGTAACATCAGAAGCTGTTTAAGTGGATCTTAATTATGCGCATGCGCGAATAAGTGGTGTAGTATTAGAATGAGCTATACTCGCATGTTTGCTTCAATGAAAACAGGGGCATGCAAGTACAGCCATTTGTGAGACAACTAGCAGTGCACCTGTGTGGAATGTTTCATTGTGTGTTAAACGTGCCACGGCTCAGTTTATGTTTTGTATTACACATTGAGCATTTAATGTCATTGGATGTCCCACTCGCTACCATACTCGGCGTTTCTTGAATAATTCTAAAGCCAATGAAGACATGCAACGAAATTTGAACAAAGGTACATTTGTTGTGTGGGAAACGAAATGGTGTGTCTATAGTGTGGCGCCTAATTGTTGCAACATAGAATAGTGCTCCTCCAGCCAGAATAACTCCTGTTTCTAGTCTAACGGGCGTTCTCTGCTAGTCCCGTTATTTATGTCATTCGACTGAGGGTGTCTACACAATAATATTGTTGTTCGTGAGAGTTCGTGTACTCGAGAGTTCATGCAGGATGGTTGGAAAATGTTTCGGTATACTCTGGAGGAGCGCGTAATTTTGTTCCACTTATCGTGAAACAAATTTGATAAAATCATGTCTACAGCTTTCCCTGCAGAGGTTTAGAGGTGAACATCCGCCGAGCAAGTCCAGCGTTTGGACATTGTCGAAGAAACCCAGGAAACTTTAATAAACGACCGTTAGAAGATTGCTCACAAATGTCCAAAGAAAGGATCCGGAGTGTTACTGGTGTCTCCAACATGTCACCGTACCGACTTTCAAAGGAATTAGGACTTTAACCTCCGGGTTCGCCCAATCGCCACCTGATTATATTTTACGAGCATATGTGAAAGGTAGCTTACCTTAACAAACCACGAACAATAGACTCCTTGAAAGCAAATCTTACTGAGGAAATTCAGGCAATATCAGCGGATGTACAGGCAAGAACTTTCTGAAATATGGTACGCCGGGTTCGGTCCTGTCTGCATGCAGATGGTGACAATTTTAGCACATTATGTCATTACATTTCTCATAAAATGAGCTAAGTACGATAAAAATTTCGTTTCAATATCTTCATTAGCGTTAATATTAAAAAGATGAATGTTCATTAGCCAGTGGGACATCCCTTTATACGAGAGCTAGTCAATAAAGACTGAAAATGAATTATTTACTTACAAAGTACAGTACACGGGCTCAAAGTTGGCATGGTGTTTTTTGAAGTAATCCCCGTTGAGCTGTATGCACATGGTCCACACATCTGCCAGTGCTGGAAGACTTGCTGGGAACAGTTTTTGGTCGTCTTCTGAACCGCCTTTGCCTTCTTAACGACAGCTGTTGATGAATCAAAACGTTGACCCCAGCAGTTCAATTTTGAGATGATGCAGCAGTAAAAAGTTCACGAAATTAGATCCGAGCTATATGGAGATAGGCCACATATTCGATGTGTTTTCTGGTCAAGTGTTAGGAAACAGTGAAAGCGTGCATTGTTATGGTGAAGGCGTCGACCAGATGTATGTACCTCAGAGCTTTTGTTGGATGAGTTTGGCTAGAACACATAAAACAGCATTTACTCCTGTTTGCTGGGGAGACTTCATGTTGATAAATATTCCATGACAATCGAAAAACTAAATCACCACAACCTTTTCTGCCAACTGAACAACCTTGGCCTTCTTTGATGTCGGAGAACCAGGTGATTTCCAGATTGAGCTCGCCTGTTTGTTTGCGAGATCGTAATGATGAAGCCAGGTCTTACACATGTAATGATGTAATTCAGGTATACCTCGTCATGCTCAGCTACCAGGCGCTGAAGCTCCACTCGCACCGTCTTCTGTTCAGGCGTCAGCAACTCCGGCACTAATTAGATACAGACCTCTCTCATAATAGTGAAGAATGATGAAAGTACTACCATAGAAAATCAAAAAAATATCTGCCGATCTGACGATAGCTGTGTTAATCATCGTTTCATTCACTACAGTGGTAGGAGTAATGGGTCGTCCTGCTTTGTTGTTGAAACACATCCCATCTTAAACTAGAAGTGTGATAGATTGAGACGGAATATCATCGCCATATGCTTGTTGTAACATCGCGTACTCCTTCCTATCGGACATCTGCAGACGGAAGCAAAATTTCAGAACCGCGTTATGAAGTGATTCCATTTTACTTAGCAGACTGGCAAACACTCGCTCTTTGCTGGCGTCCTGTACTAAGACTTCTTAGGGAAAAATTTAATCACTCTATCTCCAATGTATGCTGAGGAGAATAAAATTAAAAATAATAATTATCATCAGTTTTATTGACTATATCTCACAGTATCCAAGTCATTCACCAAAACCATGGCCCTAAAATAATAAATGCTAAAATAATTATCGAGACACATTCTTTACTGTTCATCCGAAAGTGTAAGGACGGGGCTAGCTCCGCGATGTTGCCTAGTTAAAGTTTCTTCCGGAGTTTTCCCTTACTCTGAATAGACGAATCCCATATTTTAGACACAAAGGACACCATATTTATTTGTGTCATCATTTCATTTATTTATCGTCTTGAAAGGCAGTTAGCAGGCTATTAAAACACACACTCAGCTCCAATGTTGAACACATCTAACAATAAAACAGCTGTGTTTCAGATGCTGGTAACGATAGTGGTATTGTTCACGCTGTGCTGGCTACCTCTGCAGACGTTCCTCTTGCTCTATTACTTTGTACCTGGGTTCGACTCTTTCCGTACGGAAGAAGCAAGACAGTCCTACGCCCTGGCATACTTCGCTTGTCACTGGCTTGCTAATGCCAACAGTCTTGTCAACCCTCTGGTCTACTGTTTCATGAGCGACAACTTCAGGGTAAGTACTGACAACAGTCACCGTTCTGGAAGACTGGTCTATAGTGCAGGGCAAGCAATCTTGACACTACAAATTTGTTATATAAATACAAGAATATGTTTCCTGTCTCAGTTTATACAGTCCGTATTTCCTGCTCAGTCACCAGGGTGGTAACACGTCGACTTCCGACCGGAATGTATGAAGTTTTACCCCCGGTATCCTAGAGGGAATTTTCTCCACTCGGTCTTGCTATATTCAAAGTAGAGGATTTCTGTTGCAAAATGCCTTTAGTTATAAACCTTGTCCGCCCATGCGGTGTTTTACGGCTGAGTTACTAAACATGCCGACGGCGCCCGTTTTATTTCCTCTTTATCATTTGAGGAGCATTCAAAAATTTGCAACCAGCCTATCTATTGTTGTTTTTTTTTTTTTTGAATGATTTATTTATGGACGCTCTTTAACAGCTCAGGTCATCTGCGTCCCATTCAACTCAGGGCGTGAAACGGCCGACAAATTTTGCTCAGAGGCCTCTCTTTCAGGCTTGAGGTTCTTTTTCGTGCCGTAAATGTACGACACGGGACCCACGGCTTTACTTCCCTTCCGAAGGAAGCCATACTTAGGATTTTTACGCCCCGAAAAAATCCATCGGTCCTGGCCGGGTTCGAACCCGCGATCTTGGGTTTAGGAGGCAAGTATGGTAACCACTACACCACCAGGACTGACTCTATTGTTGTACAACAGTACAAAGTGTGACTAGGACGGCCGGCAACAATGTGCATTAAGCTATCAAAATATGCCAATCTTGAGTCAGGGGGTGAAAAAGCATTAATATTTCTAAAGAAAATTTTGCATTCTATATTTTCACATTATATAAGCAGGCGAAAGAACAAAAGAAATCCACGATGACTTGGTAGCTGTTCACGGTGATCAAGGGTGTTCATTTGATACAATTGCAAGATGGATTTGATCATTTGAAGAAAAGCGGGAGACTTTGAAAGACAGCCCTCACTCTGGCCTGCCTCGAGAAGCTGTGGGCGAGAAAACGCTTCAAAGAGTGGGGAATTACTGAGGGAAAATCGACATATTACTGTTGAAATGCTAAGTATGGAAGTGGGTATCAGTGTTGGCAGCATTGACAGTATATCCATGAATATTTAAAGCTGTGAAAAATCTGTGAAAATGGGTTCCACATTCCCTAACCAATGAAAAGCAGAAAGGATCGTGCAAAGAAACTGCTGAGCATGTTTCCATCAAATGGTGCTAAACGTTTTGATATATGTATGCACTGGTGATGAAAGTTGGTTTTATTTCTATACCTCCCCAAATAAAGCTCAGAACTGCGTGTGGGTAAATGAGAATGACACAAGACCAGTTGTCCTTCAACAAGATTTTCGTTCTCGGAAGCGAATGTTCAGTGCTTTCTTAAACTATGAAGGGCCATTAGTATGCCAGAAGGTATGACAATGAATGGAGAATACTATGACATTTATATTTTGGATCCTTTATTTGAAGAGCTGGCGGCGGCGTACAAAGTCAGAAACTTCATGGCTGTTGCTTTTGCACGACAATGCATTTCCTCACAGAACACTGCAGATTTGAGTGCAGTTGTTGCACCATCCACCCTACAGCCCTGGCCTTGTACCATGTACAGGACCTTGCTCAAGCTATAAATTCAGCTCTGTTGACAGTATCTCAGTCCAAGCACCTTAGTACTTTTGACAAGTGGTTGCACTGTCTACAAGAGTTTGAGAACACTTTGAAGATATGTGTGGATAAGTTTTCGAACTCAGTCCTTAACTTGGACTTAAAATGGCACTTGCAAACTTTTTGAATGTTTCCCCCATCCACCCTACAACCCAGATCTGACCCCATGTTACTTTTTTTTTCTATTTCTCAAAACCAAATAAAACTTCGTGATCAAGTGATTTGAATCACCTGAATCCTCAGTGACTACATAAAATAATGTATTTGCACCATATCCAAAGAAGCATGGCGTTCAATATTTACATGGACGGATGGAACGTCGTGTGGAATGTAATGGAAAATACATTGAAAAGATGCAGTGATCGGATTGCATCTTCAAAAGTTTAATGCTTTCTTTCTCACAACTTTCATAGTGACCCTAGTGCCATTTTATTGCAAGTTTTGCAACCTTCCGTTTACTCTTTAATACCATTGGAATAATAAGGGTGTTTTACAGAAAATAATTATGCTTATTATGACCTAATTACAATTATTGAACAAAATTAAATGGTATAAAGGAACAGAATTATTTAAATGGCTAATATATATTAGCTATTTAATTCGCAATTTCAAGTGTGACTTTATCTAAGTGTTTTATCCTTACGGCATCCAGAAAGTAAGTCCCAATCGCGCCTAGAGATGGCACCGTTAGTCGGATAGGAATGCGCATGCGCAGGAATAGAGAGAAAGTATGTGGTAATAATGCAGTAAAATTTCAGCCTTGTGACGGCCGTGGTTACCGCGCTGTGCTAGGAGAAAATGGCTGCTCTGATATTGTCTCCCGCCAACTGCGAAGTTCGTGCAGTCATTCGAGGTTTGCACGCTCAAAAGTAAACCTCGTACTTGCTTTTGAGCGTACTTTTATTATTACTGTTAATTTTCTACATTATTAATAGTGTTATTTTATTTTTCATTTATATATATATATATATATATATATATATTCTTTTTTCCTACATAATGTGTTTTACATTTAAAAAAATGGAGTTTAAACTGAAAATTCTAATAGTAAAATCTTGTTAGTGTAAGTTTTGAAGTTTTTAAAATTTTATTTTAAGGGCCCCTTAAAATAGGCATTTTTAATGCATTAATGTGTTTTGCTTGGGAGGGAATTAAAAAAATATCTGTCCTGATATTTTAGATGTTCTCTTTTGCGAAATACTCCCTTCAAATTATTTAACTCATATATTAATGCGAAAACTATTGTTAGTATTTTGTTTCCAAAACTGCATAGGTATTTTCGACATGCATACTGTAAAAGCTTTACACAAAAATATCTGCGGTTTGTTTTTCAATACAGCACAAATATTGAGTTAACTAAAAGAACTACGTGAAATTGACCATGTGTTTATATGGACTTTTTGCTTGTTTTTCGGTCCTCTGTTATATCAACAGACTTTTTTCAGCATGTTAATTAATATTAACATAAAATAAATAACGTAAATGATCGAACCTTTCAATTGAAATTGTTTAGGATTTTCAATCATAGCACATCCAGGCCTTCTTTTTCAACAGTGATTTTTAGGGCAGAACAAAACACTACCGGATAATTTCTTCAATATTTAATCAGCAGTGAAATAAAATTTACTCAGCACCCCTTCTAATCCAATGAAATATCTACTTTGACTTGCGCAGGAAACTTTTAAAATTGTATGTATTGACATATGATAATATAGCAGCATAAAATTTTCGAATTTCCAAAAATAGCGCACAGGAATAAAAGCGGGTATCCTGCAAAAAAATAAGGGGGGTGGTAAATACTTATATCAACGCACTGTTAATGCTAATAGGAGAAAAAGCTAAAATAATAATATTCTTACATTTTTTATTAAATATTCCCCCTGAGAATCAGTAAAGCGGCGATTTTGGTGATATATGAGGGTCACTAGATAAGTATTAAGACACGGAACATTGACCACCCCTGGAGAAAATGTTGTTGCTGGATCGAAATTGTTGAGTCATTGGTGGTATCATTAGCAAATTAGCTTGTTGTGTTATTCATTTTCGTGCGATGATCTTGTACAATTTCAGCTGTGACTTAAATGAAACGCAGTCACTTGAGCGTATGAGGGGAGGGGGCTTTCGGGAACTTTTCTCGTTCACGTGCTACTGTGTGCCGCTGATTTGGAGGATTTAAGAAGGGACTGCAGTCTCTTAAAAATGAAGAGAAGAATGGCAGACCAACAACATTAGACCAAGACTAACCTACAAGGACATTGAGCTGCATTAGCTATTAGTCCTTGAGTTTTCCAACCATCCTTCATGGTTGTAAAAAAAAAAATAATAATAAAAAAAGTCTTCAAGATGGTTGCCCCATAATTTGTCTGAAGCAGAGAAGCTGCACAGGATGGGATGGTGCCAAGAAATGCTGCAAAGATTTAACTGCGAAAAGTTTCACCGTATTGTTACGGTTGATTAAAGACGGATATATCAGTTTGATCCGGAAACAAAACGCCAGTCCTCCATTTGCATTTTTCCTCATGACCAACAGCTCATCAAAGCTAAGAGGCCAAGGATTGAGGGAAGGAAAATGGTTGCCTATTTCTTCTCCACAAGTAGTCACATGGCAACCACCATGTTCGAAAATCAGAGAAGTGTTACTGCAAAATGGCACACAGAAGTTTGTCTCCCGAAAGTGTTTCAGAAAATCCAAGAACGACGTCCAAAGACAGGACTAAGGGGCATTTTGTTACACCTGACAATACATCAGCTCACACCGTTAATGTAACAACGAAGTTTCTGCAAGGAACTGAGGAAAAACTAATAACTCCATTCATCCTATAGTCCGGATATGGCACCTTGCGATTTCTTACTGTTCCCTACTTGAAAGAACGGACTTCGAGGTTACCAATTTTCTAGCTCCAAAGAAGCGGTTGCAGCACACGAGGAGGAGTTATCTACAGTGCCGGGAACTGAGTGGCATGGATGCTTCCAGAAGTGGCTCCAGAGGATGGAACGCTGCATACAGTGCCAGGGGGAATACCTTGAGAAACTGGAACAAACAAAACATATTCTTGAGTATTCAATATTTCTTGTCTCAATACTTATCTGGTGACACTGGTGTAGCTATTTATCTGAAAATGTGATCACTTTTCATTATAACTATTGCTGCCTGTGAAAATACCTGAGAACCTGTGATTGCAGGCTGACCTGAGGGACCTGTTCCGACCCAGGAAACGTACAAAGAGCAACTTCACATCTCAGCCTCGAGATAGCGTGCGGAGTGGATCGACACGGACGACAGTTTGTCTGTTCCACCGTGGAGGGTCGAGTAAGTTAATATGGCGTAGGTGTTGGCAACTTTTGTTAAGCTATATTTTCAAAAATCCCAATCTTCTTTAGGGGGTGATCGTGACTGTTGTCATTTTCAGGTAGTTCTGCAGGCACAAGAACGGGCACCGCAAGTTGCATCATGCGGGACCTCAGGCCAGACTACGCCACAACCATCAGCAGTCAACACTCGGAAGCTTCGTCACAACTTTGATTTGCGACCTATTGATGAGCTCTGTACAGACCGCTGCTGTGTGAAAGAACCGGCCGTTCGTGCCGGTGTGAACCAGGCTTTGTTAATATTTGTGCGACATACAAAACGTATGCAGTTTTTGTTTTTATTTAAAGATAGTGTTTAGAATGTGACAGTACTGCATATTGGTCATCGCAGACAAGGATTCCCGCGTGATTTATTTTTTTAAACACAGCATAAAGTGACACCACAATTCGAAACTTTTTTTTTTTCCCTGGGTATCTCTCTTTTCCCTAATTTCATTCAACCCAAATTCTTTCCTTCCTCTTTATCTCATACGTGCGATTTAAAACGAACACAAACATATTCATATGAATCGAGATAAATCAGATTTGCACAGTTATTTTGCAAATTATTAATTTTGAACTACAGAGGGAGCCAAAAAATGTACACACACTTCAAGCAAAGGGGGAAAAACTGTGTGAACTGAATTTACACAAACAGAAAATAATGAGCACTAATCATCTTACACTTTTACAGTTACAAGAGTTGCTCAAAATGCCCACCATCGGCGTCGATAAACTTCTGAGTACGTTGAACTACTGATTGAGCAACGTTTGCGAAAGTGTCCTCAGCACATGCCGTTTCCATTTCTTCCCAAAGTACTGCCAGTGTAGCTGGCTGGCTTCCCCAAATCTTGTCTCCTTGTGAACATCGCATACGGTACCACGAATCTCAAATTTGTCTCGAATGCGTGCAATTGTTACTCGCGTTGGCGGTTCTGTTCTGTACACATGTTTCCATTGCCTTTGAACCTCAACAACATTCGCGGTTTGCCAATACCACTTCAAAATTGCTTTCCGCTGTTCAAACAATAATCTTGGCTGCATTTTGTTGTAGCAACGTTAGCACAACGCAATGTGAGTCACATCTGTTTACTGAACATCATACGATAATCTTGACTTCATTTCTTCATTGTTTATTTACCTGTCACGTAGCAACGCTATCATAATGTATGTGAGTCACATCTGTTTACAGAACATCATACTACACTTTACTGTTGTTTTTCGGTCCAGCTTTGGAATATATTAAATAGATATCTACTGTGAAAGTGTGTATACGTTTTTTGGCATCCTTGGTATTTTAAAAATTCTGTAGTATCAGTGGCGACTACTTTAATGGCGGACATGATAATATACCGGGTGATCAAATTTATTCAGCTTTTACCGCGACTTAGAGGTGTTGAAAGGGTATCGGCGTCAATACTACGATACTGAGCAAAAAATGAATGGTTGAAGAACTAGTGTATCGCATTAGTAAACAAACTGACTTTTTTTTTTTTTTTTTTTTTTTTTTTTTTTTACGTTTGTTAACAGCCAAGGAAGGCATTTAATGTTGTTTTGGGCCGACAATACGCCACTTTGTGTTTTACAAGTTTAATGAATATCATGTGAACAGGGGGCGAAGGTTGTATTATTTTAATCTGAGTCGTAACTGGTGATAGTTTTATTTTGTTTATGCTCATTAACAATGCAGCCTGTCATAGTTGTTTCTGTGATTGTGTCTTCAGTTAGCATTCTTGTACGGCTGCAATAGTACCAGGGTTAGGGTAGTGGGGAAGACACCAGTAGGAGCGGACGTAAACCGTTCGCAGCTCTCACCTAAATCAACAAATGTCAAATAAACTGGTAATAAGAACGCATGTCGCTAGAAACTGCCTCCGATATAGTGACGTCATTAATTTTAAATTACTCGCTGTAAAACTTGAATAAATACTCACCCAGTATATGTGTGCGCGTGTGTACACCTTTTGACAAAAAAAAAAACGCATGCAGCGAGTGCACACTGCAGTGGGCGCTTTGCCTATAAACGTAATGGGCACAAGCATAAGCATCTGGCAAGAGAACATTAGGGAGTAGAGTAGCGGTGACCGAGAGGTTTAGAAAGAATTGCTTTTCTGCTTAAGCTCCTGGGTTCAAATCCCATACAGCATTTTTATTATTATTATTGGTTTTATATTGTAGACGTAGAGCATTATGTTGTCTTAATATCATATTATATTTTAACGTATATTTTGAGTTTTATGACATTACTATGCACACACAAAAACGTAATCACAAACTAACGTATTGTTTACAAATAACTAAATAAATACATGAACAGAAAATGTATCTTCTAAAGTGAAAACACAAATTAATGTCGGGTGTATGAACCCTCAGCATGAATAACTGCCCTCAATCTTCGGTATAGATGATGTCAAATTTCTACAGTAGTGTGAACGAGAGGCTACAACTCCCAGACTTCTTGAATTTGTGTCCATTAAGTCATCTTTTGTCCTTCGTGCAGTGCAGCATGTTGCATTTAGATAGAACAAACACTGAAGGAAATATTATAATATTCATTATAATGTATATAATATGTTAACATTAAAGCTTGTTGTGCATAGGAAACAATATTATAAAACTAATTTGTCATAATTTGTCACAAAGGTTTATTTAAAAAAGTGCTTAATACTGGGAGACGAACCATCGTTCTTAGCCACGGCATCACTGCAAACTCTGCCACAGAGCTAACGGAACGCACATATTACTCTCTACGTCTTTAGTGCGTGTCATAAAACGCAACTGCTACAGTGACTACAGGGGTTTGCTTGTTATCTTGTGAACCGCGCGCTGTAATGAGTAGGACAGAAAATTTTGGTGTTCGAGAAATGACTCATTTTTTTGTCAAAGGGTGTACATACTTTAAACACACTGATTGGAGCTTCCCCTTGCTAATGATTTGTATCACAGTGTATTTCATAATTCTCTAAGTGACTAATCGCACTATGAATAGGGATCAGGAAAGGTGGCGTACTTGAGTCCCTTAACCACAAAAAAAAAAAAACAACAATAATAATATTACAAAATTTACATTATATTTTAACATACAAATGTATCGCATCATCCAATTATCTGATGACCTATGCGGCGGTGGGAACTGCATCGATCAATAAGTTGTAGTTACCGGCCAGCTGGGCTACATTAGAGTCTGTAATAGAAACACTATTCAAGTAACGGTAATATGCTAAAATATCTTACATTACTCAGATGCCTTTTGAAAATATATTTCATTCAATAATAATTACGAAAGAACATAAAACAGATTTGAAAAAAACAAGTCGCTTAAAGATAGCTTTTTTTTAAAGCGTTACGTATTTATTTATCATAATTAAAGGTACTTAATTTCATTTTCGTAAGCCAAATAGTCCTTTGAATTCGAAATGCGTTTTGTGGTGAAGTGTTGTGGATTTCAAAAGATAGATTTACTATTATGTAAAATGTGAAATAATAAAACAATGTTGTCTCTATTTATTTGTATATTGTATAATAAATGGTTGTTTGATTAAAATGTTATTGAGATCAGAACAAGAAAAACAGTTTGTAACGTGAACATTTACCACGTTCCAATTTTAAAATTATACATTTTACAGTGAAATTTTATTTTGGTAGTTATTTGCATTCAGTTACTTAATTTAATTTAATAATCATAACACCTCCGAGACGACCGCCGCGTCCCGACTCCGTCTAGTGACCCATTGACAGAACATATCAATGTAACTGGCATGTGTGATCAATAGGGGCGGATTTTAGGTCTTAAATTTTTTAGAAATAAGCATGCGTTTTTGACCTAGAACATGTTTAAATATTACCAAAAAAGATAAAAACATGACCTTATAATTTAAAGCACTTACGCAACTTTTAACGTAAATGCTAATTTGTATACATTTTGTATCATTTCATAAGAACATTTTTATTTTCCACTCCTAAACAGAGGAAATTATGCAACTTGTAAATAAAAATTATCTATAGGTGTAAATTTTTAATTGAAAGCGAAAATTTTAAAAAAGTGTAATTAACAATAAGAAATTATTAATATGTGGGTTAGTTTTTCTCGGCAGGAAATTAACACTGAATGATGGCGTGCATTTTCTGATTTTCTAACAGACCATCTTTTCTATCATTAGGTAGGGTCTAACTTTTTAAACTGACACTTTCAGTTGAAATGGAGGTACATAGTGGAAGTCAAAGTGTTAAGAGTATTATTAAATAGTATTAGGAGCGGATTTCGGACACTTGGTTAAATCTATTACGCCACCCCCCGCCCAATTAAAAGCGCATCTAGTTTTAAAGCTGAAATCGAAGGAGGAAATTGCTGCATTGTGTGCTTACGTCACGGTTGTACCGACAGTAAGAAATTCACTAGAAATGGGAATAAGGGGAAATTGATAATCCAAGTAGCAAGTTGAAATAAAATATTACATGTAGACATAATTACTGGATGAAAGTACTGCGTTTCCAAAATAGCAAATAAAATACAGGTGGTATAATAAGTAAATAGTATACAGTAAGCTATTCGCACTTAGAACGTTGCGTTCTTAACATACCAAAATTGTACACGGCTTTGTTTAAATATAGTGACGTCAGAAAACAAAACTTGGAGTTACAAGCGTTGTTAGGCAGGTAAAATATTGTAACGTTGGGAAATGCGCTTTTATTCCAATTCGTAACTATGTCGACTAACCTCGGACAAATCCTAGAAACCGGTAAACCCTGTGGTTTATTGCGGCTCGCTGCGACCGGATGACCTCCGCTCGCCTCCTATTCGTTTAAAAAAATAATAATACAGAGAACACGTTTGTTGGTACATTATAAAATTATTTAACATTTGGGTTGGCAACTCTGAAAAACAAACTCGAATCGCAGCGTGGAGAAAAATCTGAAGCTGAGAGACTCGCTCTGGTGATGAAAAATGACATACAGCGGTAAAATTATATAGGTGTTGGCAACTCTAAAAAATAAACGACGAATCACTGAAGATAGTTCGCAGAGCCGCCCTGGTGAGGAAATTGAAAGATGAGAACGCGAACATAATGTGGAAATTTGCTACATTCATCCAAGTTTACCTGCGACTAGGAACTGCGAACAATAATAATAATAATAATAATAATAATAATAATAATAATAATAATAATAATAGCACCCATTCTTCTATAATTATTGGTATAATAATTGCACACTCAATTTTTCTTAAGTTTTTATAAATTTATAAATTTTGGTAGAGCTGTGCACCGTTCCATCAAGGAAAAAATCGGGCGAGCCTTTTTTTTTTTAACAATTTCTTTATTATCATTATTATTATTTTATTGTTTCAGATTATTTTAGACTGTTCTTATGTGGTAAAATGTTGCCAAGAAAATGAAGAAGGATACCGCAGTTAAAGGTCTATGAATTTCTGCGGTTTTGACGCTTTTCTTACACAGGAACCATGCAAACCATCTTATCAACAAATGAACGCTGACCTTTCGCTACACACTTTGCTTACAGTCGCCAACTATAGTGTCTGCATGGCGGGCTGGCATTCAGTTCATGGCCTGCGAATGGATGTGACTATAGGTTGCACGGTATTCCCGAAACACCGCCATTATAAATACTTTTCGAAGTTGCTGGTAATAAGTAGGTATAATATGTAAAATGTGCAATGCTTTTTGTCCTTATGAGCGTTCGCAAGGTAATCTATAAACTCTAAGCGTCATTATCACATAATCTTATTATAATTAAGCATGAAACCTCTCCTTCCATGGACGCGAAGTTGCCGAAGTTTCAACCGTGGCTCTGAACTTTGCACACAGGTCCAAAGTAAACACGTGTATCCTTACGGGCAGGACGGAAATCATTATTGCTGCTAGTGCAACTTTTGCTGCTCGCTGCTACAAGTCCTGAGCGACAGCGGAGAGGGCGAAGGTAGTGACTTCTATAGATATAGCTAGATAATAATGCTTTCGAGCCCAACGGCATAATAGCTCAGGCGGTTAGAGCGTCATGCTATAGTGGTTTCGAATTCTCACGTTCTGGTGCTCTGTCGGAGTTAAAGGAGATTTCCACCATTACAATGATTCTCTCGCTAACATAGTACCACGCACAGAATGCCTATAAATTCATGTTTACGATATTTTTTCTGCTGCTATCAAAGGAGATTTTCCATCATTACAGTGATTTGCCCGCACCTATCAATTTATATTTACGAAAAGAAGGCGAGCGTAGGCCGTTAGGCCGTAGCGAGCCGCAGCAAATCACTGGGTACACTGTGTTCTAGGATTTACCCGATGTTAGCTTAGATTAATGTGTGTGTGTGTGAAATTCTGATTACAATAAAAGCAGATTTTCCATCGTTACAATATTTTACCCTCCTAACAATCCGCTGTCAATTTACGTTTAAAAGTTACGAATGACAACGCATAGGTTACATTATGTTTAACAAAATACAACAATAATAATAATAATAATAATAATAATAATAATAATAATATACATGCACATTTACAGATACAAGCGTCTACGCAAACAGTATTTCCTCTCCGCTAACCATCGGGACTGCAGCAGCAAGTTGCACTAGCAGCACTTGATTTCCGCCCTGCGTGTAAGGGCAAATCGTAAACACTACACTACAGCTTACCAATAGACTCGTTCACTTTCAGCACAATAGTTTTGACCAGACTGCACCGAATTCGGTTTTAAACCCCCCCCCCCTCTTCCTCTGCGGTCATGTCAATGCTTGGATCAATCTTACGCTGATATATTGTTTACGAAGGAATTGTTTTTTCTCAAATTAGAGTTTCGTTAATTTCGACATCTCTTGCCTCAGTCTACGTTGTACAAAAAGCCACGCTTCGCTACTGCTATGATGTCGTGAAATGGTATAAGCTCTCATTTATATTTGAAAACAGATATAAGTCAGTTAGAAATTCATTAACTTCAAAATATGAACACTGAATAATAACTAAGAAGTTAAAAATATAACTTTGGAAGTTTATATCTTTGTACAGACCCTTCAAAGCCTTGGCTTGTCAGGGATCGCAACTCTTCAATCCAGCATCAAAACACGGGTTTGGAACGTACAACTGACAGGATGGTTTATGACGTGGAAAGCGTTCAAACTTGAGTAAACAAGTCCCGTGACGTGTATCGGTCCGACGACCATGACCTTGTTAACATGCTCTGCCCGATCAGTGGGGTTGGGGAGAGTTTTGTCTGAAATGTTTACCGGATTAAAAGTGAACGTTGTTTAGAGGTCAGCAGGCAGACATTGTTTTCCAAATCAGGTCACTTTGGATATGTTTTTAATTTATGGAGAAGTGAAGCTACGCGAATCTGTCAAACGCGATCCGCGTACCGAAAGAGTTGAGTTCTACATTGTGGGTTAGAACCACGCGATCATCTCACAGTAGCGGATTTTAGAGCTCCCGAAAAGAAGCAAACGAGAAACAGGGAGGCTTTGTTACCATAAACATGTGTTTTTTTTTAATGCTGTTTAACGCCCGTTTTTACTACTGAGGCACAACAGGCGGTGGACACTGATGATACATGAAACAAAATTATGTATTGGAAAAGGATATTTTTAAGGAAGGAATAATTCTAGGCCTAAATTTAGGGTATCTCTCCGACATTTGTCATTTATGAGGACTGAGGAAAACCTGGAAAAACCCTCTGTCAGGGAGGACGGTCCTGTTGGGATTCGACCCCTAGACTTCCCGCTCACGAGTCCGCGCCTTAACGACTTCGGCCACCGTGGCGGTAAACATGGGCGTGCGGTTCATATTCCGAAAGTGAGAATTTATTTTTGGTATATTTAAGAACACGCAATAGAGGACATAACGACTATTTCCGCGCTGAACCTCA
Source organism: Metallyticus violacea (assembly GCA_030762175.1). Taxonomy (NCBI): domain Eukaryota; kingdom Metazoa; phylum Arthropoda; class Insecta; order Mantodea; family Metallyticidae; genus Metallyticus; species Metallyticus violacea. The sequence goes on along the minus strand of CM060842.1, from coordinate 12,636,090 downwards.
ACAGAATACAAACCGAGTTTTCTGAAAATGAACATTTGTGATTTTTAAGCAACTATTATGACTTGTTTTTAAATGTTGACGAACCTTAATTGTTATTTTATAATTATTTTAACAAACCAAATATTTATAAATGTTTAACGTTTTTACTATTTTAGGTGCACTGTTCCCATAAACTATTAATCTCGGCATCCCCAGGTTTTAAAATTAGTTTGAAAACATGTTACTTAACATTGCTGGTGAAATAACATGTAATTTAAAGCAAAAGTTTCATTTTTTAAAATATTTGCATACAGTAGTGTTACTATTTTTTACAAATTAAAAAAGGGCGTTAAACACCATTAAAAATTACAAATTTCAAACAAGATTTTTTTTTTTCAGATCTGTCATGTATGTATAATTAAAATCTTTCACCAGCTATTTGCAACAGGATGTTTAACACCTGATAAAAGGAATTCATAGCTCTATGTTACATAGTTATTAAGAGAATTGCACATAAATATGCAAGTTACGGCAAATGACGGAAAACGATCAGAGTGTGTTGTGTAACAGCATGGTGGCTATATGTAACTTTCCATTTAAACAATTTAAATCCCCCAAACAAACAAAAAGTACATATGGGTGTAATCTACAAACTACAACATGCGGCAGAAACAATGATCTATTTTAAAACGTGCGCTATTATTGGCCAAGGCTTCTTAGAGAGTTTATGTTTGTTCCTTTGCGTAGTGCAGTTCAAAGTATTTTCTGTATGCCATATTGCATGACCTTGACCGCTCGCTCCGCTGCACAGCACTACTTGACAGTCAGTATGGAATGCAGCTTGAATGAACATGGTATATGTGTAATTTAAACGTTTTTCAAATGTGGCGAATGAGTCGTAAGAACGCAACAAACAAGAAGTCGTCTGGTTGGTCACCTACAGTTCGCACTCCATAAACATGGCAACAGTAAGGGCTACTTTAGAGCAACGTCTAACGCGATCAGTTCGTCGGCAATCATCCGACGCACAATACTATACGATATGTTAAGGACTTGCTAATTAATGTTCCGCATTATCTGGTTAATTCCCACCAACATTTTACAAATTGCATGCTTCAGCTTAAGAGTCGGAATATGCCATTAGTTCTAGCAAAACCTTATTTAGACAAATGTAGCACGGAAGTGAAAATGTTCAAAACAAACGATGATTGGACAGAAAGTTTCATCAGGAGAAACCCTATATTGTCTATAAGAAAGTCAGATTCTACAAAAATAAATAAATAAATATAAATGCATATACATTCTTGCTTTCCTAAAGTTTACCTGCACGCACGCACACATATAGCGGTCGATTCAAACGAATGAGATGCAGACGAAGTTCAAAATGTTTTTTTTTTTTTTTTTTTTTTTTTTTATGTTTGAGTCGACTGCATAATTTGTGTTTTTTAACGATTCATTTGGCGATACAAAATCCTTATTCCTCATGTTAAGAGGGTAGGTTCATAAGTTTCCGGCCTAACCGTTTTCTAGGTATGATAAAGACAAAAACTTATTTCACTTTTCAATATAGTTACCGTTTATTGCTATACACTTCTCACATCTTTGAATTAACATTTCAACCCCGCCCCCCAAGTCAGAATTCTTGTCTGCAAAATGGGCATAAACAGCATCCATCACTTCTTCGTCATACTTAAATTTCCTTCCTCGAAGGTTCTTCTTGAGGTTTGAGAAGAGGAAATAGTCACTGGTAGCTAAATCTGGGCTGTAGGGTGGATGGTTGATCTGCTTGAAGTCACATTTCTTCACAGCTTCCTTTGCAACAAGAACTGTGTGCACAGGCGCGTTGTCGTGAAGAAGGCGCACACTACCACTCAGCTTTCCTTGCCTTTTCTCTTTGATGCAAGCACGTAGTCTGTGCTGTAGGCCAGCATAATACTCCCCATTTACTGTGGTTTCCTCTCCTTAAAGTCGTCGGTCATGGTGGTGTAATGCTAATTATGCTTGCCACGTAAACCCAAGATCGCCGGTTCAAACCCGGCCAAGATCTATGGATCTGGTCGAATTCATTTTCTGTTTATGCATTTACAGGGGAATCAGGTTAGTGTCTCTCTTACCTCTGTACTAAACACATTGTAGGGACTGTTTATTGCACAGCTGTACCGCTTTCATCTTTCTCGTTTGCAATTGTTCGTTGCAAATATGTATTTAAGAAGTTACCCCCACCGCAAATTTCCTAGAATTGTCTCACGCAGATCGATGTAAAGTCATTCGCTAGTACTATTCAAAACTACAGTACTTCCCTCATCATCTATTATTTCCTGGTATTCGTATGCCCGATGTAACCGTACGTTCATTTCACTATTGAAGGTTCTGCTATTTAAAGAGCTTAAGTGAATGGGTTGAGGAGAAAGTTTTTGACTGCTTGAAAACAAATAAATGTACCAAAAGATTCTCAATAAATATTTTGTAAGGTGAACATGCAAATTACTTTTCATGAATTGTTCGTTTCGATATATCGAAATTCATTATGTGCTTTTTAAAATGCGCAAATATTCACAGAAGAAAATGCATAACGTTTCCAAAAAAAGGCAAAAAAAAACGGTTTTAATCCTTAAAATTAGCAACAGAAGCCAAAATCTGCAGAAAAACAGAGCAAATTAAAACTTGCCTTCTTGGCTCTAAATGTATGGAAACATGCTCATTTCTATCTGACTGTTAAGATAGAAGAGACATTTTACCTAACTTTGTACTTTGATTAAAATGATACACTAATGACTGGAGTAGAGGTTAACAATTCCAAAAGGGGAGGAGAAATAAATAATTATCAGAGCCTACAATGGGCATTTTCAGGAATGTTATAAAAGTATATCTTGTCCATAAACCCAATGTATGTCGAAAGGTTTCTAACAAACGCTCTTTGTAAAAAATTCAGGAGGAGAGCCGTAATGTAATTCATATTAAATTCAGAATTAATTAATGAAATTAGTAACCAATCTGCTGACTTTTATAAAATATCACTCCCTAATTGACGTTTAATTAAATTTTCTCTGTTTACATTTATTTACATTATTACAAAAATTTATTTACTTTAGTTGATGTGGTTTATCGCATTTTTAAACAAATATTTAAATTGTTTCATTCAAAATGCAACTACCCTTGACTCCTATTCAAGTGTCACGCAAAGTTTTCATTCCCTTTCGATAAATCTAGAAACACTAAGCTTGAAAAAATTAAAATCTGTGATATTATCTGTTACTATTTCATTCGTGTCATGTCGTGCTACTTCCGACCAATAAAATATAAGATAATGTTGACTTTCGACCAATCACAGCAGGCGCGTAGTAAAGCTTTATCGCTTTAGTTTCGTCGTTATATTTTTATCGCTTCTCTTTCGTTTATTTTGGCAACTTTCAGCAGAATTGACGAGCTGTAAACACACAGCATGGATGCACTGGAAATAAGCTGCAGAATGATGTCAGACGCATTTAAACAAAGAACCAGCCAAAAAGAACATTTTTGACTACTGCATGGGTAAACGTTTTACATTTCACAATACTTTATTTCCATCTCTTTCATAAAACCAGTTTCGCTATAACATTAAATAATGCGTCATATGTTCGTGCACTTTTTTTTTTTTTTTTTTTTTTTTTTTTTTTATGAAGCTGTTATACTCTTTTATAAGCAGATCAGAGTAATGGAGGAAGATATATACACCTAATCCGCGTAGATCGTGGTCAGCCGCTATTTCCCCATGATGAAATGCATTTCTGGTGTTCAGTCATTCATTTTTGTATGTCTTGTATAGCGGAATGAAATTTTATTGCAATACATTCGGAATATAATTTTAATGAATGGGGAAAAACGGACAATAAGCGTTATATAATGCTGTCACTTTGAACCAAATTGAGTCAGAGATTCCTGTCTGTATTCACATATAATGGCATGGAATACCTCTCACACACTTTAACGCATCGTTTGCACTCATAGCTAGAGCCTGGTCGAGGTTGGTGATTCTTTTAATGCATTTTCTGCAACTTCTATCCCGAAGTAAACAAAATACATGAATGTATCACTCCGCGGCACATGATCCGATTGATAATTAGTCCTACAAACAGCTGGTGCAACATGTTTAACTGCTAGCTGTGGTGCAAGTGCATTAATAAAATTGCACGCTAACCTTGTCGCCACTTTTGAACGGATTCCCTTGACAATACTAGCAGAACGGAATTTGCTTCCGCCACGACTCCTCTCTCATTTAAATAGATTGCTCTATACAGTGTGTCCGGGAAGTTCGTATACCCTTACACGCTACATGTTAATTTAATTAATTTAGTAATGAACTCAGGCTAGTTGTCCAAGGAATCCGTACATGCTCCATCCTGTTGGACACATAATGTCATACGCCTCCAAATTCTTTGTGACTTTTTTTTTATTCAAGACTGCAGGTGCGATCATACCGAAGGCATTTCGTGCTACTTGTTCAAGTTCAGCATTGATTCCCTAGCAATGCGCGACAACCTTCATCTTGATAATTCCCCATAACGAACTATCAGATCATGGCCATGAGCAGGCCATGGGAGTGGTGCTGGAGATGTTGAGTACTCACGTCCAAGGGACCGCCACGGGTAGCCGAGTTCGTTAAGGCGCGGACTTGTGAGCGGATGGTCTGGGGTTTGATTCTCACCAGCACCGCCCTCCTTGTCTCAGGTTTTTCTCAGTCATAAATGGCAAATGGCGAGAAGGTACCCTAAACTTAGGCCTAGAACGTTTCCTTCCTTTAAAAAAATAAAAAGAATCCTTTCCCAAGTCTACCAATGTCCACCGCCTGTGATGCCTCGGTAGAACTCTTTCCCAGGAAATCATTTTGTCGGTGGCGGCTTATTGAACCATTTCATTTTTTTTAATAGTTTAATGTTTAACACCCGTTTTTACTACTGAGGCACCACAGGCGGTGGACACTGATGATACATGAGATGAAATGAAATATTGGGAAAGGATTTTTTTAAGGAAGGAAACGTTCCAGGACTAATTTTAGAATACATCCCTGGCAGTTGCCATTTATGAGGATTGAGGAAAACCTGGAAAAAAATCTCAGTCAGGGAATACGGTCCTGGCGGAATTCCAACCTCAGATCTCCCGCTCACGAGTCCGCGCCTTAATGACCTCGGCTACCCGTCCATGTTTATAAATAGCACATTTTCTGAGGTTGGTTACTAATCAGACATTTTATCTATCAATTTCCTCGAGCAAGGTTTTTAGAAAGGCTTTGTATATGCAATTATAATTAGATAATATTATGTATTGATCTCATTTATTTAATTTTATAAAGAACCCAATGAACCTAGAGGCTATTACATGGGACAAAGAAAATTACAATAAGGCAATGAAAAAATATTTCACGGAATGTAAATATATATGTATATATTATATTAAATATTCAATTATAAACAGTACAATAGAAAAATAGCAAAATAAAGTTTTATCACAAAGTCATAATAGCCTGAGGTATGATTTTAGCTACATAACAATATCTACAGCATATTTAAAAATAATATCTTACCTTCTCTCTCTTTTTTTTTTTTTTTTGTTTGTTTATTTATGGACGCTCTTTAACATCTCAGGTCATCAGCTACCCATTCCATTCAGGGCGTGAAATGGCTGACAAATTTTGCCTAGAGGCCTCTTCTTTCAGTCTTGAAGTTCTTTATTGTGCCGTAAATGTACGACATGGGACCCACGGCTTTACTTCCCTCCCGAAGGAAGCATTACTAAGGATTTTTACGCCCGAAAAAATCCATCGATCCTGGCCGGGTTTGAACCCGCGATACCTTCTGTTAGACTGTACCATTATTGACATGTAACGAAGGTTGGTGTAATATCATGATATCATACAGTCAATATGATAAGTGTAGAGAACGATATATCCAATATTTTGCGCTGTTTGCATGTGTTATTGGTTGGTCAGTTATTTGGTGGGTTATTAGTGGCCATTGGGAATGTTAATATTTATCATTTCCTCTCCAGCTTCCCAATAAGAGCTTCCAAATTATTTTTCATCTGTTTATTGCTATCAAGTAGGCTGCATGTCAGTAGATGTTCTTTGTTTAGGATAGTATGCACTTCTTTACATAGTGGGCAGTGGTGTCTTTGATTAATTTCATCCTAAAGAGATGTTCTGACAGGCAATCATGCCCAACATTTAAGCGGAATTGGGCAACTCAAAATTTTGTTGGTTTCTGAAAGTATTTTAAAACTTCATATATGAATGGTTTTCCTTTAACTTTTGCTGAATATTTTGTTGTTTTGGTCGGTTATTAATCTTTTTATGAATTTCAAAGGAAGTTGCAGTTCATAAGTTGGTTCCAATTTAAAGTTGATTTTTTTTTTTCGATTTTCTTTTCTTTTCTTTTCTAAAGTATCAGCAATTTCGCTTTCCTTCATCCCAAATGGCTCGGGATCAGGAATATGAAATTATTTATTCCTACGTTAGTTATTTTTTTAAATTCTGTCCCAATATTTCCTTTTTAATATCTAGCTCTGATTAATTGACAGGATGTTAGTTATGCTCTGCATTGCAGCAAACGGCATTGTTTTCCGGTTCATGTTATTATTCTTAATTACCTTGATAACTTTTGCATCAAATTTAGTTTAAAGTTGGTTATTTATTATGCATATTAGCTCACTTCCATAGAACAAATTGGGCATTGTGTAGCTTTTGTGCGTGTCATTGAGGAGCCTATGGATCCTCCCCATTTGACGCCTGCTATACTACCTCGCACGTAACTTGGCGGTTCAGACGGAACGTGCAGTAGCGTCCATATGTGACGTCATGATTGTTGGCCATTAGGAAGCAGGGAGCTATGCGCTTTTGTACCGAGAAACATATTCAATGACCTGCTAATTCCCATCTTTGAAGTAATTTGTGAATGTGAGTGTAAAACAAATAATAATGTCGAAGTGTTGGCAATGGAAGAACAGAAAGGTGTTACACAAGCAAGCGAGAGGCTTTATTTACTAGATAACGTTTATTGCAAGAGGGAAACTGCTGGTGAATGAAATTTGCCGAATGGACAGCTGTTAGAATCATGCAACAAACGCAATTACTAGAACACTTCTCTCGTAGCCCGGTGATTCATCTGCAATCTAAAAGAGGCAAAAGATAAACCCAATAACTGAAACGGAAGAATTCCACATAAGCAGCGTCTTCATAAATTTATTTAAAAAAAAAAAAAAAAAAAAAATCTCTTCTTTCTTTTTGTGACTTCAGCATTTATATACAGTTAAAAGTTATTTTTCATAATTTAGTTTTGTGTATTAATATAAAATTATTTTTATTTCATAAATTATTATCATCATTATTATTTCTTTGCAAGCTATGATTTTTACATTCTCTTTCTAAGGAAGAATATTTACATATATAATATATTAACTGTATATATTCAATTTATATCCAAAGATATTTACGTATATTTATAGTTTTTTATAATGTTGTTTATTCTGCTCTTTTTGGGGGAGGGCTAATCCATATGGCTACATCTGCAATTCCATATTTGCCTTTGGGAAGTCAGCTAATGTTTCGTTTATGTCTTCTAAGAAAATTGTTTATTTATTATTTTATTTTATTTGTTTATGGACGCTCTTTAACATCTCAGGGTGTGAAACGGCCGACCAGTTTTGCTCAGGGGCCTCTTTTTTCAGGCTTGAGGTTCTTTTTCGACGACACGGGACCCACGGATTTTCTTCCTTCTACTTTACTAATGAAGTCATACTTAGAATTTTTACGCCCGAAAAAATCCATCGGTCCTGACCGGGATCGAACCCATGATCTTGGGTTTAGGAGGCAAGTATGGTTATCACTACACGAACAGGACTGACTATGAAAATGAGGAAGGGCTAAGTAGTCATACGCACTATTTCCTTGTGTATTTTATTAATATTAGTGTTTTTCTGGATTTTTCTGTGCGTAAATTACGCTTCAGCAACTGAAATTCAGGATGGAGAGAGTTTTATAACGTCCTTTTTATTTTATTTATTTTTTATATGTTAGCCATAGCTTGAGGGTAGAACGTTTTGCAGTTGGTGCTGAGCTTCATGATGATTTGCTTTCTAATTGGTGCTAGGTTGAGTATTATTACCCATAATTATTTCCTGAATGGTGATTGGTTATCGCAGTACTTTTCATAGCTCATTTCGTTGTTTATCAGTTGATGGCTAGTCCTTGTTAAGATGTGTGCATGTTGCTCTGGTTTGGTTCCGTTTGTCGCTTGTTTTGTGTATATAACCATTTCCCCACGAACTTATGCAGAAAATTTGCTAATTAGTTCGAGAATCGCATTGAAGTGGTATTCTTTTTTGAGGAAGGTTTATGTCGATCAGTGGGCAGCAATGATAGTGAGCGGAGTGGTGGAGACGGCCATGTTGTTGAGGTGAACAAGGCGAACTTTGAAGAATACTAAGGTAATGTAAGAACTTTAGGACATTTTGTGACACCTTTAAGACCTTCCAGGAGGTTACTTCTGGAATAGCTATCTGTATTGATAATTCCATCTCTAAACACATACACATAAAGTATTTTCCGCGATTTGCCGATATATCGTTCTTCACAATTACCTCTAATTACGGTAAAATTTAACAAATGACACGTTTAACGTTTTTAATTAGTGCAATTTTATACATGTATTTGCCATTTATTATAAAAATTATCCTTTCATTCATATTTGAGGTTTCGGTAATCAGTTTTAATTTATTGTACGTTAATTAATATTTGAATAAAATAATCTTCTGCTACAATTTAAATGCAAATTTAATCTACGAGAACCTAAAGTTTACAGTAAGTGGAATGAAAACGGTTAAATAATATATATTCGGTAGAAAGGTTATAAATCTAATGTGGAGATGAAATTGTTAGCTCTAATTAGAAAATTTTCAATTTAAGAGTTAGGATTTTTTTATACAAGATTGTCATAAAACATCAATTAAATTTGTATGTGAGTAAGTGAGGTATAATATAAGTACAGATTTGGATAAACCAAACGTGTTAGTTGTCTTACAATAATAGAGGTATTTAATGCAATTTTAATATGGTTATTTCAAGAAAGGGAGGAAGAAAAATTAATCCTAAGAAAACACATTTCTTGAACATTATTTTCGAGAGTTAAATAAGTATAAATTTATAGCAATAGAACAGCTAGTTTTTCTACAAGTACATATTTTGTTTCGAAATATTTGAACGCTGGCTTATTAAATTTAATCAATTTTATTAAATGCTTACCTCTTGTTCTTTTTAGATCATGGAGAATAATGCTCAAGGACATCAAAGATAATACATTTGATGAAACATTCAAATGTGCCACATGAATGCAATAAATACCATCATTGTTTATAATAATCATGCCATGCAACTTTATTACTACATGACAATTATAATTAATTAATCCTCTGTTTTCAAAAAAAGAAAAGAAAGACAGAAAAAGAAAAGTGACATCAAACATGTTGAGTTTGTGTTGCAAAATTAAATTTGAAATGTCATTTATAAAAATCAAGAAAAAGGGTCTGGTACAGATCGCGAAATACCAAATTGTGTTTTATATCGTGTTATTTTACAGCTTTTTAATGAGATATTTTCGATTTGTGACAAACTTGGAACTATTTTAACGAGTGCTTATATATTTTATAAAGCAACATTTTATTGTCTTTGGATAAATGGCAGATATAATTAATTAAAAAGTCAGGATATTTTGATTATAACCTCATTTTGTTGTGTGGGTACAAACACTACAGCACACGTTATGTAAAACGAGTTTCCAAAGCTCCGAAATAAGTGTTACTCTTGTTTTAAAGAAATTATATCATGCACAATTAGCAAATTCTCGTGTGTATTTTCACATCAGTCTTGACATTTATTACTCTCGTTAATCTTTATAGAAGAAATCTAATATGCATAGGTAACTACATGACCAGCTGTTACTTTGTAGCATAACTGCATGGAGAAAATAAAAACTGTTTTGTGTTACTTATTACTTACAAAATGTGCCCAAAATTAGCCATACAAGATAAAAACTATTGAAGTTGAGTTTATTTTCCATTTTAAATACCATATTTAGAAATAACACCGCGTTTTATGAAGGCTACATACAATATATGAACATTTTTAACTTGTGGCAGCAAACCATATTTACTTTGTCCCGGCAAACGCTGTTTGGCAGCCCTGTTTAGCTCGCTCGCTACGTACCAGTTGTCGCGTGCTAGTGCCAATGGTCGAATGCAAGCTCCTTTGTTAAGTGTGGAAGGTTATGCTATTGAGTTGTAGCAGAAAATGAAGGTGTGAAGTAAAATAAAGTAAGTACACAGAAATTTCAAATAATTCAGGATTTTGTGTTCCTGCATTTTCTAAGAGATGTATATATTATACATGTCTTGCATTGTCGTCTCATTATCGCTTGTACTATTCAGCCTAGCGTGCTAAGTTTTTACCGCTTATTTCTTCCTAAATTAAAATATTTTTTATTATGAGGAATTCGTGAGTTCGGGTAATATTTATGCATATCTGTTTTAATAAATGCTATACTACGTATTGCACGAATGAAGTGATCAACTCAACTGCAGATTTGTTGGTAAATTCGTGAATTATAACTTTTTTGTTGCTTATTTCATGAAACAAGCGACGAAATGCTACAATAAAATCTCGCTCTACTCTAACAAGATACTGATACGATTACATGCTGTGTGATTATCTATATCCAGAGCTAGGAATTTCATACCGAATGAGACTAAGTTAATTTTAACTTAGTTTAGTGAAATGTACAGAAGTACAATAGAGCTGACGTCATCTGAACTACAAGACATGCTTAGTCAAATACAGCGCAATGCTAAATACGCTTGTATTGCTTTGCATATGATATTAACACGGATCGCCTTTCATAATTACATTCTCTTTGATGCATGTACACTGCAAAGTTCAGTTTCTAATGTTAGTTAAACTGGACTGAGAATCTTTTTAAGACAATGCATAAAATATACTATATGACAGTAGCCTTTCCCTGACTTTACACTTTAATCGGCGGCAAGATATTAAAGTGGTAGGCAATCCCAAGAGAATTTATCAAGACGCATGACACGAATATGATAATTTTATGAATTCAGCTAGCTTGCTTAATTTAACGTTGTACTAGAAATGGGTTAAGTAGATTCCCTGAATAGGCTTTACATTCCTAGAGCGAGAAACAGTAAGATATTACACTATAGGCGCAAGTATATATTAGCTTCTTTGGTTTCGAATTTTAAACTTTAATAAATATTGAATAAATTAAAATTAACTTTATAAGTCGGCATCTATACATTTTTGCTAACTAGTAGCAATTTTATGTGCCATATTGATAAAAAAATTACTAATGAATGTAGAACATCGCAATTACATTAATAACATAATTATACTAAATGCAATGCGTCTTATACTTGTAAACTACAGACCCACAATAATTAAGGAATTCATTTTCATAATAATTGATCTTTTACATACACATTTTAATGCATTAAAAGTATTTTATTTTTATTTTCCAATACTAATATTTAAACTGAACCTTTATTTCGTCGTCTTGGCAATCTAAATAATGGTTTTATACACAAGAGCGAATTAGATATTTTTTTTCCACGACAGTCCGTAAAGTTGCAATTTGCTAAATTGTTAGTACCGACCATTTAAATCTCTTATGTGTAAAGAAATTAATTACATTATGTACTGCTGTTCATTTTAAACATCCAAAAAGAATAGCTATTTTCACTGTACAAACTTAATTTAGTAAAAACCAACAATCTTTCATTATTACAGGTAACACAAATAAGTAACATATTTAACCTTCACATTTTAGCCGTATTATTTGCTAGTTACGTATGCTTATATGTAGCATAATTGTTTTGCTGGTTGTAATCGATTTAGAAGGCGATGCAATCGTGATCTTATAAACTCTCCATCTTTAAATATTTAACTTAAATTTATCCTGTCGTAGGAAAAAACATCGATTCACATCCTTACAATTGTTTTTTACGGACTCCTGTGTTTAACTTCATATAGTGAAAAATTACATTTTGGGAACGTTTATCATAAATAACTACTAATTCGCTACTACGTTTTAATTCACTGCTCGGAATATATGTTGAATTACAGAAAATTGCAACAGACAAAGTGCACTCTGGGGTGACATGTTCTTATTAAAAGCTAAAACTACAACAACAATTGGTTAACGCGGCATTCAAATTAGGAGATTGCCAACATTTGGTCTGCTATTGTTTTCGTTTAAATTATGTCTAATGGTGGTTATTCTCCCACGTGAAGAGATAGCAACTTTAGCATTATTTAAAACATATTCCGTATAATTGTGTACTTTTCTTTGGACATCTTCATTATATATATACAAAGAATTGCAGAATATTTCAAGCTATTTGTTCTGTATATCCATTGCAATTAACATTATTGCCATGGACAATAGTCGCCTTGATTTAAGTAATGGAAAGTGTACATAGTGTTTAATTGAAATTAAATTTTATTTTCATTGAAATATTACTTTACTACATTACTTTATTTCTTAATTACTTTATTACATTACTTTCATAGTGGGGAAAAAATGTTATATGCAAACAATGTTTTATTCACTCGTGGAAATTATCTCCCGAGGCTAACTTTACAGTCACACTAAAAAGTACAGTACAGTATTTTTCAAAAGAATATAAAGAATATAAAATGGCCTTCTCCAGACTCTAGCCTCCGGCCAACCAAAGCCTGCTGCTATATCGTGTTCCCACTGTTACATTCCGGAGAACAGAATGAATGTACTAACGTTCGATCGAAATATTTCTGTATCACACAAATTCCCTAACAAGATAAGTGGAGAACATTTTTGTGCGTCTGTACGTCCAAACATTTTTTTTAGCTTCAGTAGATCGAATTTTATACCGTTCTTATTTCACATGTACAATAACTATTTTAGTGTTAATATACGACAACACGCTCCTCTTACTGAGGACATGAATGCGCCGAGATGTAAACACAGTAGCAATGTCATGTATTCTGTAATGCATTCGTGGCACCATAACACTATCCTTAAAGCAAGCAGATATCTGCAGCAGCTCCATTTCCGAACCAGTCCCGAGCGGCAGCGGAGGAAGCCGAAGGTAGTGAACTTCCATAGACATAAGGTAGACAATTATGCTTTCAAACGCAACAGCGTGTTGGCTCAGATGGTTAGAGCGTTGATCTATTGAGAAAGTAGTAGTTTCGAACACTCAAATACTGCTGTTTTTTTTTTCCTTACTGCAATTAAAGCAGATTGTCACCATTACAATAATTTACTCGCTAACAAGTACCACACACGCACAAAATCCGCTATAAATTTATATTTGCGATTTTTTTGTGCTGGGATTAAAGGAGATCTGCCGCCGTTACAATGATTTACTCCCAGATAAAGTACCACGTACACAATCTACTATAAATTTACATCTGCGATTTTTTCCTGCTTTAGTCAAAGGAGATTTGTTATCATTAAAATGATTTACTCGTCTACTTAGCACACAATCTCCTATCAATTTATATTTACGAAAAGGGGGCGAGCGTAGGCAGTCATTCCGTAGCTCGCCGCAGCAAATCACTGGGTGCACCGGTTTCTAGGATTTACCCGAGGTTAATGTTAATGTTAGTGTTTATGTATGAATTACTTGCGAATTCCAATAAGACAAAGCATGCTAAAAAGTGAAAAACTCAGTTTTGTAATAAGGAACAACATATTCAGCCAGAAAGTTACGGAGGACAACGCTATATTACGTTAAGTTTAACAAAAACATAACACATGCAACATTTACAGTGTTACAAGCGGATGCCTTTTTCATTTTGATTGCGGCTCTGGTGCCGCTCCTTCCCATGCTGTAGGAGTTTCGGCTCTCTCCGCTGTCGCGCAGGACCGGAGCCCCAGACATTTGAGCACTTTAAGGGCAAGTTAGCTATCACTCTAACAAACATCTCTTTATTTCTGCTTACTCCTTAGTAAGTGAATCTGCCAGTAGCCACTAGCCAGTGTGGCAAATGAAATGGAAGTAAACAGTGCTTGATTGTGTGTCATGTCGTTCAGTAAACTGAGTATAAGTACTCCTAGTTCTAAAAGAGAAGTACTAAGAAGTCAGGCGTGAAAGATGATTTTTAATGTATATGACTTTATTAAAAAAGATTTTAAAAAATATCAAAATTTTAATTTTAAAAAGTGTGGAAGCCTAACAGCAGAGGCCTATGGAATCGCGTGTCACGCATCTTTGTTGAGGTCAAAAGATCACACATTTAAATGACTATGGACGTTGGAGCTAAGGCTGTTAGGAGATTTTTTCGGTTAAGGTGAACTTGCAACAATAGACAAAATTACCAAAGTTTTAAAAACTACTATTTCTTGCACAGGCTCTAATTCGTCCACCTATAGAATATTGCGCAGTTTAGGCTTCAAATACCCAAAAGACAAATGACGTAAATTCTTAATGGAGAGGAATAACATTGGGTAGCACGGTTAATGCATCCAGGCTTGTGGCGACAATCTTTTATTTAGATGAAACTTTGATTAATCAAAACCACACTCAAAAATTCACGTGGCAAGACTCCTCTAATAATAGTGTGCTGAAGATATCTTTAGGGAGGGACAGCCAACTTATCGTATGTCACGTAGGATCGACGAAAATAGGTTTTGTACCAGAGAATAAACAGGTATTTCGTTGAAAATCAACTTTTAACCATCATAAGGAAATGACTGCTTCAACATTTGAATAGTGATTTTTGAGTGATTTACTAAATTGATTAGAAAAGGGAAGTATAGTAATATGGATAATGCCCCTTATCATTCGGTCACTGTAAACAAACTTTCAAACACATCAACTATAAAAGGTGGTATCATTCATTGGTCCAAAGTAAAAAAAAAGGGGGGGAGGGATTCAGTTTTACGCACGGGAAACAAAAAATGAACGTTTACCATTTTTTTTTTTTTTTTGAGTGGTGTTTAAAGCCGGTTTTAACTACTGAGGTACCACATGCGGTGCACACTGGTGCTGCATGAGATGAAATGATAAACTGGGAAAGGATATTTTGTTAAAGGAAGGAAGCGTCCAGGCTTAAGTTGAGGGTACCTCCCCGCATTTACCATTTATGAGGACTGAGGAAAACCTAAACCTCAGTCAGGGAGGTTGGTCCTGGTGGGAATCGAACCACAGACCTCCCGCTCACGAGTCTGCGCTTTTACGACCACGGCCAACCGTGGGGGTCTTATGCAACATGTTTTACAGTCTAAAATGTACCAACTTAACTGGCTAATGAAAGGGGGCGTGAGTTTATTAGATTGCCTCCTTAGCATTGTCATTAGAATCCAATTGAGAATGTGTGACCTCAAATAAAGTGAAGGGTTGCAAATAAAAACAAGTAATTTAATATGTTGAAAGATTCGTTAATGAAGAAACAAGCCACGTGACACAGAAAGACTGGGAATCCTGCGTTTGACACGCTGAAAAATTACAGGAGAAAAGAAATGGGGCGGAACAAAATGTTAGAACAATTAATAATACATTTACAAGATGACAGTGACGATGATGATGGTAGTAATAGGGACACGAACACCGACAGCGAGCCTCCAGCATTTCTACTGGATTAAATATCAGGTAAACAACATGGTTTATTTCGAAAGGTATATGTTTTTAGAAAACTGTAACCGTTAAAACAAACTTGATGCTGCTTGCATAAGTGCAACAGAGAGGGCGATAGAAGTAGGGACAGATACAAGTGATAAAGGCAACTCTGCGTTAAGTATTTACGTTCCGTTTGTTGCAGGCGAATCTCTTTCCCATTTGAAAAACACTGTACTAGTGCATTATGATTATTTAAGCAACTGCTAAATTTACAAGAAAAATGTTTACCACCGTTTAAAATATCGATAAGAGTAAGGCGAAGGTATGTTAAACATGTAATACATTACACGCCTCCACTATTCGGGTATTCAATTAACAATTGAAGGTAGCAATGAAATGTCGTGTGAACAAATTTTTGTGATCGCCTCCTATGTCTAGATTGGCGTTTGCGACTACTAATTCTGAGGCCCTGGGTTCGTATCCCGGTTAGGTTAAGTTGCCTGGGTATTTTTTTCAGATTTTTTTTCATTACCCTGAGATGAATGCCTAATAGTTTTAAAGCATCAAGAACTCAGAGCCCATTTACGGTATCATTCATTTCTACAGAGTTACACCTATAGTTTACAATCTACAGACGTCGCAAGAAGACAATGCAGCCAAAGCGACAATTAAATTAAAATTAAAAACGAAAAAATGCGACATTCTTAAAGTAATTTTAGAAGAACCTTCAGAAGCCATGTGTAAGTAATACGCATTA
Source organism: Metallyticus violacea (assembly GCA_030762175.1). NCBI lineage: Eukaryota > Metazoa > Arthropoda > Insecta > Mantodea > Metallyticidae > Metallyticus > Metallyticus violacea. The sequence goes on along the minus strand of CM060842.1, from coordinate 12,619,712 downwards.
AATGAAAACAAAGATATAAAATATTCTGTTTATAGAAAACGGTACACTGCGTTAACAAAGATGTTATATTAGCATACATATTTCATTTGATAAGCATTCAGTTTGCTATGGGCTTTGTTTGAGGCACTAACAAAAGTTTCTTGGTTAATGTAAATTAATGTAATATAATAAAAGTTTCGGGCAAAATAAATCACAAAGAAATCAAGTGAAAGTTATAGTTTGGTTTAATAAAACTTCTTATGTGCAAGCCTAGAAATAAACGTATTAAACTTACCTGGAATATCAGATGAATGAATAAAAAAGGATTAGGAGATGGTGTGATTCCGTTAAAAGCTAATATGCCACCCATCCTCCCAAAAAAGTGCATCTACTTTTGCAGCTGAAATCTAAGGAAGGAGAATACTGTGCGCCATTTGCCTACGTGACGGTTGTACCAGTACACTAGCTGGGAACGGAATTTAAGGGAATACAGTTCATAGTTCATAGCGGGTTGACCAAACCCTGGGTCCAGGGGTACAACACAGAGGTCTGTGCCACCCGTGGTATTTTGCATTAGGACGGTACCTTGTCTCCTAAACCGACCCGCCATTCGGCTGCAGACGATTGCGTCGCCCAGGCGCGCTAAGTTCCCTTAGCTTCCAGATTCTCACTGGTAGATAGGTCATACTAGCTTAGACCTACTCGTATTTAAGAGGTGAGTCACCCCAGCATTAAGGTAGCCACCACGCTCCCTATCAACAAGGACGATTCCGGCGCACCGGTCCCCAGGGTACACGCCATAGGCACTCCCCTGGGACACGCCGCCATCGTAGGTTCTCAATTCCCCGTGAGTGACGGGTCCACTGCCAAGCCGAGTCCAACCCAATCCGGACAACTCCCTTCTGGGAGGGGCTCGAATCAAGTCCGGCCCGGCTTCCTCTAGTACGTCAGAGGTACCACGGGTACTCAGGATCCGCAGAGCCCGCACCTGGAGCATCTGTAGGGCAACGGTCAGACCGCCCCTTACGGGAAGTAAGGAAATACAGTGAATAAGAGGACATTTCATAATTCATGTAAAAAAGTAATTTCATTTAAAAGATTGTGCGTTATTAACATACCAAAATTACAAACGGCCATGCTAAAACATAAGTCAGAAAACAAATTACAAATGCATCCATGCTAACGTTATTACTTGTTCTGTGCTACCAACAGAAGCAAATGCCATGTAATGGGGTGCTGTTTGGAAATAATGTATGAATTTAGCAGTGTTTATGGGTTTTGCAACCGCGAACTACTAACTTTGCCCGCAGTTTCCTCTCATTCTCAAAATGCAAAAAATTCCCCTTTTAGCATCATTATATACGAAAAATAAACTGATGCACATACTAAACCAAACCTTGGGTAAATCCTAGAAACATAAGCATCCAGTGCATCACTAGGCTTGCTACGGTCTCACACAACAATACAAATTGCAATTAGAAATCAATTCATATACTAAACTACTACTCATTTGGCGCTACAGCCCGGGGTGAGCTTACCGCGGAGACCTCTACCTCCGTCTTATGACTTCAGTGATGGAAGGCAGTATTGCAAGGGAACAGTGATCAGCATGCAGGCATCCCGCCGGTCGCCTATCTCGCGGATTTCATGATCGAAGAACGCCACCTCTCCAAACAGCTTCCCAATTTTCTTCACGACTGGGTGGACCCCGTTCTAGACTTCTCTACACTACAACATTTCCTAAGTATGTACGGAAACGAACCCGGGCCTCCCCGACAGCGGTCAGCCACGCTAACAAGGTAAATTCTATAACCCGAAGGACCCAGTGCTATACTGCGGCTCGGTACGGCCTGACGGCCTCCGCTCGCCTCCTTTTTATAACTATTAATTGTCAACTGTTTCATATAAACATGCATACTAATCTCAGTTAAAGCTTAAAAACTCATTTTGGTTCATCTAAACATCCATATTAATTTATAACAGTTATATTCATTCCCACAATTGCACACATTCACCCATATGTATTTTTAATAATAAAGGAAAAATGCCGAACGTAAGGCATGAAACCGCTCCGGTTGAATAAAAAAAATGCGAACATGTTGGGGCATCGAAAATGATTTAAACTTGGGTTGGCAGTTCTGAAAAATAAACGTGGAACCTCTGAATCAGATGCACAATGTTGAGGAAAATCTGAAGATGAGACATAGATTTGCCCTGTTGGTGAAAAATATGACATACAGCAGAACAGTACTTTTTGTAAAATTATATAGGTGTTGGCAACTCTGAAAAATAAACGATGAATCACTGAAAATAGTTCGCAGAGTCGCCGTGATTGGGAAAAGCGAGCATAACAATATGGAAATTGCTACATTGATAACGCAACATGTAAGTTTACGGTTGGATACTTGCGACCACAAACTCCAACATTTAATATCTGCATTCATTCTACTGTAATTAAAATTGCTGTAATAATGTGCACACTCACTTTGTTTATTTTAGTTTATTAATTTTGGTTGAGTGGTGTAATATATGAAAGTTTGTATTATGGATTTAGCAAGCACTTATTTTTATACATTTGTAAATATAAAATTGGTAATTTGCGCATCTTTGTGAAGATTAACCTGCTGCAATCTGAAATATTCCAACAATATATCTCTCTAGGGTATATTGGTAAACATGTACGGTAGAAAACACCTGCTGAAGCGTCAAGTTCCATTTTCCGCAATCTCTCCAGCTTGGGAACAAATATATTTGATAAAGTGTGGGAAAAAATGCTTTAGTACAATGATGATAGACTTCCTTTGATATCAAATTAAGTTTCCTGCTGAAAAACTATGTACCTGTTAACTATTGGGTTTATTTTGAATTTATATAAACTGTAATAAATGATTAGGTAAACTCAAATTGCCAGGTTAAAATTCTAATTTATAAATCACATTTCTGCATGTGTCTATAATTCATTCCTATCATCATTATTATTGCTGCATTTTTCTGCAATGTAAATGTTATTATGTTATCACCTAAGTTAACTCAAAATTATTTCATAGTTCAATATAGAGTGAAAATAAGCAAAATATAAAACTTTTAAATGTTCTACTTAGTTAAGATTGTGAAGACCGGATAAGATAGCATACTGCACTCAATGTGGCTGCAATGAACTCGAATATGATTTTTACTTTATGTGAGCATATACCATGCGAGCAGTTTTGCTTCCCCCCCCCCCCCCGGAATGTTTTGCCTATGGGCGAGCACGCCGGGTCTTTGTGATTAGCGGGAGGCTAAAACAATAAAGCAAACCAGCTGTACAATACAGAACACGACTCCCGCCTATGAGAGCTGTGCAAGTTGAGACATGTTCTTTTCCGCTACAGCAAAACGGAGGTGACACACTACGAACAATATGCTGCCTTAAAATTCTGCTTTGCTCTCAACAAATCTTTATCTGAAGTCTATGCAGTATATTTAAAATATTTAAAGAGGGGAGGCAATCAGTTTCAAAGGTTTTGTGCTCTAACGGAAGAAAACATTGATACCGCTGTTAAATATGAAAGAGGATTGTCGAATAATGTTAACAACACTTTCAGGTACCATCCACACGTTGGTCACTTGAGACGTATTTGTGCACTGACTCTGAACTCCGAACAAAAGGACATTCGCGCGTAGGTTTGCATGCAGTTGAAGATGATGATAAAGGAAATTGATTAGTTTCTTTCAAATGTTATCACTGCCGATAAAATTTGACTACATCGTTTCGATGCTTATAGTGAACAGTAAAGTTGTGTGTGAAGATCTCCATCACCACCAACACCAAAAGAAGCAAACATTAGGAAAGTTATGGTTATCTATTTTTTTGATATTGAGGGAATAGTTTACAAGCATTCATACCTGCACACACAACTGTAACTGGACAGTTCTACAGAGAGGTCTTGAAAACTCTGCAAGGCCATTACACACAGGTAAAAGTGCACATTTCATGCAAGCTGGTTGCTGCATGGCTGTACATCGTAAATGCTTGTTGCTAAATATCCCACAAAAATCAATGCGGTGTGTGTCCCTCGCCCCAGATTTGTCCCTTGAGACTTTTTTCCTTTTTTCTCTAAATTGAAGAAACGCCTTCATGGGAGACATTTTTCCTTCAGAACCAGGGGTGAAGGCTGCAGAAGAGATTCTGAAGACTTGCCAAAGAATAGTTTTCAACCCTTTTAAGACTGGCAGAAACGCTGGAACAGGCGATTGCACCCAACGGGAACTACTTTGAGAAGTATCATCAAAATTATGATAAAAATATGTTTTAAAAATTATGACCATTCTTTATTTGAGCATCCCTCGTGTTTAACGAGCCGTTGATTACCAAACTGTATTCATAACCTTTTACTGGTGATAGTCTTTGTGTGAGAGGTGTTTCGTCAAGATTCATGCGTTGTGCCCATGTTTCATAATTGTAGTAGAAAATATATTTTTATTACAGGTCACAGTGCCATTAGAAAACGGACAATTTTTTGTTGCGCTAAGTAGTGAAGAACATGCTACATTTCTGATGCTCATTTAATTCGGATGGGATCCATTTATCCATTTTTTTTTCTTCTTCTTTTTTCCGATTTTGCTATTTTGTTAAAGTGATTATAGTTAGGACAAATTGTGTGCGTGCTGCAAGCATAGGCTTTCTGTGAAGATGATGCAGCTGAACTAAACGATACGTCAGGGGGTATAAGTAGCTAATGTAGCAGCGATAGCGAATATGCATAACATAGGGCAGCAGCGGTCAGAGCAGTTAACATGCGAGACGGGCAAAGACGCAAGGGGTTGGGGGAGAGAGCAACAGTCAGTGGTGGTGATTGCTGCCTGTTGACTGTGCAAATCGAAAAGTCGACGTCCGAAGTCCGAAGTAATCTGGCAGGCTGAAGTCAGTGCTCAGCCTGTGTATAGTTGCTGCGTCCCTACCCTGTGTTGGGTTTTACCGCAGAGACGGGATGGGGGTTGTAGGGTGAAATTGCTGATTTGGTTTTAAGGTGGATGGATTGAGCAGAAAAAGCTATCGAAAAGTCGACGTAGCATCTCACACCGGCTAAGCTACCAAATCTCAACAATATCTCTTGCAGGTATTACTGGGAGCTGGAGAGATGGCTAGCGACGTATGCGGCGAGAGGGCTTTATCTGCCGAGTAATACATTACGCACTGCATGTGTATATATATATATATATAGTTCAATATACATATTATGTAAATATAAGAAAAATTCAAATTAATTTTAATATATTTCCAAATTGGTACCGAAAAACAACAGTAATGTGTAGAACGATGTTCTGTAAACAGATGTGACTCCCATTACGTTATGCTAGCGTTGCTACAACAAAATGGAGCTAAGATTATCGTTTGAACAGCGGAAAGCAATTTTGAAGTGGTATTGGAAAACGGAGAATGTTGTTGAAGTTCAAAGGCAATGGAGACGTGTGTACAGAACAGAACCGCCAACGCGAGTAACAATTGCACGCATTCGAGACAAATTTGAGACTCGTGGTACGGTATGCGATGTTCACAAGGGCAGATCTGGGAGATCTCGCATAGCAACAAGCCCTGCGCACTGGGTCCAAGATAATGGATAGGACGAAGAGGTCCGATTGAGTTTGCACCGCGTTCTCCGTGTCTAACTCCGTTGGACTTCTACCTATGGGGAACTCTCAAGGAAGTTGTATACCGTAGAAAATCAGCTACACTTTGGGAAGAAATTGAAACGGCATGTGCTGCAATCGCTGAGGACACTTCGCAAATATTGCTCAAACAGTAGTTCAACGTACTCAGAAGTGTATCGACGCTGATTGTGGACATTTTGAGTGACTGTTGTAACTGTAAAAGTCTAAGACGATTAGTGCTCATCTTCTGTTTGTGTGAATTCTATGTTAAGACAGTTTTTTCTTTGCTTGAAGTGTTTTGGCACCCTCTGTATGTGTATATATATATATAGGTAGAAAGTGGATAGAAAAGCGTTAGAACTTCCACTTGTTCAATAATTTTCTCGAGTACAAGGGGGAAGGACGGATAAAGGAGGAGAACAAGCTGAAGAAGAATAACTGTTGTGATTCCCAGAGTCGAGATGGCAATTTAATCTGCGTTTAAATTGCATTATTGTCCGAAAATCTCGGACTTCAGAAGGAAGGGAGTTCCAAATTCTGGGAGCAGACACGCTGAATGTGTTCGGTGACGAGGAATAGACAGTAAAGTCACATTTAGGGTTCGAGGTAGGGACAGGGGACTTTGAACAGTAGCATAAGGGAATTCTGCCCAGTATTCAGATTAGAGTACAAGACATCACAATAATTAAAGTGAGGAATAACAAACAGTTGAATGAGATTGAGAGGTGGATCTTTTGCTACATGTTTTAAAGTGCTAATTGCATGCATGGGCTGCCTGGCTGTGTCACTCTAGATCGTAGTCTGCACAAACACCTGCCGTGCTGGTATAATTAATGACATTGTTGGTCACATGGTACTGAACACAATATAAATAAAACAATATCTCTTAATGCAGTATATTCAGCGTTACAGGTGCCGTCATGCTTTTGTTGTTATTCAACATATTGCTGCTGGAATTTGGGAGCAAATCAAACTTTTCCAAAGAACATGAAACTCTTTTCTTTTTATCCGAAACTTTCTGGTGATTATTGAGGTTCTAGAAAGGGATGTGCTTCCGCCACTGCTGACATGAGCGAGTGAGACAGCGACCTCCTGTACCTTAGCTACATGATGTAATCGCGACACACGTTTTAGACGCCGTTGGTCTAGAATGTATGGAATGACGTCACGCATGCTGTTAACCTGGTTACTACCTCTGGTGATAGCTAGAGAAGGAAGTTAGCATACCGAACGTATAAAGTAACTACACGTTTTATACACATCGTGTTGTTGTTTGATTAGCGCGTCCAGGCAATGCTTTGGTTTCCGCACTTAAGATGCAAGCCTGACAGGAGAACTGTTTCGATTTGATTCAATGAAACTTGATAGAAATATACATTAAAGTCATTCTAAATTTAACTGTAATGACAATTTCACTCGTGTGACGTCTATTAAAATCCATAAATGAAACGAAACAAAAATTTGAATTTTGACTAATCACAGTCGGACTACGGAATGAAATTATGGAGAAAAAAAAATCAAATCTGTTTTATCACGTAACGTTTATTTATGTTCTGGTCAGTGTAGCCAACTCTATACCTCCACTATATAATTCGTGAACACGCATTACTGGCCACTTTCACTAGAGGCTGTAGCAAGTTATTGATAGCAACAAAAGCATGGACAATCGACAATAATAGCACAAAATCTTCAAAACGTTTTGGTGATGCGTTAAATGTGCAAACTTGATCTTATTAGGAATTCCAAACCACAGAATGCAAAGAAAAATAGACATTGTATGTTATCTTTCTTTTTTCTCTCTCAATTGGTGTTAGAAAATCGAAAGGTAGCAATTGTAATATTCGATTTTTTTCTATTTCAGTCTCACGGTTTCTGAATAGATATTAGTAAGTATAGCATTTTGTACAAGTGTTAATATTCTGTGCACAAATTTCAAATATACAGAGAGTTCCAAAACTGTATACACATTTCAAACAAAGAAAAAACCGTGTTAACATAACAAAACTGAATTTACACAAACAGAAAATGATGAGCACTAATCATCTTAGCCTTTTACAATTACAGCAGTTGCTCAAAATGTCCACCATCGGCGTCGATGCACTTCTGAGTACGTTGAACTACTGGTTGAGTAACGTTTGCGTCCTCAGCGATTGCAGCACATGCCGTTTCAGTTTCTTCCCGAAGTGCTGTCAGTGTAGCTGGTTTTCTACGGTATACACCCTTAAGAGTTCCCCATAGGTAGATGCCCAACGGCGATTCTGTTCTGTACATACGTCTTCATTGCCTTTGAACTTCAACAACATTCTGGGCTTTCAATATCACTTCAAAATACTATCCGCTGTTCAAACGATAATCTTGGCTCCATTTTTGTAGCAATGCTAACATAACTTAATGTGAGTCGCATCTGTTTACAGAACATCGTACGATAATCTGGACTTCATTTGTTCATTGTTGATTTACCTGTCACGTAGCAACGCTATCATAATATATGTGAGTCACATCTGTTTACAGAACATAATACTACACATTACTGTTGTTTTTCGAATCAACTTTGTAATGTATTAAATAGATGTCTACTGTGAAAGTGTGTACACTTTTTTGGCATCCTCTGCATATCTCTTTTATTCTTATTCCATTCATGAAATAATTCTAAGCCCGTATTTTGCTTTTCTCTATTGCCATTACTGATAATCGACATTCGTCTATCGCAAGATTGCTTGAAAAGGTTAAGTACAAATATATAATTATTACAAATTTGAAAATCAAGTTTGGAGTAATTATATTTAAATTCTTAATTTACTCGTGAAATAGTTCTAATGAATATCACTTGAGGGTCTGAGCTTTCCAGATAAATTCAATCATTACGTTCATGAATTTATCGGCCTTCTCAGATCCTCTCGTGATGTTACTTTTGATAATTTTGTCGGCAAGTAAAGTATACTTATTGAAAAAATTAATTTGGCTGCAATCGGTTTCAACGCATCAGTCTGTCACAGCAGCGAGATTGGCAAGGCTCGAGCGCTAGAACTTTACACACTAGGCTAAATAAATCACCGGCAAGATGAGTAATGTTGCTTAGGAATCCAACAGTTTGTTTATACGATGTTCTGAATTTCATACTACGTAAACAGAAGGACCCGTAGCATTTTAACTTTCATTGGCAGTGCTCAAATTTTGGTAACCTAAAATATCTGATAAGTAATCAGTAAAGTTACCTAAATATATCAATTAAACCAATTAAATTACTTCAAAACTCTACAGGGTCAAAACGTTCATTAAGGCTGTAAAACTCAGCCTACGTAACATTTATGTGTTTGCTCATATGTGTTAATATTTATTCATAATATATTAAAAATACTACCCTTTTTTACATTTACTGTACGGATGTGTGTATAGCATAATAAACATATAACATTCGCTACACTCCTGGGCATAGTCTGGTGCTGGTTGGGGAATTAGAGCCACTTTGCCTAGCAGGTTATTCGAGAGCAGAAGTCATTTTTCATCTCCGCTTTGGTACATTTGTGGAAATAAATAAATTGTACATAATAAACATGTGAAAAATATAGTGCCATGCTTTAGGCTGCCTAATGTTCCTGATTTTCACATTTCTATGCAAGGCCTTTATGTTAAACCTTTAATTTTGTTTAAACAAAACAAAAAAATAAGCTTGGATATCGAGGGGGAGTAAAGTTGATTACATTTTAGACTTCGCTCTCATATCTAGCTACCTCCCTTTGAATTTTTTTTTTTTTGGAATAATTTATTTATGGACGCTCTTTAACAGCTCAGGTCATCAGCGTCCCAATCAACTCAGGGCGTGAAACGGCCGACAAATTTTGCTCAGAGGCCTCTCTTTCAGGCTTGAGGTTCTTTTTCGTGCCGTAAATGTACGACACGGGACCCACAGCTTTACTTCCCTTCCGAAGGAAGCCATACTTAGGATTTTTACTCCCCGAAAAAATCCATCGGTCCTGGCCGGGTTCGAACCCGCGATCTTGGGTTTAGGAACCTCCCTTTGAAATTTCAGCCTACTTCATAATACTTAAACTTTATAGAAGATGCAATTATTTCACATCTATTTTCTATTGTGGCCCAGGAAAGTTTATTGTTATTGATGTTTGAATTTGGACAGAATAAAACTAGAAATTATTCCAATGGCGAGCTTCTTGCGTATAGATTGTAAATTGCGTTCTAATATTAATTTTGTATATGTGGCGCATATTTGCTTGCGGCTTAAGAGAGTTTATTTCAGTTGTGCTTTTCTTTTCCACGATTTTATCTTTTAATTTGATTTTTTTAATGCTATATTGTGTTCTACTTCGTTTGTAAGAGCGATCTGAGGCTATGGAAAGATTTTTTCTCTGCGGTTGTTAATTTTTTTGTCAGTTTATCTGCTACGTGGGAAGATATCAAATGAGAAAATCGTTTTAGCTGTTTTTACGAGATTTACATATTTCCAATATTTTTTATCTTGTTTGGTGTGGTTGCTGCAATAGTAATTGTTGCATTTATAAATATAACTGTTTTTTTGAAACTCATTTGTTAAGAAAATTGGAATTTTCATCGTGTGACAGCTAATTGGTTGTCGGCACTTAAGTATATTTGTCATTGTTTCAAATTATAAGTAAACATTTAGAGAATATGTTGCTATGGGGATATTGCATCATTTGGGGAAGTTGTACCAAGCCTTTGTTGCACAGTAGTTTTACAGTCTAGCCTCTGGTTAAGCCCACACATTCATGTAGGGCTATCATTGTTAATGTCAAGTAACATCCCCTTTTGTTAAGCCACTTCCCTTAGAGAAACCTGTAGAACCTTCTAGAAGCTTTTGTCATGTGAATCACATCATCGTTTGGAATATTTTAAGACTTAACAGGAAATCGAGAGGGTATAAAACATAAGGGCGGATTAGCGGAAGTTGTCACATATCGGGGTGATGTCTTGCTGGCCGGGGAACGAACGGGACGTCGGCGCCACAGCCAGCACTTTACTTAGCTCAGTCACCACCGACCTAAGGTGAGTTGCTGACCAGGTTGGAATGTTCTCTCTTTATCTAATACATTCAGTTATGCATTCTGTAAATGGTTTTAGTGCTCTATCTCTGAAGCTCCTTGCCTCTTCCATGCCCCACTAGGGACGTGACTTTATTGTATTTTTTTACAGGAATATGGTCTCGGTCCCGCTTCCTTTACTAGTCGTGACAATTGTATACTGTATAGCTTCTATTTCGGCCTAACAATTGATAGCATTTTAGCCGACTGGTAAATAGTGGGAGGGGGAAAAACTAAAAACTCAAGCGTTTTATGAAATCTCATCTTTTGGTAAAAGTGTTTCAAAAGGTTGTGTTTACTTAAGTTAATTAGGTTAATTAGGTTGAAGTTTATTAAATTATCTTGGCAAATATTTACTTAGATTGAAACGTATTTAATTACTTTGACATGTATTAAATTATGTTATCGTGTATTTAATTATGCTGGCATTTATTTAACAAAATTAACTTGTATTTAAATAGGTTAACATGAATGTAATTACACTGACGTATTTAATTTCGTTTCCAAGTACTCAGTTTGGCATATTTCACATTAGGTTGAAATGTATTTTATTAGACTGACAGGTATTTAATTATTTTATATGTACATATATTTTAGTAGATAGTATTTGTTTAAGCTGAATCCTATTTAATTAGGTTGACAAATATTGAACTAGTTTGATATATTTTTGATTATATTGGCATGTATTTAATTAGGGTAACATTTTATTTAGTTTTATGTATTTTATATATAATTTGTTTGACGTGTATGTAATTAGGTTCCTGTATGTAATTAGTTTAATTTCTTTATTTAGTTTTATACATATTTTATATATTCAATTAAGTTGACGTGTATTTAATCATATTGAAGGTATTTATTTAGGTTGACATTTTATATGTTTAATAATTTTATAATGGCATGTATTTAATAAGGTTGACATGTATTTATTAACTAGTTGACATTTATTTAATTACGATATGTATTTATTTAGTTTTACCTGTAGTTTAAAATGTAGTTCTTTTGACATATTTGATACGCTAGTATTTATTTAGGATGACATGTTTTATGTACTAATTACTAAGGTTGACATGTATAAGGTGTAAATATTGTAATTTCACTATTACTGCACTGCTATCGGGTGTAAGCTCACTTGCAGATAAAATACATGTGTTTCTCAATCCATTGTTTTAAACTTTAAAATGTACTTCGTGCTCTCTTACAAGGCAATTTAATAAAATATATTTAATGTTTTAATATACATTCGCACGATTAAGAATAAAGTACAATTTCTTCCAATTGTATTTTAATTACTTCCTGTTATCAATTGTTGTTGATTTGTTTTATTTACGGACGCTCTTTAACATCTCAGGTCATCAGCGTCCCATTCAATTCAGGGCATGAAACGACCAATAAATTTTTGCTCAGAGGCCTCTTCTTTCAAGCTAGGGGTTCCTTTTCGTGCCGTAAATCTACGACACGGTACCCACAGCTTTACTTCCCTTCCGAAGGAGGCCATACTTTGGATTTTTCCCCCCGAAAAATCCATTTACCCTGGCCAGGATTAAACCCGCGATCTTGGGTCTATGAGGCAAGTATGGTTACCATTACACAGCCAGGACCGATTTTATGACTTCGTCTGTATACAGATAAAGTGTTGGTAATAACGGACACACTTATGTAACACCTTGCTATATTTCTGTTGTTTTATCCTTTGCAGTTTCGTGAATTGCATTATTTTTATAAAGGTTTTGTATTACTCTTTATAAATGAGACGGTACTCCATTTTCGTGTAAGATTTGCCATAAAATGTATCTATCCACTCTGTCAAAGTATTTATCATATTCGACAAAGGTCGGAAGTGTTTCGCTTTCTGCATTTAATTACATTGTGAGTGACATTTGTTGTCTTGTTTCTCTTCTAGACATGTCTGAAGTGATGCCCTAAGGTACAATACAACTGTTCTGTGTACAGTCACATTTAGTGCTCTATTAAATACAGGTCGTGTTTACGACAGCAGTTGTACAAAGTAAGAACCGGAGATACATTGAGATCGATCGCAGTAAAAAGGGGGACCAATGGGGAGGAAGTCCTGAACATTTCCGTTGAGATATAACGTGAAACTTGCGGCAAGCCAATGAGAGTTTTGCCTCGTACTGTTGCAATAACCTCACACATTCTGTCAGTACAATAAAACCTCACGATTGTAGTTGAAAAGAGAAGGAAGGCGGTGTTAAAGGCCCCTATAAACTAAAAGGTAGGATTAAGTATATAACTGGCAGTAAGAGGTAGAACAGAAGAAAATCTCCTTTATTGACGACTAATAATTCTTTCCTTCTACTCTTTGCCATATACTTACTAATAGCGGGGGGTTTAAGAGCTGCAGCCAATCGGAGGATCACGATAAGCGTGTGGGATTTGGTAAGAGAAACGAAAGTACGAAAAAGAGGGCAAATAAACATGGGACCCGGAAGGTGGCTGGCGTATTTTAATCGTGTGTGTGGTGAAAACGGAGTGGAGGAGTGGGGGAACCTCGACTGTCTCTTACAGAACTGCGTTTAATCCCCCAGTACCAATAATAGACGGAGAAATAGCGAAATTATATTAGCAATTAAAAGCTTAAAAATGGGAAATAATCCTGAACTGAACAAATTTCCACTGAATGCATAAAATTCTCTTTATGGTAGCGAAAGTAACAGACTTACTTAATAAATTATTCGATGGAGTAAGTTATCCACAAGCATGATGTCGATATTCAAAGGCAAGGAAAACTCCCGGTCTACATCATTGTGTGCTCGGTAAAGGATACAAAATGAATAAATAAATGTTCAACATCATTTTTACTACTAAGGCACCACAGGCGGTGAACACTGATGATACACGAGATGAACTGATATATTGGGGAAGGATATTTTTATACGGAAGGAAACTTTCCAGGCCTAAGTTTTAGGGTACCTCCCTGCATTTGCCGTTTATGAGGACTGAGGAAAATCTGGAAAAATCCTCAATCAGGGAGGAGGACGATCCTAGTGGGATTCGAACCCCAAACCTCCCCTACCTTAACGACTTCAGTCCCTGTGGAGGTGAAGTATACCGAAAGATTCTGCATGATCGATTAAGAGAATGGGCTAACGAATCCAATAAAATATCTACGCATCAAGCAGGTTTCAGGAAAGGGTTTTCCACGGTGGGTAATATATTTGTTTTAAAGACGCTAATAACATAAACATAAAGATATAAATGATAAACTATACCTACACCGCACTAGTCGATTTCAAAATAGCCTTCAACAGTGTTCAGAGATATGCTCTGTAAGTAAAACTGTGTCAGAAAGATGTCTCCAACAAAACAATATAAGCTCTGATGCAGATATACAGGGATATGAAATTCGGTGTTAGACATACCAAAACACTATATCGGAAAGTAGGTTAACCAGTCGAGAAGTTCGTGAGGGATTTATTCTATCTCAGTTATTATTTAATTTATTTACATATGATATCTCGGATGTCCTGTTAGCGGAGGAAATGAATGCCGCTGAAGTGGATGGTGCATGCATTCCTGTACTTTTTCCATGCCAACGATCTAATGCAAGACTGCTAAGTGAAAGTGCACGAAACTGTTGACCCCACCCACCCCCCTCCCAAAATAAATAAAATGAAATAATAAAAGCATGCGGAAGAACATTTCAGTACAGTGTCTGGTACTGTTTAATCGCAAAGCGCAGAACTTCTTGCGCCCATTCGTGAATGTGCACCAGACCAGAATTAATGGTAAGCAGGGTTAGTTCCCAGCCTGTGTATAGTTGCTGCGTCCCTACCTGTGTTTGGGCTTACCCGCAGTGTGAGATGCGTTTATCGTAAAGGGATGTGAAATAGTCTCAATTGACCTGTACTGATGTGATGAGTGAATCTGCTGTCCAGGTATTTGCTAATATAGACATGTCCTAATAGCCATTACTTTGTTTTTAGCATAACTATATTGCTTCTGATTTTCTATTCAATTTGGTTTTAAGTGCAACTTATGTTTATTATTCCTGTTGAAAGGAGTTGAACTAATATCACCCAAGATGCCCGCAGACCAGTTGTGGCACCTTGGCTTTCTGCTTTGGCAATTGTAATTGCCTAGAGAACTTTCTTGAAGGGGTAATTTGCCGTAGAATTTCTTGGCCCGGCGCCTGATTTCTTCCTCTGTGTGTGGAAGGGAGGAGGTTTCATTAAGTAATTTGATCGGCAAGCTGCGGTATACAGGCTAAATTGCACAAAGTTCTTTATTCTGCGTCCTTTGAATAATGTCATCCAACTATCTCCTACCATGCTCCAGATTTCACAGGCATGCAATATGAGGGGGATAATCAGAGCTTTAAATAAATGAAGTTTTTAAGTGGATGGGCATTCCTTTTGAATTATAGGCAGGGTTCAGTAAGCAAATGCTCCCTGGGCCCTGTGAGCAGTTCTTGCGATATGTCCCTTAAACGTCAACCCTCTGTCTACTTGGGCCCATAAATTTCCGGCCAAAAATTTGCTAAGTTGATAAAGACATAAACTATATTTCACATTTCAATATAGTTAATCTTTATTGCAATACACTTCTCACATGTTTGAATTAACATTTCAATCGACTCTCCCCCAAATATTCAGAAGTCTTGTCTTCAAATTGGGCATAAACAGTATCCATCACTTCTTCGTCACACTTTAATTTCCTTTCTCGAAGGTCCTTCTCCAGTTTTGAGAAGAGGAAATAGTCACTGTGAGCTAGATCTGGGCTATAGGGTGGATGGTCGATCACCTTGAAGCCACATTTCCTCACAACTTCCTTTGCAACAAGAACTGTGTCCACAAACGCGTTGTCGTGAAAAATGCGAACACTACAACTCAGCTTACCTCGTCTTTTCTCTTTGATGGAAACACGTAGTCTGTGCAGTAGGCCAGCATAGTACTCTCCATTTACTTCGGTGTTCCTGTCTTTGAAGTGGATGAAGAGTATTCCTTTACAGTCCCAAAATATTGTGGCCATGATCTTCTTGGTTGACTAGTGACCTTGGCCTTTAGAGGCGGTGCTTCGCCAGGTTTACGCCATTTCATTGATTTTCTTTTGAACAAGGTATCATAGTAGGGGACCATAGTTTCATCTAGTGTAATGATGGTTTGCAGAACTTGTCTCTCGTTGCCACAGCAGAGCTCCAAAAATGCCTGACAACAGATGACTCGTTCCTGCTTTTGGACGGAGGAAAGAAGTCTAGGCACTAATCTTATTCGCTTTGAAATGTTCATGAATAATTCGAAGGACTGTTGTTTTAGAAAGGTCCAATCTTGCAGCTATTTCTGTAACTATGAGCCGCCGGTCTTCCATAATTTCTCCTTCCACAAGAGCGAGCGATGTTTTCAGGAGTGAGCACCTCCAAGGACCGACCTGCACGCTCTTCGTCTTCAATGCTTTCTCGATCCATTCGAAAAAGTTTGTCCCATTCTTTTACGGTAGAATATGAGGGAGATGCTTCCCCATATCACCGTCCAATCGCTGTTTAATTTCATTTGGAGTAAGTCCATCTTTTGTGAAGAACTTAATAACAGACCGATTCTCCATTTTGAGCATGTCACAATCCTCTATACATAGCCTTCTTTATGTAACTATATGTGAACAACTGGATACAGCACCGCCACGGGTGGCCGAGGTCGTTAAGGCACGGACTCGTGAGCGGGAGGTCTGCGGTTCGAATCCCGCCAGGACCGTCCTCCCTGACTGGGGTTTTTTCCAGGTTTTCCTCAGTCTTCATAACTGGCAAATTCCGGGGAGGTACCTAAACTTAGGCCTGGAACGCTTCCTTCCTTAAAAAAAAAAAAAAAAAAAAAAATCCTTTCCCAATTTATCATTTCATCTCATGTATCATCAGTGTCCACCGCCTGTGGTGCCTCAGTAGTAAAAACGGGCGTTAAACACTACTCAAAAAAAAAAAAACTGGATACAGCGGAACGGCAGTTACAGCTGCAATTATTTACTTAACAGATAAGCTAATACACCAGATAAGCATTTTGTGAAAGCGATAATCCTTATCTGCAAGGCCGGAAACTAATGGACCCATCCTCCTAGGTGAGGGAATTTTCTCACTGAATCCTTTGGCGAATGTAGGTCAAAGTGGAGAAGTGTGCGGGAATAAGGCCTTTAGTGAATAAATTGGCGCTACTTTTTGTCGGATTTATGGACGTTCTCCATCGCCTACTTAAGGTGCAACACTTTTTGAATGGGATATATGGCTCTGTCAGTGGCTTTATTTGTTTTGTTTATTGTGCTGTATAGACATCTGGTGTTCGTCATGTTAGAGGAAGCGGAGTCATTCTGTAAAAGAGGGCTGTCTCTTACCAGCCTAAGAGTTTCATCGCTTTCTGATACCAGATCAGATGGCCTTCCTCTTTCATATAACCGAAAATAAGGTTAGGCAGTTCCTCTCTTCCTAGATGCAGAAATCACTTCTGCTGATGTCTAATAGCTCCCTGTACGTGTAACACACTACAGTTTGACTCGGAGTTGTTTCTGGGTAACCACCGCCTCTCGTCTCGTGTTACAACAAACAGCTTGTACACATGTCTACATAACGTTTTACATTTCTAACTCTCTAACCGATCTCCGGGTATAATTAATTATGAAACAATGACAGTCATTACATATTATTCATGCTAAAATATTTTCAATTACTTAAAGAAATTAATTGTATTAAGCCATTACATTAATATTAGTAGAGTAACAATAGGTAAAACAAGGATAAGAGATAGAAGACGAAATAAAAAGTAATCAAAAGAAGCAGAGTTGAAGATGGTGTAGTTAAGGAAGGAGCATAAGTCACATTAACGGGAATGAAAAGAAAAAGAGCAAACGTTGATTTTTTAGAAGGAAAGAAAAGGAAGAGGAAGCAAAAGTGTTTAATTGACAATAAATAAGGCGAAAAGATTGGTTGCTAAGATCAAGGGGAATAAATTAAAGTAGAAGACGCAAAAGTGGAAAGATTTTTTACTCAAAAGAAAATAAAGCAGACCTGGATGAGAGCGGAAGGAAAGTAACAAAGTCTGTAAGCGGGATGGGGGGGTTGAGTTGCTTCTCGCGTTAAATTAATGAGCTGACAGATAATTTACATAGTCTGCCTTCAACTGATTCTCCAGAAGCGCAACGCTTGTTCTTTTCTTTGGCGGTCAAAGAAAGTAAAAAATGAAAACTTAATAACAAAGCTATCCTCTGTTTGTTTAATGAACTACATGATTCACAAATAATTAGCATCGGCATTTTACCTCCCTTTTACAGTTAGCGTAAAAAGTTCATTATTTAAGTTCCTATCTCTTCTGTATAGCTAACTCTCCTATTACACTGATCTGTTATTTTCAGATATGTACAAAATCATTATGACTAACATGGATTACGTCTAAGACCTGATACCTCGCAGACATCAGTTTGTACCTCCGCCACTAATGGAGGATCCTCCGGAACTTAGACGGAGTCTCCAACATGTCTCCAGATAGGACAACCCGACACTGGGAGAGCCCTTACCCAAGAAGTTCCAGCCCCTTAGAAGGCCCCCTTTCATACCAGGCGCCGTGGCATAAACCTGTACAAAATGCAGACCACCGTCACACCGCACCAGTCCATCTTGCCCTGGCACTTTCGACCCTGAAATAGAACCAACGGAATGAAATGCTAGAAATCAGACAGTGGAAAATTCGTTGAAAGTCAAGCTCGAAGAGAAACCAGGAAATTACCCCAGGTTAGAATGGCTGGTCACAAGAGATTTGATCCCAGACCCCTACAAATGGCTTACTGCTTGAGCTGCCCCGCTAGGTTTAATTAATCAGATAAATTTCATTATTTTACTAAAATATTGTCATTAACTGCTAATTTACGTCTTGGTTTTAGTAAGTTCTGAAGGAAAGATTGTAGCCATGAAAAGATTTATAAAAAATTTTAAATATCCATCAACCTTACTACTATTATCACTACCACTACCACCACAATCTGTACTACTACTACTACTACTACTACTATCACCACCACCACCACCACCACCACCATCACTATTACGACTGCTATCGTTGCAGGAATGATGTGAAATTGTCCAATTGAACACCTTGATATAATTCCTTAATGCATTTTGACTGTAGTTTATTTGTAACTTTCATGGATGTGATGAGTGCATTAAAGTGAATAGGGTTGAATTAAATATTATTTGGGTTGAATACTTTAACAATTTCCCTGGTGTGCCTCTTCTTTAGTATCGATTACATCATAAATCAATGTTCCGTTGGTTCTGTTTCAATGTGTAAAATTCTCCTTTGAAAAAGATAAGCTTTTAAAAATGCCGTGCCATAAAACAAAACATTTATGGACCGTAATAATAGCATTTGCCGTTTTATGTCCTTTTTATGATTCTGTGGGAAAGCCAGCGGCGGTTTATATAACCAGACTTGAAGCAAAACCAATAACACTTTTGTTGTTTTATCGGCAATGACGCTGCCAACGGGATATTAAGGTAATTTGATGATCTGTAATAACGCTGGTGATTTAAGCGCTCATAGGCACCGGAGAGTTAAGCACAAGAATGGAGGTCTGCTATTTACTCGAAGATAACGCATTACATTTTGATGTCAATAAGTTAATTCCACTCCTTGTGCTGTTACTGAGGACGGCTAGGTTTCCGCCAAATCATTTCTTTGGATGCCGAGGCAGTAGCGGTTAAAATAATTCAAAAGTATGCTAAATTAATTATTTAATGTTGCTAAGATCACAGTTTATACCGAACGGATCATTATACTCGAATCTTGTACGAAAGTGTTGCAACAGACAACTTTCACTACGTCAGTGCCGAACATATTGTAATGGTAGCAGCAAAAGTGAGGGTTTCCTTCGTTTCCTAAGAAACTGCATCTTGTTAAGAGTGACTACATTGTCGCTTAGATGCAGTAAAAACAATATACTCTCAACGGCAGGCCAGCTTGCAAGGGCTGGCTGATATCGTAAACAATAAATAGCTCAGGAAGACGATAGATATGTCCCAGCACTTAAATAACATTTGTTTTTTACAATGCTGATTTCCTTTACATCAACAGTTCCGGACACATATTTAGGTATAAATTTAACATTGAGCGGTAATGTAAAGGCACGTTGACTACTCAAAAGGGAAAGCAAGGAGACAGCTGGGGGAGCTGTTTACTTCAATGTCGAGCGTCCTGGAAATACCTGTCAGCATTTTACAAGTGTTTAATTAAAAAACGAGCGACATTAATTTATGATGCGGGAATGTAAGGGTGGTAGCCAGTAGAACATGTACGACAAATTCAGACTAATTTTCTGAAAAGATTTTAAGGATTTATAGAAGCGCGGCAAATTGTGAAAAGAGTTCGCCAGTTTTTGACACAATATTTTTTTAATACCGTGGCTGTGAAAGACTGGTTAGACTTAATAAAGGGGGCACATCCAAAGTTAAGATTTATTTGTTATCAGGAACTATTTAAAAACCTGAGAACTGGGCAACTACCATAAAAAAGTTTGGAATGAATAGGAATAGGGTGTTTGTGGGAGTTGGGATTAAAAATGTAAGAAATGTTTGGAGAAAAGTTAGGCGGTTTAATTGATATTGATAGCCAGGCAGTGGAAACTGAGTGTTCTAACAAAGTATCACAGGAACTTCAATCACAAGTAAAAGGGACATGGAAGAGGAGGGAAGCATGTAGGGGAAGATAGAACGTCAGTGACAGATGACGTAGGGGAAAGATTGCGTCTATGTGTGGTAAAAGGAAAATTGGGCACACATTCTTGCCCAAGAGCTGGCTGGCGGTCGCAGATTCTCTCCGGAAACTTTGTGAGGTGCAGAAGTGAGGTCAGCATATCTAATTTTGGCATTGGATAAGAATAATTGACAGTGGTTATGTAAATTTATTAAGAAATTAAAATAGGCAAGAGAAAATCTCTGGCTGCAGTGCACATAGCCTATAATGAACTTAATTTTAAATATATTTATATTGTTTTGGTATATATAGAGTGTGTTTTTCTTGTTTAGTGTTATGTAATGATAAATTGAAGATGTTTATTAATTGCATAATTTATTCCGCCATGATTGAGGGAACCGCCTGAGGTGCCTCAGTAGTAAAAATGGACGTTAAACACCATTAAAAATGATTGGTGGAGGGGGGGTTATTTCCTAAACATGGTACTACAATATGTAATTCTGTATGTTTGTGAGTGTTTTTTATTTACTTCATGTTTTATGTATAAATAGCATGAACTATCTGGCTAGGCCCGTGCGTTATATAATAATAAACCATTTTCTCAATAAATACAGCCACTACTAAAAAAACTGTTCCGTAATTAATTAAAATAAATAATTGAACAAGGAATGATATAATGAGCGTAATAATAAAATAATTATACATTTCGCTTTTGAGACACAACATAGTGCCCCATCCCCGCTTCCCGCCACCTTCCAGTGTCAGCAAATCACGAAAACGATGACATCATAGGGTTGGTCCTGATATCACTATAGAGAAGTTTTCTACGTAGGCACTTCCATGTCAGATGACATTTTGGCAGACTGCCTGTCAACTACGGCAGCAAAATTAACCGGATATTGTCCGGGTGGTTCAAACTCTACATATATGCTTCTGACTTTGTGGGTCAACGTAATAAAATAGAAGAACTGTTTTCTAGGCGACGCAGCAGGATAAAGGATGGACCCATGAGGTTGGCTGAAAGGTTCCTGGTAATCACTGCCGTTTGTTGTTCCAACAGGAGGATCAATGGCAATCTCTGGAATAAAACACTTTTTATCTCATAAGTCAAAGTATAAATAATGGCGTCCATTGCAACCTTCCGCCTTCAGGATACAACATGGAATTCCCAAATCAAAATCTGAACATGTTAGCAGTTTGTTCTCTGCGGTTGAGTCAGTCGACTCAGCTCTTACGTCACAATCTTCATTCCTTGAGTTTGCACACATTGCACAGAGAACAGCAGGGACAAGAAGTGTAACTAATAAACAGTCCATCATAGAGCCCAGACCAGGAACGTCGCAGGTCGATATTCTGTAATATAAACCTGCATTAAGACATTTCCATTTTGAATTACGTATTTTATTCATGCATTCCAAAAGTATGCCATGTCTTATACCACCACGGGTGGCCGAGGTCGTTAAGGCGCAGACTCGTGAGCGCGAGGAGTGGGGTTCGGTTCCCACCAGGACCGTCCTCTCTGACTGAGGTTTGTTTTTTTCCAGGTTTTCCTCATTCCTCATAAATGGCAAATACCGGGAAGGTACCCTAAACTTAGGCCTGGAACGCTTCCTTCCTTAAAATATATTTTCCCAATATTTTTTTCATCATTTCATCTCATGTATCATCAGTGGCCACCAGCCTCAGTAGTAAAAACGGGCGTTAAACACCATTAAAAAAAACCCGTTATTGTTTCCCAAAGTCTGTTTCTTTAACAAGTTACAATATTTTGGTTCCAATGTTGGCAACTGTTCCCAGGTCTTCCGCAGTTGTAGAAAAAGTAAGTCGCTTTCTTACCAACGATGGACAATCAAACAGGATGTGCCAGGCAGATTCCTCATCCTGTTTACACGTTCTACAAATTGTTTAAACTTGTAGGGCACCACTTTACGTAGATGTTTGCTGAAGTGACCATGTTCAATAATTAACGCAAATACTTTCCTTATTCCTCTTCTGTCCAATTTTAGGAGAGACGTGGAAAGAGCGTTGCTAGGACCTAGGGCCAAGTTCCCAGCTGCCTTTGTCCCCAATCCATGTTTTAACTGCGGTCGTAGCAGCACAAGTCAAACCGCGGGTTAAGGGCCAAAGAAAAGTGTTTCAGCATCCCCCCCCTTTTTTGCCAATAAACAACTATATACATGTATCTTATGTATGAACCAAAGCCTAGTATGCCACCTCTTCCCAAGTTTTGCCTTCTAAGTGTATTATGTGATGATAAAGTGTGCTTTATGTATATTAATAATCTATGGTTACAATTCTGGTGTTATTCGTTGTTAGTAAGCGATTTTTATTGATAGTGAACAATGTATAGGATTAAAATTCTATGTAATTGAATTCATTTTTCTGGAATTGGAGAGGGGGGGATCCCTGGTGTTATCATTACACCAAAAGTTTGATACTGTGGCCATAATCTCGTGCCTTGGTTCTCTGTTTACATGAATATTGCTGTGTAGAGCGCGAGAAAATATTTTAACTTTAAGCTTCCAAGTGATTGACATAGCCAAAGAATTAATACACAATTCACTGAATTTAAACTAAAATAGCACAAACCCTGAAAGAGAGGGGAAGATGTATTGCATTAGCTGTTGAATGCTTTCTCAGTTAATGTTTTACACAAAAAAATAACTTCATATTGTAAAAATACGTAAAAATTGTACATTTCAATAGTTTTGATTATATTGGCAAAATGTGTCAATAAATGCTGTTTTGGCGGTTGTAGGAAATTTAATATATGAAACGTTTGCTTATTTTTCTGCTAACTCAAATAACACAAGCAGATAACGGAATATACAATATTTTCAAAATGAGAAAGAAAAGCGATTCGTAAAGAGAAAAAGAATTGAAATTAGCGCTAACATTTAAATTTACTGTCATTGACACATGAGAGTCCCGTAATGATCGACTGCCGAATCGATTTGTGAAATAAACAAAAGCGACTGGCCACAAAACTCTCTTCTGATGCTCCTCTATTCCCCAAGGACTTAGGAAATTAACCAATAAAAGGCGCGTAAAAGAGTAGCAGTGTTTGCACTTTCAATTTACGTCCAGCAGTAAACCCGTTAACGATGTTTACATTTACATAGGCTGTGACTGTAATTTCCTGTGCATTCTCAGTTTCCAGCAAAGTGTCTCTTTGGTCTTTTTTCTGACTTTCTGTTCTAATCTAAAACATGAACGTTCTATGCACAAAATATCCTAAGCATCGGAATTAAAATTATGCTGAAACTGTTTACGAAAACTTTTTCATTTTATCTTGAATGCAGACACAAACTCTGGTTTCTCCTTGCTGACTACAAGAGTCTCGCCTACACACGAAATTTACTAACACAAAAAACGAGTCTTTGGGAATGAAATATTTACTCCTCCAGAGGTGACAAATTTATTTTCCACTTCCCACAATGAGGCTACTTGAGTTACGGACATATATTTGGCGGCTGTGTAATGAGAGAAGCAACTCTTCAAGCTATTATAATGCATATACAGATACCAGCTTGTAGTCAGTTTGATGGTTACTAGGTGCTTTCATTGTGTGTCAATTGTATGCTTATTGTTCTTATTTAAGTATGGTGTTGAACTGGTTTTTTCGTTCGAACCTTCCATTGAGGCTATAATTCTGTGTATACCCAACATTTTTGTGTCAATTTCTATTGAAAAACTGAATTTGAACCAGGCGCTACCTGTGATGTAATAGCCAATTACAAACAATATGATCAAAAACTCAACCCTACCTTGCGCAAGCGCAGTAATTATTTTTCAAGTAACTGTCAGGGCGATACAAAGAGGGTCTTTCATGCTATTTTTCTTTTACTGTGTAGGTTCCTTAATATAAATTTTGGATGCAGAAATTTTATGTCCGTTCCACCTTTAAAATCTTCCGTTACGGAAATTTTACTTTTTATATAATACATTTTACTTTCCTTTGAAGTTTTAAACGTTTGCATTATTTTGGCTTAGAAGACCAATGTTTTATTTTAATCTGTTAAAACTTATGTATGTAGAGAATTCACTTTTGCACCCTCTAAGAAATTTATACTTCTGCTGATTTGATAGTAATACAATACGCGACTTCAGGAGGAGTTGTGTGGTTTCTGCACTGACGTTGAATTTCACTGTTATACAAATTTTTATTTTTCTTGCTTTTTTTATTTTTACACCGGGATATGTGTAATATGAATTCAAATATTTTTTCAGTTTTACTCTATCGGGCTAGGTGTTTAAACAAAATTACTTCATATATAATAATGTACGTATTTTTTTTATGAAACATCAAGTTTTAAGACATATAGCTAAGACAAAACTTTTTTATGGGTTTCGTTTTAACTTAAATATTGATGAATATATTAAAAAGAGTATTTGTCAATAATGCATTTCCAAACTTGTTTCACTATTAGGGAGGGAAAAAAAGAATTTTTTTCGAAGTTCTGGTATGTCCTTCACTAGCGTCTCTTTTCAAACACCAACAGTAATCCGCCATCATTGACATATCCCAATAGCCTTGATAGCGGGTTTCCATTGTTTTAATATCTTTATGAAAGTGCTCATTTTGTCTCAAGATTCACAGGGAAGTAATTAATATGGATGTTGATAAAATGCACTTAAACACCCATTGTAC
The DNA here is from genome assembly GCA_030762175.1 of Metallyticus violacea. Lineage (NCBI taxonomy): Eukaryota > Metazoa > Arthropoda > Insecta > Mantodea > Metallyticidae > Metallyticus > Metallyticus violacea. Next base: position 12,594,717 of record CM060842.1, on the reverse strand, counting down.
ACCCTGGATTTCTAAAAGGTTGCAACATTTCTTCCATAATTTCTTTATAGTTCTCAGGTTTCTTGTGCCAAGAAAGTTTTCTGTCACTTTTTTGTATGTCAACCACGCTGATTTCTCTAACACGATCGATTGAGGAAGGGTCTCATGCTGCATAAGCTCACGAGTCTGGGGTCCATCGAAAATACCTGCTGCTATCTTAGCTTCAGTTTTCTGTGGGAATTGTGTAACAAGAAAGTTGAAACAATCACTATTCTTATTCAGAGCAGTAATAAATTGCTTCATCAGGCCTAACTTAATATCACGTGGTGAAAGAAGGACATTAGAAGGATAAACCAATAGTTCATACTTCACATTTTTTTTCTCCGGGAAGTAAATTGCTCCTTTGTGCCATTTATTTTTTCTGGTTCAATACTCTGATTTAGCCCTACTATCCCATTCACAAAGTGAATAATTCATTATCCTGTTTAAAACTCTCGTAATATTTATTTTATGTATCTGTCGATGAACGAAAAATGAAAACTGCTATTTTCTATAATACCTGTACCTGAAAAACTGTAGCCCCAACTAAGGCTGGCTTGAGAGATTCCATGTGGTAGGGAATCAGGAAATGTGATCAGTTTTCATGCAGCAAAAACTGTGTACACCGGTGTTTGTGTTCATTGTTTTTCGCCTCAAATGTTGCTAGGATAGCCTCGTAATGCATCGTTTCTCACCTTCCTGTCCTTGACTTAAATCAAGAGTTTAGTTGCCTTCCTGGAACCTCGCTAATTATTTTTGTACCGTGCGTTCGTTCATTCAAAGCGTCAGACCGAATACCTGGCATATTTCCCCACGGCACTGCAGCTGCATTGATTCCCAATTTAAAATCGTAGATCATACAATTTCATATAGCCATCATCAATATGCTAATGTTTGACGACGCTTCTAGGAATACTGGCTAACACTAGGAAAACTGAACCTACCAACTTAACCACGCTATTAAAAATGCAGTAGGGATAACTTGAGTCTGGGAATATGTAAATCTGAAGCCTAACATTCAGGCTTATCATTTTAATATATTGTATTTCGCTATTAGCGAATTCCGAAGGGATGTAGCTATTGCGGCTGTACCCGTGAAACCTCTATAAATACATATATTGGCGTCCTGTTTTACCTTTAAATAAAGATGGGATAGAGAATAAAAAACTGTACTCTCCAGGCTAATAAGGGGCGTCTGGTCATCTTAGACTTCTTTATGGCACGTAATCCAACCTCAAGCCTGATAGAAGAGGCCTCTGAGCAAAATTTGTCGGTCGTTTCACGCTCTGAATTGAATGGGACGCTGATGACCTGAGATGTTAAAGAGCATCCGTAAATAAAACAAATCAACAACCACCTTAAACTAAAACCCACCTGCATTAAATATAGTAGATGAAAGTATGAAACACATTATTTAAGGTTAAATGTGTCCAGGACGTAATACGTATATAATGTATGACCCATGTATTCAATATTTTGATATGAGTATTCCTAAAGACATTTAGAAAATTCGACGCCTACGTTATCACGTACATTATTACAGTCACAAAACTGCAATTTTTACCATGGATATATTAAATATAGCATTACAGAGCCCTTTTCATAACAGTTATCATGAAACAGACTTTACGGTAATTTTGACATTCCATATCTCAGCCTACCTTGTGAAAATAGCTGTGTTTCGCAACTGGTGAAAACTGATTCTTGAAGAGAAGTGGTAAGGCCAGGATATTTCCATGCGAATGACATCCCAGGTAGAGAAACCGCTCCCCAACTTGAGAAACATGTTCCGTACCGTCGTGCTGTTATAGAAGAAAAATTATATGGGAATTTCCTACGCAGATGCCTCTGAGGGACATCATTTACAACATAACACAGGTTGCGAGTTTTAAATACGGAATAATTTATGTTTTCAGTAAAAATAAAATACTAACTTTACGCGAGGCAAATTTATCTCCACTTTTCGGTTATATTGGCTGTACTTCCGCAGTAAGTAGCCGTGTTCAGGCTGCCTGTAACTCAAATAATCTCACTGTAATATGGAATAACTGTATCAACACCAGATAAATGAATTGAGTTTTATGGCATTACTTTATAATAGATGTAGTTAGTTTATGCTTTGAAATCAAGTTGCATGGTTTAGATAGCCTTTTGTTACAGTCTTTATGGCTATTTAGGCAAGTACTAAAAAGTGATGAAATGACACTTTACTGAGTAATATAGCACTGGAAATATTTATTACATCACCCTCAAAATACTTTATTTTTTTCCCCCCGTTATACTCTTCTAGAAATATGAGTATTTTGAAATTTTACTGTAATTGCATTTTTAAGTATAACCCGAATAGTCTTAAAATGTCAAAAAAATTTACTAATCATCTTTATATGTAAAAGTAAAACTGAAAAAAATGTCAAATTTTACAACTAAATAGTCGTAATGTTCTAATTAAAATTGCCTGAGAGTTCTTGTTTAATAAGAGATTCTTTTACAAACACAAAATAATTTCTCATCATAAAAATGCTAAACCAATACTTTCTGTTGCCTCTCCAAGCTTCTATTAAATCACATCGTGTGGGCATTTTTGAATTGGTCACGCGAAACTTCGCTAAACCACTCCTATGGATGGTCTCAACCATGTCATTCTTATTTCTTGTTTTTTTATTTGCTACAACAATGCCATCATCTTCCAGCAGTTATCAATGGAGCTGAGTTTGGACTGTGCCCTGTCCATGTGGGATTGAAAATCCCTTGTTCTTCAAGAAAAAGTCTGACTTTAATATAAAATTTTAACTTTTTATATATATATATAAGTATGTGCAAGTACCAAATGGCATGGTGCGGAGTGATCCTGGAAAGTGCAATTTTCTGGTGTTCCAAACTGCTCCACAATTTTTGGCATTTACTGTTCCCTCAACAAAATGTAATCACCCACTCTTTGCTGAAAATACAACCCCAGACCGCCACACTTTCTGGGAACTTCACTGTTGAGTCCAAACATTTTGGCAGAAATTCTTCATCACTGCGATGACGAATAAATGTTTTTCCATCGTTTCCTGTGAAATTAACTTTTGATTCATCTCGGAAGATGACTTTATTCCACCTCTCTTCAGTTCAATCGGCATATTCTTTTGCCCATTCTAGTCGAGCTTTCTTCATTTCAACTGTCAGGAGGGGCTTCTTCTGTAGCCATATAGCAGGAGACTCATTTCTGAAAGTCTGTATCTGATGGTTCTGCTGCAAACCAATACACTAGAAACTTCTCCCCACTGAAGTCATACGCCGGCTTTTCACACAGACAGATTCGCTTCAAACCGCGGTCATTAGCAGCAGTAGAACGCCTTTCTCTGCCTCTTCCTTTAATTTTTTCCAAATTCCCAGTTTTCTTGTATTTAGCCAGTAATCTTAACATAGTGAACTGGTTAAATCTTATCTTTGATACAACTTGTCGAGTAGAAAGACCTTCAAAAAATAATGTGACAATTGCATTCTTTTTATGAGGAGTTTATTCAATTCTTTTGCCCATTTTGTTCAGCTATGAAACACACACCTCATTGACTGCTGCATTAAAACCAACAATAAAGGCAATACTGTCCCAACAATATAAACCGTGTAGAAGTTCTGTTATATACAACAATGCACAACCACTGAAACTGAAATAGTGAACCCATTGTTGACATTAAGTAAGGAAGTGTAAAAATACACAAAATATATAGGTGATGCAATGAATGATTCCAGTAGTGTATATTTTGTTCCCCGCTATATCGAAATTGTATTGTTTTTATTAAATATTGTAATACACTGGATATGTAGACGAGTATATCGTACATTATGCTGTTCATCATTTGGCCATTCAATGTTCAGTTAAAGGTAGCAATGAAAAATTTGAATGAAAGAGAATCATGGAGACACATTTTTTCAAGATAAGGTTTTATGTAAATCTTAAAACGCCTTGGGGAAATTAATCTCCATTAAATAAAATAAATATATCAAAAGGACTATCAAAAAGTATGTTCGTATTAAAATGTAGACTACGTGAAACATTCCAATATTATATTTATTATTGTATATGTTGGTAAACATGTAGAGGAAAATGACACCAAGTTAATTTACAATCACGGCAGTGTTTTGTGGATGTCCTGTACATTCCTGTAAGCCACAGGTCTCTAAAAACGCAAGGCACGTTTTTTTCAAATATGTAAATCATTCAATGCGGACTTTATCATGAGTTGGAAAGATTTTTAAATTCCACTTCCTGGAAAGCATTCTGTACTTGCTTCGTAATGAAAAAAAACTTCAGGTATATGAGAGTCTGACCTTAGCCCCCACAGATGTTCTTAACGTTGCGCAAAGTTCATCTTCTCAGAGAGAGTAATCTATAATCGATAATATAGAGACCAGGGTTCTAGAGAGATTGCAGCAGACGTTTTACATTGTCTTCCTGGCTGCATTTTTTATTTCCGGCATGAAGACTGCTGGACACCAAAATGTCAGCACATTGTGTATGTTCATAATAACCATGTGGAAATGGTGTCTTCTCGTTCAGTTTGACGAGGCCGTTGGGATCAATCACTTTTGTATGTTCGTTCTATCTCGATCCACTGATCTCATGTTCATTTCGCTGTGAACGCTACAACCACGAATTTCTCGGAATGACATCCGTACTCCCGGTATGCCACAATTCTTCCTTGATCAAATTCAGGCGCCTGCTGGTATTGCTGTTGTGTTTTTGACTTCTGAGAAAATTGGGAGCAATTTATTGCCTATCTTGTGGGGCTGCATTGTATAAATGAGTTAATTAAATGAATCTGTCTTTTTTTCTATTTTAACATTTAAGATCCAATTAGTTGTAAAACAGATTTTAAAAATAGCTCACCGCTTGGCATCAGTTTTATTGCAAAGTATTCCTAAACTCCAATAAAACGATGATTTTTCCGGGCTTCTTGGCCGTGGTCTAGAGGTAACACTAGTACCTGACGTTTCGCCCGCCACTCCGTCGGGCATCCTCAGAGGTAGACTCATGACTGACAAACTCAAGAGTGGCGTTCAAGAGAACGCACCGTCAATATATTGTCTTGAACGCCACTCTTGAGTTTGTCAGTCATGAGTCTACCTCTGAGGATGCCCGACGGAGTGGCGGGCGAAACGTCAGGTACTAGTGTTACCTCTAGACCACGGCCAAGAAGCCCGGAAAAATCATCGTTTTATTGGATTGACGCCGGCCGTGAAAGCCTAAGTTTGTATATATTCCTAAACTGTTAGTCACTTGTCGCTTATCTTTAAGGCGTACATTTCTCCGATAGTGGTCCATCAGAACAAGGCAATAATACAACATTCCTTCAAAGAAAAAGGTTTGATTTGTTACTTAGGTTTCATACAGTCATGAATTTGCGCAAGAAGCCCTGCGTATTGCGACTAAACAGTGCCAGACACGGTGCTGAAATGTTCTCCCGCATGCGTTTTGGGTCAACAGTTTTTTTTTTTAATAGAATTTAACGCCCGTTTTTAGGGTCAACAGTGAAGTGGTACTTGCAGTTGAAGTGGCCCATTGGGCGCCAAAAATGTGAAGTGGTATATTTTGTAGGATGTGGGCGGCACTAATTCGAAGTTAATTGAATTACGATTAGTTATTGACGGCCGCGACCACCTCGGTGTATATGTTTCTGCTACAGCATATACCCCAGGGGCCCACTTCGCACCCTGGGTATCTTAGGAACCCGAAGTGTAAAACATCATATCTTTAATATGGTGTTATTTCCTCGGATTTCCCCATTATCTTCTGCTTATTCTATAGTTTGCTATTAGCGAATTCCAAAAGAAATATATACCCTTTAACGCTCTGCCGGTCGCAATTTTTGTTTTTGCATAGCAAAACTCTGTATATAACGATCAATTAACAAACGATTCATCAAGTTCGTCAACCAGAAAATTGGACCTTTGGAAACGGGGTTAACCTAAAGAGAAAATTTAAAAAAAAAAAAAAAAAATTAAATACCTCTAGCTGCTGCAATTTTTGTTTTTCTCAACTAACTCGTTAGATTTCTTTAAAATAAATTGACAAAAGTAGTTAGGAGGGGGGGTTACCTGAAAAACTATTGGGAGTTAAATCGAAATTTAAAAATCTCTCTACCAGTCTGTTTCTAAGGAAACTCTGTATGATGCTATTAAAATAAAACAAGAAAATCATTTCTGAAAATAAGTGGAATCGGATTATTAGGAGGGAGGCTACCTGAAACCAAAATTAAAAACCGCTGTAGTGTCATTGTTTGTTTTTTTCGCAACAAACTCCCTATATAACATTTAAATAAGATAAAAAAATATTTCCTGAAAATCAGGATAATCGAACCATTAGGAATGGAGATTTACCTGAAACCCAAAAGATAAAAATAGCTCTAGCAGTACAAATAGTTGTTTTATAACAAAACTCGGCATATATGAATTAAATCAAACAATAACAATAGTTTCTGAAAGTCAGTGAAATCAGATTATTAGGAGTGGAGATTAAAGAGAAATTTAAAAATAACTCTAGCGACTGCATTTGAAACCCAAAATTTAAAAATTGCTCTATTGGTATTAATATTTTCGCTAGGAAACTCCATATATATAATTTGAATAAAATAAGAAAAATAGTTCCTTGAAAATTAGGGGAATTGGAACATTAGGAGTAAGGGTATACTTGACAACCGAAATTTAAAAGGCTCTGGCGTTTGTGTCTATAAAATAAAGGAACAAATTAACTCGGCATATAAAATGTGTTTATAACGATGCATATGTTTTATATTTAACAAAAGTATCGTCGTGAATATATAAAATGTGATATATTTATTGATTTATATTTGTATGTAAGGGCGCTCTGTAATAACCTTCAGAAAACGTTTGCGTTACATGTTTTTAATACAATAATATTACAATTAAATGTAAAAGCCATTGAAAATCGATGTAACTTTCGATTGTTTATTGTTGATTACGTATATTTTCTTAGTATATTGTAATTATTTCTGAATAGTAACATGTTTTTGTTTTATTGAAACATATGAACATCATCTTAAATACAGAATGTAACTCGAAACTTTCTGTTATTTCTCTCTATTTTAGTGAATGTAAAGATGATGCCAAGGGCTCAGTACATAAACATGGGTGCGTATAAAAGTGTTTAAAAATACATACAGTAAGGCTTTGTCGGTCAGTGGTCATGTATTTCATTTAATTAATTGTATACCATTAATTTTGTGGTTTAATTTCAACAATAGTATTTCTAAAAACTTGATTTCTCTTTTGTAATACTTATAGGTTGCAAGAATTCTCATTTTGTTCCCCTAATACCACAACTTATTTCATTTTATTAATTAATAAGAGCATAATTTGGATTTTATGTTCATTTTTAAAGTTACTCTACTAGGTGAGGAATTCGCTTTGTTTACGCACCTCCTGCGTGACGAACTTTTTTAAATTTGTTTATGTTTGTTTTGCATTGACACGTCTTAATATACCCTTCACCTTACTCATCATGAGAACTGACACACTTTCTCTGCTTCAAGTTCCACTTTTAGGATCAACATTTGGTGCCTTGTCACGTTCTTGTTAATCTCGCTTCCGGCAGCGTAAAGCCAAAAATCTCTTGGTGCCGAATCTGGGCTGTAGGGAGGCTTACATTAAAGGCTCTGTACAAACATGAATAGGCAAGTGCTTCATTGTGATATCCATCAGTAGCTGCACAACATCCAGCGGGGTGTAAATGGGTAGTATTGCAAACAATGGTTGGCTGGATAATTGTCGGACCGACCTCGCACAGCTGATGACTTTTATGTATGCGTTTTAGAAATGCAGAATTTCAAAGCAAATTTTAAACTTGGGATCTCCTGTTGGCGTTACACACTTGACAAGCTTCTAGCTTTATTTTATAATTTCCTTTTATTTAAAACTTTCTCCAGTTATCTGCCGATGCTTTGTAACGCTTTATTCTTTTAATTATGTTAATTAAATGCTATTCCTAAAACGTAAAGGCACACTGTCCTACGCCCACAGGTTTTTTTGTTCAACCGCGTAAGAAATATAAAAAGATACTTTTCCTCGCACAGAAACAAAGTGTGTTCAATTTTAAGTAGCTTAGTGAAGTTTTAATTCCCTTTTACTTTGAGATACACAAAACAACTTTTTAAAAAGTGTTCGAAAGAACTGATCAAAAAGGGAAACAAGCGCATTACCTGGACGATATTAGTGAATATTATTTTCGTCTTTATTTCCGCATATAACCTCCCACGTTTTAGGAACATTAGGGGGATAAAGTAAGGCCATATCAACATGACTTGAAAAACAAATTTGGGAATATGCTTTCAGATACGATGACATAATAGCACTTTGTTAATCTGCAGTTGTATCATGACGTTAGGACGCTGATGACCTGAAATGTTAAAGAGCGTCCATAAATAAATCAAATGACGTTAGGGAACTTAGCCTGTTCATGTAAAGTGCGGACAAACTTAAATAACCTCGCTCCATCCTACCGAGTTCAGAGTGAATACCAGAGTTTTTATTTTACTTTTTTTTTTTTTTTTGCTTGTTATGTATTTTGTTTTAAAATGTTTTTTTTTTTTTTTGACTTTTTGGCTCCTTATGGATTTTTTCCGCGAATATTTGCGTGTTTTAAAAAGTACATGAACTTTTAATATATCCAAGTGAAATTTTTATGAAAATAAATAGCATGTTCACCTCACAAAAATATATATTGAGAATTTTGTGAATTTATTTCTTTTCAAAGTGTCAACATTTTTTCCTCAACCCATTCACTTAAGCTCTTTAATAGCAGAACCATAATTAGTAAAGGAACGCATGGTTACCTGGTATATGTATATCAGAAAATAGGATGAGGGAAGTACTGTAGTATTGAATAGTGCTGGTGAATGACCTTACATCAATCTGCGTGAGACAATTCTAGGAAATTTGTGGTGGTCATAACTTCACAATTACATAAATGTAACAAACAATTGCAAGCGAGAACAATGAGAGCGGTACAGCTGTGAAATATACCGTCCCTACAATGCGTTCAGTACAGAAGTAAGGTTACTACTTGATTACCCTATAACGTATAAACAGAAAATGAACTCGACAAGAAACCACTGCGCATCTTTTGTTCATTCGCCAGGACTATTCAAAACTACATTACGTGGTCTTGATCAACATTTCCATGACGTCCTGAAAGGTGAATGTTCTGTTATAACTGGTATAAGTTATTCCAAAATAGGTTTATTTTTGTTTATTTGCTTGTTATTTTAATGTGCCGTTATTACTTCAGTGGAGGTAGAACGTTCTTTTTCCATGATGAAAAAATGTTCTCTTTGACAAGCGGCTGACTATGACAGTTGATACCTTGAAATACATTTTGTTGTTGCTTGTAACCAAGAAAAGTAAACTTAAGTGCTTTAACTATGTGATAAAGAAATTATTAAGTATATTAAATATCTATTTTCATAAATAATGAGTGATATTACTCATATTGAGTGATATTTTATCTACTATTTGCCTGCCTATTTTAACCAAAATAAATACCTGACTACCGGGCTCTGGTTATCACTTTCTTCTACACTCTAAACAGTAACACATTATCACGAGATAAGAATTCCCTATATTATTATGAACATGAGGCCATCTTTATTAATGAATAAATAATTTACTCTGAATAGCACACCCACTCAACTGTACTGAAAGAGATTGCAGTGACGTGATAACTTTGATTCACAGAGCGAAAACTAAAAAACCACATTATCACGCGTATCACATCAACCTAACATAAAAAAGAAACTAGAAGGCTGTAATCTGTTCCAGAAAAAAGACGAGCAAGTCTTGTCCAGTGTTATACAAGTTATGTACTTAAAACATGGATTAAAATGGATTTGACATGATAGCGGAGGACTCTTTCCAAGGGTCGCTTCCATATCAGACGCTGGGGCAGAATTCTTTCCAAAGCGCAAGTCACCGTCACACTGCACCAGGTACGTTTGACCCTGTAATAGAACTAATGAAATGAAAATATATGAAACGAAAGAGCGGGAAAATAGAAATGAATAATGAGGAAATTTTGAAATATTTAACCGTGAATGCAAAACACCTTTTTATTAGACGATTTTAAAATTTTCTGGATAAAGTAGATAAGGGGTGTTGAAGCTGACGGGTTCTGTTATCTGGACGAAACCCGCTTATCAGCTTGGAGCGTAGGGCCTGGAGAGTTGCTTAGAGGTACACCCTGTGCGCGGTAATATACAGTTAATCCTACCGATACAAATATAGGGGTTAATGAACAAACATTGAATATTAACTAAATGTAAAGAATTTAGTAGTACTTACATTTGACTTAGCTCCCAAATACATCCATACACTAGGGGAAAAAAACTTTTGCCATACCTTCAGAGTAGGTGCTTCTTATGGGAAATTAAGCGCTAATTCCGAAAATTACTTTGGATTTTTTCCATCACGTTTTTTCCAAAGATATCCAAGAAATATAAACATTTGTAATTTTTAACCGGCAATTTAAATGCACACACAAATTTACTACTTTTAGGACAATGAAAGGTACTTTTTAGTTCAAATAAAAACCACAAACTGTTAGATCTGGGGAGCGTGAAGGGCTATATACCAGCACTAATCTGACTTATCCTCAAATACTTACCACATTTTACCCCATTGAACCTCTCTGCCATTATAGTAGGAATCTTATTGAACCTATCTATGTGATTTCTCTTCTTCCGTCAGCTGATTAAAAATGGGGTCAGAATATCATTTCGGTACCTCTCTCCATTTACTGTCTGGCCTTAAAAATTTGGACCTATTAATGCACCTTGCGCATAACGCACACCAAACTTCAATTTCATATCACAAAAGGGGTTTCTGGTGTACATATTGGATTTTTAGAACACAAATTGCTAGTGTTATGAGTGTTCACGTGACCATTTTGGTGGAACCACACCTCGTTTGTAAACAACACAAGCTGTGTGTCGATTAATGCTTCAGTCACTGATGAAAGAAACCACTCACAATAATGCACACTTGCTACGGGATCACCTTATGGTACATCATAGACACATGTACATTTGTGAGGTTTGAGTGTGAACAATTTTGTTGCTGTATGTGCAGAAGATGCTAAAACCCAAATTGTACAAAATTTTGTAGTGATTTTGTTGGCAAATGTTGAACATTTGCGGCAATAACGTATAATTTGTCTTCTGTTAAAAATGTACGTCTTCGCGTGTTGTTTGGTTTGCATTGAACCAATAAATGCAAACTTATTCCAATATAATAAATTGCAGTTTCGAAAGGAAATACTTTTCCAAGAACTTTCGAACCTTCCTCGCGAACGCATGATTCATATTTAAAATAATAATTACACAGAAAAATAATTTACAGTGAAGTCTTTGCAAACGAAAGTGGGCAGAAGGTCAAGGACAGGCAGGCGGCCGTAAGTGTTGATGGCAGCGGCATTGACCTAGTTGCGTTAAGCCCGACACCAAAGTGATCCTCCAACAATTCCACAATTACTACCTGTTTCATTGTACTGTACAAAATGGCCAACTTTGAGAACACACTTTCACAGCTCAAAGACACGTGATCTACTCTAGTAGACTGCATACAATTCTTCTGCTACTTGCAATAGGGACATCCCCCTACCCATTCTTCCCAATTCCGTTGAAGCTTAGCAGCAGGTATTTTTGTAGGGATATTTTTGTTTATGGCGTTTAACAAAAAGAGTTTTACTCTGTTATCCGAAACTGTGTCACTTTTTATAACGTTGAAAGGCATTTTCAGCCTTCCTGTGATTAATTCCAATGCAATGTTAGCTCTGTTGGCCTTGGTTTTAAATGAACTCTTACACTTATTTTTGAGCAGAGCGTAGGGTTTGTACGTTTTATCACTATTTATTGTATAGACTGACCCTTTGCTCATTTCATTCAGTTAACTTCCTATAGTAAAGTGATTTAAAATCCCGGTTTGGGAATAAAATACCACGCCTTCTGCCATGGCGACTGGGAGGGCAAAGTGGTAAGCAACATATCTCAACGGAGTTTTGAAAACTTTTGACCTAATAGTAAGTTAATGAGGGTACTTTAATAATATTTTAAAACCAAGAGTTAAGTTGTACTACATCACTCAAGGAAGTTTTGTTCCGTTCTAAATCAAATCGTTAGATAGCAGGACTAATTATAAAATATACCTTTTCGCACTCCCGCTGGAAGAGTTTTTATAAATCAAAAAATGCGCAAATGAAAGGGAAACGAGCTGTGCAAGCAGTTAGAATACGTTTATATAAACCTCCCACACTGACAATGAAATGACTGTAAACACTAATGAAGCAGTAGTGGAGTCAAAGATGTTACAATGAATGGAAATCTGGAAGGGTCAAGGAGGTGGTTAAAGATTGACATAGTATAAAGAAGTTTAGCAGGGAAATTACCTAAAAGTTCACCAAAGGGGGGTAGCACTCGCAGAGCTAACAACAGTGGGACAAAAAGGCATAATAATTGAGAGAATTATGAAGATAGGATTAATCGTATAATAAAAGAATGTATAAAGTTCGAAAGAAATGTAATTAATAGGGACAAAGAGTTAAACTGGGGAACTGGGAAATATGTTGGAAATTAATGGTATAAAAATAGTAGTCAAATGGGGCGGGGGGATGATAGTAGGGGAATTTCAGAAGAAAATGAGAATAGGGGTAGATGATATACAGAAGGAAGAAGAGATATGGACTGGTTTTGAGCATAAGATTCTTTAATTTATATAAAGCAGTTGCAAGATATTTGGGAAAGGAGAAATATGCAGATATGTGATTAATTTGAAAGAATAGGTCTTGACTTGGATGCGCACAGGAGTATTAAAATAGGAAAGATTGTATGGGAAGATGTATTATATATGAAAAGAAGAGTAATGTTTTAAATATTTTATTATCGTGAAATGGTCAAAAGAGGTGAGATATGGAACAAAAGTTGAATAAATTAACCAAAGACGTAGTCGCAAGTAAAATGTTGGCGAAATCAGGGGTTTAAAATGATGAGTATATTTTTTATGAAAGGTAGAGATAAGTGGATAAGGATTTTAAAATAACCAGGAAGTGTAAAATGGCAAAAATTTACATTTTTCATTTTTAGACCTTAAAAAATCTACAACTCATGCCGAGTAATTTGATATAAGATTTATTCTTTAAAAATAGTATTTCAGACATTTAAATGCCATTTTAACTTGCAGCTGCAAAATCCTAGCCTTTAATATGCCATGGAATAGACAGTAATTATGTTTATAGTTCTAAATATTATAGAGAATGTTTCCCCTTCTAGTTGGCCAGTTTTCGTTAGGTTGGTTATGTTTACCGCCTCCCGTTTCTCACTTGTTTGAGCAATTAGGTTGTTTACAAATAAATTATAAATACTGTGCGGTAAAAACCTAAAATAATTGCTTTAAGATGCCAAGGAGTCAAAGTGTGAAAGTTTCATGGCAATGGGTATTTAAATAATATAAACAGTAATCAGAAAAATGTAAATAGTGATGAAAATACATCCAAGTTTACACCAGCACGCTCGTCTTTCACCGAAAACAAAGCAATAAAAAGTTCTTCTCAATAAAAACTTCTTTCCATGAAATTGGGGAGTGTGTACATAGTGAAAATAGTGAATACAGTTACTGTAAACAATAACTTTAACACAATTGTGGGTGTGCAGTTGTTATCGGAGTTGTTAGTAGTATTGCAAATTGTAAACATCGTCATGAAAGTGGTTGTGTGACACTGTTAGTGTTAGAAAAGTCCTACCTTCGAAGTTAATTATAAAATGTAATTCATTTGGCCGTGAAAACAGCATGAAAAGCTGTAAATTTACAGGTAAGGTAAGCATTATCATATAAGATGTGTATATAGAATGAAGGCTATTGGGAAGGGTTATAGTAGTGCCAAAACATTATGTGATGTGTTCGATCTCCCTGCACCTTCTGCAAAATTTAGTCAGTTTAACAATGTGAGAGAGAATAATTTGAAGTGTGTGTGTGTGTGTGTGTAATGCGAAGAAAGCTGCTGCAAAGATAATAGATAGTGACACTTTTCAGATGCAGCTGTTGCTCCCAATGGAATGTGGTAGAAAAGGGGAATGTTTCGCTTTCCCGTTGTAACCGGTCGTTAAGGGTCCTTTGTTCGATTCCCATCCCTGAGCTTGAATATTTTTCTGGTTCACCTTTCAACTGTAACACCACTTTTTAGTTCATTTAGAACACTATAGAGTTCCAAACACATTAACTTTGAATAAAGCACAATATAATTATAATTGAATAAAAAGCGGGGGATTGATAACTTAATTTTGAAAGTATAGTCTAAACAGAATGGAGATTGCATATTCACGCTGTAACCGTGGTGAAGGTCGTGGATATTTCCCACAGAATGCAATTAATTTGTAAAGTCAGCTGGAAAATTCATGCCGCATTTGAGTTTTATTATGTATCAATGTTCGTGAGTACCACGCTTTATATTTTATAGAGCATTATGCAACTAGCAATTCAGTTAATTGGAATGTATATCGGAAATGTTACAACCGGGCGATTTCTGAGAGATGCAGTCCTGTTTTATTCTAAAATTGCAGTGCATACAGTGGGCAAATATCACTTCGAATCATTCAGTAAATAATGCATATAATATTTTCTAAATTATGTACTTTGTTTCAGTCAGTATGACTTTACGGTTCATTTACTTTCCTCCTTACAGTTCTTCTACAGTCCTCCTGCCTTTCATGGAATATCTCTGTTCCACTGAATGCACTATTTCTGGTCATTCGTTCTATTGCTCGGGCAGTCACGCAGATAGTTCTTTCAGAGAGGAAAACGTGTCAATTTTGGGATTAGTTTAATACTGGTAGACCCATTTTGTACTATGACACCTGAGACCATACTTTCCACTCAAACTCATTAAGAGCGCATGGAGGAAGGTTAAGAACCACTCGAGGAATATGGATAGGCAGCAGACAATTGCGCAATGAAGAATGATGATTTTACTGGAAGTACAATTGGGGCTAAAATTTGAATGGGGGATGGAGCAGTACATCAAAATAGTGACTCGCGTGATTCAGAATAGGGGCATGGTGATTGAGATCAACGACGAATATGAGCGGATAGTTTGCTCCGTCCGTGACGAGGGGGAATCATGAACACATATTCTGTATGAATGTAAGGATACAGAAGAATGGAGGGAAAGTATCTTATCACACTCCTTTACGCGATCTAACAGAGGGAGAGGGTCATGTTGGACACTACAGGCAGGCCAGGTAAGGAGAGGAAGAAAAGATTAGATACATTTCTGATGAAAGTTAGACAGCTCAGGTCTAAAAAGGCTGATACCGGAGGTGGTTGGGGAAAACAATTTGATTGAACCCAGCTGTGTATCATTCATAATGGACTTTCTTTTTATTATTATTGTTTATTTTATATTTATTTTCTCTACTAAATCAAATAGAGACGACCAGTTGATAACTTGAGTTTAGGGCATAAAATTAACAATCAGTTATACTTAACTTGGACATTTTGGTTGAATAATCATTAATCTAAAGATTGTTTCATCTTAATCTCAAATTAAATCTAACTATCGAAATTTTACAAGTTAAAGCACTAATTAGAATTCAGTAATTGTTAAATAAACAGTTCCCTGTGTACGGAAGCATAACAACTTCATTTATAAATAAAAGGATGAGCTGTATTTATTTTAATTTCATGTAGGTAACGTTTCTTCAATGTTTCTGTTTTCATTTCCGCGTAATAATAACAACAGAGCGCGATGTTATGCTAACCCTATAAGCAGCATATTGTACAGATTTCTTTATATATTTCTGATTATTCCGACATCTCATCCTTTGACGAATTTCACCGTATTCCTCGTCTGTTTCGCGAGAGAAATAATCTGTTCCAAAACTGAACGATAAACAATTAAAAAATTTCGCTTACAAAACATAGATCTCGAAGAAACGGAACAGATGTTACATCCCTGATTACAATCAGGAACTAAGCGAAATTATGCTTTGAATTTAATGTTCATGATACTGTAAACTTTAAGGTTCTATGCGACAGGGAACTTCTAAATATTTATTGGAGATATATTCAAAGTGGAGAACGGAAGGGCCAATAGAATCACCCATAAAGTTACTAGAGCTCTGAGAGCTCAGTTCATTCAAATGCCAAGGGAAGGGGGCGATGTAAGGAAAGTGATGCTAGACTTCCAACTTTCCTGCAGTTTTAGATGATGTGGGCGACACACACAATACCCTAGGGGTAGTAATGCATAATATCTTTAGAATGGAATTATACCCTTTGGCAATTTCCGTCATGTACCTTCTTTATTCCTATTTAAGATCGAATCTGCCTTTTTATTTTCAATTAATCCCTGATATTTTAGCTCCAGATCACTAATAATATCTTTCTCACCTTTGGTAAACTTTAACTTTTCCATGTCAATGTTTGAAGTCATATTAAGGTGGCGGGGAATGTCTGGGAGGTGGAAAACCGATTAATTGTTGATTTTCTTAGGCTGAACAGTTGAAAATCAACTCGCTCTAAACATGAATTTCTCTATTATTTCGCGATGTTGCCATAGGTTTGACGGTTATAGCAAACTCGAGGTTTCGTAATCTGAGGTTATTTTTATCAACAGAAATGACTAATTTGTAGTTATTTTATAAATTGCAATTAAAAGTAATCTCCACTTAGCGACTTTTATATAATTGGGCCCTAGTGTGTTATAATATTCCTGCTGCTGAAATAAATATACATCTATACTAACGGGCCATCAACACTCTAAATGCAATATGCTGCACATGCACGAAGGATAAAAGACGGCTTATGGACACAAATTCAAGGGAAGTCGTAGCCTCTCATCCACACTACTGTAGAAATCTGACATCATCTATACCCCGAAGATTGAGGGTAGTTATACACGCTGAGGATTCATACACCCGATATTAATTTGTACTCACTTCTGTGTGCTTTCACTTTAGAAGATAAAGTTTTCTGTTCATAGTTATTTATAAAGAATACATTAGTTTGTGATACATTTAGTGTGAACACAGGTAATGTCATAAAACCCAAATGATTCGTTAAAATATAATATGATATTAAGGCAACATGATGGTTTACATGCACACTTATAAAACCCATAATAAAAAATAAAACAAAATTTTTTCTGGGATTTGAACCCAGAAGCTTAGGCAGAATAGCAATTCCTTCTAAAACACTCGGTCACCGCTACTCTAAACTAATGTTCGCTTTGATTTTGACCATTACGTTAACAGGCAAAGCACCCACTTCGCTGGCATGCTTGTTGTGAATGCAGCGTTCATGAGCCTCCCCGTTCTCCGATCGACACATAGAATCTGGCGATGACTCCCATTATTTTTTTTTTTTTTTTTTTTGACTAATGATTGACGCCCGTTTTTTCTACTTAGGTACCACAGGCGATGGATACATAAACTGAAATGATAAATTGGGAAAGGATTTATTTTTCTTTTAAGGAAGGAAGCGTTCCAGGCCTAAGTTTAGGGTACCTTCCCGGCATTTGTCATTTATGATGACTGAGGAAAATCTGGAAAAATCCTCATTCAGGGAGGACGGTCCTGGCGGGAATCCAACTACAGACCTCCCGCTCACGAGTCCACGCCTTAACGACCTCGGTCACCCGTGGCGGTTATAATAAAAGGCGTCAGAAATGCTTTACTTTTACTTCTAGTAACATAGTACTCATGAACTAATATTGTGTTCATATAATTATTGAACAAAGTTGTAGGAGTAGAAACACTAGGTAAACTTTTCCATCGACGAAGTCTGCGATTGGCACTACTGTAGAACCAGAGAGATTACTGTTTTCTGTGGAAGATGCATATCGCCGAATAATTTTCAATGGTGTTAGCACTTGAATCAAGACAAATATTCGTGCAATAGAAAAGATGTAGCCAATTGTTATATACTTTGTAGTTGATGACACTTCCCACACATCATCTGTTAGCTCATCCAGCAGCAGCAGGAGCAAATGCTGATGCCGAAAATAATATGGCCAATATTTTTTTTCGAGAGCTAACAAAGCATTCATTTATGGCCACCATTAGTGCGAAAAGGAGATTGACAATGCATTAGCAATTTTTTTAATATTGGCACTTAAATAGTACAGCTAAGCAATGGGCACAAATGTAAAAAGTATCAGAAATTCAGTAACAGCGGCTAAAATTGCCACCGAAAGAAAGGAGCAGTTGTAACTAACACCTCTATAAGAGTAGCATTTTAATTAGTGAACGAAAATTCGAAAATATATGGAAATACTAATCAGTTAACAAAAGAAACATCACAAGAGGAACACAAAAGCCCCTTGATGTAATTAAAAGTGATGAGGAATGGGTAAGTACTAGAGAGAATATGAAAACAACAGGAAATTAAATTTTCCTCCCCAACATTATTACCAAGACAGAATAAGATAATGAAACCAAACGTATCTATGAAAACAAAACACGGCATATTGAGAAACCTGGCGATACACAACTCTTTGACGTAGATTTTGAATTTAAAATGTCTCGCCTGTGGAGAGCATTTTGAGGTTGCCTAAACTTGCATTTAATCAATGTTTGTAAACGAGACTAAAAACTGTAACACGACAATTGAAACTTAGCACTAAAAGCTTTTTATGAAAACTGTTGTTTAAATGCAATCGTTTTTCAGTGTTGAAAGTTAATGACATCTAGGGCCATCCAAAAATAAAATCAACGAATGGCTTATTTTGTTGGGGTGTTTTATAAGTACCCAAGCGTGTTTACGTGCCTACGCACATGTTTATAACCCTCAAGTGCCACTACCAAGCGCGTTCGAATGAGAATTAGGCGCATGTCATCATAGTTTTATGACAGCAATATACGAAACTGCTGTAAATATCCGTTATGAGTTAACCTATGTTTATGGAAAAGGGTGCATCACCATTCAAATCCGCAGCAGCTCAGGGCAGTATAAATCAGAGGTGCACAAATTTAATACTGCTGTAGTTAAATATGAGGGATAAGTCACAAATCATGGCACCTACTTTTTTCCTTCGCGAACAAGGGACAACACGAAAAATGAAAGTATATGGAATGCACTTTCGAATGAAGCCATCAGATGGTGTATGTGACCAGAGTTGTGTGTCTCAGCACGCCCCGAAGTTCAGTTGGGGAGCGACAGAAGTCGAGAATGGAGGTTACGAAGAGTGAACAATGTACATATTTGAAAATAGCATTTCTTCACATCAGGTATGCACGAGAATCTTTATTTACGGTAATTTATTTGAAGAGACATTGAAAAAGCAGCCTTTGTTTGGTTGTAAAAGGATCCAAATATTGTAGATGATGTGCTTGGAAAATTTCGAAAGTTGGGGTGCAATATGAATATCAAACTGCATTTCTTACACACTCATTTGTGTAATCTTGGCTGTGTCAGCAAGAAGCAGGGTGAAAGATTTTACCGGGACATAAGGAAAGGAAATGAAAAGATGTTACCCGGAATGTAAACATGATAGCAGACTTGCTGACCACTAAAAAGAGAGAACCAAAGTTTTTTTTTTTTTCTTCATAAAGCGAACTCCAAAAAGCGTTCAACATAAAACTGGGCCGATATGATTAAAATGGAGAACAAATATTAATTTATGCTGAAGAGTGCTGTGGATTTAATAACTTCCTTTTAATAATAAAACATAATTTTGATAGAATCTAATGTTAGAAAATGTATTGTATAATTTTTCATGGAAAAATGTTAGGTGATGGAGGAAAAATAAGTTCCTATTTACATTCAACATGGTCGAATTAGGCTTATTTATATATTTGAATAGAGAGCTCAGGAAAAAACTGAAAATTTGCATACCAGTGTTATACATAATTTCAATGTTGTATGTAAAAAGAGCAGAAAAAAGGTCAAATATTTCTTATATTCCACGAGATATGTAATATTCCCTAAACCTTAAAAATGCATCTATAATCTGTCAACTTGTATGAATAAATTTGGATTTAAACATCGATATAATGCTTGTATGTTCTCAAATATAACATGTTCATATATAAAATTCATTCTCATCCCAAGCTATAAAGATATTTGAAATGTACACCAATTAACGTTTACCCATTTAGAAAATGTAATTTTTATAATACACGTTTTTATATATTTTGGAGATATTTCACTATTACACAGTAAGTGCTCGTATTTAGACAAAACCATTTCAAATATACATTTTTTTCCATAATATTGTCACGGCCTTAACTTGTTGGTAGAGATTGTTCATTAGAAAGGCGTAGCTCAGGAAGAAACGAGGCAAAAGTACGTGGCAGCAGACCTGAGCAAATTC
This sequence comes from Metallyticus violacea, assembly GCA_030762175.1. NCBI lineage: Eukaryota > Metazoa > Arthropoda > Insecta > Mantodea > Metallyticidae > Metallyticus > Metallyticus violacea. The sequence continues at coordinate 12,574,343 of CM060842.1, read as the reverse complement.
CGCGAATTGTTTACTGAAAGCTACGCAGTGCATGATACCTGGCGATGTAATCCTAGCAGTGTTGTGAAGGTCATTCCTGGAAGTCTGTTGTGTAGCAGCTGGCAGTTTAAACACAGCAGATATATTACAACTGTGATTTACCCGTAAGTTTCATTTCAGTTTTACTTTATATGCGTTCTCTTCACTATGCGCTAGTACGCTCAACTTCGTACGTACAGATCTTCCAAAATATGTTCTTACTTATAGCCCGGGTTTTTGGGTCTCGGCAGTTGTACTCGCCACAGCCGGCCGCCCATATACTCCGAATTCGCTTCTTAAAACTGTGTTTAAAACACCTTACCTTACAGAAATGCTGGAAATGTCGTCCTCCCCCAGCCAAACAGGCATCGACCACAGGCATGTTTCTGATATTTCGTATGTTTTACTTGAGTTATTCCAATGTACATATTTGTACATTTTGTCCTTCAGGCTACGCCCACAAATAAAAACAACAGGCTGATCTGGGAAGAAGGCATTACACCAAAACCACTATCTTCAAACACTTCCGTAATTTTTCCCATGGACTCCTCTGCTGTATGGGCAGTGGCGGAAATCTTGTTAAAAGCACCCATATGATTTCTCTTCTTTTGTCAACTCGATTTTAGGGGGTCTAGTGGTAACCATATTTGACTCGTAAACCCAAGATCGTTGGTTCGATCCCGGCCAGGACCGATGGATTTTTTCGGGTGTAAAAATCTTATGTATGGCTTCCTTCGGAAGGGAAGTAAAACCGTGAGTCCCATGTCGTACATTTACGGCACGAAAAAGAACCTCAAGCCTGAAAGAGGAGGCCTCTGAGCAAAATTTGTCGGCTGTTTATGCCCTGAATTGAGTGGAACGCTGATGACCTGAAATGTTAAAGGGTATCTGTAAATAAAAACCAAAGAAGGAAAAAAAAAAGTCATCTGACTAAAAAATGGGGCCAGAATGTCATATCGGTACTTCTCTCCATTTACTGTCTGTTCGTAAAAAAAAAATTACACCGATTATGCGTCTTGCGCTAATAGCGCACTAAACTCTAATCTTTCTATTATAAAGAGAAGTTTCTTGTATACTTTTTGGATTTCCACAACAACAGTAGCGAGTGTTCTGATACGATCATTTTGATGAAACCATGCTTTATCTGAAAAGAAGCTGTGTGTAGATTAACATTCATCACTGGTGAAAGAAACCATTCACAATAACGCACACATGCTACGGGATCACCTTGTTGTAGACAGTGGACACGTTACGCTTATACGGTTTGTGTTTTAACTTTATTTGTAAAAGACACTGAAACAGCAAATTGTTATGTTAAATTCGGTAATTGTTTCCGAACGTTCAAGATTTGCATCAATTTCGTCTAATTTTCCTTGTTTTAAAATTGTAAGTCTTTGCATGTGTTTCTTGATTTGCACTGAACCAGTAGTATCAAATTTATTAATATGATCGTGAATTGTAGTTCTAGACCGAGGCAATTGCCCAGGGAACTTACGAATAAATTCCTCACGAACGTAATTTGTATTTATAATTCCATTTACACACAAAAATATTTTGTGAATGAGTGTAGACAATTGACTGTTCAGAAGTTCGAGGACAGGCAGGCGGGCGGGCGGCTGTGACCGAGAGGCTAAACTTTGTGAGAGCGGTTAGAACATATTTTGGAAGATATATCTACATTTTAAATGATGTTTGAATGGTATGCAAAAATAGTGAGTTCACAGTAACGATAACTTGTTAAGAATAAATAGTAATATTAAAACACAGTGGTTGATTTGGTATGTAGTTAGAAAGAGACTGATGACTGCCAGGCTTCCGCGATGGCAAATATTGGAATGTTATGCTTAAAACAAAAAGTAACCACTTTGACCCTGCTACAGACGTTGACAGGTTGTAGCGAAAGTTTTACAGCTGTTTACATTCGATATTTCCTGCATGATATGAGTAGCTCTAATTGCTTGGTGTTGACAGGGCAGCCTCATGGCTTTTGCTCGCACCAGGATTACATAACCGCACTTCCCTATCCGCAGCTTCATGACATTGATGCCAGAGGTGTGATAGGTAATTTTGTCGGACAGCATGTTGGTTTTTCGTATCGCGGCCATGTGTAGGCTTCGGTTCCAGGCTCTCTCTCTCTCCATCACACGGTGATCCAAAACTCTAAATACACTACCAAAAAAATAGCGATTTTCATCTTTATTATTGACAATTTTTGCTGACGGCACTTTATTAGTAATACACAGAGCCTTCTGAGTTTAATATTTCTAATTAAATAAGCATACCGATAAAAACCGGTTGCATTTGAAAGTTCGGTTTTTACGCTCATAAAATTACGTTCCCCTCCTCCAATACTTTACATACCTAGTGCATATCAGGATTGACACTTTAGGAGCTTACAGAAATAGTAAAAATATTAATAACAGCCTTTGATTAATAATGAGAAATTCGACAGTAAAGAAATAAGCCCTCTTTGTGTTGTAAAATGTGGAACTTATAGCAGCAAACAGAAAGCGGATAGTATTTTGAATGGATAATAAATTTAATACTGTCTTGAGAAAATAAACAGTATATATGAAAAACAGCCTACTGATTTCGAAAACGCTATCATCTTTTTCAATTTTTTTTTTTTTTTTTTTTTTTTTTGTAATCTGACATTCTGTTGATTATACTAGTATATTGTGCTGATAATGATACAGTAGCAAAGCATGAATAACTTCAGCACACAGAAGTTATATATAAATGTTTATATAGAATGCAAAGCAAAGCTACCCTTATTTACTCTCTGATCATTTCCTCTGCCATATGTTTAAAGTTTCCAAAGTGATTGGCGCTTATCAACGACTGGCCAGGAAGTAAGGCTAAGTGATTGCATCGTAGCCTAAAACCACAAGGACGTCGATTAAAATTTATTAGCCGCGGTAATCGCTAGTGTATTTGTTGTTTAGTGCTGTATTGCATTTTTTTTTTTCTTTGTGTTGTGTATAAAGTGCCAGGGAACTAATAAGAAGGCTTCAATCTGTGGAATACCAAGACGGCAATGTGTGAACAATCCAAATAATTTCTGTTTCATATGTAAGCCGTACTTGTTAAAAAAAAAAAGTCCATTTATTGAGAAAGTATACGTTGCATGTTTTACAAGTTAAGTTTGGAAATTCATTTTAGAAAAAAAAAAATAAATAACGGTAACATCAAACGCAAATGTGTGAAGATCTAGCAATTTGTGGTATCTTACATGCTCAGCAGGGTGGATATACAAACTTTCCTTGCTCTTTGTGGGAATGGGATAGTAGATGTAGAGACTGAACCGACATAGTGACCGAGGTCGTTAAGGTGCGGACTCGTGAGCAGGAGGTCTGGGGGTTCGAATCCCTCCAGGACCGTCCTCCCTGGCTGAGATTTTTTTCCAGGTTTTCCTCAGTCTCATGTCAAGGAGGTATCCTAAACTTCAGGCTGGAACGTATCGACCCTTAAAAAATCCTTTCCCAATTTATCATTTCATCTCATGTGTCACCGCCTGTGGTGCCTCAGTAGTAACAACGGGCGTTAAACACTATTTAAAAAATGTAGAGACTAACACTGGTCAACGAAGAATGACCCAAGAGAAAAAGTTTAATGCCGGGATAGGGAGGAAAAAATGTGATACGTGTTGGTCTAATTGACCCTAAACAGATATTGCCTCCGCTTCATATTAAACTTGGTATCATGAAGCAATTCATCAAAGTACTAGACAAGAATGGCTTGTGCTTCAAGTATTTATACCTTAATTTCCACTTTTTCCTGAGGCTAAAATAAAAGAGAGTGTATTTGACCTCAGATCAGACAACTAATGAAGGATACTGTCAACATTATGAACATTATGGTGCGCTTTCAAGGATGTTATCAATAAGTTCCTTGGAAATGTAAAACAGGTGCAATATGGAGAAATTGTAAGAAATATGTTTCGAATACTGCAAGTTCTCTGTTGCTATATGAGTTTTCTTGACTACTTTCCACCTAATTTGGGACTCAAGAGTGACGAACAAGGTTTCATCAAGAAATCAGAGACGGTGGAACGAAGCAATGCTGGCGAACTACTGCTGGTGCTTGAAGAGAAAAGACATGCAATCTAAACATAAATCAACACAGCCTTGCTTCCAAACAAAGAAAAGAGTCTGATCTTCAGACATAAAGATGTGTAGGTACCTTTAGATAGGAGTTTGCCTTTTTAGTTTTAATTTTGCGATGCTCTTTACTTAACAAAAACAGACTCTTTTTGCGATTAGTTTTAAAAACCGTACGTGAAAGGGGAAAACGGATTTCAGCATTAAATTTAGCATGCCAAAATTGGTTACAATCACCATTCACATTTGAAGCAGCAGTATCCCGCCCCCCGCAGGCCAGTGTAATTAATGTGAGAGACCTACCTCTCTCTGCTCTGCTGTCCCATTCATTAATCATGACAACAAAAACGTTCTCAATAGAGTTCAGATCCAGAGATTTAGCGGGCCACGGAAGAGAACAAATGTCGCCATGAAATGTAATGCTTCTGTAATCGTGGACATAATTGATTACCTCCTTATCTTCGGCAGGATATAGTACAACGGGAACTCTGCAGCGCGTGCTTTTAAAAACTTCTTAAAAGCAACACGTTTTTAAGAAAACAACTAGTAGTGAACGATTCTTTATTTAAAGGGAACTACACTTTCAAGGTCAAGTATTTTTTTTTAATGGCAACCCCAGTTTTTAAAACATACGTTGGTTTCACGCATAAAATCAAATAACATTTATCTGAAAATTTGTTTTATTAAACCAATCGCTATTTTATAATTGAAGTTTGAAAAAAAGTATTAATTTTAACACACTGAAACACCAACATAAATTTAATTTGTATGAATTTAACAGAGTTAAATTCAGTTTAAGCACAGAAGATTACCATCTTTATTACCCTCATTAAAATATTACGGCATCCAGAAAGTAAGTCCCAATCGCGCCTAGAGATGGCACCGCTAGTCGGATAGTAATGCGCATGCGCAGAAATAGATAGGAAATATGTGGTAATAATGCAGTAAAATTTCAGCCTTATGGCGGCCGTGGTTACCGCGCTGTGCTAGGAGAAAATGGCTGCTCTGATATTGTCTCCCGCCAATTGCGAGGTTCGTGCAGTCATCCGAGGTTTGCACGCTCAAAAGCAAAGTCCAGCAGAGATCCATCGCCAATTGTGTCGAGCTTCCCGGAGACAATTTCGTGCACAAGGGAGCGAGATATCTGGGGAATTGACAAGAGAGTTCTGAAATTGTGAAGCGCCGGTTCTGCTCAATTGCTTGCCGCACACTTTCCAACACTTCTGCCGTCACCAGGGACGGTCGGCCACTACGGTCGTCGTCGTGAATATTGGTTCGTCCTTCAGTGAACTGCCTGCACCATCGTCTTGTCCTTCAGTGAACTGGCTGCACCATCGTCTTACCATAATATCGTATCCATACACTTCACACAATTGGCGATAGATCTCTGCTGGACTTTGCTTTTGAGCGAGCAAACCTCGGCTGACTGCACGTTCCTCGCAGTTGGCGGGAGACAATATCAGAGCAGCCATTTTCTCCTAGCACAGCGCGGTAACCACGGCCGTCACAAGGCTGAAACTTTACTGCATTATTCCCACATACACTTCCTCTCTACTCCTGCGCATGCGCATTCCTATCCGACAAGTGGTTCCATCTCCAGGCGCGATTGGGACTTACTTTCTGGATGGCCCTCTAGTTAATAGTTTAATGACTGTATAGATTGAGTCAAATTTTGTGTTTATTGAAATACTCCAACGAGGGAATATTGAAGTACTAATCGTGGTATACGCTCTTCAAGAAAGACCTGAATTATTTTCATTTATGGAGTCAATGTGCAAGACAAATAGGTGGAATATTCAACCAAAGAGCTCCTGGTAGAAGTTTTAAGTCATACGCAGATACGTGACTGATTATAGAAATTTAGGCAAAGAGGATATGTTGCTAATAAAAATCAGAAAGGCATGGCGCATACTCGATGAAGTCACTACAGTTGAAGTTTAGGAAATGTTTCTGCTATTCCAACAATTTTTTCTTAACATCGGAATTTCGATGAGTGCATTTTGAACGTACTGAAGTTTCATCCTTATAAACTTTAAGTACATAAAAATTGACTGAAGATGTTTTTGATCCAATTTTGTGAGGTAATGTCCGAGAGATTAAGAGAATCTCCCGAATTACTAAGAAATGTTTGCTTTTCTGATGAGTGCACATTTTACCTTAACGGTTCTGCGAATCGACATAATTGTAGGTACTGGAGTGGTGATAAAACATGTACAATGACACAGGAAAATAAATATCTGGGCAGGTATTCTAGGCGATAACCATTGGTTCATTATTCTCTCTAGTACTCTGTTACTCTGTACCTAGAAGTGTTAGAAGATGTTATTAATTCTTTCATTTATGAAGTAATTGAAAATCAGTGATACGAGAATGAAAGAGCTGTTTTAAATGAACACTTATTTACATTCCAGCATTATGGAGCACCACCACATTCGACTATGGCTCAATAATATATTCTCGAATAGATGGGTTTTGCAAGATCCCCTCTTTTAAGCCCCTTATAAACCGCCACGGGTGGCCGAGGTCGTTAAGGCACCCACTCGTGAGCGGGAGGTCTGCGGTTCGAATCCCGCCAGGACCGTCCTCCCTGACTGAGGGTTTTTTCCAGGATTTCCTCAGTCTTCATAACTGGTAAATGCCGGGGAGGTACCTAATCTTAGGCCTGGAACGCTTCCTTCCTTAAAAAAAAATATCCTTTCCCAATTTATCATTTCAAATCATGTATCATCAGTATCCACCGCCTGTGGTGCCTCAGTAGTGAAAACGTGCGTTAAACACTACTCAACACTACAAAGCCCCTTATATTTCTTTCTATGGGGCACCTAAAGTCCATCGTTTCTAAAACATGCCTCCCAATGTTTTAGTTTGACAAAAGATAACCGCAGCTTGCAGGAATATTCCTAAATGAGTGTTTCAGAATGTTAGAAACGCTTTTGAAAATAGACTATTGTTGGAGAATTTCGAGCAGCTGTTGTAATTCTTATAACAATGATTTATGATGAACAGCAATTGTATTGTTTACAATGATGAGAGAGGTAAACAAAAGAAACCTAATGTCTGTATTTAAATTGTATTTGTGCTTTGTTAATGCAAATAATGAAATCTAAGTATTTACTTTAATAATTTGCTTAACAGTTTTAAATATTTCATAAAATAAAGGTTGGTTTAATAAAAAAAAATTCATTTGCTTTTTGTGTAAAAAATTGGGCTTCCCATTTTAAAAAATTGAGTTTGCCTTGAAATGATTTTTTAACTGTTCAACGCCTGTTTTTACTGCCCAGGCACCACAGGTGGTGAACACTGATGATACATGAGATGAAATGATATAATGATAATTTTTTTAAGGAAGGAAGTGTTATGAGCCTAAGTTTAGGGTACCTCTCCGGCATTTGCCATATATGAGGATTGAAGAAAACCTGAAAGAAAAAAAAAAAAAAACTGAGTTAGGGAGGACGGTCCTGGCGGAATTCGAAACCCAGATCTTCCGTTTACGAGTCCGCGCCTTAACACCTCGGCCACTCACAATGATCCCTCTAAGCAGCATTTTTATAAAAAATTGCACTAAGCATTGATTTTGTAAGACGTGAGTATTTTTGAATGCCTGCCTAAGGAGGAATATTTATTCACATATTTCTATAAAAATAATAGATATTTATAATAGAAAAGTTACTCATTCAGCAGATTTATCAAATCCAGATAAATGTCTTATTTTATTTTTTCCGCAAAGTAAACACAAAAAGAAAGAATAGGAAAGAAATGTATTCGGTTGATACACACTGTACTTTCACAAGAGTTATAGGTACTTTGTTACAGCTGCAAATCTCTCTCAGTCGATACGCTAATAAATCCAGAAGACAAGAGACAGCTGCAATAGATAAAGGGACTAAGTTTGTCGGCTTCCGCTAGAATACAAATCCTTGTTCCCAGAAAATCGTGTGATGTTAGGGATGTTTACATTCCCTGGTTCGTACAAGGAATTTACAGATATAAAATTAAGTGAAAAGTAAAATCCATGCTACGTTTACTTTATTGATAGAGGTTATATTTGCTGTTTGAAAATTTTATCAGGTTTGCTAGAAAAATTTCATAGCGTGTGACTCATGAAACATGCTGACCTTTGTTTTTTGAAAATTATGTTTCCTCTTAATGTCATTGTGCTAATATCTCATGGTTTTCCTCCCAGAATCACTCCTTTTAACTTTCCCTTAACATGAGCTAACTTCCACTCCATAACACGGGGGTGGATCATAAAGTAACTCAGAAAATAATAAAAAAAAAAAAGTTTAACAGTTAGGATAAAATAATTTATACACAATACTTACCCACTTTACAACAAAGGAGTACCGCCTGTGAGAAATCAATGAACCCTCCCCCTCTTGCGAGGCCCTAGCCCTGGATGGGACATTAATTCATTCATAAAGCTTAAGCCAATAAAAAATAAATAATTTGATGATGTATGTAATTGCTCAATTATATATATTTCTCAATTTTCTCGTCCATTTTTAAACATCTACCCACTCGTATACAGTTCTGTCACCATATCCTTGCACAGTCGTCCGTTAACTTCACCAAGTTTCACACTCAGAGCCCCATTTGAAGCCTACTCGTGGCTCTGTATGCTGCAGCACGCCATGCCACGTCAAAACCTTCTAAAAATGTACGGATCTTTCCTGCATGGGAGTTCGAAATTCCTGGGAGTTTTAGTTTCATCAAGTTGCTGTTTTCTTTTTCTTTCTTTCTTTCTTTCTTTCTTTCTTTCTTTCTTTCTTTCTTTCTTCCTTCCTTCCTTCCTTCCTTCCTTTCTTTCTTTCTTTCTTTCTTTCTTTCCTTCCTTCTTTCTTTCCTTCTTTCTTTCTCTCCTTCTTTCTTTCTCTCCTTCCTTCCTTCTTTCTTCTTCTTCTTCTTCGTCTTGGAAAATCATTAATATCACAGGTTTATAATTTTCTATACTTTTCGCTCGCTCTCTATTTATTATATTGCTTCAATATGTGGATCCTAAAATGAGTTTACCCAACTTTAAAACAGTATAATTCCAAGATTTAGATTTCGTCTGAAATTACATATATTATGTTACATTTGATAAAACTGTTCACGCTCTTCTGTTGTCGGTCATGGTGGTGTAGTGGTTACCATACTTGCCTCCTACACCCAAGATCGCGGGTTCGAACCCGGCCAGGAGCGATGGATTTTTTCGGGCGTAAAAATCCTAAGTATGGCTTCCTTCGGAAGGAAAGTAAAGTCGTGGGTCCCGTGTCGTACATTTACGGCACGTAAAAGAACCTCAAGCCTGAAAGAGAGGCCTCTGAGCAAAATTTGTCGGCCGTTTCACGCCCTGAGTTGAATGGGACGCTGATGACCTGAGATGTTAAAGAGCGTCCATAAATAAATAAATAAATAAATAAATAAAAAAAGCTCTTCTGTTGACTGTGACGTTAATACTAAGAGATGTTATCAGAGATGGTCATTTATTGCGTGTTTACTTTCAAATGCCTTCTCAGAGAAAAGAAAACATATTAAGGGCAACTTAAATGATTTACATATAGAATATTTACAAAACGGTAACTTAAAAGTATTTACATAAAGCTGAATTAATTTAATGGAGACTGTTTCACTTATGAGACGTCATAATAAAAATCGACCAGTGAAACGAAACAAGATTTTGAATTTAGACCAATCACAGACCGATATCGCAGTGAAATTGTTTTATCAAATGCGTTTTATCACACGAAGTGCATTTGTCTTATGTTCAGTGTAACCAACTCTATATCTCCATTATATAATGCTACAGCAGGGACCACTGACCACTTTTCTGTGTCTTCAGTAATTATATATTTAATAAAGTTAGCGAGTATTCACTCAGCAATTCAGCCGAACAATCTGAAATCATTTCATAAATTATGTAACAATCAGCCTAAGCAACCATAAATATAAAATAAACGCGTTGTTCAGAATGGCAAAATGTTTTCTCTGTTTTTGTTTTTCTCAGTTGGTATTAGTAAATCTAACAATCGCGATTGTAAGTCAACTTTCGTCTATTTCAGTCTCCGGTTTCTAAATAGGTAGATATTCATAAGTATAACAGTTTATACAATTATTAATAATCTTTCAAATATATATTACTTTTATTCTTATTCTAATCATAAACTAGTTTCAAACCAGTATTTAACTCTTTTCTATTGGCGTTACTGACAATCATCGGTCCTGGTGGTGTTGTGGTAACCGTACTTGCCTTCTAAACCCAAGATTGTGGATTCAAACCCGGCCAGGATTGACGTATATTTTCGGGCGTAAAAATCCTTCGGAAGGGAAGTAAAGCCATGGTCAACCTCAAGCCTGAAAGAAGAGGCCTCTGAGCAAAATTTGTTGGCCATTTCACGCCCTGAATTGAATGGGACGTGAGATGTTAAAGAGCGTTCATAAATCAACAACAATTACTGACAATAGACATTTGTCTGTGGCAAGATGTCTTGAAAAGGTCAAGTACCTATTCGTAATACAAATATATAATTATTACAATATTGTAAGCCAAGTTTATGGGAATTATATTTAAATTCTTATTTTATTCATAAAATAGTCCTAATTATTATTTGAGGGTCTGAGCTTTCCAGATAAATTACTATGTTCGTGAATTCATCTGCATCTCAGACCCTCTTGTGTAATTACTTGTGTTAATTAAGTACACGTTTTTTTGATTGTATTAAATTCTCCATGGTATACAAGGTATGAGTGATAAGGAATCACTTTTAACGCTAACCTCAACTTCCTAACTTCACCTAATCTTATTGTTAACCCAAGAATTTGGTGATACTTAGACCTGGCATACAAATTATATTTTTAAGATGTTTACCGGGAAAATCCGTGACACTTTAACCTCTTAATAAAGATAACAGTTCTTTGAGCACATGTTAATAAAACAAAATTCAGGATCCAAATATTATTAAAAGCACAAAGAATAAACATTTACTTTTTATTTTTCTATTTTGTTAACTTTAACGATGTCCCGCCTTAGATAATTTCCCAGTCATGTCTGAAATGAGGTAGAAAATTCGTTAAATAAGTCCACACGAGTTACTAAAGGAGCCGCTGCCTTCTGTTGTTGAATTGGACGATATTGTCACGTCTGTGCTTACTGAATGGCGACACGAATTCAATAACTTTGTATCCCCAAAAGGAGAAGTCCCTTTAGTTGTTGTGTTCTTTCGTTTCACCTCGCCAGGTAATTGGCTGCCTGATAACGATCCTCTACAGCTTACTACGCCTACATCTGCTCTTGGGGGTGGTCGCAGATAAGAGATATGGATGTCTGTACACTCTGCAAATGATCATCTCTCAATGTCTAGGAGGAACTTTCACCTTCATTTGATTTTTTCCCCCTTGAATATATTTTGAATTCTGCTTGTGTAGTTACTACCAATATTAAAAGTGTTAAAACCTTTTACGCATACGTTTAATATAACGTTGCATTAGTGTTTTTTTTTAATATTGTAATTGTACCTTTTGGCCAATAGATACTTGGAGGTATTTTAGAACAAAAATGTCATCGAATTTGATCTTCTGCTGTGCACAGTAGCGGAAAAAAGAATATCTGCGAGAATATTAACGGTGCTTTGCACAAGTGCTCAAAGTCTTTTTGCGCTTGTGAGTGGGAAATATAAAGGGGCGTTCCAAAATTTCTAACGAAGAGAACAAGATTTAAGAGAATTTTTTTCGACTATTCACCTTGTAATTAGTACATATAGTCCAACGAATTTCCAGGATTTTAATACCTAAGAAAATAAATTGTCTAACTGAAAAATATTCATCTATCTCAGGTTTAACCTCATCATTTGATGTGAATATTTGCCCACCCAGTCGTTTATTCAGGTTGGGAACAAAAAGTAATCTTTGGGAGCCAAATTAGGCGAATATGGCGGATATGGAAGCAATTGGAATTCGCCTTATATAAACAGCTGTATATTTTATAGAAATATACATAAAACTTATTACAAATGCTCATTATAATCTTTTTCAAACTCCTTGAGAAAAGCGACCCTTTTTCTATTATGATTATTATAATTACTAACAACTATACAAATATGTTATATATAATTTAACACTTTTCCATATTTATTTTACGTTTTCACAAAAACTATGGGATATAGTGAATTAAAATTTTACCTATTTATAGGAGGAAAAATATAACAAATTGATTTCAATTTTTCAATATATATCGAGCAGATATTTTTTTAAAAATATTTTATCTTCTGAAAATGTTTATAGTTACTGTTTTTTAAAATAGTAAAACTTGTGTTTAAAGAAAATGTCAAGACATAGTGCATTTTGAAATATATGAGGGGAAAGTCCATAAAGAGAAATCATAATTTTTACTCATAATTACTAAAGCGAAAATTTAACTTTTCAACATTTTCCTTGTATAACGCGTAATCAACATGCGACACTAGTTTCATTATTGTCATTTCCTATTCTCGCTTGTGAGAGTGTGCAAGTTGAAACATATTCAGTTCTGCTACAGAAAATTGAGGTAACATACGTTCCTCTGAAATTCTGCATTCGTCTCGATAAAATTTCAGCTAAGTCCTATGGAGAGTTCGTTCTTCCTTATAACATAGCTCGAAAATGATTTTAAAATATTTAAAAGGAGAGGCAAACAATTTCAGAGGAAAGAACACCGCGTTTTCAGAAATACTGAACATTTCACGTTGGTAACTGAAAAGTTGCATATGAGATGTGTTTGTGCACGGCGGGTTTCAAGACTACAGCAAAATTCTTAAATTTCCATATCTCTCTCTCTCTCTCTCACGCACGCACGCACGCACGCACGCACAGAGCTTGCTTTTGTTGTGAAAGTTACGGTCGTCTCATTTTTTCATATTCAAGGAAAGGTTTACCAGCATGTCACAGTGCACACACAACTGTAATTAAGCAATACTGCAGAAGTTTCCTGAAAACTTTGCAAGGTCATATCACATGCAAAAGACTCCGTGCAACAAGCTGGATGCTGCAGCACGATAATGCACGGCCGTACATCGCAAACTTTGGTGCTGAATATCTAAAAAAATCAAAGTAACGCGTGCCTCTCACCCCCTCTAGGGTCGTATTTACCCCCGAATGACTTTTTCCCTTCCGCCAAATTAAAGAAACATCTTCGTGGGAGGCATTTTACATCATCAGAAGTTGTGCAGGTGATTGTAAAGGACGTGTCCAAAAATGGTTTCCACTGTGTTTTTAAAGATTGGCGGAAACGCTGGGGCAGGTGCATTGCAACAAACGAGGAATACTTTGAGAAAGATCATCAAAATTATGAGGAGTAAAGGTGTGTTGTAAACAAATTATGATTTCTTGTTGCAAAGTCTCGTAAATATTCATCCCAGTATTCGAACAAGTGACCAGGAGATACCAAAAAAAAAAAAAAAAAAAAAAAAAAAAAACCAAGATCAGGATGATCGACCCAATGGGGTTGAATCCGGGGTCTCACCAATACAAGTATCGAGCGTTATCGCCGGGTGTTTCTGTTGGCTTGATGTAAAAGTTGTCTTAGAACAAACACCTTTTTGAGACTCGTTTTTACATCTCTGGTTCTCACTTGAAATACTTCTGGGTTGCAATTGTTCAGGCAAATCTCCAAGAAATGGAACGTATAAAACACACTACATAGTCAACTGGACCGAAAATAAACAAGTTCAAGCCTTGTAGATGTAGTCTCTGTGACGCAGTTTAAATGCTACGTGCTGAAAGTAGCAACTATTGGTGACACATTATTTAAGAAGATCGCTTAAACATTTTTAACGTTTTCTTTGTTGCAGAAATTAATTATGAGAGAACATAGTAAGATTAGAGAATTATAAAGTAGCAGTAAATAAGTTTTCATTTTTCTAATATTTCTAAAAATACTTTTAAATTTTCAAATATATATAAAACGTTTAATGCTTAACCTAGAAATCTTTTAATACATATTTTTCGAATGTTCAATTGTAAATCAATTTTAAAAAATAAAGTGATATATGAGCAATTAAAAGTACTTTATTGTATTTTAATGTTTGGCCAGATATTAACCGCAATAAAACACCTAACTGTTCTATTAAATGTTAGTTACCAAAGTCATTTCTTTTCCATTTACAAGCAAGGCCGCCAAAACTGTACTGTGTTCTAAAACTCTACCGAAAATTGTAGCGCGCTATCTATAGCTCCCCCCCCCCTTAATGGTTAAATAAATTAGCACTTTTTACCACTAGAGAGCGTGAATAAATAAATTAGCGGTTCAAAGGGACGCCAGAGGAAAGCAAACTGTCGGAGAGTGCAAATGACAAGGAATAATTAAATTACAATTTACGCTTTTTAAATAATAACCAGGGATTGGTCCAAATTTGAGGGTATTTTTATTTGCAAGATCTAATATATGTTATGCTTTGACGCGCCCTAATTTCTTTTTTCAATATTAGATCATGTTCAGGCACAAAATTTGCGAAATGTACATCTGTTTACGCTATTCATTTTCCCTTGTTTCGTTTTATTGGAATGGTAAGAGTGGTGATTTTAGTGAATTTCGAAAGAAGTAAACTATTGTGGTTGTACCCATGGAAAGATTTTTGAACAATCTATCTTGAATCTGCACCGACCGTACCTACAAGACACCTACAATGAACGAAAAAAAATATAGGTTCTATAATAATGTGTGTGTGTCGGTTAATGCTCTATCGGTCGTAATTTATTTTTTCTCAACAAACTCGCATATAACCATCAATTGCGATTCATTGAGTTCGTTAATAAAAAAAACTGGACCATTGCGGGTGGGAGTTAACCTACAGCGAAAATAAAAAAATAAATTAATAATTAAAAATGAAAAATGGTTCAAGCGGCTCCGATTTTTTTTTTTTTTTTTTTTTTATTTTTAACGAAACTCAGTATATTTGTTTTAAAAATTATAAAACCCGTTTCCGACAATCAGGTCAGTGGGACCACAAGGAGAGGGGTATACCTGAAAAACGAGTGGGAGGTTAAAGCGAAATTTAAAATCGGTCTAACGGGCTCAGTTTTATTTTTTTTAAAGTATTGAAATAAAAAAAATACTTTCCGAAAATCAGTGATCGGACTATTAGAAGGGGAGGGCTACCTGAAACCCAAAATTTAAAAATCGCTCTAGAGTCAGCAATATTCATTGCTTCATAACAAAATTCGTTATATGCCATTTAAATAAAATAAGAAAAATACATTCCGAAAAGTAAGGAAATCGGACCTTAGGAGTACCTGAAAATCGAAAATTAAAAAGCGCTCTTGCGTTTAATTTTTTCCATTTTGAGGGAACATACGTTTTCACGGCCGCAGTCGCAATTATAACTAGACATATCTTCCGGGCTGTTATGCCCTGATCTGTTGGAGATGAGAGTTCCAGACCATAGCCCGGAAGATATGTCTATTATAATTTCTCTTTTTTGTTTTAAAATATTATGAGAAATTAATTCATCATATAAACTGTATTTATAACGATGTATATGTTTTATATTTAACAAAAGCATCGCTGTGAAGATAGCAAATATGAAATATGAACATAACATGTGTGAGAATTATATTTGTATATAAGAGCGCTCTGTAATAACTTTCAGAAAACGTTTGCGTTAAATTTTTTTGCTATAATAACATTTAAATTACATTTCAAAGCCAATGAAAATCTATATAACTTTCGATTGTTTTTATTTGCTTTGCACATTGTAATTGTTTTTAAATAGTAACGCGTTTTTGTTTTATTGAAACATATGAACATCATCTGAAATACACGTTGGAACTGCAAACTATCTGTTGTTTCTATTTTAGTGAATGTAAAAATAATATCAAGGTCTCAGTTCCTAAATATTGCTACATTTAAAAAAGTTTAAAAATACTAATAAAATGTAGCTTTGTCTATCAGTTCTCACATATTTCATTTAATAGTATATCATAAAGTTTTTATGGTTTAATGTCAATAATAATAATAATAATTATTATTATTATAATTATTATTATTATTATTCTAAAATGTTGTTTCTCTTTTGTAATACTTATAGGTTGCAAGAATTCCAATTTTATTTCCGTAATGCCACGCAGTAATACCTTTACTTGCATTTCATTAATTAATAAGGCCATAATTTGGATTTTCTATTCATTTTTATTAGAAGTTATGCAACTCGAGGAAATCAGTTTACACAGGTACTGAGCGAGGGACTTTTTTTCTCCGAATTGTCAAACCCTTGCATTAGATGATGATACTTCTAAATTTTATACGCCGTTCATATGCCTACATCAGTTATCAACTCAAAATATTTTAATTATTTTATTTTTATATATTAATACAATAAGTACATTGCTATTAAATGTAAAAGTACCTGCTATAATGTCTCTTTAAAATAACACTTCTTAATAAATAACAAATATGTGATGTGTACACTTCAGTGAGAATATTTGAATTATCGACCACCTGCTCTAGGCTGCTTACTGCAAAAATGCAACCGGCGCAATTGAGAAATGAGTCACCATGCGTGAAATTTTTATTTTGATTTTAATATTTGTTTTTTTTGAACATCGGATGTTGCGATGCTCTTTATAATGGACGCATTTTAATGCAGAGTGTTTAAAATAAACGTCTCAATAGCGCGAGGGTAAAGAAATGCAGAATTGGCACATACATGTACTTTCCTGTCTCTAATGACTCATTATGCACTGTCGTAGAGTGTAACTCAGTTAATGAGGACGGGGTTTCCTGAAACTGGGGGGAGAGCTGTCCTTTATTTTTTGAATTTATGTCTCCCTGAAAAGGATACCCGACATTGTTCTAGTTTGTTGTTTTAGTTAATGGCAACGTCGCCGTCATCCGCGTTATTTAACGGGAGTATAAAAGGCCTATCCTTGTAGTGTTAAATTTACTAACTTCAGTTGCTATTTTCTCAAGGACTATGAAAGCTAATAGAATGAAACTTTTACAGACTCCTTTGCATATAATTGAAATTGATGATCTATTTTCACTAATATATCACAACTCTGAAGCAAATTATAAATTATTTTCAAAAATTTGCTTTTTTTTCTATTTTTTCCCCATTTTTTGTTATCACATTTTGTCCTAGCTTAACCATAATAGATACACATCATCGCAATAATATCATGAGTAAGTGATAAAAGTTTCAAAGTGATGGCTTATAAAGGTCCTAAAAATGCGAAACATGTATAAATAATTGCAGTCAAAAAAAAAAACTTTTACAGAAAAATTAACATTTCGTCGGAAACACCAGCTAAAACCCTCCAGCACTGTAAAATAACAAGCAATGATGTCGTGAAAGCAAATACTGCCTAGTTTGAAATACAATTTTTTCTATTTTTACAGAAAAGTTAACGTTTCTTGGGAAATACCAGCCTAAACCCTGCAGCTTTGTAAAAACAGCAAAAATTGTCGTGAAACCAAATGCTGCTTACTTATGAAATACAATTTTTCTATTATTCAATACAAACTACAGCCTTTTAGAGCAAATAGTTCCTGAAATATACAGTATTACGTGAACAAGTACGCGTGAAATTTAAAAAAAAAAAAAAAAAAAAAAACTGTTTCAGCAATAACATAATTAAAAGTTAGTAACATACTTATACCTAAGGAACATTAACGAAATTCATATCAAAGATAGCAGAAAATACCAAATATTAAAGTGGTACAAAAAAACAAAAATATGATTTTTGACCCACTTCCTCTAAAACCTGCTTACATGTCTTCCTCACTTGAAAATTGCGGTCATTTAAATCCAAGTCCTACTTTTTTGTCTATATATCACTCTTCAATAGACCGCCACGGGTGGCCGAGGTCGTTAAGGCGAGGACTCGTGAGGGGGAGGTCTGGGGAACGAATCCCGCCAGGACCGTCCTCCCTGACTGAGTATTTTTCCATGTTTTCCTCAGTCCTCATAAATGGCAAATGCCGGGGAGGTACCCTAAACTTAGGCTTGGAACGTTTCCTTCCTTTAAAAAAAAAATAATTTTTTTTCCCAATATATCATTTCATTTCATGTATCATCAGTGTCCACCGCCTCAGTAGTAAAAACGGACGTTAAACACTGTATTTACTCTTCAATAGTGCTAAGTTTCGCTTTAAAATAAAATTCATACCAATTTTTAGAGCAAGCAGGGATTTAGACCGAATAAATAGCCACAGAGGAAAACAACATTTTTAGGAAATTTTGCCAGCTAACGAAGATCACTTGAAAAGATCTCGGAATAAGGCACAAAATGATGACATTGATTTATGAATTTATTCTCACTTTTCAACAGTCTCCCTTGAGACTATAAACTTTGTCCAGGGACGCTCCAAAGTGTTTGTGCCACATGAAAGTCACATAGGCTACGCCTCAACTGATATGATTGAATGTAAAGCTGGACCCAGGAATTTTCTCAGTTTAAGGAATAGCTGGAACAAATTCAGGGTAACAAGGCGGATGTGGCAGCATATCGTACCCGAATTCATTGACTTTTGCCATTGCAACCGACACTTGTGGGAGTGATCATATCTTGATACAAGATAACCCGGCCTTTTCTCCAATTTCTTCTTCTTCAGCAGGTTCAAAATGTTAACACGCTCCAGCTGTTCTCCTAGAAAGATAAGCAATTAGCAATACACCTTTCTCTGTTTTATTTTTCCAGCACAATTCTAAGATTCAAAACATGCCTAGGGTGTCGATGTCAGATTAACAAGTTATATATCTGTGATATTGTACAAAATATAATTCTTACTTATTAATGGCCACTGGCAGAGCATTGTCTTTAACAAGACCAGAGATGTTGAATTTTGTGAAAGGGAAATCGAAAACATTGGTCTAAATGTATCAATTTAATCAGCCATTAACCACATTGCAAATTTTACTGACCTTATTCAAATATAGCAATTCAAGGATTTTTAATGGAATGATTAATAAACTGTAAAAAAGAAAAGTAAATTGAAAGAGTGTCTATGTAAGAGTATTATAGGCAAAAGAGGTAAAAATGTATATTGGCATAGAGCTCTACCATGTGGGAAGTGCCTACAGCGTGGGAGTTTTAAATATTTTGTGCTATACCTATGTATACCTTGAGGAACGTAGGGAAAGCTCTAGTGAGTAGTCGATCAACTACCACTCCTGCGCTGCCGAAGTCTGTCATAAATGCCTGGGAATATATACTATACTCCAAGAAGACAGGACAGAGAAGTTGCCTAGTGCCTAGGTAGCCGGCTGAGCTAGGCTACATTCGCTTATACTTTTTTTTTAAAAAAGGGATGTTGGGGGGTAGGGAGGGGTACGGCGAACTGCGCAATTAAAGGAGAGAAATGAGGAGGGGCTCATAGTGAGACAATAGTGAGACAAAATTAGAGCGGTGAAATATTGGCTGAAAAATATTCCGGGAGATTAATCTTTAATTAAAGCAATCTGGTTCAAGGAACATCTTAGATTGGAAGGGAATCAGAAATGAGCCTTCAAAGTTAGAAAGGGGTTGGAAACCATTGGGTTAGGAAATATTTGGATAGCAGATCGAGGTAACACGAGAACTGTATGGAGGAAGGTCAAGAACCCCCTGAAGGGTATAGATAGGCAAAAATGTGGGGAGATGATCTCGTTGGAAGTACAAACGGGGTTAAAATCTGAAGCTGTACATCAAAAGAGGGGTCAGACTCATTAAGCAGAGACTCGCGTGATTTAGGCTTGGAGCATGGCGGCAGATCAGCACCTCAGGTAAAAATGCATTGAGAATTTGCTCTTTTTATGGAGAGGAAGAATCAGGTCGCACATCCCAGCGAACTGTAGCAGCACTGAGGTGTGGAGAAAAAAGTACCTGCCGCCTTCCTTTAATGGCTCTAACAGAGGGTAAGGGACATGATGGGCTCTGTAGCGGGCAGGGATGAGGGACAGAGAGGGAGATTCATGTCGAAGGTGAGACAGCTCAAGTCTGAAAAGGCTGAAAATCGTGGAGGGGGGCGGGGGAAATTAAACTGAATTATATATATATATATATGAGTGTGTGTGTTCACTTATTCTACTACTACTACCGCCTGTGGTGCCTCAGTAGTAAAAACGGGCGTTAAACACTACTCAAAAAAAAAAAAAAAAACTTATTCTACTGAAAGGGGGAAGGGGTTCTATGTTATGGATTTGTTGTTGTTGTTGTTGTTGTTATTATTATTATTATTATTATTATTATTATTATTAGTAAACAATGTTGTGCAATGGAGGTACCAGGGTAGGTCCCTAAGTTTCCAGCCTCCCAGATAAGGATTATCGCCTTCACAAAATCCTGATCTGGTGTCATGTCTTATCTGGTAAATTAATAATTGCAGCTATAACTTCCGCTCCGCTATGTTCAGTTCATATATAGTTGCATAAAGAAGGCTACGTGTAGAAGATTGTGACATGTTCATAATGGAACATCAAGCTGTTATTAAGTTCTTCACAGAAGAAGGATCTACTCCAAATGAAATTAAACAGCAATTGGACTGTATATGGGGAAGCATCTCCCTCATATTCTACCGTAAAAGAATGGGCCAAACTTTCGAATTGGTCGAGAAAGCATCGAAGACGAAGAGCGTGCAGGTCGGCTTTTGCAGGTGCTCACTCCTGAAAACATCGCTCTTGTGGAAGGAGAAATTATGGAAGACCGGCGACTTAAAGTTGCAGAAATAGGAGCAAGGTTGGGTCTTTAAAGAACAACAGTTCTTCGAATTATCCATGAACATTTAAACATGAATAAGGTTAGTGCCTAGACTTCTTTCCTCAGTCCAAAAGCACCAACAAGTTATCTGTAGTCGGGCATTTTGGAGCTCTGCCGTGGCAACGAGATAGAAGTTCTGCAAACTATTGGTACAGAAGATGAAACTATGGTCATCTACTATGATCCCTTATCCAAAACAGAATCAATGGAGTGGCTTAAACTTGGCGAAGCACCGCCTCAAAAGGTGAAGGTCACTCAGTCAACCAGAAGATCATGCCCACAGTCTTTTGGGACTGTGAAGGAAAACTCTTCATTGACTTCAAGCAGGTGATTCCATCAAAAAGAAAAGACGAGGAAAGCTGAGTGGTGGTGTGCGCCTTCTTCGCGACAACGCGCCTGTGCACACAGATCTTGTTACAAAGGAAGCTGTGAAGAAATGTGGCTTCAAGAAGATCGACCATCCACCCTACAGCCCAGATCTAGCTCCCAGTGACTATTTCGTTTCTCAAAACTCAAGAAGAACCTTCGAGGAAGGAAATTTAAGTGTGATGAAGTGATGGACGCTGTTTATGCCCATTTTGCAGACAAGACTTCTGACTATTTGGGGGGGGGGGGTTGAAATGTTAATTCAAAGAGGTGAGAAGTGTATTGCAATAAAGGGTTACTATATTGAAAAATGAAATACATAGTTTTTGTCTTTATCATGCCTAGAAAAATGGTTTGGCCAAAAACTAATGGATCTACCCTCATATGACTTATTTAATTTATGCATTTTTTGTATATTATGAAAGGTACTAACCCATGGTCCGTACAGGTTGCAAAGTTAATATTATGTTAATATTAATAAATATACATTATTTTCCAAGTATATGTTAACATCGGCACCATACTGGGATCATAGTTTCTAGTATTTGTTGCTTCAAAAATTAATTGCACATTTAACTGTTGATCACATATTTCATTACAACGCATTCCAATTCAAGTCAGGTGGCTTGCGTTTCACGACAGGTTCTCTTATAAAAAGTCATGCTGTCTTCATATCTGACTTCCATCACGTATCCGCTTTGAAAGAGCTTAACGAGGATCGTAGAAATAGTGGGAACACATTCGGCACATTGCATAGTAACAAATATGGTCTCTGCTGTCGCTGATATCGGTGAAGGGAAGACGGAGCATAGAGGTGGACATCCAAGAATACCGCACTAAAAACATGTTTGCTAAGTTTCAACAAGTATGGGTGGTAAGATGTCTTGCTACAACAGATGTCTTATAATGAGGCTGTGTCACTGCAGCACACTGTGTGGAGCTGTTTTAATTTCCGTTGGAAGTTAAGGACGGGGGTTGGAGACTAGCTTGGGTGTAGCAAAATTACATTGCATAGGATGCTTTATATTATCTTATGCATATAGAAATGACACAATTGCTGCTTTGTAGGTAATCATTTGACATGTGGTGCATTCATTGACAAGGTTTCAGCCACTAGTCCAGTGTAGGGATACTCATCACCCAACTCAAAAACCACTATAGCAAAAACCTGGGTATTAAAGTGATGTTTTGTGGTGATAGTCCTGCAGTTCTTCAGGGCCAGGCTGTTGTAGTGTTACACATACTTGACAATACGCCGTACTTACGTCCTCTGCAGTGAGATACTACGGGGTCTCCCGCATGATGTTCAGTATGGGACTAGTTGCTTTACACTGTGATAACTGGCATTATCCATAACTGTCGGTTCTCGTGTTCTACTAGCAAACATACTTGCCTCGTAGACTCAAGGTCACGATTAGGGATAGATTATTTTTAAGGTGTAAAAATCTTACCTATGATTTCCTTCGGAAGGAAGGATTGAATGTACACCGTTGGAGCCGTGATGGGTCTCTGGGAAATACTTCGCACATAAGTCTTTCATGTCCTGAATTGAAGAGAACGCTAATAATAGAGTAGTCAAAAAGCGTCTTTAAATATATGCGAAACATTATCCGTAAGTAGTGATGAAACTGGTTGAAGATTAGAATTGACTTCTTGCTTTTGAATCCTTGTTTTGTTAAGAGGGCTGGAATTTTAATAGTGGCAACACTGCTGTAGAGAGGAACCTAATAATGTCGCTGACTACACACGTTAGTTACACATGAACACTCCCTTCCCGCATCATGCGTGAGGGGAACAGAGCATCGTGTTAGCTGGGGGTCTAATGTAGTGTTGTCACGATGTTTTCGAAACAGGAGCAACGGAGTGGGATAAAGTTTGAATGTACCAGAGGTCGTACAGCACGACAGTGTTGACAAGTTCTACAAAGCGGCTTGTGGGGCATCTGCGTTGCGCTGCAGAACAGATATGCTTCAACGAGGGATGCCAAAATATGGCAGACATGCGTCGGCCAGGTCGTCCTTGTGTCAGTGAAGAAGTACATACTCTTGTCGCGTTACTGGACATTGATCGACAACATACGATGTGACATCCCCATTAGCTGTGCTTCACATTCTGAAGGAACGCCTGGGCATGAGAAAAGTTACATCAGGGTGGGTTCAGTATGATTTGACGGAAATGCAGAAACGGTTACAATATGACGCTGCTCGTAACCACTTGGAGGTCTATGAGCGCGGAGGAGAGGCTTTCTTATGCTGGATGAGACATGGACCAAATCGTACGAGCCACAACTGAAACTCCATTCACCATGAAAATTGAAAGTTGGTCAGAACCCCAGCAATGTGAAAGTTATGATGATTCTCATGCACGACTGCTATGGTGTTATCCTAACGCATTATGTTCCGTCACTGGCAGTATTACTGTTCATTTTTGGAACACAACCTGCGACCTGCTTTCAGAAAGAAGCGGCAACACTTTCTGCAGATACCATTCATCATTTTGCACGACAATGTTTGACCGCATACAGCGCAAGCTGTAGCTGATTTATTCGGTCTATGGGGCGGGAAGTACTGTATCATCAACCATACTCCCCGGATTTAAGGCCCTTGTGACTTTGACTTGATTCTTAAGATGAAGGAACCACTTCGTGACATTCGCTTCAGAAATGTTCAGGCAGTAGACGGCTCCATTCGAACTATCAACACAACAGGAGTTGAACTTGACACTACGTGTTTCAGTGTTATAGAGTGTTGGTGCTGTTATAATGCTGTATATTTCAGCACACAGCATCTTCATATGTGACTCTTATGTGACAACAAACTCTTGTAGAGAAGTGAGACGGCGATTTATAGACAGATTCCTTGCTGTTCGTGCGCCTATCAGAGAAACGGTTCGTAATCTTGTGAATAGATTTAGGGAAATTAGATCTGTTCTTGATAAGAAGCCGAAAGTAAAACACTATGTTCTTACAGAGAACTTGACGTCATCGGAGAAAAGTTAGAACGAAGTACAAAGAAATCTCTGAGAAAGCTTGCACAGGAATCAGGAATTTCGCAAACCTCGGCTTGGAATACCACTTAACTTTTAAAATTAAAACCCTATAAGATAACAGGAATTGTAACCATGTGATAATGTGAGTAGAGTTAATTTTTGCAAATGGATGTTGGATAGCGTTAATGTTCACTCTATTGACCCGCTTTTAATTTTTTTTTTTTTTTTTTTTTTTTTTTTTACGAACGAACAGTAGTTTTATTTATATAGCTATGTAGCGGCACAAACAATAGATACAGAGGTAGAAAAACCATATCTTGAACATGAAATACAATATTATGATAAAAAAAATGGTGTTTGATGTGCTGTAGAAATCCATGCGCTTGAAATTAAGGGGGTGTGAATATCCGACTCCTGCGCAAACAGCATGCTTCCCGGTGTCAAGTAAATCCTTGTTAAGTCGGCCATGCGTCCAAACGATGTCTCTGTTTTTGCTTGGGGGATTAACTGATAGGAAAGGACTGAGGATCCCCTAACATCCCCCATATTCACCTAATATGAGGTCTTCAATATCCCAAACTAAAAAAAGATACATTTAGAGGAAAGTGTTTAAATCCTTATATAACAGGACATTAACAATTACTTCTTTCTCATATATAAATGTGTTGTCGCTTCTTTTCTACAACTCATATGTAAAAAAATATCACAGTAACCTTTTCACATTATTTATTGGTGTGCGAATAAATGTCATTAAAATACACTAAGAGTTTAACCATGTTTTTATTTATTGAACTTTCAGCAGGCAGATGTGCCATCCTTTGGCAAGAAGCTTCTTTCTAATACATTCTTTACATAAGACTGTACAATTTACAAAAAATATATATATTTAATTGAAACATTTTAGGCAACTGCTAGAATAAATAATTATAGTTTAAAAATCTGAAATGCGTTACATAAGATTGTTAATGTTTCAAAAGAACAAATGCTTCTGGTTTTGTGTTCTTAAATCCATTAGGAATAAAAAAAAAATGGTTAACATGTAAATCAGGTAACTGTCTTAATTACAGACATACAATTGCCAACTTTAAAGACACACAGCTGTAATATTAAGTCCCAGGTTTAGGTTGATACCAATGAATTTCCTATAGGAAGTGCTAATATAACAAGTGCAAATATTATATTCGCTCTAAAAATGAAAGTTGGAGTTTTAAAATAATGTGCGTTATTCACGGTTTACATTGTTTTAAATCGTTTTCTGAGGAGAATAAAGTTTTAAGTTAAAGAATGTATTTCATATTATTTTAATGCGGTGATATAGATGATTAAAAGAATATTTATTGTCTCATCAGAGAAATAGTTTTAATGTTTACTTCTGTTTCATTCTAAGAGCAAATATCGTGTTATATTATATGAAACGTTTTCCTAATTCTTGACTGAGTTATGCAGCCTGGTAGAAGCACAGTCTACTAGATGTGGAAACTTAACCAATAGTAGTGCAGAGTAGCCACGCGCTCTTTCGGTGTATTTTACAATCTCTTCATTTAAAACTACTCATTCAAGAACCATGGTAAACGGATATGTAAAAAAACGGAATCTTTTTGAGAATTATGTGATGACAGTGAAAGTAACACCAGAGGAAAATAAGAATGCAGTGAAAATGAATGGAAATTTCCTTGTAAAAATAACTGATGAATTACCCCGTAAACATTCAACAATATAATAATAATAATATGGTAACATTCACAATAACAATATATCAATTAAAATAAAACTGCCGACACAGTAGAACTTTTTATTTGTAAATTTTCTTAAACCTTTGTATAAATTTGCAAAAAGTGGGTTTTTTTTTTCCATTTTAAGAACAGAAAAAATATAATTCTTAAGTGTATAAGTAATTTTTACTAAATTTTGAAATTATAAATTATTATTTTCACTTCTAAATTGCCTAGAAACGATCTACTGTGTGGCAAAGTGCATAAGATTTCTCTCCATGACAACAAACTAAACATAAGTCATTTCACTTCTTCGGTAAACTTGGTCGTTGTTTATTTATCGCTGCGTTTCTCCGGTTTTCAGGTTGTTCTCACGGAATTGTTGATCTCAGAAGATCTGCTTCCGGATTCTGTAACAAAGCAATTACTTGTATAGTGTAATTAATAATATTTATATATTACCCGGCGAATTTAAGACCGTAAGGTCCTGTCTTCCACTTCACCAGGGACAATTATGATTACAATATAAAATACAGTTAATGCTAAATTATATATATATATATATATATATTGGTGTTAATGTTATCATAGTACTTGTTTAATTTTCTATTCTTAAATGAATGTTCTAAATTGTCCTTGTCACCGCAACTCTTGATATGAGACATTGAAAAGGTTTAACTCCGTTTAAACTACTGAGGCATCGCAGACGCTGAACACTAATGATACATGAAATGATAAACTGGGGAAAGATTTTTTTTAAAGGAAGGAAGCATTCCAGGCCTAAGTTAAGGTACCTCCCAGGCATTAGCCATTAATGACGAATGAGGAAAGCCTGAAAAAAAAAACTCAATCGTGGAGGTCGGTCCTGGTGGTAATCGAACTCCAGACTTTCCCTCATGGGTCCGCACCTTAGCAACCTCGGCCACCCGTAGTGATTTGATATGAGACGGCAGAGAATTCCAGAGACGATTAGCGATAATTGTGAAGGATGAAAAAAAGTATAGTTCGATAGTGGTATAGAGAGGATGGAATTGTTATTCTATAGAATTCCAATAAGGGATGAAAAAGGGTTGAAAGATAGTGTGGAGTTGAGGTGGATAGAATTCGACGAAGGAGGAGGGAGTGAAACTTCCTTCTAGTCTCCATTCGATGTCGGGGTAACAATTCAACAACTACAGTGATGTGTTCTGAACGAACGCAGCAATATTAACACCTTGTTGTCTTTGTCCAAGATTTGTCGTACAGCATGTCGTAGTAATCGAAATGAGGCATAATCAATGTTGATACAAGTTTTTTTCCCCCCTTTGAAGTTGGTTATAAACTTCTTGAGCTGTTTCAAGGAATGAAATATAGAAACTCTTTTTAACAAGTTTCGTTTATTTGAATTTGCCAATTAAGATTACTGCCAATATAAACACCGATATTTTACAAATGATTGTAATGTCCCAGTTGTTTCATTAAATTTCTCGTGAATGAGTACATTTTGATTAATTTTATTTAATAACAATTTATGCCCCATTATGATTGCTTGCGATTTTCCCGGGTTTATGACAAGGTTATTTTGCTTAACCCATTAGGTCTTCGTTAAGTTCAGCTATAGAGTTAATGAGTAAGTCTGGTCGTGGAGGTGTACACAGTTTTGGCGATCATTGAGTACGACATTGTGAATTTTTGTTACAATCTCGTCGATTGTAGCACTTTTGGAACACCCAGAGCGCTCATCATCTACGACCCTCTTAAAGTTCAGCAGCTCACTTTAAACCATCGAAAACGAAGGGGAAGAGTCCTTTGGCGTGGAATCTAACAGCTTTTGTGTTTCTGTTGTGTTTATACCCCTCAAAAAGCAGTACTTTATCACAGCTCGTATTTCAGTTTAATTCATTTTGTAGAAAATATTAACACTAGTTTGTTTGCACGATCGACACAAGTGAGTACACTTACGCGTCTGAAACTTAACAGCGCGCCATCTAAAGGATGATACCTAACAATTATAGTAATTTCGCCACCTTCATGACATCTCTCGAGTCAGGCCGGGAACGTTTAGAACGACCCTAGTATTGCTAGAGGTCAAGGCGACTCGATGTTTGAACGCGAAAACTATTCGTCCTGCAAACGTTCATCGCCAGCTAATTGCCTACACCAGTGAGAGGAAGTTTTTTGTATATTTAATGAGGAAATGACAAATATGCACAATGAGGCGCGCCAGTCAGTCATGTCAGAGTATTTGAATAATTCAGTTGATGGTCATGTTTGTGAAAACTGGTAGCGCATGAAGTTTTCCACTTGTCTCGTGATCATTGTTCCATAACGGGTGAACAATAGAGAAATATTTCCAAGTAATTCTTGGACCTTTACTATATCGTGGTGATGGATCTTGCAGTCGTTATTGTTGAAATATGGGTGAGCAATTTAAACCATCTTCTCAACATTCCTGACTTGACTAATGAAGCGGTTTTTTGTTGGTTTATTTAAGGACGTTGTTTAACATCTCAAGCCATCAGCGTCTCAATCAATTCAGGGCGTGAAACGACCGACAAATTTTGCTCAGTGGCCTCTTATTTAAGGCTTGAAGTTCTTTTACGACAGGCGACCCACGGCTTTATTTCCTTTCACAACGAAGAATTACCCCCGAAAAAACCCCATTCACTTAGCCGGAATGAAAAGCTGAAAAACCAGTTGCATATTGTGATGGGAACATCGTCACTTTCTACAGTTCGAAAGTATACATGGTTTTCAATTCAATTATTCCCTTTCTGATTTAACTATTTATCATATATTTAATTTAAACAAAAAATGTCGATTTATACAGTGAGGGAAATTTTAAAACAAATGTTGATTACATTTTATGTTTCACCCCCCACACCCTCAGCCGCCTCCGCTTTGAAATTTAAACTGACACTCACGCCTTATAATATTCACATTTTAAAGAGGATCAAACAGCTATTGAGACATTCCATGAAAAATAATAAGCCCATGACACAAAATCACCTTTGCTGTCTCAGATTATTTAAAACATTTGGTGCACATGTTTTCCTCGTTGTTAGGTAATACCGTCTCAATTAATTTGACATTTCCGCTTTTTGTATGCACAATAAGGATGTTAAAGTTTTCTGATTGAAGTTTTGAGTAGTGTTACTATTCTTTTATATATATATTTGTACTCACTAAGGAAGCTACGAGGGTAGGTCCATAAGCTTCCGACCTCGCCGATAAGCATTATCGCCTTTACAAAACCCTTATCTGATGTCATACCTTATCTAAATAATTGTAGCTGTAACTTCCAATCCGCTGTGTTCAGATATAGTTGCATAAAGAAAGCTATGTGTAGAAGATTGTGACATGTTCCAAATGGATTTTCGAACTGTTATTAAGTTCTCCACAAAAGAAGGACTTACTCCAAATGAAATTAAACAGCGATTGGACGGTGTATATGGGGAAGCATCCCCCTAAAAGAACGGGTCAAACATTTTCGAATGGGTCGAGAAAGCACTAAAGAAGAAGAGCGTGCAGGTCGGCCCTTGGAGGTGCTCACTCCTGAAAACATCGCCCTTGTGGAAGGAGAAATTATGGAAGGCCGGCAGCTCAAAGTTGCAGAAATAGCAGCAAGTTTGGGTCTCTTTAAAACAACAGTCTTTCTAATTATTCATAAACATTTAAACATGAACAAGGTTAGTGCAAGATGGGTGCCTAGACTTTTTTCCTCAGTCCAAAAGCAGCAACGAGTCATCTGTTGTAAGGCAGGCATGTTTGGCGCTCTGCCGTGGCTACGAGAGAGAAGTTCTGCAAACCATTGTTACAGGAGTTGAAACTATCGTCCTTTACTATGTTATATTGTCCCTTGGAGTGTAAACCTGGCGAAGCACCGTCTCAAAAGGCCAAGGTCACTCATTCAACCAAGAAGATTATGGCCACAATCTTTTGGGACTGTGAAGAAATACTCTTCATTGACTTCAAGGAGAGGAACACCACAGTAAATGGGGAGTAACATGCTGGCCTGCTGCACAGACTGCGTGCTTCCATCAAAGAGAAAAGACGAGGAAAGCTGAGTGGTGGTGTGAGCCTTCTTCACGACAACGCGCCTGTGCACACAACCCTTGTTGCAAAGGAAGCTGTGAAGAAATGTAGGTTCAAGGAGATCGACCATCCGCTCTACAGCCCAGATTCAGCTCCCAGTGACTATTTCCTCTTTTCAAAACTCGAGAAGGATCTTCGAGGAATAAAATTTAAGTGTGACGAAGAAGTGATGGATGCTGTTTATGCCCATTTTGCAGCAAGACTTCTGGCTATTTGGGGGGGGGGGTGAAATGTTAATTCATAGATGTGAGAAGTGTATATCAATAAACGGTAACTATATTGAAAAATGAAATATAATTTTTGTCCTTATACCTATAAAATGGTTAGGCCGGAAACTTATGGACCTACCCTCGTATATTAATTGAGATAAGACATTTCTTTCATAGGCGTGAACTGACTTCTCGGCTACCCTGTATTTTAATCAACGGTAAAGATACAAAAGATAATATCAGAAATAGTTTTTCATTTACGCCACGTTGAATAAATTTCTTTTCTAGAGAGTTTTTGTTAGGTTTATTTTCCATACATGTGTTACAGTTGTTCAATCACGCTAATAAATTCATCTATAGACCTAAAGTTAAAGATGTAATAAGTTTAACGTACCTTAATTACTCAGCGTCTGCGACCTGAAGCCATAACTTCGTCGAATATGGCCTCGTGCTCTGATCGCTCCAGCATGTAGGCAGGGAGAGTTATCTTGAGGATGGGGTCGAATTTGTCCCTGGTTTCTGCTGTGTAGAGGCCGTCAGGACTGAGATCTTCTTCGGACAACTGAGGCTCCTCGTCATCAGGCTTGTAAGCAGATTTAGTAGACTTCACTTTCTGGCTCTTCTGTTCGCTAGCCGAAACTATTGCATCTTGTTGCTCCCTCTAAAACAGAAAAGCAAATAACGTATTTGAAACAGCGAGTTGAGTTGCCAGTAATAATCAACCAGACCTCTAAAATATCTGGCCTATTACTTCTTTTCTTCATTTTATAAAGTTACTGGTTGTTAATAGCTTGTACGAGGTCAAGATGGTCGAATGAACGAATATCTAAAGATATAGGATTATTATTTGGAAGAGATTGTATTAATTTATGTATGAAGTATGAAAAGAAAAAAAAATTAGCGACAAATATGTGGAATGCGGGTGTTATGTCTGTTTCAGCAACACGTCCCTAAATATAGAAGATTTTTGAAAATTAATATAAGAAAAAGAGCATAACAGCTTTTCTAGATACTTATCAAGTAATCGGACAATAACTTTAGGAATACTATTTTGTTAGGTAAACTGAATGTTTTTAAACGTGGATATGTGCAAATGTTAAAAAATTTTCAGTACTAATTTAAAAAGGAAATAAAGAACACACATTTTTGTCTAATATTCATAGGAATGCTGAGTTTGTACATTCCTCTTTGCCTTCCCTTTAGTAAAATAATAATAATAATAATAATAATAATAATAATAATAATAATAATAATAATAATAGCGTAACTTTGGTATGCTCATTCTCCTCCTTGTAATCTGTTATGAAGCAATTGATTGACATCGTGATTTCAAATATCTTTTCTTCCACTAATCTATGTATTTACAAAGGCTAGTCAGTAAAGAATTCGAATTGTTTTCTTTACAAAGCATATTCATGAGGATCAAGGTTGATATGCTTTTTTCCCCGAAGTAGTCCCCGTTTAGTAGTAGTAGCATTTATTATTCTAGTACACATCACAGTAGCATGGGTCACAAGACCGTTCCTGCTCTTGTAAAATATTTACTTTCTGAAATTAACTTCAATAAACGAAAACATAAATTAGTACGCATTCACTCACACACATGAAACATAGACACAATTATTCTGATATTCATATGAATTTTCCTATTATTTATGTACAATGTTTATAGAAATTTCTTCTCCCTATAACTATGTGTTTCATTTAAGGAACTGCCCAGGTTCATCCAATTGTGTCTATTAACAATTAAAGGTCCAACATGCCAGCCTCCCCCTAATGGAAGATTCAAATGAATCTGATAGAACTTTTATCCTAGCATCTTCTGTTTGTGCACCCATTCTTCCGGTTCCGAGCCAAATACTTCTGCCGTCCTCGTCAACAACCTTAACGTGCCTTCCAGCCTCTCAGTTTTAGCCATTCTATTCCCGACCTGTTTTTCATGTCTAGCTCCATGATATAGGCCTCTTTATCCCATCAAGTTTTAATTTCGCTCTGCAATATGCACTTTACCTAACGTGTCTGACAATCCTGGAAGACGTGCTGAAAACCTTTTTTTGATCGTCGTCAGAATCGCCTCCACCTTCTTGACGACCGCTGTTGATGAACCAAAACACTGGACCGCAGTTCGTTTTTCTTGACGACCGCTGTTGATGAACCAAAACACTGGACCGCAGTTCGTTTTTGAGACGAGAATACAGAAAAAAGTACTACAGAGTTAAGTCTAGGCTGTATGGAGGGTGGGGTAAACATTCGATATTTTTTCTGGCCAAATGTTGAGCAACAACTTTTCAAACGCGATAGCTTGCATTGCTATGGCGAAGGCGCTGACCAAATGGTTATGTCGGCCAGGACGTTCAAAAACTCTTGTAATACTTTCTAACCGTTGTTTGCGAGGGGACGTCATTTTGATTAACACATTCCACGACAGTCAACGAATGCAATCTCTTAATCCCTTTTCTTTGGACCGGCAGCCTTGTACTTCTTTGGTGTTGGAGAACCAGGTAACTTCCAGACTGAGTTCATCTGTTTGCTTTCGGGATCGTCATGGTACAGCCGAGTGTCACTGCCTGTAATGATGGAATTCAGGTATTCCTTGCCATGCTCCGTTACCAGACACTGAAGCTCCCGGCGCACGCCCTCTTGACCATCTTCTGTTCTGGCGTCAGTAATCTCGGCGCCCACGCGTCTCGTGGGGTGAACTCACTACCATGTGAAATCTATAACTTGTCTGCCATTCTATCCACTATTGTCTTTCGCACTTCTCGAGCAATGACGGCAGCTGCGCTAATCATGGGGTCTCGTTCACCGCAGTGGTTGCAGCACCTGAACCATCCTGCTTTGTTGTTGAAACGCGGCCCTTCTTAAAATCTTTGAACCATCGAAGTGGGGTTGATTGTGACGGAACGTCATCGCCATATGCCTGCTGTAACATCGCGTATGCTTTCATTGCTGATTTCCGCATATGGAAGCCAAATTTCATAACAGCGCATTGTTCATTACGAAGCGATTCCATTGTACTCAACCGACTCGTTCTTTGCTGGCATCTTGTATTAATATACATGCGCGTACGTGCCTGAAATTTTTTTCCAGTAATCACGCGAGATATTTTATTCTCGTGAAAGTTTTTTCATTATCCCATCTCACTGTATAATGAGAGCATACTGAATATTCATTGACAAACTCTGGAAGTTTAAGTCATGCAAAGCCGAGCTATGACTTGAGAGTGATGATAATTCTATCGCCACGCAAGACATAAATATAAGTCTACTTGTTTTTATATACTTGAAAACTACATTAGTTTGTGACAATAATTAGCAATTTTGCCATATTTTATTTTATTTTTCGTTGTTTCCATGGGGATATACTTTAAATATAAATAGAGATTTTCTTGTAATATTTCAAGTTAAGTATTGGGTTGCATAAATAATCATTTTCGGCACGAGGTAAATGTGTATTAAATGCAAAAACATACGAGATCAGTTATTCCAATTTTAGGTCCAAATTCACATTGAATCCAAATTGTAAATATTATTTGATTGAAACATTGAAGAGTTTTTCTTTCATTCAGTCATTATATCTAGAAAGAATGACACTAGCGATAGTTCTAGTATATTGATCACTGCTGATAAGAGTTGGTTTAATTGTTTTCAGCCACAATGTAAATGTTTAGCCTTAGTTGAAAAACATCCACATAGCGCATAACCTTCTGCTGAGAAGATGATGATAAATGCTTGTTATTAAGATAGAAATGGATCAAGAATGGAGAAATTTTAGAAACTTTTCACGGAGTTACTATCACAAATACAATCGGGCGCAGGCTGATATGGCTTATTTCCATGGAAAATATCAGCATAAGATTTGGGAAACAGAGCAAGCGTCTCTTCCAATGGGATTGCAAATAAGACTTTCAAGGTGACGTGCGGAAGATCGACAAAACATTTATCTACATCGCAAATAAAACTTATAAACAGCCATCATAATTTAATTCCTTACCTTGCTGAGAGATGACGGTGTTGTCAAGGTGGTGGTGGCTGAGAGTGTGGATGCCTTGGACGACCTGCGGGTCACCTTGACCTTGACCCCAGGAGCCTTGTCCTTGGCGTTGATCCTGAGCAGTTCCAACTTCTCTGCACTCTCGTCGTATTTGCTGTCCGGTGTCGGGGTGGTAGTTGACGTGGTGACCTTCTTGAAGAAAGACTTGCGTTTTGGCTTGGGGGTTGTGGTGCTCGTGGTAGGGGCAGATGTAGTGCTGTCATCTGACTTGGTGTCGGCGGTTCTACTGCTGTCTAACGTGGAGGAGGAGTCGGAATCTGGTGCCTTCACGCCGGGTGGTGGGGTAAGACGGAATTCCTTCACTTCGTGATAGGCGAGGTGGGACTTCTTGGGCTCTGAGGCTGCGACAAACATGCACTCCTCGTGCTGCATGCCTTTCTTGTCGACGCATTTGTAGCAGGTCATCTTGTCTCTCATCACCTTCTTGCACGATGATCGGTCCTTCTGCCTGAATTCTCCAAGTACCCTCTCTAGATCCTTCTTGTGAGCTGTGTCGGCGAAGTAGTCGGGTAGGGGTGACTTGTATTGATACACGGGCTTCTTTTCTTCCTCTGCTTTCCTTTCGGAAGGATATGAGTATTTCTCTGAGTCTTTCTCACTTCTGCCTTGCAATTCGGGGAAGAGCCGGCTGAAATACTCGTCGTAGGATTGGCCGGTTAGGTGAAGTTCTGAACCTTCGCCTTCCTTGTCGGAGGACTCCTCTGACCCCTCATCGCTGCTCCCGTAGCGATATGGGCTCTCAGATTCCTTGTCTTCCTCGCTTTTCACTTCTGTGCTTGAGGGAAAGGAGTCGGGCTTTTCCCTGGTATGCCTTGAGCGAGGCCGGGAAGAATAAGCATCATGGGGGCTGCCCACGTACCGTTCCTGTAATAAAATCCTTTCGTTAGCTCTTTGGTTTGAATAGAAGGCACACAAGTAGCATTCAAAATCAGTGAGCATATAATGGCAGTGTATATCAATGTAAATGTATACAGTAGTTTTCTTGGAAATCACTAAGCAGAAAACCTTCTGTGCACACGTAGAAAATCACTGAATGTAACAAGTTTATTAAACAACTTGGTGGAGTTCCGTTTAGACTTCTTCGAAAATCGTCGGTCTATATATAGACGAATATATTTATCAGCAGATTTCTACGAAAGAAAACTTGTTCCCTTATTGCGTTTCCACCTGGCAAGCTTTGAATGAAGATATCAATACACTCGCTTTCGGAATCTCTCCTCTGTTTCATACAAAGTTCAACAAACAAATGAGGCAAGTCTCAGAGCTGCACGCATAACTTAGAGCTAAGATCTGATTGCTATGGTGGTTTTATGTTACAATAGAAAACAAACAATGCTCTGCCTTCTATGAATTAAACATAAATAATTTTGTAAATATTTGTTCTATAGAAATGTTTTATAATTGTTCGGTAAATAAATAACAAGAATAATAACATCAGGGTCAAGGGGAAGGCATGGATGACTATCTCCCCTGGAAGGCTTTGAAGTTGTATATCTTCTGCAAATTAATTTTTGTGATTAATAGCAATTTCTGCAAAAGTACATTTTTTCCACAAAAAAAGCCCCAATATATCAGAAACTTAGTGTAAAAACTTGAACATTTTAGCATGTATTATTATAAAATAATAAATTAATGAACATTTTTGACAATACCATGCCCCCCAAAATGTCCATAATTTTAAAGTAAAAAGTACAATCTCATATTTAAAAAGTTATACTTTTCTTACTATACAATGCAACTTATGTTTTCATCAGTTACACGAGGTTTAATAGTTTATGAAATAAGGGATAATGAATTTAGCAAAGTTAACATTGGCGGGGATAAGGCATTTTGATTCCCCTTAACCAAATTATTCATACAGGAGGGGTCGGAAAGAAAATGGGAAATTTGGAAGATGCATACAATTTCATACATTTTTCTAAATGATGAACAAACAGAATGCCTTAAAGTTTAAGGAGGGAGTAGTGTGCGCATGAACGAATAATCGGACTTATTTACAGACAGCGGCCGTCCTTGGCTTCTGTACCGAGCGGCAGCGGAAAAAGCCGAATTCCAGGGAATGCTAAAGCGATACGGAGCGATGTATAAATTTTAAGCGATAGCGTGTGTACTTTATCAACATTGGTAGTGTAAAGTGTACAATAAATGCAGGCGGAGAGAACACAACTGTTCCGGAGCACAGAAAAACAAGCAATTGCACGCCTGATGTTAACTGTGTAGCTTAAATTTTAATAACATTTTATAGCTAAGTGCAATTCGAAACGTTATGCTAACAATATAACACGCAAATATGGTGTAAAAAGCATATGCTTTTAAGTCTGAAAGTTATGTTCAGTTAGCTTTACTTGTTTATTGCTCTCTCAGCTCTAGCACTTTGTAATAACCTTCACAAATTCAACATACTGAAGAATCCGCTTAGTTTATGCAGCTCCTGCGTGACGGACTTTTTCGTATCGCTCCAGTCCAAGATAAAATATGTCTACCAGTGAGCTTCAGCACAGTTGAGCTTTTGCACAAGTAAGGTTTATGACCTTGACAACTGGTTGCCAGTACAAGCCAAAAGTTTGTATGGCTAGATTAGTTAAATATGGACAACACCAGTTCTTACGTGCATCTGTAATATGATTATTTCGTATTGAACAACGAATGACGTTTCTAGCCAAAATTGTAATTCGAACAGAACTTTGGACCAATAATATTTGGATACAGTAAAAGGCTCTTATTTGCTATAAGTAGCTTTACTCTGAAAACTTTTTGAACATTTAGTAAATTCGAAATTTTCTCATGGACGAGCCCAGAAATTTAAACGTTAAGCCCCTACCTGGTGGAAGACTAGTAACAGGAAAAATACTTTGTATTGGCACTTACCTCTGACTTTGGGCTCTTCTTTCCTGTCGAGAACGACGATTGGCGAGCTACAAAGTAGTTATTTTCTTTGGGCTTCTCTGAATATGAACACTGCTCGTAGTCGCCGCCTGTCTTGGGATCCTTGCAGACCATGCACGTCAGCGAATCCTTCTTGACTTTCTTGCAGTTCTTCTTGTCGATTGAGGATCCTGCAGGCTTGTACTGTACATCGTCGCCTCTCTCGCTGGTGATGTACTCGGGAGTAAAGTAATAATTTTCCTTGGGGAGCTCTCTAGCAAACCTAGCCAAGGTTTCGACGGTCTCCAGCTCTTCACCGAAAGGATGGTCGCCTAGGTAACGGCGGTACCGGTAAGGGGTAGGTTTGGAGGAACTATCTGCGGTGCTGTATTTCTGAGCACGTCCCACAAAGTACGACCTTGATTTGGGGTCGGACGTATAGGAGCACTGCTCGAAGGTGCCGCCGGTCTTGGGGTCATCACACACGTAACAGGTCATAGCGTCGCGACGGAATCTGCCTTTCGCCACGTCATCAGCTGTGAGTCTTTTATCGATTTTTTTGCAGCTCTTCTTGTTCGTCTTGCTGCCGGAAGGGGCGTACTCTGGGGGTCCATGAAGATTCGGAGCTGGTTCCTTCTCTTCCTCTTCGCGTGTTTCTTCTTCCTCCTCCTCTATTTCTCTTTCCTCGTCGTCATCTTCCTCCTTCACCTTCGGTGATTTTCTTTCCTCGGACCCTTCCTTAGGCGTGAACTGGACCGGTGCGCGCTCTTTAGGGTCATAATATGCAGCTGTCGTTTTCTTGGGGCTGTACTGCGCAGGCGCTGGGTAGCTGGACTTTCCTTCGTGAGGCTCCTCTGTGCGGCGGTAAGCAGGTGCCTTGCCCTTGCCGTAGATGATGTCGGAAGTGTCGGTGTGGCGATGACCTACACCTGAAGGGCGGTAAACTGCTGGTTTGTCGTAAATATCTACAGGAGTGGACTTCTGGTGTACTTTGCTGGGGTAGTAGTCATCAGAGGAAGTTGCGGGATAGCTGGCCTTGGACTCGGGAGCTGCAGAAGGTTGGTAGCTTGACTTTGTCTGAACGGGTGCAGCGGGTGGCACATATTCATAGTTGTACTTCTCTGCAGGTGCGGGGTAGCTCGACTTGCCAATGTCAGAAAGGTATTCAGACTTCCTCACTTTCAAAACTGGCTTAAAGGAGTAGGCCTCTTTTTCATCAGGAGCAGCAGCGGTCTTTTGTTTCGGCTCATATGAGGAACGGTAGCTAGATTCATGTTCCTCTTCATCATCGTCATCTTCCTCTTCAGCGGAAGAAGAATCGCGGTAGGAAGGAGAAGGAGCATCGCGGTAGGAACTGGCTGGCGAATCGCGATAGGAAGTGGCTGGCGCATCGCGATAGGAGGCTGGCGCATTGCGATAGGAAGTAGCAGCTGGGACGGCCTTGTATGTATAGCTAGGACCCGGACGAGATTCATACTGATCCTGGGTCTTGGCATAGGACGGAGCATAGTATCCAGCTTCTTCGGCTTCCCTATCCTCTTGCGGCGCTGAAGCCGCGGGTTTCAGGAAATCCTGGGGTCTGAAGCCGACCTCGGAAGCTGCCGCTCCGGAAGCGTCAAAGAACGACTGGAACTGCACTGCGGGGTTTGTGAATCCGCCCTCGCTATTCTTACCCTGTACAGCAGCGACCGGGAACAGGCCAGCTGCACCGGGCTGGACGAGCTGGAAGGGATTCGCCTCGACGACGGCAGCGGCAGGGCTGAATACCTGGTGCGCCGTGCGTGCTGCAGGGACTCCGCCAAAGACGCTGATGCCAGAGGCGGCTCCGAACAGCGCTGAGAAGTCGATAGGACGCACGAATCCGGCGCTATCATCAGCCGCAGCCGCTGTCTTTTCTTCTGGAGTAGTTCCTGGGGCATAGTACTTGGTGTAGTCGGGAGTCGCGGCACTGTTGTCATCATGCACCTCGTATTGCTGCTGCTGGGCGATGCTGGGACATAACAGTGTTGCTAGCAGGGCCAGCAATATCTGTAGCCAAAATAGAGAGGAATACTTTAGTAACCTCCATGGGAATTTTGAAGTGAAAACAGTATTTTGTTGTGCAGCCTTAAGCGGAATGTGTTGAACACTAAAATTGAAATGTAAGTTATCTCGAATTGAATGAAGAACTTAAAAAACACTAAAGGAAATAAACAAAAACTGAAAAAACAGACAAAAAGGAGTTCCAATATTTCGAATAATAAAAGGTGGTTTGATAAGCATCTTGATTTGATATTAAAAGGAAAAAGTTCAGAACTTTTTTTTACACAATTCCCCCGAAGTTAAATCACTTTTGTGATTCTCTCTAGAAGTAGGTTTCTTCGAGGTCTTTCAAACTATTTGTTTAGCTATTGTATGATATCTTCATTTGACTTTGTGTCCAGTCAGGAGAGTATTGAGTTTAGGGAACCCATGGTAATTTGCTGGAGCGAGATCAGGTGAACAGGGTGGATGCGGAAAGCGACACGGCTTGAATACTTCGGGCCTTCTTTTTGACCATTCCCGGATATTGTTCCTGTTCTCAGTCTCTCCAAAAGTGATGCTTGGCATTCTTCAGTAATAGTTCTCCTCTTCTTCAAACAGTCAAGTAAGAGATTTTCTTTTGCGTTCCAAAAACTGAAGCCATCACCTTTCGAGCAATTGGAACGCATTTCAGCTTTTTCGCCTCAAGCGGACCACTGTTAACCTGCTGTTTTGTTTCCAGTGTATTGTAATGACTCATTTCGTTCATAGTCGCAGAACGCCGTCCCGGAGTGATAGACGCGGCACCCATCTTGCGCAATTGTCCTATGCAAGTCATTATACAAGTAAAACGAACCCTCTCCATGGTCTCAGGTAACTCGCACACATTCACTCGTCTTATCAGGCAAAACAACATCATACAATTTATCGATTTCTGGCTTCATAGCTGGTTTTGGAGCTCCAGGATGTGTTGCGTTTGTTCTGCCACGCATGAGTTTACTTGCCTAAAGTAGAAAGGGCGTGCGTCACCGAATATAGACAAAACCTCTCATGAATTCCTTTTGCTGCTTTTTCCCTTCCATAAAAAAAGAATTCCATTTTTATGCATTTTGCTGTCACTCAAAATGTTTGTGTTTAAACACTGGACTAACAGTAATCGTAGGATATTGATGGTTAGAAAACAAAACACGACTACTGCTGTTTCTCTATATTTAATATGCGAATCAAGTTACTTGTCAAACCAAGATTGCTGGTTATAACCCAGCAAGGTCGATGCATTTTTTCAGTAGTAAAATCCTAAGTATGGCTTTCTATAGAAGGGAAGTAAAGTCGTGGGTCCCGTGTCGTAGATTTACGTCACGATAAGGGACCTCAAGCCTGAAAGAAGAGGCCTCTGAGCAAAATTTGTCGGCCGTTGCACGCCCTGAATAGAATGGGATGCTTATAACCTGTGATGTTAAAGAGCGTCCGTAAATAAACAAGTTCTCTGAGCGGATTCCTAAACATTTTCTGCAAAACTTATATCCGTGCTCCAAGTTTATCATATTAACTACATGCAGCATCACTTACAAAGAAGCATTTTTGTGTAAACAATCAACAGTATGTCTTCTACTTTTGTAGGACATTTCATTATCGTACGACATTCAGGGTTAGGAACACTGAGGAAATCTTGGCGATCTCGTATGGTTAA
This sequence comes from Metallyticus violacea, assembly GCA_030762175.1. NCBI lineage: Eukaryota > Metazoa > Arthropoda > Insecta > Mantodea > Metallyticidae > Metallyticus > Metallyticus violacea. The sequence continues at coordinate 12,533,581 of CM060842.1, read as the reverse complement.
GCTGTCATAAAGTTTTCTTTTCTTTTCTCACTGTGTTTGCTTTATATTTTTCCTTTTCTCCCCTTTTTGTTTTTCATCCAGTGGAAGAATGAAAGTATTACTTTTATAGGAACCAGTGTTTTTAATAATGAAACATTTAAGATAGCACGGCTGTAATTAATTCATCTCTTTTGTAGCCCAATAGCCGTAAATTAAAGCGACATTTTCCACAACGGTTTCAGCTGACTGGGGCAAAATTAAATGAGGCACGGCTAGTAGGGTTGGCATTCAAATTGGCCCATGTTAGTTAATCCCTTTGTAAATAGCTCCGCGGTAAATTTACTTCAATTCTGCAACTAAAACCCATGTTTAAATCATGAGCTACCGCAGTGACCGATGTAATACAAGAGAAACGTTTAATTTCTGACCCCTTCCAGCTAGGCTTTCTCGTAGAGTAAGTGGGAGGGTAAGAAATACAGTTTCTAACTTAAGTTCGTACCATCTGATCTCGGTAGTATGTCTCTTTGAGATTTTAGTGAAACCTTTGGAGATTGAAATAATAATGTCTGGGTAGTGTTATAACGATTCTTAAAAAAAAAAAATTCTGCTATAAAACAGTGTCTTGGCAAAAGGCGTTGGTAGCACTGTTAACTCTGATGGCCTCCGCGCACCACGCTACTTTCTTTGTGCTCTGCGACTATTAGAGACGGCGGTCTATCGTGAGCGGCTCATGAAATGATGAAAGAAGCTCATGGCGACAATTGTTAAGTCGTTCTCGGGGCTCTCAGTGATATATGTTGATTTAAAAGTTTGTAGTTAGTGGTCCGCGTCCCATATATTACCTTCCCTCATACTTATGTAATTGTCTGCTTTAAGTTTTTTGCTTTTAGAACTTTCCTCAATTCCATTATATTGTGTTAAATTACTATACCTAATTATTTTGTATAAGTAGGACTGCGTCAAAAATAACCTTAATTCAGCAATAAAATTTAGATTAATATAGAAGTTTGCACTACACATAAATGGCGGATATGTATCTGTACCCTTCTGCTGGAGGAACGAGCACGCGCGGCATGTGATTTCAGCGACCATAAATGGCAGCTCCCTTGGAAACATGCACAGGGGAGGAACAGCAGGTACAATTATCCGTTTGGGGGGGGGGGTAGTGAAGGCGAGAAAGCAATAGATATTTGTCCAAGAATGAAGAGGCAACCTGGAGATTCCTATGTGTCACTTTAGCAGGCCCGTGAGTGGTACAGAAAGTTTAAAAGTGAAAATCAATGTAAGTGATTGGTTCGCTCTGTCGACCGCACTTTGCTGTAATCTACGGGTAACAGTCGATGAGGTGACTGTACAATTGAAGATCAGTCGTGGTCTTGCGCAACGCGTTATCCACGACATTCTGCAGTGTGCAAAGTCTCCAGTAGTAGGTGGATACTAACAATAAATTATTGTGAAACACTGCTAAACGTGATGAAGGAGATACGAGGGTCGGTTCATAAGTTTCCGGCCTAATCATTTTCTAGGTATGATAAAAACAAAACCTATATTTTAATTTTCAACATAGTTACCCTTAATTGTAATACACTTCCCACATCTTTAAATTAACATTTCAACACCCCCCCCCCAAATCGTTAGTCTTGCATCCAAAATGGGCATAAACACCATCCATCACTTCTTCGTCACACTTGAATTCCCTTCCTGAAGGCTCCTCTTGAGTTTTGAGAAGAAGAAATAGTCACTGGGAGCTATATATGGGCTGTAGGATGGATGGTCGATCTTCTTGAAGCCACATTTCTTCACAGCTTCCTTTGCAACAAGAGCTGTGTGCATAGGCACGGTGTCTTGAAGGCGCACACCACCACTCAGTTTTCCTTGCCTTTTCTCTTTGATGGAAGCACGTAATCTGTGCATTAGACCAGCATAGTACTCCCCATTTACTGTGATGTACCTCTCCTTGAAGTCAATGAAGAGTATTCCTTCACAGACCCAAAACATTTTGGTCATGATCTTCTTGGTTGACTGAGTGACCTTGCCCTTTAGAGACGTTGTTTCGCTGGTTTACGCCACTCCATTGATTCTCTTTTGGGCAAGGGATCATAGTAGAGGACCGTAGTTTCATCTCCTGTAACAATGGTTTGCAGAACTTCTCTCTCGTTGCCACTGCAGAGTTTCACAAATGCCTGACAACAGATGACTCGTTGCTGCTTTTGAACTGAGAAAAGAAGTCTAGACAACTATCTTGCATTAACCTTATTCATATTTAAATATTCTTAAATAACTCGAAGGACTGTTTTTTTACAAATGCTCAACCTTGCTGCCATTTCTGTAACTTTGAGCCCGCCGGTCTTCCACAATTTCTCCTTCCACAAGAGCGAGCGAAGTTTTCATTAGTGAGCACCTCCAAGGGCCGACCTGCACGTTCATCTTCAATGCTTTCTCGAACTTTTTGAAAATGTTTGGCTCATTCTTTTACGGTAGAATATGAGGGATATGCTTCCCAATATACACCGTTCAATTGCTGTTTAATTTCATTTGGAGTAAGTCCTTCTTTTGTGAAGAACTTTATAACAGGGCGATACTTTATTTTGAGCATGTCACAATCTTCTACACATAGCCTTCTTTATGCAACTATATCTGAACAACTGAACACAGAAGAGCGGAAGCAAAATGAGTCATCGCATCTACAAACTCGCATTATTACTCACAGAACTCTGTGAGTATTTTTCACCGTCTCCAGCTGTTATTTAAGGTAACAAGGAAGTGCAAATTTAGCAAATAATGCAGCAGTATATCTTTTACACGATATCTCAGGAAATTTTAAAGCTATCAACATGAAATTTTTGTGAAATATTAAGAAAACTTAAACTAAAGGGGTCCTGTAAATTTTAACTTTCTAAAGCACATAAGCATTTTTTAAAAAAAAACTAAAATAAAATCTCGTTACAAAACTGAAATTACTGTGACATAATGATTACATTTTTCTTATAAACTATTGGAATGATTTTTTTTTACTTAAATTGCAGCCAGCATGCTATTCTGGGAAATAGAATAATATATCTATGCTAGTTGTTTGAAAAAAATTAAATTTTGAACAAACAATTGAAGTATTTTTCACTTCTTATTGTTGTAGATTTTTATCAACATAATGATATTTAAATACTTCTCTTTACCACACTTCAAATGTGCATATAATATATGGATGCACATTCAACATGATTGGTCTAGTCAATCCTTAGGAAAATGTAAAAAATTTAAGTTATTGAGAAATATGGTTTATTTATTTATTTTTTTTTTTAATTTTTAAAAACTGTTTATGTGCATTAGAGAATTAAAAGTTACAGCACATCTTTAGTTAAGTTTTCTTAATATCTCAACAAAAGTTCATATTGATAGCTTTAAACTTTCTGGATACAGAGCAAAAAATATATATTTGCTAAATTTTCACTTCCTAGTTAATTTAATTAGAAAGGAATGAGGACATCCTGTATATCTTGTTAAAATAAAAGTTCGTCACGAACAAATGCGTTTTTTTTTTTTTTTTTTAATTTTGCAGGATACAATATTTTGTCAAAGTTACGGCCATTTGAAATTGGGGAAGGATTTAGAATTACCCACTATAAAGCGATTGTGCTAGTTTATTTGCTTTTCTTATATATATATATGTATATATATATATATATATATATTGAAATTTTGGTTGTTAGAACCTTCTCATTCCAAGGTTACAATACTCTAAAATTTAGCGCAATGTTTGCCTCCTATTTAGAAAACATTTAGCAGACAAAACGTCTTCCACGTCTTCTGAAGGTACCTTCTTATTCCCATTGTTCATTTATGGCATAGAAAGTGAATTTAGAGAAGTGGTTCAGAAATTAAATGTGCATCCTGTACAGCTAGACCCCGCTTATCGCTTTCCAAACCACGTTCGCTATTGCTACAGTATCTGTTTCATTTCAATTAAGCGATGGATGTTGAGTGGCATGGGCGCTAGCAAATGTGAGGCCATCTGGACCAAGGAAATGGATTAGTTCTTCGCTTTTGCACACGAAAGCTCAAGATAAAAGTGTATCCAGGACCTAAAGGTTGCTATAAAATTGCTTCTCACTATGCAAAAAGATTTCGAGTCAACCTCTTGCTGTTTGTGGCGGCGAATGTATCAGCATTTAGACAGCATACGCTACTTTCTCCTCACACGTCCACTGCAGGATTTCCTTCTCTCTAGTCGGTAGCATTAGCGTTGTGATGGAGCATACACTGTGTTTTGAAAATATGAATATTATATTTAAAAGTGTTTATAATTCAGAGTGGCTCAAAAGTAACTGCACACTTACTAAATTTCAGTTAAAAAGGACTGCAATTCTTTGTTATGCACCGTTGGAGTCTACCAGGAACACTGACACACACGCAACACAGCTGAATGTTTTTGTTCATATGTAAACTTTGAAATGTCAAAAAATGAAATGACCAACTTTTGCAACAGAAACAACCACTTTCGTCTTTGTTGGTATTGATAAATTATATCCATACTGACCTTTGTTGTTTGGTTGCAGAATTGAAATAAAAGTTAAATCAGCACGGATTACCTTTTAAAAAACAAACTCCATACATCCTGCACGCAAATGTTATTTTGTTTAGGAACCTACCGTGCACATACATGTCTCATGTGCAACATTTCTGTTACTACCATGTTGGAGGCACCTAGTAAAATTTTCAAAAGTTCTGTAAGTGTTCTTAATGGTATTCGATGATCCTCTCTCACAATGACAGCAGCAGTGTTCATGTTTTCTTTTTTTAGAGCATAGACTGGAACTTCGGGTTCACCTTCTTTTGAAATTGCCTATCCTCATTAAACATTTTAAACTATCTATGCAAAGCTACACGAGGCCTATGGCGAGTTTGTTCTTCTCTACAGCACAGTTCGAATGGGTCAAACGTTTTCGAATGGGTCCAGAAAGCATTAAAGACGAAGAGCGTGCGGTCGGCCCTTAGAGGTGCTTACTGATAAAAACATTGCTCTTGTTAAAGGAGAAATTATGGAATACCGGCGGCTCAAAGTTACAGAAATAGCGGCAAGGTTCGGCCTTTCTAAAACCATGGTTCTTCAAATTATTCATGAACATTTAAATATGAATAAGGTTAGTGCCTAGACTTCTTTCCTCAGTCCAAAAGCAGCAACGAGTCATCTGTAGTCGGGCATTTTTGGAGCTCTGCCATGGCGACGAGAGAGAAGTTCTGCAAACCATTGTTACAGGAGATTAAACTATGACCCTTTACTTAATCCATTGTCCAAAACAGAATCAATGGAGTGGCAGGCGTAAACCTGGAGAAGCACCGCCTCTAAGGACCAAAGTCACTCAGTCAACCAAGAAGATTATGGCCACAATCTTTTGGGACTGTCAAGGAATACTCTTCATTGACTTCAAGCAGAGGAACACCGCAGTAAATGGTGAGTATTATGCTGTTCTACTGCACGGACTACGTGCTTCCATCAAAGAGAAAAAGTGATGAAAGCTGAGGGGTGGTGTGCGCCTTCTTCACGACACCGCGCCTATGGACACATCTCTTGTTGCAAAGGAAGCTGTGTGGAAATGTGGCTTCAAGGAAATCGATCATCAACCCTACCGTCCTCATCTAGCTTCCAGTAACTATTTCCTCTTCTCAAAACTCAAGAAGGACCTTTGAGGAAGGAAATTTAAGTGTGACGAAGAAGTGTTTATGCCTATTTTGTAGACGAGACTCCTGACTATTTTTAGGGGAGGGAGATTGAAATGTTATTTCAAGAATGTGAGAAATGTATGGTAATAAAGGGTAACTATATTGAAAAGTGAAATATAGTTTTTGTTTTTATCATACCCAGAAAATGATTAGGCCGGAAACTTATGGGCTTACCCTCGTAGATTAAAAAATGAACTCTGTTTTCTAAGTAAATGAAGAAGGTATCAGAATCAGTGGTAAAGGCTGCAAGGTGATTCTGAAAGACCTGTCAAATAAATGTTTCCAAGACTTGCAGACATGTTGAGACAGTTGCATTGCGTCCAACGGGAACGATTTTGAGAAAGATTATCAACATTATGAGGTTGAGTAAAGAAATGCAAAAAATTATGATCATTCTTTAAAAGGCTCGCATAAAACATATATCAACTTTTACATGAAAGTATTTTTATGAATTAAATTACAAGAAAGAACTGTAATAGAGTCAAGCGTTACAGGGTTTTACATGACTGGTAAGAAGAGCCAATTCGGTACAATATTGTCTTATGGACTCAGTTGCATTTTTCCTGCTTTTACCTGTCAATGTAACAGGTCATCGACAAGTACTTCCGCACTGAGTGAGTTGGTGCTCCAACATTAATGACATTCCTTCCTTCGAAACCGGTTTATATAGGTGATATGTTCACCATTTCTAAGGCTTGAACGCTGAAATGTGTACTTGCCTTAGAGATTAAATAAACACAATAACTGTACGCTCAGTACTGTCACTCGAATTCGCTTTCCTAGTGATATCTCTCGATGACCGTTTACAATCCTGATTTAAATCCTTTTAAATGGAAAACCACAATTATATTGATTTCTGTATATGGATATTTTGCCCTTAGACTTTGTTTTAAAAGTGACTGAATAAATTTATATTGATAAATCATTGGAAAACTTCAACATTCAGAGTGATTCCAGAGATACGCCACTCCACTACTACGCTCTTCTACTCAAGCTGTCATACCAGCTTTTAGATCTAACTTATAATTACAACTACTTCTTTACTTTACTTTTTCCTGCATGGACTACCGGGAGGTCTGGGGTTCGAATCTCGTCAGAACCGTCTTCCCTGACTGAGATATTTTCCAGGTTTTCCTCAGTGCTTATAAATGGCAAATGCCCAAACTTAGGCCTGGAACGTTTCCTTCCTTACACAAATCCTTTCCCAATTTATCATTTCATCTAAAGTATCATGTGTCTATCGCCTGTGGTGCCTCAGTAGTAAAAACTGGCGTTAAACGCCACTAAAAATGGCGAATCTGGGTTTTTTGTATACAGTAGGTTGGTACAGGAGATATCCAAATTTTCAAGAATGTACTTTGTGATAAATATACCAGGAAAGAACTCTGTAATGTCACAGTTCTTTTCATTTAAAATTTATAGCAATGTAACTATAATCATGTGCATAATAACAGGGCTACCTTGTTTTCTAAATTTCCTCTGGATAATCATATTTTTTTAATTTAATTTAATTTTATTTTTTTTGTATTTAAGGACGCTCTTTAACATCACAGGTCATTAGCGTCCCATTCAATCCAGGGTGTGAAACGGCCGACAAATTTTGCTCAAATGTCTCTCTTTTCAGGCTTGAGGTTCTTTTTCTGCCGTAAATGTACGACACGGGACCCACGGCTTTACTTCCCTCCCGAAGGAAGCCATACTTAGGATTTTTACGCCCGAAAAAATCCATCGATCCTGGGCGGATTTGAACCCGTGACCTTGGGTTTAGAAGGCAAGTATGGTTACCACTACACCACCAGGACCGACGTATATTCATGATATGAAAAGTATTGAATGCATAAACGATATGCTGTACTTAAATTTATAAATACCTTTTACTAGTAGTTAATAAAAATACGTTACGTTCTGGACATATTCAACCCTAATTAATGTGTTTTTGACACTTTAATGCATTTACACATCTGCTTCTGCAGGTGGATTGTTTCCTGCGGCTGTAGTTACAAGAATATAAAAATGGCACATGTCATACGTTGTCGACAGCTTACTTTATTCTGCTACTTGTATTACTTTATATCAAACGAAACGCCGCATATAAACTGTGCAGTAACTCCTTTGATATTGTTGTTTATCGTAATAGCAATGCTAAATGATAAAACCAAGGCTATAAATTAATATCTGATGTAATGAATTCTTTTAGGTGTATTAGAAAAAATTACAATGAGCAGGCAGTGTTCCCCTTGTAACAGGTTCCTCGGGGTTGAGGAGGGGAGCACATGCTCTCTTAAATCTGCTTGTGTATGAGTTCAATCCTGCGATACCTTTTGTGTACTTTAATCACTCTTAAATGAGTTCTTGAGGTATCACTGAATTTTAACGTCCCTTTTTGTATAATTATAGTAAGATACCGCGCCATTCCGCTGCACTTAAGTATTAATAGTGGTAAAACAATTATAGACCTATCATACAACTATGGTCTTGTGTAATCAAAAACATTATTGAATGTTTTAAAAATAATAAGCAATTTACTGTTAAAACAGTTCCACATTATTCATTCCACATTATAGTACAACTAAAAACGGCGAAATATTATGTATAAAATTAAAACGTCTGAATGTTGGGCTTCAAGTTTAACAAAATCTCAGAAGAGGGTCTAGCCTACACAGTAATGAAAATTACCATGCAAGCCCCCTTCAACACTCCCTGGCAATTACTTGAAAAACCACTGTACGCTGGCGAAAGGCAGACTGGGCTTTCGACGAATTATTGGTGATGGAATATTAGTCACAGACAGCGGTTCAAATAGGTTCAGACATGGTTCAAATAGAGAAATATTTCATTTCTTCATTAAAAATTAACACATACGAACAAGTACACAAATGTTTGTTAGGCTCAGCCTTAATGTCTTAATGGACGCTTTGCCTCTGGTTACAACTCTTTGCAAAATTAATGTCAATGCAGCATAGACCAAAGGCCAGCTCGCCACTGAGCTTATTAACTTCCCAACGGGTTTCAGTGATTAAACCACTGCGCAACCCGTGGCCTGTACCTGTGTTTCACTCAACTTCATGTAGAAAATTAATTACAGCAAGAACACAGCGCAGTTTGTACATAGGAACTTATTAGCTGTTTTGGGAAAGACAGAAATATAAGGCTGGAGTTTAATCGTCATGCAATCTTACTGAATGGCCTTTGCTTCAAGAGAAAGGAGGTTAATTGTTAGTATACAGACTTAGAATAGAAGAAGACATACTTAATCTAGAGTTTTCCGGGTTTTAGAAAACTGCAATCAACTTCAATGTTTAAACTATCTTGAATTTGGAAATTAATGAAGATTTGGGCTTCTGGAAACTACCTAAACATTTATTTAGAGTTTTGGAAAAATTTAAAATTTAATTTAAACCATAAATATCGGGTTTTGAAGGAAATGACTCCAAGTATTTCAAAATTCCATACAAGAAATATTAGGCAAAAACTAATTTTGAAAAAAAAAACAATCTTCGAATTCCCCATCCCCAAAAATAGATAACAGAAATATTTTAGCAGCATTTTGTACACATAAGTAACCTATTGTAAAACTACTGAGTGCTTTTTCCTTTGCAGGACCGCTCCATGTGTAATTAGCTGCAGATGATCTAGCCTGCTATCCTTCCTTGTTCCCATGCTTAGAAGCCGGCCGGGGAGCCGGAAGAGAGGTCAGTACGAGTTTAACTCTAGGAAATAAGGGCATACATATTCTTATGTGTTGTACGATAGTGTGTCCGTTAGGCGGTTTAATATAGTGTATTAATTAGATAATATGACTTAATTTAGGTATTCTATTCCTCAAAGAGTTTTTATTTACGATTCGTATATGCGTACAGAGAGTTTCCCTGATATTTAACTTCCAAGTCGAATTTCAATTTACAGATTGTTAAATGCATTTTGTGAAATTATTCTTGATGAAAAACGTTGACGGCCATGTACAGTACTCACAGAAGAAACGTGAGATAATATAGGCATGCTCTGTTCTCCTAAAATAATCTCAGCAAAGTGTAATTTCCTACTCCTCTGTTCGAAAGACTACAAAGGTACTGAAATTAAAGTCCTATAAAAGTAATGTAGTGCAAGAACTTAAATCGGGTGACCCTGCATCCAGCAGTAGATTTCGTGAACGGATTTTGAGTAATGTACATGACGGAAAAATCTAATTTTCTTTTTGGAAGAATTCAAGTTGCATCTAAGTGGGCATGTTAATTCAGAAAACAAGCGGTACTGGAGTTCAGAAAAACCAAAAGTGCTTCACGAGGAACCCCTGCATGATCAAAAGATAAATGTGGTGCACCATTAGTGGCGAGAGGTTCTATGTTATTTTTAAGAAACAATTAATAGTGTTAGGTATGCGCAGAATATTTTGAAACCCTTTTTTCCATGAAGGAACTTAGGTTTTCAACTAATAAGATTCTGCAACAGTATATACAGCCCATGACTCCTTGTATGAAATACTCGACAATACTCATTACTAGTCCCCCGATTTAACGTCCTGTGATTTTTATCTCTGGGAGCCAAAACGCGGGTTCGAACCCGGCCAGGACCGATGGATTTTTTCGGGGCGTAAAAATCGTTAGCATGGCTTCCTTCGGAAGGGAAGTAAAGCCGTGGGTCCCGTGTCCTACATTTACGGCACGAAAAAGAACCTCAATCCTGAAAGAGAGGCCTCTGAGCAAAATTTGTCGGCCGTTTCACGCTCTGATTTGAATGGGACGCTGATGACCTGAGATGTTAAAGAGCGTCCGTAAATAAATCAATCAATATCTCTGGGAGGGGGCTTTCAAAAAAAGTTTACAAAACAAATATCCGTTCACATTAGATGAACTGGAAAATGACATTCGTGAAGATATTCTTCCATTTTAGGGGGAATTGGAGAGGGTAATAGTTAATTTCATAAGCCGATGACAGAAATGTGTGGAAAATGAAGGGAGGCAGTTCCAGCATCTTTTGTTGATAATGGTGAGTAAATGTGTCTTTTAAGTGTTAGTAACGTGTTACACGATAATCATAGCTGCGGACTTTCGGACTCGCGTTCACCGCAACATCAGCTTGAACCGACCATACCCGTTCCATACGGGGTATTATAATAACCACAATATCATACTGTGCAGAACTGTTTCTGTTTTCACGTCTGAACTACGAGGAATGGATATGAACTTTTGTTCTTTCAGTATCTATTGTCCACATAAACCCATTGCATAATCATAAATCAGAACTCCGTGGAGGATGTGGAAAATCTGAGAGTCTAGGAATCAGCCGACTAGAAAACTATTGTTGGAATATATACTCATCTTGTTGAAACACTTGCACGTGCCCAATCCCCAGAAAATACATTCTGTTTGCATGTGCAGCCTCAATGAAATTCCAATCATAGGTGACACAGACACAGTGGCCCACAACTGTTAATATCTCCAAATTTTTTTCCGAACGAGAAAACAAGCATTTTACTTATTGACATTGCCATTCGGCTCACATCACATTCCGGAGACCACCAGCAGTTTTTCAGACACTCCCTCTCTTTTAATAATTATTCTGCACACGATCTTCGGCTTTAGGAGACAGCCTGCATGTACATCTCAAGTGTTAAAGAGTTTCCAACTGAAATATTATGATTAAGGTGAATTACATTTTAAAAAAAAAAAAACTCCCAAAAGTGGCCTTGATACAATTTAGTTTATTATTTTTACTTTTTTTTATTACTTCCCTGGTTGTCAAATGTATTAACTTTGTCAGAATATCTAATTTTATAAATAGCAGAATGTGTAACAGATTTTACAGTACATTTAAAATCGTTAGCAAAAGACAACTTTCAAAATCACGGCTAAGATTCGGAACACCAATCTTAGGTTTCCCTATCAATGCTCTAATTATTTTATTGCTATTGCTTTGTCTAACAACGATATAAAATATAAAAATTAATATTTGTAATGAGTTAAAACTATGTAGCACATATCTTGCAAATGCGGAGTTTCCGCGTTCGAATCCCGCAATGTCAGTTCTTGGGTAATGTTTTTTTTTTTTTTTTTTTTTTTTTTTTACCAGAGTTTTTCCCTGCCTTGAAGAGGTGAATGCCAGGTAACTTTAGGTACTGTGGACCCCGGGCTCATTTACACGTTCAATTCATCATCTCTTTAGCCTTCGTTGTTAGGAGGGTCATCTGAAAAATTCTCGTACGTTGAACGTTTACAGTACGTTGAACTACTGACTGAGCAACGCTTGCCAAAGTGTCCTCAGCCGATTGCAGCACATGCCGTTTTAATTTCTTCCCGAAGTGCTGCCAGTGTAGCTGGTTTTCTACGGTATACGGTACCACGAGTCTCAAATTTGTCACGAATGCGTGCAATTGTTACTCGCGTTGGCGGTTCTGTTCTGTGCACACGTCTCCATTGCCTTTGAACTTCAACAACATTCTCGGTTTTCCAATATAACTTCAAAATTGCTTTCTGCTGTTCAAACGATAATCTTGGCTCCATTTTGTTGTAGCTACGCTAGCATAACGTAATGTGAGTCGCAACTGTTACATAACATCATGCGATAATCTTGGCTTCATTTGTTCATTGTTGATTTACCTTTCACGTGGCAACACTATCATAATGTATGTGAGTCACATCTGTTTAAACACTACTGTTGTTTTTCGGCGCAAATTTGCAATATATTAAATAGATATCTCTATGAAAGTGTATATTACATTTTTCGCACCCTCGGTATATAAACTCCAGAAAATAAAAAACAATATTAATACTTTATGTAAGCTCATTATATGCTATGTCCTCTCTAACCAGAGATCTTCAATTGTCCGTCTTGTCTTCCTGATAAATTTACATAATTCTGTCAATCATTCTTATCCAGTACTAAATTTAGACATGGAGCTCTGCTACTTCTTGACCTCACAAAGTTTTCGGAGAGAATCTGCGACCTTCAGCAGTCTGTAGCTTCACATTCTGCAAGAATGTGCACTCAATTTTTGTTTTTACCACACATAGGACACATTCCTTACCCTGTACCATCTGCCATTGCCGTTCTGTCTTCACCTATCACTACATTTATATACGAGGGTAGTCCATAAGTATCCGGCCTAACCATTTTGTAGGTATGATACAGACAAAAACTATATTTCACTTTTTGATGTAGTTACCCTATATTGAAATACACTTCTCACATATTTGAATTCACATTTCAATCCCCCTTCCCTAAAAATAGTCGGAAGTCTTGTCAGCAAAATGGGTATAAACAGCACCCATCACTTCTTCGTCACACTTAAATTTCCTTCCTCAAGAGTCCTCCTTCAGTTTTGAGAAGAGGAAATAGTTACTGGTAGCTAGATCTGGGCTGTAGGATGGATGGTTGATCTCCTTGAAGTGTGTACAGGCGCGTTATCATGAAGACGGCGCACACCACCACTCAGGTTTTCTCGCCTTTTCTCTTTGGTGGAAACACGAAGTCTGTACAGGCCAGCATAGTACTCCCCATTTACTGTGGCGTTCCTCTCCTTGAAGTCAATGAAGAGTATTCCTTCACAGTCTCCAAAGATTGTGGACACGATCTTCTTGGTTGACTGAGTGACCTTGGCCTTTAGAAGCGGGGCTTCGCCAGATTTACGCCACTCCATTGATTCTCTTTTGGACTAGGGATCATAGAGGACCACAGTTTCATCTCCTGTAACAATGTGTTGTAGAACTTCTCTCTTGCAGCCACAGCAGAGCTCCAAAACTGCCTGACAACAGATGACTCGTTGCTGCTTTTGGACTCAGGAAAGAAGTCTAGGCACCCATCTTGCACTAACCTTATTCATATTTAAATCTTCTTGAATAATTTGGAGGACTATTGTTTTAGAAAGCTTTGCTGCTATTTCTGTAACTTTGAGCCGCCGGTCTTCCATAATTTCTCCTTCCACAAGAGAGATGTTTTCAGGACCGACGCTCTTCGTCTTCAATGCCTTCTCAGCCCATTCGAAAACGTTTGGGCCATTCTTTTACAGCAGAATATGAGGGGAAGATTCTCCATATACACCGTTCAATCGCTGTTTAATTTCATTTGGAGTATGTTTTTCATTTGTGAAGAAATTAATAATAGCTTGATACTCCATTTTGAACATGTCACAATCTTACACACATAACTTTCTTTATGCAACTATATCTGAACAAGTGAACATAGCGGAGCTGAAGCTACAGCTGCAATTATTTGCTTAACAGATAAAGTATGACACCAGATAAGGCTTTTGTGAAGGCGATAATGCTTATCGGCGAGGCCGGAAACTTGTGGACCTGCCTTCCTTCACCATGTCCCTTTTAATTCTGACTGAAATTCTAGTGACAGTTTCTTGTAATACTCAGCCAGCTTCACCTGCCGTCCTGAAAAATTCATTTATCTCTGTCTAACATTCCAACAAACATTTTTTCTATTTGTAATTCTCATTTCCCACGTTCCACTTCATTTCTGTTCCTTTCACATTCCTTTTTATGGTAGATGTCCAGTACCCAGGTTTTCCAGTTGTTTCTGATAGCAAATAGATCTGCACTATTGAAAAGAGGAAGAGGCTGCGCAGAACAAATAAACGTGTAATGGCAGTAAAGCATATGTTGCCGTAAGATAATCGACTTGAGCGCAAATTCGGGAAGGTCTAATATTAGATCGACAGGCGTAAAAATAATTTTGAGTCAGGCACCTCTACAGTCACTGAGTCCTTTTAAATGCGGACTGTTGCCGAAAAATGCTAGAAAACCTATTTGAAGGAAAATAAAAAAGCCCATTTTACATCATGACATATAGAAAGCTGAATGTCCATAATTATTCAAAAATTAAGTGACAGTCATCATTGTGGGTATTTTTATGCAATAGTGCAGATATCAAGAAGTGTTGACAAGAACGCAATCTCCTCTTGCTTCCAACTAGTGGCCATTTTGCGACAGCTATGCTTGAGGAAAACACACAGTCACTGCCAGGCAGTACTCTATAAAATGTCTGCCTAAATTCTTAGATGTGATCAACATGGAATCCTTCTGCCTCTGTCTACAGTAGAAATCAGGAATCCTAACCCCCTGTAGTCCACATCTAGTCACAAGTGACTTTTTTCTATTCATTAAACTTGAAACAAAAAGCTTTTGTTGTCATCCATATGAATCACCCAAAACTGCGCGAACTGCAAATGGGAGTTTGTGGTGTTATCTAAGAAACTTGGTGTGGTGTAGAGTACTTCGAAAAGATGGAATGGTCAAAAGCCTCTTTTTCAACGTTATTACTTTCGTTCTGAAAACGCTCAGCCATTCTCATGTTGTCCATGATGGGAACATCATAAGTTGTCAACATTAGCACGTGTCGGGAATTAGTTGGATGTCTGCTGAGCCTCTTTACCTCCAATTGGCTCGCGAAGTAGTACCATATATTAAATGAATACATGCATGCATTAATCTTCCACATATGTGGAAGGAGCTGAAATGTATGCATCTTGAAAAAAGGGAAGGACCACGTTCACCTGTCTATCAGCTTGCTCCCCACCGTGTCCAAGATGTTGGAACGGACATTTTTGGCTCGTCTGGAGCCGACGTTAACCCAGCTGATGTCAGAACACAAATTTGAGTTCAAACCAAAACACTGGACCACTCAGCAATTACTGAGAGTGGTGAAGAAGGTCGCACTGGTTTTCAGGCGGCGTTTGTTCTCCCACGCAGTGCTGCTTGATATTCAAAAAGCATTCCCCAGCACTAGGCACGCGGGGCTTATTTACAAGCTTAGACGTGTCAGACTGCCTCTGCGGTTATAGAATTAATAAACAGTTTTCTCTAAAACCGCACATTCTGAGTCAAGTCTCGGGTCGTAGATCTGACACATGGGATTATCGGAAGGCGTCGTGTTGTCACACTTTTCTCGGCGTACAACTCTTACCTGTCAGTACACAGAGAACGTACTCATTCTGGCACAAAGCATAAACTAGCTCAGCTCCTCTCACCGCTTACTCAGGTGGAAGAATGGAATGAGAACTGGCGCATGCACGTCAGTGCTGAGACGAGCGAGGCTATTCTTATCACAAGTTAAGCAAAATTCCTTTTCCATCTAGGTGGATATATTTAAAATTCAGACAGAATTGAACATTTCCGTACATTTGGGCTCGGTAGGGCTATAGCTATATTTTATTTTGCATTTTTTTGCCTTCTGTTGTCTATTTTATGACTTAACCCCCCCCCCCTTTGCTTGTTTTGAATCGTTAAGCACATTTTTCTGCTACTATTTATACCTTTTTAAAAGTGCATAAATTATTTCAATATATCAAGATGAAAAAAAAAAAGTTGTAAAAATTAAATGTTGTGTTCACCTCACAAAAATATCTATTGAGAATTTTGTTATACATTTATTTCTTTTCAAGCAGTCAAAAACTTTCTCTTCGACCCATTCACTTAAGCTAATTAAATAGCATAACCTTCATTAGTGAAAGGAACGCACGGTTACCTCGGGCATACGAATACCAGGAAATAGAGAGGACGAGGAAAGTACTGTAGTTTTGAATAGTTCTGGCGAATGACCTGTATCGTAAGAAATTTGTAGGGGATAACTTCTCAGCTGCATAAATGCAACAAACAATTGCAAGCGATAAAGATGAGAGCGGTACATCTGTGCAATAAACTGCCCCTACAATGTGTTCAGTACGGAAGTAAGAGAGATACTAACCTGGTTCCCCTATAAACGCATAAACAGAAAATAAACTCTATCAGAAACTACCTCGCATCTTTTACTCATTCGATAGGACTATTAAAACTACTTTACTTTGTCTTGATCAACATTTTCATGAGGTCCTGAAAGGTGAATGTTCTGTTGTAACCGGTATCAGTACTTCCGAAACAGCTTGTTTTAAATATACTCCAATCACTTCAGTGGAAGTAGAACGTTCTTTTTCCATAATGAAAAGTATTC
This sequence comes from Metallyticus violacea, assembly GCA_030762175.1. Lineage (NCBI taxonomy): Eukaryota > Metazoa > Arthropoda > Insecta > Mantodea > Metallyticidae > Metallyticus > Metallyticus violacea. The sequence goes on along the minus strand of CM060842.1, from coordinate 12,516,952 downwards.
TCTCTGACAAGTTGCTGACTATGACGGATGATACCTTGAAAAAACATCTTGCTGATTGTAACCAAGAAAAGTTAGCTTAAGTACTTTAATTGTGTGATAAAGAAATTAATAAGTGTATTAAATACCTTTTTTTCATTAATAATGAACGATATTGCTCTCTGTTTATTTATATTTAATAAACGCCTATTTTAATCATACTATTGCCCGTTTTCAGTATTTTAAGTGTCTTTTTACTTGTTCATTTTAACCAAACATTCGGGCTGTGCTCATCACCAAACAGCGCAAACCAATCAATCCGGGGGCTCTGAGTTTGCATGGCCAGGTAATTCCCTTGAGGACTCTGGTCAAATACCTTGGGGTTGACATTTCATTCCCATGTACAAGCAAGGTTGCAAAGGCCTGAGCGGCTGTTTCCAAATTGACCCTATTTATTCAATTAACTCCGCACCACTTCGCACCAAATTACGAATCTACTAGGTCATTATTCCAGTCATAATGAGCGAGGTTTGGGGCTACACAGCTCCATCCAACTTTGTTTATTTGCAAAAGGGCAAAATATCGTCATAAGGAGAATTTCGGTACTGATTTTATGTTGCCTTCAGTTTTCCTCAATGAAACTTCTGGCCTTGAGTACATCATCGGCACCATAAGAAGACTGGTACAGAAAGCTTACGCACTCTACGCTAGACACCCCAACCGGTTATATTATGACCGCTTGGTGATTATGACCCAAGACGCGGTCACGGGTGTGGCGCCCAGGGAGGAGCTTGGACCAGATTGACAATAGCGAGCACAGAAAACAGCTGGCGGACTCCGGCGATTCCAGATGGAACCGCAGTGTAAGTTAATGTATTGGACGTCACTTGGATGGGACGCCAGATGCTTTTCCATCATATACAAGCTACTAAGTGTGTGGGCGCAGCTTGTCAGTGTAAGATTCTGCACTTAAGTCCTTACCCCAAATCATCAACCATTCGCAACAATACTACTGACTTGTCATTGTACAGTGAGATATAACCACTTAGTGGCCAAGGTCGTTAAGGCGCGGACACGTGAGCGGGAGGTCTGGGGTTCGAATCCCACCAGGACCGTCCTCCCTGACTGGGGTTTTTTCCAGGTTTTCCTCAGTTCTCATAAATAGCAAATGCCGGGGAGATACCCTAAACTTAGGCCTAGGACGCTTCCTTCCATAAAAATATATCATTTCGTTTCATGTATCATCAGTGTCCACCGCCTGTGGTGCCTCATAAGTAAAAACGGGCGTTAAATGCTACTTAGTGGCCAGGTGCTCCCCAGAACTCTATACAAACACCAAGGAGTCTCCCGAAAGCGTGTAGTGTGGTGTCATGAAGAGAGCATATTATTATATATAAGATATTTTGGTTTAATTTTCGCCAAGAACGAAAATGTTTTATAAAAAAGACGTAACACACATGATCAACAAAGTATGAAATCCTGAAAACATCAAGTTACAAACGTTTCTTTGTGACTGTATATTCGAAAGCCATTAGTATCAAGAAGGGGGAAGGTTAGAGCGTATAATGCGCAGTTCTTTGAAGTTACGATGGAAAGATAATAAACCTGCAAGAGGCACCGGTTACCTTTGTGGAAAAGCAATGTCCTTTTGATTAAAAAAAAAATCCGTTTATATTTTCACAGAAGGGAGAGTTGGTAAAAAACAAGTGAGCCAAACATTTTCTACATAGATTAGACTTGGGTTGATAGTAATCTTAGCTTGGTAAATACTAACAGGTTCATATACAGGCAGTGTGAACGAGTTTTTTTTTAAAAATACGCTTCTAATTTACAAACTTACGTCAGCAACAAGTAACACAGTTAAATGAACTAAGAAAATTTAAAAAGTGCGTTCGAGAAAAATTAACTTGCAATTTACCCCTTTCTTCAATTGTTGTGGTCTTAGATTGTGCTCCATATGTACTAAGCTGTTAAATGAAAGTTCGACACCTATGTAACTTTGAATTTTTTATTATTGATTGTGTATATTTACTTAGTACATTGTAATTGTTTTTAAATAGTAACATTTTTTTGTTTTATTTAAACATATGATCATTATCTTCTTAAATATACAAACTTTCTGTTATTTCTCTCTATTTTAGTGAATGTAAAGATGATATCAAGCGCTCAGTTCATAAACATGGTTTCATTGTAAAATACCTTACAACTTTGTCTATCAGTGGTCATACAATTTATTTAATTAAAAGTATTTCATTATTTTGTGGTTTAATTGCAATAATAAAAATAGTAAAAATAATTCTAAAAATGTGTTTTTTCTTTTGTGATACTTATAAATTGCAAAAATTCTAATTTTATTCCCCTCATACAGCAATACTATAACCAATTTCATCTCATTAATTAATAAAGGCTAATTTGAATTTTATATTCTTTTTAAACGTTATTCCACTAGGTGAGGAATTCGCTTAGTTTACGCAGCTCCTGTGTGACTAACTTTTACAGATTTGCTTCCTTATTGATAACTTAACTGGAAATAGAACCAGAATGTCCAAATTCTAAATCTTCCAACAGACTTACAACGTCATCCTTTTCAGTAGACTTTTAGGTGGCAGTGACAGCTTGCATTATGTAGAACTATTGCACGTTTGTTTTGTGAGAGATTCGCCAACAAACCCGCGTTCAAAGGTATTTTAATATTTGTACTTGTCTCATTATGTGAGCCCAACATTGAGTCCTCGATTTTCTTGCAGGATCACACACCGAGCCTCACTGCTTCCTGCACGAAGTATCGTAAAACGCTTTCTTCCGAAAATAAGAGATTGGACTGTTGCTGCTGGGTGTATGTGTCGGTATTTAGGGTGTTTTCTCATTGGCTACGATACTCGCGCTTGCTTATGTCATTGGTGCGGATGCACTGAAGATGGAAGCGTATTTACACCCGAACGATAAACGATCGTAAACTGTGGGCAAAATTCCCGTCCACCCGAGCTTGGTAGTCCAGAATATAGCAAGAGATCAACCTATACATTGTAAACACAAAAGGATAAAGAGGTTTCAAAACAAATAAAAATCACTGACGGCGACAGAAATTCTCCCCTTTGTATATGTTAGGTTTAAGTATAGCTGTAAGTTAGATCTAAGGCCTTATGTACTTCTTTTATATGTATATATAAACACAGCTTATGTGAATCTGTACATACCAACTGTATAAATGTCACAAAAGCACAAATAAAACAAAAGATTATTTTAAGCACCTTAAATTTCAACTGTAGAAACAAAAACTTTACTCTGGTTAGAAAAGTTACGAGAGACGTAAAACATTGACAAGTTTTGTTCTAACAACGGGGTGCCACCCCCTCCGGCTTGAATAACAGCATTCATACGCCTTGGCAGCGGCAATCTTGTATTAACACGCCGTTCCAGTGTGTTCAAGCGCATTCATGTCAGGAATCCTTACTGGCCGTGGTAAAACATGGATTCCCACTTCTTGGAAATAATCTTAGGCAATATGTGGGCGTGCATTAAAAGGAAAGTATCGCCCATAAATGGGTCAAGTGATGCAATATGATTGCCAAACACACATTCATTTATGTGCCTATCAGCTGTTACATTTCCATTTTATACTAAAACTAACTCGGTAAGAGCATCCTTAGACACTCCTGCCCAAACCATCACTCCACTGGTAACTTTTCAGAATACAGCGTTGTGGAAATCGTTCTTCCTTCCTTCTCCAAACTCTTTCACGTCCATCGGGTGAACGCAGACTGAAACAGGACTCGTCTGTTAACAGAACACAGCTCTACTGTTCATTTCTCCAATCTCTGTGATCCTTTGCAAAACGCAGTCGTTCGACTCGGTGCATTCTGAGCAAACTGTGACCAGTTGTAGATATACTTGATATCAGGTTACTTGCTTTCAACCTTCTTCTAACTGTTTTGGCCAGGCGTGTTAACAAATTGCTGGGCTACAGTCGTAGCTAACAGGTTGCGCTTCCTAAGAACTGTCAACTCTGGGTCTACCCAAAACTGGTCTTCTGATATATTCTTAGGTCACGCTATGGATTGTGCTTCTAGTCGTAATCATTACATTTGCATTGTAAGTACACGCGATTAGTTGCAAAAGCAGTAAAAACAATTTTCTACATTTAGTTACTCGGTTAATATTAATATACTGTGTACTGAATTTTCTACAAAACTCTGTCATATTAAAAACATTTTATCTTTGAAAAAGAGGAGTAAAAACACCAATGTAACAAAACAGCTTTATGTAAATGCATATTAGCAGCCTTAGTACATTATCAAAAAGGAATTCGTCATAATGTCGGGCTTCCAGAATGTGCCCTTACTGCTCACAGGGGGTTTTGCGTCTCAGCCAAGGCCGGCACCGCTCTCCAATCACGGTCGCTTGCCTACCTACCTGTCTTTGTACTTCCCGGCAGTCAGCAGTTTAGATTCGTTCGTGAAGTTGACAAGACAGCTGACTTTAGAGAACGCACGAATTTTGCCTGTTATAAATACGAATCAGTTCGAGTTCGTGAGGTTCCCTGGATAATTGCCTCCTTCCAGAACTACAATTCACGATTTTGTGAATAAATTTGATACTACTGGTTCAGTGCAAAACAAGAACACACGCGAAGACGTACAGTTTTAACAGAAGACAGATTAGGCAGTTGGCGCAAATCTTGAACATTCAACAAAATCACTACTGAAATTAGAACAAGTTGCTGTTTAAATGTTTTCTGCGCATACAGCAACAAAATTGTTAAAATTGAAACCTGACAAGTGTTCACATGTCTATTGTATGCGACAAGGTGATCCCGTAGCATGTGTGCGTTATTGTGACTGGTTGCTTTCATCAGTGACTGAAGGGTTAATCAACCCACATGGTTCAGTGCAAAACAAGAACACACGCGAAGACGTACAGTTTTAACAGAAGACAGATTAGGCAATTGGCGCAAATCTTGAACATTCAACAAAATCACTACTGAAATTAGAACAAGTTGCTGTTTAAATGTTTTCTGCACATACAGCAACAAAATTGTTAAAATTGAAATTGACAATTGTTCACAAGTCTATTGTATGCGACAAGGTGATCCCGTAGCATGTGTGCGTTATTGTGACTGGTTGCTTTCATCAGTGACTGAAGGGTTAATCAACCCACAGCTTGAGATCTTTTCAGACGAGGCTTGGTTTTCGCCAAAATGGTCGTTTGAACACGCTCGCTATTGGTGTTCTGAAAATCAAAATTGTTTACAATAAATCATTGTTTGTGATAGGAAAATATCGGCCTGATTTTTTACGAGCATACAGTAAATGGGAGGTATTGAATGGCGCTCTGAACCTACTTTTTGACCAGCTGACGGAAGAAGAGAAAGCATAAGTTGATTCTGCCACTGCCCATTCAACAGAGGAGCCCATGGGTAAAATCAGGGAAGTGTTTAAAGATAGAGCAATTAGTACTGGTGTAATGCCTCTCGTTCCTAAGAATTAACAGTCCGTGATTTTTATTTGTGGAGTAGCCTGAACGGCAAAATGTACAAAACAATCCTCACACATTGGAGGAAATTCCAGCATTTGCTATAAGGTAAGGTTTTATACACAGTTTTAAGAGGCGAAGTAAGAGTACAGGGGACCACGGCTGTGGCATGTCCAGCTGCCGAGACGCAAAAACCCCGGACAAACGGTAAGGACATATTCTGGAAATCCTGTATGTCAGATTATAAATATCGATATTAAAGGTTTACGGGAAATTTTGTTTTATTAAGGTAACCAGGGAGAGCGAATCTAGCAAATAATGCATCAGCACACATTTTACACTATATCTCAGAAAGTTTGAAAGCTATCGATGTGAAAATTTACAAGATATTAAGAAAGTTTAACTAAAGATGTTTCGTAAATTTTAATACTCTAACGCACAAAAAAGTTTTTTTCAAAAATTTTAAATCAAAATAACATTTTGTTAAAACTCTGAAAACGCTGTGACATAATGTGTTTTCCTTATAAACTAATGGTGGAATTTCAATGTTTTGTTTGCTTTTTTTTTCAATTACTTAAACTGAGACAGCATGCTATTATGGGAACTAGAATAATATATCTATGCTAGTTGCTGGAAAAGAAAGTAACTAACTTTCAAATTAAAAAACAAATAGAGATTAATTTCGTATTGCTATTGATTTTTATTGCCTAATGGTGATATTTCAGTACATAGTGATATTTAAATACTTCTAGTTACCATATTTCACATTTTCACACATATGTGTGCAAATTTTCAACAAGGGTGGTCCAGGCAATGCTGAGAAAAAGGCACATTTATGTCACCATTTTAATTTATCGGAAAATAAGATTTATTTCTGTTTACATTTTTTATATTCATTAGATAATTAAAATTTACATAGCATCTTAAATTAAGTATTCTTAATATCATATAAAATTTTCATATTGTTAGCTTTACGTTTCTGAGATACTGTGCAAAATATATATGTTGTATTATTTGCTAGGTTTACACTTCTAGGTTACCTTAAGATCTGTTCTAAGGAAATAATTTTGTAACAAAGTGCTTTATTATAAAGTTGTAATTTGTGATTGAATATGATATATTCGTACATAAAATAGTATACATACATTTTTATTATTTTATGAATTTTTAGAACGCTTAAAAAGAGAACACTTAACTGAACTAAAGTAGGGAACTTTATGGAAGGGTTTAAAATTATAACAGCTGAAGAAATGTGTTATACGTCATATATGCTTTTTCTCTGAAAGCCTGAGGGATAAATGGTTTTTTTTTTTTTTTTCTATTTGAGAAATTACACGACCTTGCCCCCTTTTTGAGAACAAGAACGCTGGGACACATTGCATACAGAACAACAAGTCAGCAACAGAAATAGAATAATAAAGGCATTCTCATACACCGCCGTTAATTTAAATCAAGAGTAATATTATAATGATGCCGTCAGCATAACCACTACAGCTTTAACTGGAACAGCACATAAGTTGCGTACAGAGTGAAAAGTGGAAAATTTATTCCCTCCTCTTTTGTTTCAGTTTCTTAGCCCATGCGTCAAAAGCTCAAGAGGGAAATGAGTAAAAATCTTAGCTTCAATGATTTTGAAAAGGGAACGCAGTGAATCGTTATTTGGTTTCATAGCAACGAGCTACGCTTGAGTTTCAAACCGGGTCAAAAAACTTGTTCCGTTCTGTTGGTGACTGGGCCACCGGACGCTACAGAAATGTTTACTAAGAGTGCCGTTGTAATCGAATGTGGCGTACAGGTCGTAGGAGGAGAAAGAAACATCAGATTTTATATTTGTATTTCTATCTGCGGTTTCGAGGCATAAATATAGTTAGCAGAGCGATTTTACAGCCCAGAAAATAATTGTAGTGTAACTAATTATTATAATTGTGGCATTTAAATGTGAGCGTTTTAACACATTCATGACTTTTTCAATATTTGATAGTCGAGGCGGTTCTGCATAAGCGACACTGACGACCAGTCGGGCTACTCTGGTTACGAAGCGGACGAACAGGAGTCTGTGGTAAGAGTACTACAATGACAGTGTAACAAATTGAAATTCTCTAAAATGCCATGTTCTCACACATGCCTTCGTTTTCCATACAAGTCGGCTTCTGAAATTACCCATTAACCTTTTTTTCCCCCTTTGAGAAATTAAATGAATGTCTTGAAGGATGTTATCGTTTAGTTCGTCTGAAGTGTGTAAATACCACAGTGTGACTAGTGATGCTTTACTCCCGTGGCACGGGTTTTTCCTATGAGTAAGCATCCGCTCATTTGCCGCGCCGTGGAGTGGGTAGCAAACATACTTATTTGTTTACCTTGCTGACTGTCACAGTCGTAGCGCAGCTGTTCCCGGGTATGTTGTGTTAATTTCTTAATTTTACAATATACACAGGGTGCCAAAAAATGTATACACACTTGAAGCAAAGAAAAAAACTCTGTTAACATAGCAAAATTGAATCTACACAAACAGAAAACGATGAGCGCTAATCATCTTAGACTTTTAAAGCTACAACAGTTGCTCAAAATGCTCACCATCGGCGCCGATACACTTCTGAGTACGTTGAACTACTGATTAAACAACGTTTGCGAAAGTGTCCTCAGCGATTGCAGCACATGCCGTTTTAATTTCTTCCCGAAGTGCTGCCAGTGTAGCTGGTCTGCCCAGATTTGCCCTAGTGAACATCGCATACTGTACCATGAGTCTCAAATTTGTCTCGAATGCATGCAATTGTTACTCGCGTTGGTAGTTCTGTTCTGTACACACGTCTACATTACCTTTGAACTTCAACAACATTCTCTGTTTTCCAATACCACTTCAAAATTGCTTTCCGCTGTTTAAACGATAACCTTCGCTCCAATTTTGTTGTAGCAACGCTAGCATAACATAATGTGAGTCATATATGTTTACAGAACATCATACTATATATTACTGTTGTTTTTCGGTCCCACTTTGAAATATATCAAATAGACATTTACTGTGATAGTGTGTATACATTTTTTGGCAACCTCGATGTATAAAGTTTATGCCATGTGTGTTTACAACGGAACAGTGTGTCTTTATGTACGAACCATGTGTGTTAACTCAGTGATGAATGAACCATAGGATCACTATTTTTTTTTTTGAGCATATATTTGATTCTATTACTTGTGTGAACACCACACTCACCCCTTGGACAGAGAACGTGATAATGCATGTTTTCAACAGGATTCTGCTATTGCCTACACTGCGAATAAATCCATGACAACAATTCACAATGTGTTTGGACAAGGCAGAGTTATTAGCAGGGATTCATGCCCCCACCCTCTTGGTCCCCCTGCCTGCTATTATGATCGGTGGAATAAATTAAAATTTTCCGTGTATAAGACGAGCCCGCACACCAGACAAGAACTCAAAAGATAATATTCGCAATCCTATACTTTATATCATATATTATAAACTTTATAACAATAAAATTATAAAGTATTCTCCCAGGAAATGGTACGGATTTCTCAAAATGAACTAGAGCTAGTGATGAATAATTTCCTAAAGAGATGCCAAAAGGGGTTTGTGTATTGTGTATAGTTGGTTTGTCCCCCTCCCCCCTAATCATAATCATTGAGACCCGCACTCGCACTGATCGCACTGTGCTAATCTTTATGACTGGAATTCGATCACTTTGACAGCACGAGCCTACTCGGTACGGACATAACAATAAGTAATCCTTTGTACTACACTCCATAGAGGGCTTGGCGACCGCTACACTCTCTATCTCTGTCTTTCAACATCATTGACAAGAGTGCAGTATTGCAGGGGGATGTGTGATCAGCACACCGCACTCCGCCGGCTGCTCCATGCGGTTTCCGTGGTCACATCACACTACCTCTACATCGATGCTGTGTGGACGCCGTCGCAGTCCTCCGTAATTTGACAATTTTCTAAGCTGGTATTGACAATCAAACCAAGGCCATTGCTGGCCATTATGCTAAGGAAGCGCACTCAGTACGTCTTTATAATCACTGGTTGTGAAATTTAATTAAACGTAGCATTTGCCATTTAGTATTTTTAGCAAAATTTAATGTGGGATTGGGTTTGTTTCTCTCCGGACTCTTGAGTGTTGTGAGAAGCAAAGTCAACGAAACAGTTCGGTGAACTCTATCCGGCAGCCTTGAGCAACAGCTTATCAGCTGATGCAATCCCCCGTCGCCTCTTCGGTCATCAATTATTTGGATGGTTTGATATTTAAATCCTTTAAACCTGTTTGTTTAGTTTATTGATTAATTTTGTTTTATATGTGCTATTTTAGTTTTTATTTATTGGAGGATACATATTTTCCTACAACGTTTAAATTTAATAAAGTTATACAGCTATTTTAGTAGTATCCACTTATCAGGGGCGAAAGTCTAACCTACACAACATTAATGTGTTGGTTTGTGTGTGTTAATTAGAAGGGAATAAGACATGGACCTTCAAAGTGAGAAAGGGGTTGGAAACAATCGGGTTGGGAATTGGATGTCAGGTCAAGGTAACAGAACTGTGCGCAGGAAGATGAACCGGCTGAAGGATATAGACAGGCAGAATACAATAGCGCAATAGGGAGAAGATGTTGTGGGAAGAGGAACGGGGTTAAAATCTAAGTGGGGAATGGAGCTGTACAAGAAAACAGGGCTCAGACTCATTAAACAGGGGCTCGCGTGGTTTAGGCTTGGAGCCTAAACCACGGCAACCAGAACCTCGGGTGAAAATGGACTGAGAATTTGCCCTTTATGTGGAGAGAAATAATCATGGCAGAACATCCTGGCGAACTGTAGCAGCACTGAGGTGTGGAGAGAAAAAAGGTCTGACGCCTTCCTTTACTGACCCTAACAGAGGGCAAGGGGCATGCTGGGCTCAGCTGACAGGCAAGGATTGTTGTAGATTAAGAGTTTAACGCCCGTTTATACACTGAGGAGGTGAAATGGTAATTTGGGAAAGGAGTATTTTTTTTAAGGAAGGAAGCGTTCCAGGCCTAAGTTTAGGGTACCTTCCCGGCATTTGCCATTTATGAGGATTGAGGAAAACCTTGAAAAACCTCAGTCAGGGAGGACGGTCCTGGTGGGAATGGAACCTCAGACCGCCCGCTTATGAGTCCGCTCCTTAACGACCTCGGACACCCGTGGTTGAGAACTAAACTGAATTAAAATAAATATGTATAGATGATATGATGTTCACTTATTCCACTAAAATAGGAAAGGTATTCTATGTTCTGTATGTTTACATTAAGTTAATGTAGAGACTATTATTATTATTAGTAGTAGTGGTGGTGGTGGTGGTGGTGGTGTTATAACTACGTTACGCAATGGATGTATTTACTAATTTATTTAATTAATGTACATTTTGTGTATTATTAAAGGCACGTACCCATGTGCAAAGATTGCAAAGCTAATATCATGTATGTTAATTTGAATAAATGCACTCATTCATCCATCTTTTTGAATTTTCAGAGGACATTTGTGTAATTTTTATTAACTTTTATATGATGCGAAATGTTAAACGAAACAGTTTTTAAGAAAGGGAAAATTAAGCAAACCTTAAATTTCATACAAGAAAACAGGAATTTTTTAATTTCTCATTAAAGGTCTTTTAAACTTCTTACTTTTTCTTGTACAGCTATTACCTTAAGTGTATTCTTTGTTCTAGAACCAAACATTGCGCTAACGTTGCCGTAGTCTACAGTCCTTATTTTTTGCAGGGTATGCCTGCAGCAGAATATCTCGCATGTATCGTTTCCTATGGATAAGCATGCAACACAAACAGTAATTTAAAACGTTAAATTTACTCTGTGAAAACGAGAAACAGATATATATTGACGCTAAAGCCGGTGTAAACACAAATGTACTGCTGTTTCATGCTGCCTTTGTTGCAAGTAAAAACGAAATGCACGGTTTTCCTTTCTTATAGTACATGTTTACAGCGTTTGGTTACAAACCGCTACGATCACACGCAGGCATGTAGGGTTTTCTATGCTCTTTTGTGTTCCCTACTAAACTGAAATAAAAACTGTGAGATACAGTTACAAAGCTACGGAAACCACAAAACAGTGAAAGTGAACAGTGATGTGGAACACAGCGTGAATCACGAGGAGAATGCTGGACCCCCCCCCTTTTTTTTTCTCCCGGTTTTACAATAGAATCAGTAAGTTAGTGCAAAAAGTGACATAGTTGCGTAAACAAAGCGTTTACTCGACTGAACTAAATTTACTTTCTAAGGTAACACGATATCTGTATTGTATGCAAGTGGATTTCTTAAGAGTACTTTTAAATATGAAAGACATTCAGAAAATATCTGGACCTGAGTAAACTGTTTACAGTAATACCTAATTATATGTTCTATGTTACAGTCATACTATTATCTGTAAATAAATATAATTTCTACCAGGTACTACCTGTGAAACCTCTACGATATGAGTTGAAAGGAACTTTTCTGTCAGTAATTCAGTGTCTCGCAATAGAGTTGGGACGAGAACAACACCTGCAATGATTTATGCAATTTTAAAATGATTTAAGCTAGGAAGAGTGTCTCTTTGGCACTAGAGCAACAATAAGGTCCGCAGTTTGTTCACGGGGTTTAAGAGGGACCGAAATATTTTAAAGAAGAGATAAGCGGAAGATTTTTGACGGTAATAGCTGCAGAAAACATCGCCGTTGTGGAGATCCTCGAAGAGCATAAAAGGATTTTAGAGTTTTCTTTTAATATTGGATAAGAAGGTGCCCCGAAATCTGTTATGATTATTTAAGGAAAGAAAATGTTCATCTCACAAGGTGCCCCTACAACAGAAGTCACTGTAAGTGGAATTTTGTCGCGAAGTGCTCCAGAGATACAATAACAAGACCTTTCGCCGTGTTGCTAAAAAACTAACAGCTAAGATCTATCACTATGATCCAGAAACTAAGCGTCAGTTATCCATTTGGATCTTCCCAAACGTCACACCTCTAATGAAAGTTAACAGTGTTAGAACCGAAGGATATTTCGGTACTTCGGCCTTGCTCAAGGGCTGATCATTTATGCCTATGCCCCAAGTGGATAAGCTTCACGGGTGGTGAGAAATCTTAAAAGCTTAAAAGCTTACACTGTTTCCAGAGAGAACTCCCCGACGACTTACAGAGAACCCTCTCCCTCTCCATGGAGACGAGTCCCTCAAGGACTACTTCCATACCAGACACCGGGGCGGAAGCCTTTCCACAGCGCAAAGCACCGTCACATTCACGGAAGAGTAAATAATTTGAGGAAAATAACATTCCCAGCGTTTGCCCAAGTAACTAAGGGGAAACGACGGGGGAGGGAGGGAGAGAAGAAAACACTTCAACGACCGGCCCAAAGGGCTTTGAACTCTGATCCTCCCGAATGAGAGTTTCACCTGAGCTCCCAGCTCGGCCAAAACGTCACCATAGCAGGAAGTGTGAGGAAGAAAATAGTGACGACTTTCTTGTGTAAACATTTCCCTTGAGGATAGCACAGCTACCTCAAAATGGTACGCATCAGAATCTCTTCCTGTGGTTTTTCAAAAGACTTTAGGCATCAGGCCACATCGTCAATGCTACTAAAGAGTAGGCATTTGAAGCTTGTTACGCATACTCCTTACAGTCCTGATGCGGTTTGTTCCTGTTTCCTTTAGTACAAAATCAACTTCGGAGGAGGCGATTTTCAAACTAGAAAATGATGTATCGTCATACGAAGAGAAACTTAGCACCAAAAGGCACAATTAGGTGGAGGGGCAATGCTTCCAGTTTCAGTTACGGGATGACTGGATTGAGGCGAAGTTCTTTGAGATGTGATGAAAAGTTTTGCATTACCACTAATCTCCAACTTGCACACGGAAATTTTCTTGTGTGCCTTGCATAATCTACACATTTCTCCAGAACTGTTCACTGGTTATTTTCATTTTTAGCCGAAAGAAGTAAGTGAACTATGTAATTTTTCAAAATTATCCCAACCACCACGGATGGCCGATGTCGTTAACAGCCGGGATTTGTGAGCGGGAAGCCTGGGGTTCGAATCTCGCCAGGACCGTCCTCCCTGACAGGGTTTTTCCCAGCTTTCCTCAGTCCTCATAGATGGCAATTGCCGAGGAGGTAAACTTAGGCCTGAAACACTTCCTTACTTAAAAAAATCCTTTCCCAGTTTATCATTTCATCTCATTTATCATCAGTGCCCACCGCCTGTGATGCTAGTTAATTAAAACGGGCGTTATACACTATAAAAATATCGCCATTCACTTCAATACATCTTTCACATTTATACATAAATATCTGAATTATTTTCAAGATATATCTGAAAGACATTTTTTCAGTTTAGAGAAGAGTTGCTCTACATGAACTATAGAGTGTCTGAAGTCTAGAAAGCCACCAGCGTGTAGCGGTAGTATCCCTTTATTTGAAGTCCCTGACAGTTCCAAAAGATTTTTGACATGACTGTTTTGTTGGTTTAAATTATTTTAATTATGCTCAGGTGCTTTGCTACACTTGAAAGCTCTAAAAATTTGCAAAATCAGATTATTTCACTCCTCTTCTCAGATACAGAAAGAAATAAGGGCATCCTCTACATTGGCAGTCATTTGAAGTTTCTGGAAAGACATTTTCGTATGTGACATTGGGCAACATCCGGCTATTGCGTTTTCCTGTTTAAAGTCACTTCGCAATGCAGTAGAAAGGAAAATGTGAGTGATAGAGATATCACCTCCCCTTAGATCACCCGTGTTGTAAGCTCGGGCAGAAAATTTTGGATTCCGCTTTATTGTATTTCTAAGAAAATTAAGCAGCAGTCCTAAGTTTAGTGGGCTAAGGAACATGTCACCTGGAAGCAAGAATGTAAACTTAACATTCTGCTTGAAAAGAAAAAGAACTTAGGTGATCTAATACTGGTATACTGCGTGTAATTAACAGGCGGTATTTTCTAAAGGACACAAGAACAGTTTCTAATTCTCAAAAGGAAAAAAGGGGGGGGGCCTTCATTTCCTCACAGGCTGCTAGACAGAGCACCAGAGAATATTGGAATCGAATGCATGCATATACCTTGTCTAAACTGTTACAAACGTTTTAAAGAACTGTACCGTGTATTTTGGCAGACACTTTGTATTCAGACAAAGTACCCACTGCCAACCTTTCCATGCTTTAAAAGTAGCAAAATCTAAATGGGCAATGGTATGATAATATTTCACGTTGGAGTTACCCTTTGAGTTCTCCTATTTAGTTCTGCTTTTTATTTCGTTGTCAATTTTTTTTCAATGGTGTTTAACGCCCGTTTTTACTGCTGAGGCACCACAGGCGATAGACACTGATGATACATGAGATGAAATGATATATTGCGAAAGGATTTTTTTTAAGGAAGGAATCGTTCCAGGCCTAAGTTTAGGGTACCTCCTCGGCATTTGCCATTTATGAGAACTGAGGAAAACCTGAAAGGAGGGGGACCACAGTCCTGGCGGGATTCGAACCCCAAACCTCCTGCTCACGAATCCGCGTCTTAACGACCTCTGCACCCGTGGTGGTTTTGTCTGATTTAATGTTACTACATGCTAAAATTGTGATGAAGTTTGCACTTGTTAAGTATAATTTTTTATGAGGTTATACTTTCCCTTGATCCGGGGTCTAATAAGTCACCTCTTTCCGGATTTTGCCTTCTAAGGAAAAGGGACTGTCCTCTATTTAAGAGGTGAAATTAAACTCAAAATTGCGAAAAGGGCGCGAGTACTGTGAACACATTCGAGTTTTTGGACCACCTTCAGGGACACGTTTAGAAAATGACGAGAAACATACAACTTTTATACTTTTCACTGTGGTTTTAAGCTCATATAGCAAACCTATACTTTAATTTTAACTAAACCAGTGTTATTACCACGGCATAGCAACCTATTTGGCCATTCTATCTAGTCTACCATAAATACTGTCACAAACAAAATGGTTTGACATTTCCTAATAACAATACTTAAATGGATGTATAATAAATTAAAATAACATAATTATTCAAAATGACCACACAGTCCTTAAGTCTTTGTGATCACTCATCTATTAAATTACTTAACACTTTCATCGGGAAATCTGCCGCTGCCTTCCGAAGAGAGAACGCTTCAAACTTTCAATATTTGGAGCATCTTCTGAAGCTTGGACCACAATTTGTAGTTCAGGGGTTCAGATCCGGTCAACCCGAGGTGTAAACAAAGTCAGGAACATTGACCTGAAGCGACTCCTGGGTAGTCAGAGCCTTATGTGCTGGGGCTGAATCCTGCTGGAAGCTCCAGTTTTGTTCATGTAAAAGGGTGTTGTTGAAGTTCTTGACCAGTCTTTCCAGCACTGCCTGGCTGTTACACTTTGGCCTGTGTTCTGCCTTCCCCCCCCCCTTTTTTTCCAGAAATAGAGTTCCGTGGTGCCTTGTAGTCCACGCCCAAACACACTACAACAGATGCAGGATGATGACCCTTCTGGAGCCTTTTCAGCACTGCATATGCCCTCTTGATGACCATTTACTGCGTAACGCTGAAGTAAACGTTTTGATTTTCAGATTCTCTGACACTTCAGCTCACTTGTGAGGAGGTGTTCCTTTCCGTCGTTTATAAGCACGGGGTCTCAGGTCATGCTCAATGTCGAGACATAAACATTTTAGAAATTTTCAACTCACGAGTCATCACTGATTCTCTTCATACCGGATTTCTTCACATATGCCGCCACTGCTGCCACCAATTCCGGAGTGCGCAGTGTATAATGTTCCTTGCCTGTACAGGTCTTTCACAGTTCCACTCTCGAGGAAACGTTGGACAGTGCAATATATGACCCTCCAACTTATATTTAGTTTCTGGAGAATTTTGAAAATCGCACCTGGGGGTTTTCAAAGCTATCACAGCTACATAATTTTTGTAAACGCCTCATATGTCTTGAAAACTAACACAAGTAACTTTACGCTTCTGCAGCTGAGCTCTCAACGACTCACCACTAGCACACAACTCAGGAAAGAGTAGGCTGTTAAAAGAAGATAGTACAGCCACCCTTAAAAGTTGTGACAGTATTTGCGGTAAGATTAGGTAGGATGGTTATTTCTTGTATTACAAAGTGATACTGAGGTAAAAATAAATCAGACTTTGCGATTAAAGAAAAATTATGAAAAGTACCAAACGCATATATCGAACGCCAGGCCTATTGCCGAGGAGGTCAGAGGAAGCTGTTTAAAAAAAATACTTTGAAGCAATTTGGACATCACATTTAGAGTGTTTTAGCTCCATCATTTGTGCCATTGTTCCCAGCAGCTAGTGAGGTCATGAGTTTAATTAAATTAGTGTACTAGCCAACTACCTCATGTTTTAATGCTGCGGGTGAGACACCTGTCCGCTCTGTGTACCCCTGAACTACAGCTCCCTCTTTGCTTATAATTTTAGGTTAAAGCCATCGCATGAAATTCAAAATGGTGCAAAAATAACTTGAGTGCTCTGTGAATAGGATTAAATAGAATGCGAACACAATTATAGTAACCGACCTATTGACCAAACTGCGGCACAGATGTTCCTGAAAGAAAACTTTGCTAGTTACAGCAAGCGAGAACATTTCTCAGTTGAGCGGTTCCGTTAATGGAGGTCTCTTTCTTTATTCCCGTATTTCTATAAAAAAAATAATTGAAAAGCCTCGGGTGCGCACCGTAAGATCGGAAGTTAAGAATAGCGTGACAAACCTGCCCCACTTTCCCTTACATTCGTTTAGTACGTGTCGCGGTCGGCGCTGGTTCTCTTATACCTCGCCTCACTGCATTACGATACAGTTTTCGCTTTATGTACATACAAGCTTTTTTTTTAATAGTGTTTAACACCCGTTTTTCCTACTGAGGCATCACAGGCGGTGAACATTGATGATACATGAGATGCAATGATAAACTGGGAAAGAATTTTTTAAGGAAGGAAACGTTCCAAGCTTAAGTTTAGGGTACTTCCTCGGAATTTTCCATTTATGAATGAAGAAAACCTGGAAAAAAACACAGTCAGGGAGGACGGTCCTGGTGGGATTCGAACTCCAGGCCTCCCGCTCACGAGTTCGCACCTTAACGACCTCGGTCATCCGTGGCGGTACATACGAGTTTGTTTGAAACGGAAAATGCGAAAGAATGTTTTTTATTAGATATAGGTTCAATGACGTCAATATTAATGCATTCACTAGTGAACTACAATATTATAATTAATAAATAATGGCAGCAAAATCATTGGCTAGGAAATAAAAGTAGATAGGGTTAGGTTATTGAAATACACAGGGCAATGCTGATAATATGCACAGAAATAATAATAATAATAAATGTGGTAGGGTTAAGTACAGTACGTTTGTAAAGACTGTAGATGCCCTTCCATTAATATATTGTACTGGTATACATACAATTTAATTTTCAATATTCAACTAAGTAGAACATCATAATTCACAAACTCTGTTTCTATTCGAAGATGTCTACCTCAATGCATTCTCACACTGTTCGTGAAACAGTCCAGAATCTGTATAATAATGTTTAGGATACTGGAAATGTCCAGTCTAAGAAACAAAACAAACAAATCTTCTAAGCATTTGTGTGAACTCAGAAGAGTTGGAAAAAGTCTGTCATTGAGGTCGGTGCTGGCGGTAATTAAACTGTACACGTTCCGCTCGTGAATCCGTGCCTTAACGACCTGAGCCACATATGTCTGTTCATGTGAGGTTTGAGCCGGATGATTAAAGAATAGCCAGCCCCAGTTGAAGAGCATACTTGCACCGTGTGGCTTCAACAATACGCCGCAACAGTTTACTTCGCCATTGCACCGTAATGAACAATTATTACAGTTGCTATAGCTAGATCTTGCCACACTTCACAGTTTTCTTTGGCAGAAACTCAAGGCAAGTGTTTAATGCTAAGCGATTTTGCCCTCACAATTGAACAAAAGAACCTGGAGACGCAGAGATCACGGTGAAGTAAATTTCAAATCTTATATCCACCCATGACGCATGCTATTAATAACTAAACAGTGTCCATGGCAAAGGTGTATGAACTTTGCGCCCACTCTATACAATTGTTGATTTGGTTTATTTACAGACACTCTTTAACATCTCAGGTCATCAGCGTCGCATTCAATTAAGGGCGTGAAACGGCCGACAAATTTTGCTTATTTCGTGATTGTTGAATAAAGAAGCAATGATACTACTATTTACTATGTAAAAATATATTTCCTCAAACATTTTAGTGCCAACGTTACAACTATTTACCCTCTCCCTTTTCTTTTCTCAGCTGAAAAAAAAAAGTGTATTAGAACTGAATCTCACAATGGACTCTCTCAGCAGCATGAATATGAACGCCTCTGATGAAACTTTCTTCAGAAAGGGATGGGAAATTAATTAGCTGCAGCACATTAATACAAGACATTGACAAATGAATATCGCTGTGCCTCTCTACCAGCTTAGTGCCCTAACTGCATCGTTGTCTGCCGTACATAATCATTAGCCAGGAAATCGAGCCATGGCGAGGAAAATATATTTTTATTGAAGTAAAACTTATGCATGTTCATAGTTTTGCGTTCCGTATGATATAATTCTATGTTCGGTTACACCATCTTCTAGCCAGAGAGCAAGGCATGATATTGTTGTTCGTTTATGATATTACAGGCTGTTGATGAATAAATTAATAAGTTCAGAGATTATAGAGGAGTCTTTGAAAGCATTTTCGTGTGTATGACTTTAAATTCGTAAGGACCAACATGTCATCGGTTAATGAGGCGGCCGTTCGAAACGATACAACAAAATAATGGACGAAAGTTGTGGAGCAAATCTTCTTGGTGTAGTCGGTGTAAAATAAAAGCGGATCACTGTTTGCAGGAGTACCCATGATGACCATCCCCGTGATCTACTGAAAGAGTTCGATTCTCGGTCATGTCAAGGTGTCTGGGTAACATTTTTTTTTTTTTTTTCGGAGTTTTTCCATATCTTGAGAAGATAGCTTTAAGGCGCCAAGGACTCCGAGCCCATTTGCGCCATTGTTAACTTACATAGATTTAAGGACTCCTCTGGTACACTATATACATATGGCCTTCACAATCATTTTCAGTGAGACAACGTAGCGGCGTCCTAAGGACGTCTCAGCCTCCGAAGTTAATTACAATACCGCCAGGTCAGACGGACATGCTCTCAAGTTCATGAGAATAATAGGCTAGCATTGGACAAACACATTGAACCACAATCACGTTATTAATTAGGCCACTGAATTAAAACTTTTAGATTTAGACTTAACACGATAAGTGAGATATTGTCAACAGAGCTAAATTTATAACTTGAGCAAGGTCATGCACTCTTTTAAAAGGTTTTTCACAATGCAGGACTTCATTCGAGCGAACAACCAGAAGTAGCATGGGACAAAGTCAGGGCTGTAGAGTGGATGGTCAAGTACTTGACTTTGGCGACTTTCAGTTTCCTCAAATTTGCATTGTCGTGCAAAAGCAACAGCCTTGAAGTTCCTGTTTTTGGATGCCACCTCCTCAACTCTTCAAATAAAGGACAAAATATAAGTGTCATAGTATTCTCCATTCATTGTCATTCCCTCTGGCATACAGTCAACCATTAATGATCCTTCATATTTGAAGACTGACACATGCTCACAATAATAACCATGGGAATCTGTATATAACATTTGCAAACAAGACAATTATTAAAATGTTATAAAGCACCGAGGTTCTTCAGAGTAAACCTGGTAAATTTGGACCTAATTTATCTCAGATAAACATCAATGAGCAAACATGACACTCACTTCGCTCTTGGTTTGAGTCCCACGGAACAGAAATCAATCAATTTTATTAATAGTGACGCAATGATTTTGTTCAACACATTGAGTACGACAAGAACGTCATCAATGGAAGGGGTTTTTCATGAACCATGTACGCCACCAGGATGCACATGCAGTCCTCCGCATAATAAACAGCGCTTAGCACATGATGAATATTCACAACAGTTTCCTTTTTTGCTGTTAAAAAGTGTAAACCGGACACGCTTTTGGAGGCTACCACGATGTTTAGTTGATTACCGCAAGGGCATTGCGGAAACCGCTTGAGTGCTGACAACACACACAGCAAAATACGCTTAATTGTTGCATTAATTTTTAGGAGACTTGCTATTTTAATGACTCTCGTATATTCGTTTTGTAGTTCATGCGCAAATTCATGAACTATTGAAGTCAGAAATTTATTTCATAATAGCGTAAGATACCATGAGGAATATACGGGATGTTAATATATTACTCCTAAATATTTTCAGAGAGTGTAGAGAAGTCATATTTAAGCAATTTGAGATAGGCAATATATGGTCCACAACTAAAATTAGCGCAGTTTTATGGTGTTAAATATTTTTGTATCAGATGCTGATAAGTCTGTGTTAGAGAAAAAATACCAAGGAAATTCATGCTGAACTAGTTACCGTGTATGGAGACACAGCCCCAAAGTATGACACTATGGCTAAGTGGCTCAGATGTTTCTAATGTGAACAAAAGAGCCTGGAAGATGGGTCAAGAAGTGGCCTCCCTCTGTCGGCGAGGAACTGGGAATTGCGACGCAAGGGGAAGCCTAGTGCTTGAAGACCGTCTTGTTTCTGTCGAGGTAATAGTGGAGAAGGTGTGTATTAGTCGTGGTTCTATGATAAACGTCATTCACAATAAATTTGTGTATAGCTTCCCGCACTTGCTCACATCTCAACAAAAACTGAGCCGAAAGAAAGCGGCCGTCGAAATGTTGCAGTTTGCCAGGCTGATGCTCACGAAATTTTTGAGCGCCTGATCACCATGGATGAATGTTGAGTGTAGCATTGTGACCCTCCCCCAGACGAAGTAGCAGAACAAGCGATGGAAACACCAAAACAAGAACGTCATTGGGGAAGGTCCTGATTGGGACTCTTAATGGTGTGCTGTTTATGCCTGTAAGGGGCAGACAATATTACCAGGACCTCTTGGCGAGATTGCGGGAGTTGATTAAAAAAAACCGAGAGAAGCTGTACAAGGGAGTTCTTTTGCTGCAAGACAACGTTGTAGCATATTCTTCACATCAGACAGAGATGCATGTAACTGCTTTGGTGTATGAAATTCACCCCATCCTCTATACTCTGGCATCCAGTGACTTATTCCTCTTTCCTCGCAAGAAGACTCGCTGCTTTGCAGGACGACATCGAGGTGATAGGGAGCTGGAGCAGTTCATCAGTAGCTAAAATGGGGAGTTCTACAAACTGGGTATGCATCAGTTCATCGGTGGAAGAAATGTGTCAGTTTGTGTGCTGTATATGTGGAGGAATAAATCCAGGCTCGAGGCTCTTGACCGCACGATTTTGTTCATGTAATACGAGCTATATGGCCTACCCTAGTACAAGAAGTTGATATGTTCATAACCCAGGTTCCATGGTGCCGCAGAGAAACAATTTTAGCCAGTGTCTCGGGGAATCCTTGTGGACATGCAAGTAAATTTTCCGGCTATAGTTTTATTCGTCGCGGCGCTGAAGTGCTTTAAAGCGAAAATGGGGAATGTTCCCTAAGGAAATCGCGGAGAACACGCAGGAGAGCCTTTAGTGTTTCATCTTATGCAACGATAAAAACTGGCAGATGCCCTGAGAAGTAAGAGATCGATCATTGTCTCCTCAGCCGAAACAGTGGATGTGATTTTGACATCATCGTACAGAATCACCATACTACCTTGCGGCACTTTGAGGTAGCAGTTGTAATTTCTCATGGGCGGGCATAAGACACTGTTGTGGATATTTTGGAAATGCGAAAGGTCCTGGAAGCTGTATGCTGAGCAGGAACGGGAAAGAACACTGTGCTGTCAGGAGGCTGTGGGATAGTTTGAGGATGATGGAACATGCATTTATGGATTTCTGTATGACGATGAATGGAGTGAGGTGCACCACCGCTGGAGTAGAAACACCGCTCTCACCTATCCCCAAAATTTTTTGAGTGTAGAAATCTGCCGCATCCATGCAGAAGGTGTCAATAATATGATGGGCTTCCTAGACAAGGATTCGCAACACTACTCAAAATGAGTCATGTTGCACCATAATGGGAAGCGGTGAGAGACCCTGTCAACTCTGAGATGCATTTTGCACACGTCCCGTGCCTCATAAAAATAATATTCCCTATAGAACCTTAACAATCTCCTTGAAGCATTTAGTAGAATTATAGAGATGGCCAATGCCACTAATGTTTCCTCGTTGCGAACCTTTGTCTTTGACACACTTTGCAACTAATGAAACGTACCATACAGACTGCATGCCTCTGTCAGCGTTGAAGGAAATGTTGCACAAATGGTCGATGCTTGTTAGGCTCACATGAGCCTTCTGGAGTTTCTCGTTCCATGGTTTCATACTTTACTTTTTACTTCTTTATTTTCTTACATCCCTCATTAATATTTTATTTCTTTTGCTATCAAAGTTTGCTGACATTTCTTAATCTACATCTTCTATTTTATTCTATTTCATATAGTCACGCCTTGTTTCGTATATTTATGCCTTTATTTTCCTATTACCTTTTTGCCACACAGTACCGAATTTAATTATTTTAATACTTTCATCTCTATTTATTCTGCTTAATTACTGTGAAACTAAAGTTCGCTTTAGATGGGGTGATAAATTACTACACTTTAGTATATTGTTAATAGAACGTTCCACAATGGCTTAGGAAGATATTAAAAATCGTAGCAGTGTCTACAGAAAAATCTAACACCTCTAAGGCTCATAATAAAAAGTTCTTTGATTTACAGTTTAGAGTTGTGCAAAGTTAATAAGAAACATAAAGATGGTTCTTTTAGTTACTAAAAGGGTAGAAAAGGCGAGAAAAGAGGGGAAAATAGGAGGGCGGATCGATAAGAGAAAAGAGCATTAGAAGTACAGCAACAGCTTCTTAAATTAGCAGCTGAAGGAACGGATGGACTACCGCCTACTTATAGGGTGGCCTAAAAGTCATCTTACACACGGCCTGACTCAGATACGTGAAAATGACCACATTATTATGATGATTAAGTATAATTCTGGACATGGCACGCTGTGAAGTTTCAGACGCGTAAGCGTAGGCACTTGTTTCTGACGATCGTGTAAACAAACTAGTGTTAACATTTGCTGCAGAATGGACAAAACTGAAATATGAGCTGTGAAGGGTTTATCCCAACAACAATACACAAGGAATTAGATTCCACATAAAAGCATTCTCCATTTTCGGTGGTTAAAAAGTGGGTTGTAAATTTAAACGTGGTCAAGATGATGAGCGCTCAGGGTGTACCAAGTCTGCTACGACAGGCGAGATTGCCGTATTCAATTGTTACCGATTGAAGGTGCGCGAACTGGCTGACATTGCAAGGATCTCATCAGGCCGTGTCCACCACATTTTACACGACGTTTTGGGCATTTATTGATTTGTTTTATTTGCGGACGCTCTTTAACATTTCAGGTCATCAGCGTCCCATTCAATTCAGGGCGTGAAACGGCCGATAAATTATACTTACAGGTCTCTTCTTTCAGACTTTAAGTTCTTTTTTGCACCGTAAATTTGGACTCACGGCTTTACTTCCCTTCCAAAGAAAGCCATACTTAGGATTTTTACGCTCAAAACAATATCTACCCTGGCAGGGTTTGAAACCGCGATTTTGGGTTTACGAGGCATGGTTAGCACTACACCAGGAGCGACAGTTTTGGGTATGAGAAAGCGTTCCGCTCGATGGGTGCCGCTTTTAACAATGGGCCAAAAACGCATTTGAATGAACTTTTCGCAACAACATTTAGACTTGTTTCAACGCAATCCCAGTGAGTTTCTCCGATGTTTATCAGTAGATGAAGCAGTCCAAACAGAGGGTGGCAATAAGTGAAAGTGCACCAAAACAAAGCAAAAACGGTTCCATGTGAGGAAAAGTCATGACCTGTTTTCTGGGATTCTCATGGTGTCGTGCTCGTAACCTCCAGAAGGACTGAACGACTGAACTGTCACCGGGGAGTATTACGCTCCACTAGTGTACCAACTGAAGGAAGCTATTCGGACTAAACGTCCACATCCTTGCGAAAAAGAAAGTTCTCTTTCATTAGGATAATTCGCCTTCACATCGTCTAGAACTGTTGCTGCAAAAACTGCGTGATTTTCGCTTCTAAATGCTTCCACATCCACCATATCCGCCGGATTTGGCTCCCAGCGATTACATTTTGTTCCCAAACCTGAAGAAATGACTGAGTGGAGATTCACATTAAATGAGGTTGAAGTTTAGACAGACGCTCATTTTTCACAGTTAGACAAATGTTGTTTTACTGAGGGTATTAAAGTGTTAGACTAAATGTATTGATTTACAAGGTGTTGTGTTTTATTGGTCAGGCCGAGAACTTTGAGGTCTCTCCTCGTATCCTCCGTATGCTTAAACCTCTTTTGGATGTACCAGAGTATATAGCCACGCTACAGTGCAAAATATTAGCACCTGATAATCAGAGATCACATAGATACAAGTGCATTTGTATTCTCTAGTGAATATGAGAAATAGTTTACCATAATAATTAGGACGTTACTCATGCGCTGAATAAACCTTGAAAGTTTCAACCAGATACGACTAATAATTATCGCTTGACAGTCATTTTCATTGACCTCTGTCGCATCTGCCATAAAACTTTAGTTCTGAGTTTAAGTTCATGGAGCCAGTGCAGCAGTATGAAGGAAATTCGCATTAATTTCGTATAAATGCTCCGAATTAGAAACTGTCTCATGTTTCCACGAACAGGAAACAAGAGTCCATATCATTGTTCTAATAGAGGCTTATGTAAGTTTCATTGGGAAGGTATACCAAAGAGTGAAGGCATTAAATACCTAGGCTAACTGATAACCGAAGAAGACAAAATGTCGGTGTATTTCCAGGGAAGGATATTAAGAGGAAATCATTGCTACATGCTTTAAATACAAAAATGCCAACAAGAAAACAAAAATAGAAACATAAAAATATATTAAGATATACAGTACCGAGGATGGCGGCTCAGGACGTGGGAGTTTTCGTCGTTTCCTTTGCCGGAATTTATCTTTCTTTTGCACGAATCATTCCACTGATTCTATTACAAGGCCGAAAGTGCAAGGGCGAGGTGGGCTGGTGCGGTGTGACGGTGGATTGCGTTTTATAAATGTTTCTACCCCGGGGTATCCTGTCTGTGAACATTTAGAGACCCCGTCCGCGGCGGATCCAGTTTTCTCGGTGTCCCACTATCGAATCCCTTCCTCCTGGAAGTGCCCTCATTGGGGACGTAGGTACAAACGGCATGCTTGAGAAAGACTGAAGTACCGATGCGCTATAGCACAACTCTTAAGATGCTTTCAAAAGTTTTAAGAAAGGAAGCAACCAATATCTAAGGAAGGAGGATTCCAGCTCCAGTTTTTGCTCTAACGAAAGAAAACGTTTGTACCAGGGCTATTATTGAGAGAGTATCTTCGAATAACATTAAGTAGATTTTCATAAATTCTGAAATTTTCCACACGTTGGTAACAAAAGTTGCATATGAGATGTGTCTGTGCACAGTGGGTTTTCAAGACGGCTGATTCCCAAACAAAAAGGCATTCGATTACAGATTTACATGTTGTTGAAGACAATGTTACAGGAAGATGCGGAATTTCTTTCAAATAATCATTTCGATCCTGGGAGCACACAAGAAAGCTCTGTATAGAAATCTCCACCATCACCAGCAAAAGCAAATCAGATTACTTCTGCTGAGAAAGTTATCTTCATCTCATTTTTTGATATTCAAGTAATGATTTACCTGCACACACAACTGTAACTTGGCAATGCTACAGAGACGTCCTGAAAACTCTACAAGACCACATTTCCGTGCAACAAACTGAATGCTGCACCACGATTATGCACGGCCGCACATAGCAAATGTTTTTGCTGAATATCTCTCAAAAATTAATATGAAGTGTGTATGTGTCTCTCTCTCTCACGCACACACACCCTCTATATAGCCTAAATTTAGCCTCATTTGACTTTTTCCTTTTACCCAAATTGAAGAAACGCTTTCGTGGTGGACACTTTCCATCATCAGGCGCAGTTTTATTTGTTTATTTGTTTATTTTAAGGCTGTTTAACATCTTTGGTTGTTCCACTCTATTCTGGGTGTGATACGGCTGATAAATTTTGCTCAGAAGCCTCTCCTTTCAGACTTGAGGTACTTTTATGTGTCATAAATATATGACATGGGACCAACAGCTGTACTTCTGTTCTAAAGGAGACTATATGTAGGAATTTTACGTCCAAAAAATCCATGCATCTACCGTGGCTGGGTTTGAATCAGCAATCCTTGGTCTACGAAACAAGCATGGTTACCACTAGGTTACCAAAACCGATATACGCAGTGATGAAGGCCGTAGAGACGATTCTGGAGGATTTGTTTAAATATGATTTCCAGTTTGTGTTTGAAGACTGGCAGAAACGCTAGGACAAGTACGTGGCAGCCAACGGGGAGATGAGAATGATCATCAAAATTATGAGGATTAATAAAGACATGTTGTAGAAACAAATATATTCATGAATTAGAGGACAAAGAAATTAAAATATCTCTTAACAGTGTTAGCAAAAAGAGGATTTTAGTTGAATTGTTGGGCGTTTATGATTATTCTTTATTCAACAGCTCTCTTATGTATTCCTCAAGCAGTACTGAATATAGGATTTTAGAGTGTTTTAACGTTCCAAAAAATTAGCGAGTTTTAGTGTGAAAGTGTGGTTAAGAGTCACATATGCATCCTAAGGAACTAATGAAACAAAAAATAATCGCATGATGGGTGTGAAATCCGTATGTTTTATGCTGATCTGTTGAATAAATGAAGGATTATTAGTTTCTTTTTGAAAGTAAATTTACGCTCTACGCTTTACTTCACTAAGTAGGAGTATCAAGTTATTTAGGTATGGGAATTAGTATCCATGTAATGTATCACGTGTTAATTAAATGTTCTAAAGTAAAATTGTGACTGTTGTAATTTTAGTAAAATTACAGAACATATAGTCTCTAATTTTTGGGCTGTGTATTTCTTATCGCATTGTATAATTATTTTCGTTTTTGTAGCAAAAAATATTTCTCATTTATTCTACGTTAAGGTATCAATTTCAAAGACGAGGGCTAAAAATAACGAAACACAGGTTAAACATGAGCTCGTGAACAAATCATATGTCACTCCCGAAGGCTGTTGAAACTGTTGATATTCCTAGAACTTCGATGGGAGGTAGCAGAAAGAAAATTAATACGAGAACAAGAATTGTACGTATAGCGGGGCATAAATAGATTATCTTATGTTGGGAGAATAGTTAATGTAACGTCAGACGTTCAAGGAAATCTGGTATAAAATAGACCGTAATCTTGATATAAGACTCTGTAATCGATACTTAGATGCATGAGGAGTGTGAAGGACTTTAACAACGTAGAAAAATTCGAATATTCTTTCTGTGCAGATTCTAATTGAAAAGTTTGCCCTAAGTATATTTCAATTTTTGTCAAAATGATTGATATGATATTTTTATGACAAACACCACATTTACTATATTCTAATTAAGCATGAAACTTGTCCTTCCATGGACGCGAGGTTGCCGAAGCTTAACTACCTATAGGTGACTGACTGAACAATGCACAGCGGTCCAAAGAAAACACTTTACTACAAATTACCAATGAACTCGCTCACTTTCGGCACTCTTGCTGTGACAGACGTGTATGTGACCCGCTACTTACCTTCTCCCTTTGCCGTCATGTGCAATGGTCGCGTCAACCATACGCTGATATCTTGTATACGAAGAGATTATTTCATATCTAATTATAAGGCACTGTGTTGTTTATTTCAGAATTTTTTGATGTAGTTTTTCTTTGGTTTGCCTGATTCTTAGCTAGCCCACAAGGTATTATTTTGTGTTTGCAGGAAAGATTATCTAAGGATATTGAATACAAATATACTAATCAGGAAATAAATATAAAGCTGAAATTTCCCAAAATAATAAATTGAACAACCTAAGTGCAAAATTATACTTTGATATTGCCACCATTGGTTCACCTACCCTGAGCAAAAATAATCGTCCAAACTCTCTATACATAAAACTCGAGAATCGCTTGTGCGAAGTGAAGAGATTCCTTTGGGAAGAATCTTCGTAGCGTAAGTGAAATGTAAGCTAACTTGTCACACTAATTATACTTTTAAATCTTTTCGGTAGAGAAAGAGACTTTTTTTTAACTCTCGCACATAAAAGTTCTTTATGTCTGAGCATTTCTTCCGTTCACATCAACGATGAAAGTGAAAAAGTTTAGCGTGCGCACTTAACGAGTGTCTGTGAAAAGAGAGAGCTAACACATACTGTCGGTTCCAAAAGATCGTCATTTCTAGAAAGTGGCTGGTCTGTGAAACTGGGTCATGAAGTTCTGTAATCCTTAAGACATTTAAGAGATTTTTTTTTTTTTTTTTTTTTGTGGTAGACTGTTTTAGCCTTTACACTGCTGTTAACCAATTGAATGTTACTAATACAAAGACATCGATAACATATGTAAATATTTATAAGGGTCAGTACACATGATACCGCCACGAGTAGCCGAGGTCGTTAAGGTGTGACTCGTGAGCGGGAAATCTGGGGTTCGAATCCCACCAAGAGTGTCTTCTCTGACTCAGGTTTGTTACAGGTTTTCCTCAGTTCTCATAAATGGCAAATACCGGAGAGGTACCCTAAATTTAGGCCTGGAACGCTTCCTTCCTTAAAAAAATATTTTCCAATGTATAATTTCATCTCGTGTATCATCAGTGTCCACCGCCTGGTGCCTCAGTAGTAAAAACGGGCGTTAGACACTATTTAAAAAAAAAAAGGTACAAATAATATCGGACACCTAGATCTTAAAAATTAGTATTGCCTTAAATAAATTAAATATAAATAGGTTTAAGTGTCGTTTTTCTTTAAATACGAGGGGGTATTCCGAAATTTTTACTATAATAGTTTACTGTACCTTATTTATTATACAACATGATTCAATATAAATGGGATCACTCGAAATACTCCCTATCAACATTGCAATCTTCCTGGTAACCTCATTATGGGTCGCGAAGCCATTTTGGGAGTACTAAATCACCACTCGTGGACAGTTGCCCAAATTTCCTTGTTGAGGCAGCGAGTCTTTCTGTTGTTGAATACAGCATTATAGACGGAGCAATATGATCAGTGCGGCACAACAATGAACCCCAGCTATGCAAACTTTGCGATCACAGCGTTGCTGGTTTTGTTCCGCGCATTGTAGAAACACTACTGTGGACCACTTTCCCTTTCGCCGTCCCTGTAGTGTAAGGGTCTCGCTGTTGACAGCCGTTCCTTGAGTAAGCCAGTCCGTCAGCAGTATGCCTGAACTGTTCCAAAAGACGGTGATCATCTGCCTGCCCGCAAATGGAGCAGCAGGAAATTTAGTGGACCGGGGACACGCGGATGTTTCCATTGCTTGGACTGGACTTTCTTCTCCGGTGTCAACCATCAGTGCCTGTGTCAAGCCCCATGGAACCCAATGTGCTGACACATTTTTCATATTCAAATCGTCACAGGGTTACACTATTGAGATATGTCTGACATTCTAGTTATGCGCCTATCAGTCATCAATTCAGACACAAGCTCAATATTGCTGGGAGACCGCGATGTTGACAGACGACCAGTACTCCCCTTATATGCAGCTTCCTGTCGTTGAACCGTCTTCTGTACGGGAACTTCTTGACCACAGATCGCAGTAAACGTCTATGAATTTCTACCAGCTTTGACGTCTTTCTTCCACAAAAACCATGCAGTCCATCTTTGCATTTGAAGTCGCCTTCCATTTTGTTCACGTCTTTCTCTATTTAAGAACAAACGAACACTGTCCTATCGCTTCTCACTCTGCTTACAACCGCTATCTGGCCTCTGTATGGTGTGCTAGTATCAGTCTATCGTCCTACAAATGGAGATGCTCGTAAATTGCGCGGTAGTCGTAAAAACCCTTTTTTAATTATTTCCTAGATTTAAAGCAATTGATTATCGTATGTCTGTAAAAATGAATAATTTCGTGAGATATAAAATCTAAAATACTAATACGAGATATCTGAATTAATATTATAGTTAATGTCACATATTTTGTAATTTTGTGTCATATTTAATATAAAAATTTAACGGGGACAAAAATAAATTCATATTTCAACTTATTTTGATCTTCATCAAGAAGAACTCCCATAAAATGAAATTCGTAGGTAACACTACACCCACCGAAACATGTTATATGGATTATGTAGTTGAACGACCATTAACTCACTCAAGCCTTTTTTCAACAATAGAGTGCAACTTGTATGTAACTTTTCAGCCGAGTCTGTGATCTTTATGAAGTTTCTTTGACGACTGACAAATATCTTAAGGATTTGTTGCCATTCGCTACTTCTTGCGTTTATCGAAATCGGTCACAAACATGTGGCCATTTGGAGGTATCTTGATACTCACCAGGATATACTGCAGCTCTATTGCATTACTACGTACGAAACTACAAAGCAATACAAGCTAAAGTTTGAATATGGATGTTAAATTTGTAAATTATTTAAGTTACGTTAATATTTACTTCAAGAAGGATCATAATTTCTTACAAAATGAAATTTACACACTGAAAATGGTGCGTAAACTGAATAGCAGTGAGTAATGTAACCAATTAATTTCTTTAGGTGCAAGGATTTTATTATTGATTTGATTTATTTATGGACGCTCTTTAACAGCTCAGGCCATCAGCGTCCCATTCAAACCAGGACGTGAAACGGCCTACAGATTTTGCTCATAGGCCTCCTCTTTCAGGCTTGAGGTTCTTTATCGTGCCGTAAATCTATGACACGGGACCCACGGCTTTACTTCCCGTCCGAAGAAAGCCTCCGAAAAAAATCCATCGGTCCTGGCCGGGGTTGAGCCTGCGATCTTGGGTTTACGAGTGGTAGATCACCAATTTAAATACTCGCATTAGGCACTAACAACAATTGAAATGACTACCTCCATGGTCTAGTGGTAGCATTTGTGACTACTAATCCGGAGGTCTTGGGTTCAAATCTCGGTCAGGTCAAGTTGTCTGCATTAGGTTTTATCGCAGTTTTTCCTTACTCTGAGAAGGTGAGTGCTAGAGAGTTTTAAGACCCTGAGGACTCCGAACTCATTTGCTGCCATCATTAATTCATTTCATTTAGTTCATCCGTGCAGATTTACATCTTCAGTATTCCGTGTACAATCTGCAGACGTCGCGAGAAGACCAATGCAATCAAAAGAACGATTTTATTTTTTTAAAAAGGGCGAATTGCAACTTCGTGGGAAACGAATTAATTAAATTTGGACAAAAAACACACACCAATTTATATATTGAGGGGAAAGTTTAAAAACAATTTAGATTACATTTCATGGTTTTACTCCCTCGTCAAACGGCACCCTATATTTAGAATTTCAACAGAATTAAATTTAAAACATTTTTCTTTCTTTTTTATCAATGCCTGGCAACTGAGATGTTATTGTTTGAATTTGGGCATAATAAAAAATTAGCCATTTACTTGTAGAATGAAATAAATTTTTTGGGAAATACACAATAATACAGCATTTCGTCGTGTGTTTAGAATCCGAAAACTTTTGTTTTTCCAATGTGGATAGTATTTTAGAATTTCATTCGACGATTTTTTCCCCCTATTCAGCTTCTCTACGAACTTGTTTTAATTATTATAATAGCTCCTGGTTATATTTGACGCACCTTAATATTATTTTTTAAATTCATTTATTATGCTTTATCATATGGCTCATCTAACGTTGTTATTCCTCGCTGAATATTACACGGTCACGTTGTTGTCTACAATAACACGTTTGTTACGGTGGTCCAGTTTTGCAAGAGTCTACATTGGTGCTAAACAAACACTAGTTGATGTAATACTAATAATAAACAGCTCACCTATTTCAGATCTTAAAGTTTAATTTATCAGTTTGTTTATAGTTTAAACATGAACTTTAGTATCCTGCTCACATTCTATGTGAAAACCGACACGGGTGGCCGAGGTCATTAAGGCACTGACTCGTGAGCGGGAGGTCTGGGGTTCGAATCCCGCTAGGACCGTCCTCCCTGACAGGTCTTTTTTTCAGGTTTTCCTCAGTCCTCATAAATGGCAAATGCTGGACTTAACCTGGAACTCTCCCCTCATTAAAAAAAGAAAAAGTAAAAAAATTCTTTCCCCAATCGCATGTATCATCAATGTCCACCGCTTGTGTTACCTCAGTAGTAAAATCGGGCGTTAAACACTATTAAAAAAATCTATGTGAAAATTGTTAATTGCTTGCAAGAATAATGAGCAAATCGTTATTTGACACCTTAAATTGGCGGGGGGGGGGTTGTGTCAGACCCTTAAAGAAGAAATAAATGTGTCCAGAAACCAATTTGCATCCCAAGGGCAGAATGTTTCTTGAAAAAAATGTTGTTAAAGAAACTGGTTTTCAGAAAAACAAATTAAATTTTATATTGCAACACAACATCTGAAATTGCAGACTTTCAGAAATGAATTTAAAAACAGGAGACCTACCCGCAAGCCCAAATCATCTATTGCAGTGACTCATAACATTTCAAGTTGGCAATAGAGCACAAGGACAAAGACGTAAACTTGAGGTAATCATTAAAATTTAAAACGATTCTTATGAGCTAAAATCCACCTTCAAATCAAATTATCATTGGACTTTTCCTTTATTTCAGCTTTGTTTTAGTGATGAGAGCACTTTTGAAATTGTGGCAAACAAAACTCAGTTTGTGCGACGGCAGTCAGATTGTGTTGTGCAGACTGTAAAATATCCCACTATAGGGATGATTTTGTCAGTCATCAGTGGATGTATGTATGTTGTTCAAGGCAGGCTGTTGTCTCAACTAAGAGAATGTCCCCAAATGGAGAGCCTTTTTTATGCTTTGCTGTAACCGGGAAAGTCACCAGATATGAATCCCATTGACAATTTTTGGCAGCTGATGGAGAAGGAAGTGATTACCATGAAAACTAGTCTTAATGAGATAATAACCGAAGTGTGGTATCTCATCCACAAATGCAAGAGAGAATACAATAATGGATTAACAGTGTGCCAAGGCGAATCAAAGCCTTAATAGCTGCCAAAGGCGAATTGACTAAGCACTTATTGTGCATAACTTGACAAAATTTAATAAATATGTCATCACCATAAGTGTGTGTATTGCATTTAAATTTCTTTATAAGAAATGTAAACCTTTGTAGGCAAGTAAAATTAAAATATGCTGTTTTTGCCCTCACAGTCTCATGATATATCCAGGGCGTCTGTATTATGAAAGCTTCATTAGAGATCTGAGGAATGTTTCATTAAAGCAATATTTGTGTTAAATACCTGCCCTTCAGTTGTCTCATACAGATTATCTGTATAGAATTTCACGTAACATATTCCAATTTTAGTCTAAGCTGGAATGGTGTTAAGATTATTAAAAAAAATATTATGTAATAAGTAGAAGAAGACGATGGAATTTATAACCCCCTCTTATATTATTTCTGTAATATAACGTTCCGAAAATAGCAGGAGGTTCGATCGGAAAATAACCTGCTAATTTTATCTCATTTACAACGTATTAGTCTTAACTCGTTGGACGTAGGTTTAATCCCTTTTAGGTTTACATTTTATCTGTTATTTCCCTCAAGAAGAATCCCTCAAACAAATATATCGCTTAAAATCAAGTTTACAGTAAAACAACAGATCTAGTTTAACGACATGATCGAAATTCGCTACAAGAATCAGAACTGCAAATGGGTTGACATATGGATGTTGCAACCTATCACGGCTCGAGTTTTAGTTTTGGTATCACTGCTATAGTAGTCGGAGTGCTTTTACTTCAGTAGCACACCAAACATGGCTACTTCAATAGGCACACGTGTCCAGCACTTGCGTGCTTGCATATTATACTGGATCTGTTTGATTTAATACTATACATTTCACCATAGCTATAAATATAAATATTCAACAAAAAATGAGATAAAACAATACAAATAGTATATAATAAAAGAAATATAAATTAATTTTTTTAAATACTTAAATACAATTATAAATGACGCACAGCTGGATCCAATCAATTTGTTTTCCCTAACCCCCTCTCATTTTCAGACTTGGGCTGTCTCACTTTCATCAGAAGTTTACCTAATCTCCCTCCTACCTAATCTCTCCTCCCCTTCCTTGTCTGCCAGCAGAGTTCAGCATGACCATTTCCCTCTGTTTGATTCTGTAAAGGAATAGGTAGATACTTTTCACTTCATTCTCTCGTACCTTTACATTCAGTCAGAATATGTGTCCATAATTCCCCCTCTGCACTAATGGGCAGATAATAGTCGTTAGTGATCTTAACCATCCGCCATGCCCCTAGTCTGAGCTATTCGGGCCTCTATCTAGTGAGTTTAGCTTCTGTTTTGTACTGCTTCATATCCGTTCAGACTTTAAATCTCGCTGTGGTTCCAGCGAAATCATCTCTCTGCATTGTGCAATTGTTGCTGCTTATCCATATTCCTCAGGCGGTTCTTAACCTTCCTCTGCGCGCTCTTTCTAGTCCCCTGACCCGGCATCCAAATGAAGCTCAGTCATATTGTTTCTAGTTCCTTAATTTGTATGCCCATGTCACATTTCCTCCTATTCCCGCCTGTTAATTAAGGGTTTGTTTCCATGAATAATTTGCAGCCAGTACTTCACTACACTCTGTGGTCTCCCTGTAGGCCCTAATTCCCTCTTGCTTCTGCAGTTCACTGTGCTCTTCCCCAGCCCCGAAATTCCAGATGCCACTCAAAGGAACCAGATCGAGTTGCTACTGGCTACGCCAAAACCTGTGTAATCTTTGCCCCGCTGTATTATCGGTGATTATACGCATATCGACAAAAAAAATCAGCAACAGGCAGAAACTCTGTTCGGAAAAGATGGGAAATATTCGCTAACACTGGGCATGTTAATGGTTTGCCATTACTTGTACTGATGGATGATTGGACAAAAGCACGTGTCTAATAATATAAACCGTTTAGGTTCGAATCCTCGTTATGTATGATTATTTGTTAATTTTTGCAATTAAAATTGTTTATTATACAGCAGAAATGTATCCTTTAATGTGAATTTTAAGGCATTTATACTCAAACACAAAAACGAAAATCAATCATATTCGTTTTCAAAATAAATGCCACACAATAAAATATCCTAAAGTGAACAACTAAAAATAAAATGTAAAATTCCTTTGTTATTCAAAAGTAGTTATTAATTTACTATTTATTTTAATAACAAATGTTACTTTAGGTTTTTTGTGAATATAAATATGTTAAAGTTCAACTGAGCCTTTGCAATTAGAATCTATGTATATACCCGAAATTATTTTATTTTCAAAAAACAACAAAACATTTAGGCATGGAGTTCACCCAGACTAGTGAGGTTAATTCAGGAGTTACCTGATAGAGAGGTGGCGTTCCTCGATCTAGGGAGTGGCGTGAGAGGCGACCGGCTTTATAACACGAAGGTAGAGAAAACAGGTCGCTGCGACAGCCAAAGATTCTCCATGGGCTATAGCGTCAATGAGAAAGAGAAATAATTCGTGATCTACATGCCTGGATTGGATATGCGAAATTCGGTTAAATTATGATTGTGGTGTAGGTACGTATGTTTTGTTTAAAGAACAAAATTCAAATATGCCAAAGAAAAATGCAACGCAAGATCCTGGGAATAACTTTGAAGTACAAAATACCTATAGTATTAATAAATCAGTTATCTCAGATAACAGGCTACCAGAAGCAAATGGGGTCGGTCCTGGTGGTGTAGTGGTTACCATACTTGCCTCCTAAACCCAAGATCGCGGGTTCGAACCCGGCCAGGACCGATGGATTTTTCCTAAAAAATCGTAAGATTCGTAAAAATCCTAAGTATGGCTTCCTTCGGAAGGGAAGTAAAACCGTGGGTCCCGTGTCGTACATTTACGGCACGAAAAAGAACCTCAAGCCTGAAAGAGAGGCCTCTGAGCAAAATTTGTCGGCCGTTTCACGCCCTGAGTTGAATGGGACGCTGATGACCTGAGCTGTTAAAGAGCGTCCGTAAATAAATAAATCAATCAATCAATCAATCAATCAAAGAAGCAAATGGCAATGGAGCGGTCCCGTCACAAGAATGCAGGACAATAGGTGGACCTACAAGATCTTCACGTGGGACCTCCGGATAGGAAAAAGGACACAAGGCAGACCCGGAAGAAGATGAACAGATCTTCAAACATGCAGGTCCAGATTGGTCAAGAGTATCAAGAGGAAGAGAAAAATGGAAATCTCTCGAGAAGCAACTAGTGCAGTGAGAAATGGAGTAACCAAAGAACAAATCAAACAGTGTCTTAAACGAACAACTTGGTTGGAATAGCTCACCACGTTAGGAAAAAGTCAGTTTTCCCTACTTGTTAGGAGACCTTTGCCCTTTAAGGGATACAGTTGGCTATCTTTATCTTTACGTATATTTAAGGTGTCAAGGAACTCGCTCCAAAGGAGGGGTCGTTGCTCTCTCTCCTGCTTCTCAGTGGAATCCGAGCAAAGATGATCCTTTCTATATGCATTCTACATAATATCTATAGTTGACTAACTCAATAACTATGTGAACAGGTTTCTCAAATAAACGATTTACTTGTTCACTGCAACAACAGAAAATGCTCATACTTATAAAAATGTCATGCATTGTCACTCGCGATATATTCAATAATGTGCCAACATTGCTTGAAAGTTAGGGCAAAGAGAGCAGGGGGCATCAAACGCACTTGCGCACTTCCAAGGTTAAACTTGATTACCTTAACCACGGACCTGTAAACGAGCGGTCAGAAGTCCAAAGTTACGCTAAGACTACAGTTCAGAAATGTGTGAAACACAGACTTTTGTATCTGAACAATTCCTCCACACCTTAAAATTATCAGAGATAGTTAACTTTGTAGTCAGCCGTCTTGTTTTCTGTTAAAAGTGAAAATATTGGGATTTGCTTCTGTATGCATGTAACTCGCGCTGATAAAGTAATCGCGAATAAACATACTAAGGGACTCATGATTATGTAATTATATACGATAATGAGAATAGAAATACAGAAACAACTTATTTGGCGCTACCGTCCGGGGCGACTGCACTGAGAGAGGGCAGTATTGCAGAGGGCATGTGATCAACATGAAGAAATCGCACCGGTCGCTTATCACGCGGCTATCGTGATCGAAGAACGCCGCCACTCCATTAGGCAGCTTCGCAATTGATCCACATCTCCCTAAACTTACAAAAATTCCTAAGTAGGTACCGGGAATTGGACCCTCGTCTCCCGGCTAGCATTCAGCAATCCTAACCACCAGAATGGTCGAAGTGCAGAAACACTGTAATTATATCTAATGCGCTCAAATCTCTGTATTAACACAGAAAACAAATAACACACAAAGAAAGTTGTCCAATGCAAAGGGAGAAGAAAGGTTTTTTGATTCGGCTTTTTTTTTCTGTTTATTAATACTTGTTTAAGACCTCATAATTTATATGTATGACAATAAAAAGTACAGTAATTAACTAAAAGATATTTAATTAATTTTATTATCTGAAAGCTTTGACAAAGCAAACATACAATTAGTTTTTAAATCCGATGTTGCTCGTAAAATAAAAGCACTGTAGCGCCTTGTTTCCGGCTCTTAATGGATGGACGTATATTGAGGCTTGTCCCCGGAAATTTAATTGTTCTTCAAAGCTCTAGCTAATGCATTTCACAGAGAGATGTAATACAAAACGATTTCCGTTTTTTAATTTAATAATACAGGAACTGCACACCGACAATTTCCTAGGCCATGTTGTGTTTCGATAATTGATGTTGCGTCTTTTCTGCAGCAAGTGTAAGAGAGTGTTCCATTCGAGACTATCTTTGTGTACTACAGCTGTTTGTGTCGGTCATGATGGTCTTATAGTAACCATACTTACTTTGTTGACCGAAGATTGCGGGTTCAATCCCGCCCAGGATCGTTGGGCATTTTCGGGTTAAAAGTATGACTTCCTTCGAAAGGGAAGTAAAGCCGTGGTTCCCGTGTCGTACATTTACGGCACGTGAAAAAATAGGCCTCTGAGCAAAATTTGTCGGTCGTTTCACGCTCTGAACTGAATAGGACGCTGATGTTAAAGAGTGTCCGAAAATAAGCCAAAACAAAAACTGTTTGTTGACAAGCACTTGTTGACCAGTACATGAAAGAAATACTTGTCGGAATATAAATTCGCTCTACGAGGACAGACTTTCGTATGTATAAGTCTGTCCTATCATAAATATTAAATAAGTATGAATGGTTCAGCTGCATGTATAAGGGCCGTACAATAAATAATGTACATACGCATTTTTGACATTATACCTTCACTCATTCTCATAATTTTGATGATCTGGGCGGCTGAAACTTTGCATTTGACAGATAACTTTTCAATTGGCGAACCTACATATTAACAAATGAGGAATGTTACCTGTTGCGCCTTCTGAACCAATCATAAAGTAATATTACCGGTCAGCAGAAGCTACTGTTTTGCTGGTCTTTCTTTTCTTTCTTTCTTTCTTTCTTTCTTTCTTTCTTTCTTTCTTTCTTTTTTTTTGTGTAACTGATGCTATCACGTGTTTGAATTGTGTTATTGTGGTTAATAGAACTGGATAATTTGTAGTAGTTATAAAAGCCCCGAAGAGATTATTTGCCGAGTGATTCACGGAGCAATGCCTATAGTTTATGTCGAGGTGTTTGTTACACGATCACAAAATGCTCTTAACAAAGTGACATAACATAACTGCCCGAAGTTTTCTTTCTTTTCTAATTCTAATGAGCAAAGATATACACAGTAGACCTCGGCGTCTGAAGTTCTTCTTTATTTAAGAAGCAATTTAATTGCTGATATAAATAATTCTGAAGCAACAAATTCATTATTAATTTATTACGTACAATTAATATACGTTTACTATGCGAAATATAAAATTACAATATCAGTTAAAACAGTGGTGGCTGCTGCAATGTCGTAAAAGCAGCATAGCCAACATTACATGAGCTGATGCTGTCAAGTACAAAGTGTCGGCGGCCCTGTTGGATATAATGCACCTTCCCCAACGTTTTTACCAATCTTCAAATACACGCTGAAAACCATTTTTACAGGTCCTATAGTATTATTTCAATGATGGAAAACGCCTCCCATGAAGATGTTTTTTCAATTTGGGAAAAAGAAAAACTTACATTGTCCAAGGGTGAAGGAAACAATTTTGTTAAATATTCAGCAACAACATTTGCGATGTGCGGCCGTGCATTATCTTAGTGCAGCATCCCGGAAATTGGCCTTTTGTGTGTGATGTTTTTTCAAGACATCTCTATAGTGTTGCTCATTGCGTATGTGCAGGTACATTTTAGTAAACTGTTCCTTGAATACCGAAAAAATGAACCTAATTTCCCCCGCAGAAACAACCATTTTTTATTGTTTTGGTGTTGGCGATTGTGGAGAATTTCACACAGAACTTTGCTGTTTGCTCTCAGGATCGAAATGATTGAAAGAAATTTTCATCTTCCTATAACATCCCCAACTGCATGAAAAACGCCACGGGTTGCCGAGGTCGTTAAGGCGCGAACTCGTGAGAGGGGTTCGATTCCCACCAGGACCTTCCTCCCTAAGGTTTTTTCCAGGTTTTCCTCAGTAGGAATACTTTTTATTGGTTTATTTACGGACGCTCTTTAACATTTCCATTCATCAGCGTCCCTTGCAATCCAAGGCGTGAAACGGCCTATAAATTTTGCTCATAAGTCCATTCTTTTAGGCTTGAGGTTATTTATCGTGCCGTAAATGAACGACAGGACCCACAGCTTTACTTCCTTTCTAAAGGAAGCCACACACAGCATTTTTATGCCCGAAAAAATCCATCCATCCTGGCCTGGATCGTACCCGCGATCTTGGATTTAGGAGGCAAGTGTGGTTACCACTACACCACCAGCACCGACGTTCCCACAAATGGCAAATGCCGGGGAGGTACCCTAAACTTAGGCTTGGAACGTTTCCTTCCTTAAAAATCCTTTCCCAATTTATCATTTCATTTCATGTATCATCAGTGTCCACCGTCTGTGATACTTCAGTAGTAAAAACGGGCGTTAAGTGCCATTAAAAATAAAACAGCATGGAAAGCTTCATCTGCAGTCT
Source organism: Metallyticus violacea (assembly GCA_030762175.1). Taxonomy (NCBI): domain Eukaryota; kingdom Metazoa; phylum Arthropoda; class Insecta; order Mantodea; family Metallyticidae; genus Metallyticus; species Metallyticus violacea. The sequence continues at coordinate 12,476,298 of CM060842.1, read as the reverse complement.
TGAGACCCACCGTGCAAAACACGTCTCACGTGCATATTTTCACTTACCAACGTGTGGGTGGCATCCGGTGCAAGTTTCAGAATTTCTGAACGTGTTCTTCTACGATCATCTATGACAGCAGCAGTGTTGATGTTAGAGCACAATCTGGAGAACCAGTCCCCTTTCTTTTGAAATGAATTGCCTCCTGTCTTTAAATATTTTAAATAATCTGTGAACTGTCCTATAGGAAAGAACAAACTCCAATGCAATATTGTACAGGTCTCAGCCGAAGTTGCAGAATTTCAGAGAAGCATATTATTTGTCGTATGTCACTTCCATTTTGCTGTAAGCGGAACTGAATATTTCTCAATTTGCACATCTCTCACAGGCGCAAACCGGAAATGACAGCAATGAAACAAGTACCGCGTGTACATTACACATTAAGCTATGAAAATATTGTAAAGTTAAATTTTAGCGCGAGAGTTACACTTGTTAAAAATTATACTAATCGTTCTTTATTGAACACACCTCGTAAATATCGAAGGGTACACTTTTCCCTTCCTATTCCAGCCATGACGACATGTACTTCGCGCACAAAAAACGTTGTGAATAATTGCATAAATATTTTAATTCTAATGTTCACACCTGTCACTAGTCATTGTACCTGTTGTTAAATTTAGACCTACAAACTGAGACATACATGTAATTATAAGAACTAAAAAACGTAAAAAATACACAGAGAAAGGAATAGAAATATCTGTTTACAATATGCTAAATATCTATTGAACTTCCTTGGCATTTATGAAAAGTAAATTGCGTTTTGATAATTGTTATTACATATACACGATCTTTAAGCCCTTGTAGATTTTAATGGACACGTTTTGTTTTACTGTTAAACATAAACAGACAATACTGTAAATGGTTTAGAGAGTGTAAAGTTTATTACTTAGCTTACCTTTTCCCTCCATCTTTATATATCACCTAAATTATGAAATGCATAGTTACATACATTTCATTTACACAATGCAAAGTAAAACTACACACACTTTTAGTGTGCGGTTTCCGGGCATGAAAAAGCCGCCCTCACAAAATAGTGCGCAGTTCCAGGGTAGAATTTTTACGACCGCTGGGGATTGATGTGGCATTTTCCGATCTGAGTGTGCAGTTTCTTTTATCAGACTGCCCAAGATCCGGACGCCCGGGTCTCCTGGGGACTGGCACGGCAGTTAAAGCAGTTTTGGCACATATTCAGCGTAACAGTAGGGAAACAAAAAGTCATAAGCCACAAAGATGATCTAGGACAGAAAACTTATCGTGGGAGCATTTACTTTTTTTTTAAACCTCAAACTTAAAGAAATAAATCTGTTTGAAAAAGCAGACTGCTACTTAAATTTTACACTAAAAACGGGAACCAAGTTTTTATTCATTTATTTATTTTTACATATGAAAAAAAATGTTCATCATTGATGAAATCTACAACGGCCAAAATGACAGTGTGTCCAAAAGAGGTCGTGAGAGGGTCACAATTCAGCCTTTTTGAACCTATAGTGAAAAACCTGAACACCAAGTTACTGAAGCTTCCAGCATGATTGAGCGCCAGCTCACGATGCAACATGCTTCCTTTTTGTAATTCTGCTCAAGCACTGTCCTTCCAGCAGCCTAGACTATATACTATGGTCAGTGCTTGAGAGTATGGCATCTAAGAAAAGACACCTTAATATTGATACTTTCAAGCTACCCACAGTGGCAGGTTTCCCACGGAAATAGTACGGAGAGTTCGGGTCAAGCTTGATCCGTGAAGCCGGGGGAGGATGCCGGTATAAGGCGAAGTAAACACCGGCATTCTAGATGCGTAATAAGTGCTGCGCGAGCCCATACGTTTCCGATCAATGCTTAGTACAGGTTGAGGTGTTGGCAATACGTGTTTGCGGGGTCTCAGTGTTACTGGTCTTTGCTTTGTACAATTTGCACGTGTTAGAAGACGTGTTTGCTTGTTTACTTCTTTCAAATTACGTTTAAAGTGCGTGTGCTATGCGTGCATTAAATGAATTATTATATAATTGAAATGTCGGCTGAACTATTAGCATTACAGCAACGAATATTTTTGTACGATACATCAAAACAGATTCATGCTGACAAGTGTGTAGGCAATTTGTAGACAGCTTCCCTGACATTCAACCTCCAAATAGAGATACAGTTAGAAACCTTGTTAACAGAATTAAAGAAACGGAATCACTGACTCTAAACTTCATAGGCATAAACGTAGAGTTCTAACAGAAGAAAAGCTCGATGGTTTTGGGACATCACTAGAATGTTATTCTAATAAATCTGTATGTCGTTTAGCACAAGAAGTAAGCTTTTGAAAAACACCAGTCCATACGGCTTAACTTTTAAAATTGAAACCTTAAAGAATTATAATAGTTCAAGAATTACGGCCGCACGACAACGAAAGTCCAGAATTTCTGTAGTTCGATTTTACAGAACATTCATCAAGGTATAGTTGATTCATTTGATAATTTTTTCCGATGAAGCATGGTTTCATTTACGTGATTATATTCACAGAACAATGTGGCACAGAAAATCAATTAAATTCCTCTGTATGGAAAGAATGGTGCGTGGTGTGCCGTAATAGCAAATCGAATAATAGCACCTATAGTTTTCAAAATTACCGTAAATTCAAAGAAATATCGTCCGGATATATTCGCACATTTTTGAACAATTAACTGATAATGAAAAATAATATACAATTTACAACAAGATACTGCCACAACCCATATTGCTCTTTATTCTTTGGAGGCTTTAAGCGAGGTATTTGAAGACAAAATTATTTCTAACGGGTTATAGCCTACACGTTCCCCAGATATTACCGCGTGCCAGTGGGGAACCCTAAAAATATAAGAGCAGAAATTAGAAATTACAAAAGAACTTGTGTGTGAATGAAAATGTTATCAAAATATGTCAGGAAGTATGTGAATGCCGAAGGATATAACTTCTGTAAAAGGTTATTGAAATAAAATGATTGTGTATATGCCATAGATTAATGTAAGTTTATGAATAAAATACTCTGGAATTACGAATCTAAAATTCCGGTGTTTACTCGCGCTCTATCGGCCTCCTCCTGCTCGCTTTATCGGATCAAACGTCACGTGAACACTATGTATGTGTACTGTCATTACTTCAATCATTGTGAGGGCAAAATAATGTGTTAGTTGAACAGATGTACCTCATAAAAATCACATTAAAATATGTTATCGGCCTTGCTTAGGTAACGTGAAATTTTGCAACGGCCATAAAAAATCTCAGTTACATATTTTACCACACAAGTAATATAAAGCGTCGCTTTACCTAGCAAGTGCTTAAATTTGTTGACTTAATTACCATATCTATAAAATTAATTATTTATAATATCACAAACGATTCTCGCAAGATAAACGTTGTCAAATCTAATAACACGTTAGAATTTTCGATTGTATCCACTGTTCATTTACCTAATCAAGGTCGATAACATGTGAAGAAATGCCAATACGATATATTTTCGTTTTCCGAGGATGTGAGCAAACATGGGGAAGTGTAAAGCTTTGTTAATACTGAATCACATTTCTATCATAACTCCGCATGTCACTTCTGATATATAAGGCATGATGTTTTCCAAATGTTTATTTATAGGTTATTGAAGACGTACACGAACAAGCTGAATAATAACAGGGTTTATATGCAAGGCCTTCTGTATATCATATTTCATTTGTTTCCTGAGTGAAGTCGCCATAATATTTCAAATCGATAGTGGCATCGACACTACGTTTCTTCTGCATGGGGTATGCATTACTATATATATATTTATTTATTACTATACTGAATGCTTCGCTAAATTCGACATTCAGCCTGGTTTCACAATTTCCCCTTTCGTACTGTATACGATCCGTTATGACACTAGTTGTACTGGTGGTCTAGTGGTAGCAATACTTACCTCATAGACCCAAGATCGCGGGTTCAATATCTGCCAGGGTTCATGGATTTTTTCGGGCGTAAAAATCCTAAATATGACTTCCTTAGGAAGAGAAGTAAAGCCATGGGTCCTGTGTCGTAGATTTTAGACACAGAAAAGAACCTCACCCATAAAAGAAGAGACCTCTGAGCAAAATTTATCGGCAGTTTCAAGCCCTGAATTGAATGAGTCACTGATAACGCGAGATGCTAAACAGCGCCCATAAATAAACAAATTAACAAGAAGTTACGACACTGGTAGTAAGCAATTAAAAGTCTGTCAGGCAGAAGCTGCGTAAATTACGGGGAATCCTCAGAAAGTCGAATTTGTGAAGGTTATTGCAGATCAGAGAGTTTACAGAAATTGGAAGGGTGCAATGGCTCTTGATCTACTACTATGGAAGAATTATAAAATGGTGCTACTAAAGCATTTTTAAATGTAAATTTCCGATTTTCCAATAGTAGCTATTCTTATTTGACTGAAACGATATAAACAGAGTTTCGTTGCGAAAGAGCAAATATTGGTGCCGCTGGAACGTATTTAAATTTTGTGTTTCAGGTATCCCCCTACCTCTTCTAATAGCCTGAATTCGCTGATTTTGATAAACTATCTTCATTATTTTATTTCATTGGCATATACCAAGTTTCGTTGAGAAAAAAAGGATAACTGCGGTCTCTAGAGCATTAACACACACACGTATACATTTTTTTTCATCTTCATTTTTGGTGTCTAATAAGTAGGATTGATGGATTTGAGGATTTTTTTTTCAAAAAATTCTCTTTAATATAACCGCAATAACTATATCATAGGCGACATTACTTTGTGATTGACCGTGCCTGTACGCTGTTGTCACATTTCGTCCGTCTTCAGCGGTAGCACTCCCAAGATCATGAAATTCTTATTCCTGTTACTTCACGATTTAAAACATATTTTACACCCAATATTTAACCTTGATATTGTACATATTTTTACATTTATGGCAAAAACTCACATGCCCTTTAGTTTTAACATATTTTGAATACTTTCCATGCTTATGGTTTCAAAGGTATTGTAATGGTCGCAAATTTGTTTTAACTACAGCAGAATCTGTGTCATCTAGCGGCAGAAATAGTAAGCTGTATTGGCGCGAAGGAGCAACTGAATGAAAACAGCGGGTACGCGCAAAAATGTGCGCTTTTGGTCAAAAACCCTACAGAATCACTTTTATTTGATGAATGATGCAAAGCACAACCACTACTCTTAATAAAAACTTGCATATGAAAAATTAGATCAGTACACGCACTTGAAAAAGCGTTGCTATTAGGTAATTTTAAACTTTCTAGCCCCGTAACTGTTGCAACGCCGACATCATGCCTCTAACGATAATGTGTTGTTATTATTACCTGATTGGACGAGCATCTCGCCAGCTGATTCGCCGACATAAACCTGCCCAAGTATCAATCACAAATAATTTCTCCCCTACTATACATTCGCTTAAAGTACATTGCTATTATTCAACAAAAACTTTATAACAGAATTATGTCCAGACTAGGTAAATATACATGTCACTTTTTACACCATTATGAAAATACAAAAATTGTCTTGTCACATGAAGACTAAATAATTTTACTAACCAGGAGCTATTCTTAGTAAGTTAAACTTTTTAAACATGCGTTAAATACTTGCTAGTAACACAGACAGTTTAATATAGCAATTAGAGATATCTCTTTTAAACAGATTTAACAGTTTTAATGAAATATTTTATTATTTATTTTCTTTACTCCATTAATTATATCCCTGTCTCATATAACATCAAAGGAATCTGAAATCGTACTTTGTTAAACATAGTGCAGTAAAAGTACAGCTGTATTATATGCTAGTCATTCCCCGAGCATTAAATTGGAAGCGTGCATACTAGGTTAGATCGTAACCTTTTTAAACGCCATTAACTCCAATAGATTACACAAACAACATTTTATGAAATCAAAAGTAAAGGCGAGTGTTTGGTAATACATTGCATGATTTATATGTTAACACAAGTTTAACAAAAATATGTAATCGCAATCGTTTATATTGCTTGATTTTCTCGCCAATCCAGACTGAACTACGCACATTGCGGGTGAAATTGATACCGAGATGAACAGATACACGAGGGTCACTGGGAAAGTTTTGAGTTTAGGAAAAGTGAATGTAGCCCCACTTAAAAGTCATGTGGCATATGTTAGGCCCATCCCTTACGAGTAAACTGGTAATGAGATAGCGACCCTTCTCATTTCTGCATTCCAGAGTGTGAGGGTAAGCAATCCCTTCCGTGCACAGTCAGTCAAGCGTTGCGATGGAGCTGGAGAAAGAGTATTTTCGCACTATTATTCTTATGATTATGATTATTATCACTATTATCAATATGATTTCAATATTGATTTAAATGAGTCCCAAAGTCTTGAGAGACTTTTAGTGACCTTGCCCCATCTAGGGCAACCGTTTTCCTGCGTATAACTCTATAGACACAGCAATAGTTTTATTATAGTGTATTTTCTTGTTTTATTTTTGAGTGTCCTTGATTAAGTCACCCTATTTTGTGTTGGATATCTACTTATACTGATAGTATCTTACAACCAAAATACTGTGGGATACTTAATATATATATATATATATATATATATATATATATATATATATATACACAAATTTAATTTGTCATTTAGTATTACTGTCAAAATATGCACCGACATTTTTCACAAACGATTTTATTGGCATTTATTAAATTTCATGGAAAGGTGTACTATTTGGGTAATTTTATTTAATAATTGATTATGCCCCATTATGATTACCTGCGACATTCCAGACTAATAGTAGGGTAGTTTTGTTTAGCCCACGTTGTTCTGAGTCTAGGTTTTTGTTAAGTTCAGTTATAGAATTGCTGAATAAGTCTGGTGGTGAGTGAGTATGCAGTTGCAGGTTGTCTGCCTATTTAAGGTATCTGTAATGTATAATGTGACTAGTGACGTCATTTATATAAATATAAAATAATATTGGTGCAGTATTTACCATTGTGACACTCCACACTCTACTGACCTCTAAGGCGAAAAGCGATCTCGTACTGAAACGCACTGTTGTCGGGCTGAGAGATAGGGGTGAAATCACTAGATTGAATTTGCATATAAATGCAGTGACTTAAGTTTTGAAAGTAATTTATTTACATTAAATGAGTCAAACGCTATAGAAAAGTTGATAAAATTTAGGACAGTCAAGTTCACCCCCATCCATAGCCTCGCGGATGACCTTAGTAATGTTAAGTAAAGTAGTTGCAGAGTATTGCCTATGCAAGGCATTGTTTTGGTTTTATTTGTAGCTATTAACATAATATATTCCTTACCTATTTTATTTAATTAATATATATTTGTTTGTAATATATCTTCGTTATCAGAAAAGTTCACAAGTAATTTGCATATAGAAGGGCTGTAATGAATTAATTTTATGTGTCATTAATTTTAAAAAAGTTGCAATTGCTGTTTCCATTACTGTCAATATATAAATTATACAATAGCTGGAAATTTCACATCTCTAGCTGAAGCCCATGTTTATTTTTCTCCTAAACCTGGGCCAGGTCTTTCTTCTTTTCCTATCAACGTGAAGATGTCCAATGCAGATCTTCTTTCGACAGCCCTATGAAGGCAACTTCTCTAGAGGAGAAAACCTCTTATCAAAAACTTCAGTCTGGAAGCAGTAATGTAGCATTTCCACCAAGTAGATTTGCCCCGCTTCAGACGGGTTACCTGTTCAGGGGACAATAATTTAAACTTAAAAAGTCCCCAAAATGCTGTAGACTTAAAGGAAAGATGTCCAGCATCAATAACAATCCTGAACAGCTAGGCGATGTGGAGCACAAGTATTGGCCATTCCTGATTCTGTGGTGTTCACTTAAGGCGTGCGGTGTGTATACACCAAATTGTTTACTTTTCCCATGGAATGCAAATGTAGTGTAATGGTTGACTGATCACAGTTCATTTAGGGGAAATAACAAAGGCAATAAGATGCCTAAAGCAAGGCAAAGCTCCGGGGCGGGAGTTGTTTAAAGCGGCGTCATGCGTTGAACTGTTTCATTTGTTTTGTTCCAGATATTTAATAAAGCCAGTGTGTTGGGTTCTAGAATTATTCACTTTATATATAAGGTGAAGAGTTCAAACTGAGTTCCGGACAACTATAGAGGACTTCCGCTGCTTTCGATTATGGGAAACATTTTGTATGAGAGAACTAAAATCTGCAGGACGAAATTTCGCAAATTTCAGCATTTCAGTCGGAATTTAGGGAGTACTATTGACAACGCGTTTGTTTTGGACACATTGAGATTGAACTAAACGTGTAAAATACGGTGAACTTTCATTGTGCTTTTGTCAATCTCAAAAAAAAAAAAAACAAAAACAAAAAAACAAAACTCTTCGAGAAGCGCTACGGCACACATTACGGATGAAAGGGATGTCAACAAAAATGGTTGGGGTATTGCAGACGTTGTACAAAATGGTGGAATTCTGTATTAAGCACGACAGAACAGAGTATTGGGGGGGGGGGGGGTTCTCTAGTCGGAGATGTTTAAAACACGGCTACATAAATGGCAATACTTAACGGTGGGAGGTATACAATTATCAGCTCTATTATGTGTGGACGACTTGACAATCGTTTCTATTATGATAGACATCTTACAGCGTTGGTTAAATAACAACAAAGATTATGACCAGAGTCCGGAAGTTAGGCAAAGGGTCCTTTTTATCCGGGTGGATGCATTTAAAGAGCAGAATAAGATGAATATGTTTCCGTACATTTGGGATAACTATTTCAAAAAACACGCAAATAATTTCAGTTTATCGAAGTGAAAAAAGGCATAAAAATTAAATGCCATGCTCACCTCACAAAAACATTATTGAGAATAATGTTAAACATTTATTTCTTTTCAACCAACCAAAGACTTTTTCTTCAATCCATTCATTTGAGCTCTTAAATTGACAGATCTTTCATTAGTGAAAGGAGCGTACGGTTACCTCAGATATACGAATTTCAGGAAATACGTTGAGGTTGGTTGTAATGTTGAATAGTCCTGGCGAATGACGTATTATCTTAGCAAGACAATTCTAGAAAAATTATGGTGTGGTTACAGCTGTACAATAAACCTTCCCTACAATGTGTTCAGTAAGCAAATGAGAGAGATACTAACCTGATTCCGCTATAAACGCATAATCAGAAAATGAACTGGACCAGAAACCGCTGTGCACGTTTTGCTCATTCGCCAGGACTATTCAAAACTACTTTACTTTGTAACATTTCCAGGATGTCCTGAAAGGTGAATGTTCTGTTGTAACTGGTATGAGTCCTTCCGAAATAATTCGTTTTAAATATGCCCCAATCACTTCCACGTGTTCTCTCTGACACACGGCTATGACAGTTGATATCTTGAAAAAACATCTTGTTGTTGCTTGTAACCAAGAAAAGTAAGCTTAAGTACTTTAATTGTGTGATAATGAACTTATTAAAGTATCTTAAATAGCTATTTTCATTAATAATGAGTGATATCACTCTCTGTTTTCACTTAATAAATACCTTTTTAATTATATCGCTGCCTATTTTCAGTATTTATGTGCCTATTGCCTGAACTTCCGGGCTCCCATTATGACCTTCAAGAACGGAAATATTTATAGCAAAGCAGAGACTAGTCATATGCAGGACAGGCACTCGATAACGTGAAGAATTTCTTGCACCAACTTTCTCGATAAATTGAGGATGACGGAACACATTGCTGGGGGTGAAACATAAAGTGAATGTGGAAAGCGCTTAAGCTCACCGTATATAAAGCTGAATTCCAGACGTGTCGGAGCGGTTGTTACAGTAAATGAGGCAGTAGTACTATCTACAGTGACTTATGGGGCCGAAATTTGGGGTTTGGAACGAATAGAGAACTTGGATTAGGTGAAGAAGGGTGATTTAGGAGTGGGGAGGGGTAAAGCAAATGGCGGAACCCTTAGTAGATTAGGTGTGTAACGAAATTATAGAATGCGGCATCCGAAGATTGAAGTACTGGCCACGAATTGTTCACGGAGATCAGACACTAAAAATATCTGCTACTAGGTGGGGTGGAGGGTAAGAGTTGCGTTTAAAAATTATGAAGGGATCTGCAAAATATCGGAATGGGTAACGTTTGGATTGCAGAGCGGTGAAGCAGGAGGGACTTGGAGAAAAATTAAGAAACATCAGAGATACATTAATAGACAGACGACCCTTTCGGAGTGTATGGAAAAAAATCCGGTTGGGACGGAGCTTACATCCAAACAGCGGCCAAACTCGGCGATCGGGAGGATCACGCTTGGTTTTTAAGTTAGACGTGTGGCTAATGACCAAATTAATAAACAGACTGGCTGACAGAGTACGAGAAATAATCTTAGGAAATGGAGGGAGAGGGTAATATTTGCTGAAAGGAAGAAGTAGCAGGGAATAGGTAAATTTTTAAACAAAGTGAGACAGCTCAGATCGGAAAAAACAGACAACTGGGAAGGAGGATAAGGGAACATTAGTCACACTGTTTTGGAAATGTTTATACCCATGTGTGTGGGGATATAAGATTACTTTTGTACTCTCTTAAAGATTGCATATTCAAGGTGTATTCACAAGCCGAACAATGTCACTTCAGATGGAAATGACATACGATAATAAAGAAAGGCCTACCTCTGCAGAATTGCCACACCAAAAACAATTAATGTATCAACCTAATGCATAAACCAATGCCAACTTTTAGGACCAACAGTCAGAATTTAGCTACTTGGTAAATCTACTAGTTTTTCTTACCCATAATCTGGTAACTGCAAGCTAAGTCACTTTCCAAATATTGAGCTCCTTGTTTGGCAGTAAGTGGCGGCATTCAAGTATAGTGCGCCAACTAACTCTTCCCTGCTGTGGTGAAGGTTTAGGCAGGGTGTATAGAATATTAAGAGGCAGAGAGATAATGCAAATGAAAAAGGAACGTAAAGGAGTGAGGTTATAATCGGAGAATTGACTACACCAGCCGCTTGACATTTGAAGCCCATCTAGAAACTGAACCAAAAGCTGTCCCGCTGGGAAGTTCAAAGAGCAAACCTAAAGCCAATTATTTTAGAGAGAACTAAGTGTTTGAACCCCTTTAGTTTGTAAAGGAAACATGATAGGTTTCTCTTGAAGGGAAGATTCTTTGACAGGCTTCATGTTTTAATAAGGCCTAAAGGGAAATATCTACGACAAAAGGAGGAAATAATGAGCAAAGGAAAAGTTTGCATAGTGAGACAGAAAATTTGCAGTAACATGTGGATGCTTCTGAAAATAGAGTAGAATATTTATCAAATAAATCCTTAGACATTTGTAAAACCAATCTCATTTCAGTTACATTTGTTTGTACACAACGTTAACTATATTACCTTGAGTATTATTAAATTATTATTAAACATTACATATCCACATAATACAAATACAATATTATAATTCTCAATACTTCAATCCATACTTTTCCCATTGATTAATTCATCTCCTAGTCTTCGGTTCATCAGCAGCAGCTACCTATTGGAATATCCAGAGGACCATGTTCCGATAAAACCGAAAAACTTGCTACTATAAGTATTTTATACACACATAATTATTTAACAACTTCTACAAATAAATCTATTATTTCTAAATCTCCCCTAAACAACTGAAAATCAAAAACAAAATTAAAACTACCAAACTAATATTAGCCAAAATACTTCATTTAATTAACTAATTCACAAATCACTGCACCAAGCTGCCGATTTCCCATTGATACCCCAATAGACTCTATTATAGTAGTTATTTAGCTATTGAACATTATTTTCCCTCCCAGGTTGGGCACCAATTTTGAAGGGATCTGTTGTCGACGTCGAGTGGCCTTACATTGTGATGCCAGTTTTTGAAGTGGTTTTGTAGAGTGATTATTGATCGCTTCGGTGTTGCCCACGCTTCAGTGATAATTTCTCTGGATGAATTCTTCTATTTTGTTGATTTGCAATCAACAGGACTGGGAGATTTTTTTTTTTTTTGATTGATTTATTTATGGACGCTCTTTAACATCTCAGGTCATCAGCGTCCCATTCAACTCAGGGTGTGAAACGGCCGACAAATTTTGCTCAGAGGCCTCTCTTTCAGGCTTGAGGTTCTTTTTCGTGCCGTAAATGTACGACACGGGACCCACAACTTTACTTCCTTTCTGAAGGAAGCCATACTTAGGATTTTTACGCCCGAAAAAATCAATCGGTCCTGGCCGGGTTTGAACCCGCGTTCTTGGGTGTAGGAGGCAAGTATGGTAACCACTACACCACTAGAATCGACAGGAGGACTGTGAGAGCAGTTCAATAGTGTAAATAAGCGATTTTTTTTGGTAGTGTTTAAAGTCCGTTTTTACTACTGAGGCACCACAGGCGATGGAAACTGGTGATACATAAGATGAAATTATGAATTGAGAAAGGATATTTTTAAGGAAGCGTTCCAGGCCTAAGCTTAGGGTACCTCCCCGGCATTTGCCAGTTATGAAGACTGAGGAAAACCTGGGAAAATAAACCCAGTCAGGGAGGACGGTCCTGGAGGAATTCGAACCCCAGAACTCCCGCTCACTAGTCCGTGCCTTAACAATCTCGGCCACCTGTGGCGGTACAAACACCGATGAGACATAATATATTGGTACTTTATTAAGTCCGAAATCTTTTGCGTCCTCTGGTGTTTTGCGTACAATAGACTTAACTGTACCTAATATAACTTAGTTGTCGCTTGTGAGGTGAGTGCCGCGGGTGTGAAACTGAAAACTGCGTAACTGACAAATGCTTCTCAGCTGAGTACCAACTTAAAAAACTGCCTAACTGATGTATCAGAAACGCGTACTCTCGTTCGAAGTAGAAGTTTTATCTGCATCTGAGCCGATTCTGTGAACTGCCTTGTCTCAGCAACGTCGAACTTATGAGTACTTGCATGTATCTAGCGCGCGTAGATCTTATAACTGCGTCTGAGAACTGAACTGCTTGCCCCCGTAGAGCAAACGCTATCTTATATATTAATTCAAAACAAGTAATCTTGGCTTAAGGTCGCCAAAGGGGTCAAACTTCCAAGCACAGGTTTCGCGCTTATCTTTAAAAGTTCAAACATACCTTTTCAATTGGCTGGTTTAGGTTCACCTACCACACGTGTTACTCGCAATTTTTGAAAGTTTAAAATATTTTTTGGCATTGACTAGTTTAAAGGCTAACAATAAAAAGCATATAGGGGTCAAAGCGGATTTAAAAGTTATTCAGTTTATTAAACCTGCAACGGAAGCCCTTTTAAGCGTAGCATTACACTCGAACCTCGGTTTTATTGTATAGAGTTGTAATACCCTCTTTGCCTTCCAAGCTGCCGTAACAAAAAACACAAGGGAAATTCTCTTTTATTGACGTACAACTCGCATTTAGCATTATGCACATATGTGCCTGCATTACTAATTACAATACATGAAATATTGTAAGTAACTTTCAACATACACATTATATTTATATTTCATTGGGGGTGGGTCCTAAAAATTGTATCAGATTTTATGTTCATCAACTTTTATCCATAATTTTTCTTGTCAAATTAAACCACTTCTTCATTTCAAGTTTTTATCTAAAAAGTTTCGTTTCTTCACATCAGTTATCCTTTTGGTTACAGAGTGGGCATTTTTGTAAATCTCCCCTTCAATGTCGTAACCCTCGTTCTATTCTATGCAAAACCTTCTCTTACCGCTTATCGCATTGATCAACACAATCTTCTCTACTTCGCACAGACGTTACATCTCTGTACATATTCAATTATTGCTGTAATTTCTTTCCAGCGGCCAGTTTCTAATGATTCTCAAACTCAAATTTCACCAAAATCAAAGTCTTTCAAAATGTCCTCGATCATATTGAACTAAGTTTCTCCTTGCTTTAATCTTTTTTTAACTTTCAGACATTAAAGTACGCTACTTTGCTCATCTAAATTTCTAATTCTAAACCAATATTTCAATACTCGTTCCAAAAGTTTCTCTTTACTAGCAATTCTGCATATATAGTTTTACTTGTGCAACACCATTGGGGTGAAGCTCTAGGCAGGCCCAAAATTACTTTACAAAAATTCCTATAAATCATGATCACATTTGTACACCCCTCCTCTACATCGCAAATCTCTACTCCATGAAGCAACTACTGCCAGGTATACTCTCTCCAACTACTTTATTTGCATCCGTGGTATCTTTTCTAAACATGGTTTCATATCTTTCAAGGGTCTGGAAATTGTGTCAAAATACCTTACAGTTGTCAATTTTCAGATCTCAATGAAGTTTAAGGCATTTTTTTAACCTAAACTTTCTATTTTATGTCACAAGAAGGTTTAAGCACTTCGTACGCGGATTCAGGTTCATGTATTACGACATAGTAGCCGTCAAAATGATAACTCCGGATTCACTAGAAAATGAAGCCTGTCGAGCAGTTCTATAATAAGTAAAGTACGGGACAAGTATTGAAGGCCGTTTTTTTCTAGAACAGAGATTAGTCATCCTGCTGTTTGTTTACGAAGGCAGTTCAATAAAGAATGTTGATCCTTTTTACAGGCATAATTTCTCGCGCTAAAATATAAGTTTGCAATATTTCGTTAGCTTAATACGTAATCTATACGTCATACTAGTTTCATTGTTGTCACTTCCGGTTCCCGCCTGTGAGACTGTGTAATTTCAGACATACCTGCATTAGGCCTGGAACGCTTCCTTCCTTAAATAAATCCTTTCCCAATATATCATTTCATCTCATGTATATTCAGTGTCCACCGTCTGTGGGTGGTGCCTCAGTAGTTAAAACGGGCGCTAAACACTACTACAAAAAATGACATACCTACAACAAAATGGAGGTGTCATGTGACGGAACAATATGCTGCTCTGAAATTCCATTTTCGTCTCAACAAATCTTCAGGTGAGGTCTATAAGATGTTACAGGCGGCTTATAGGGAATTTGTTTTTCCCTAAAGCATAGCTCAAAGATGGTTTAAATGGAAGATGTACCGGGTCACCAGCTTGGGCTCTAACAAAATAAAACATTAAAACTAAGGGAGGATCTTCATATAACGCAAATTCTGAAAATGCCAATGAGCATCACTCAAATTGGTAACTAAATGTTGCATATGAGAAGTGTTTATGCGCGGTGGGTTCCAAGACGGCTGATTCCCAAACAAAAGGGCGTTGAAGACAGGAATCTGCGAAGTTTCTTACAGACGTAATCATTGCTGGTAAAACTTGGCCTATATCATTTCAATCCTAAGAGTTAATAGAAAGGCTTTGGACGAAAATCTCCATCACCAATACAGAAAAAATAAAAAATGGTTGATTCTGCTGGAAAAGTAATGGTCGGGTCATTTTTGTATAGTCAAGATCATGTTGTACCTGCGTACAACTGTAACTGAGCAACACAACAGATTCTGCAAGGCCACATTTCCGTACAACAAGCTGGATGCTGCTCCACGATAATGCACGGCCGTACATTGCAAATGTTGTTGCAGAATATTTCTGAAATATCCATGTGAAGTGTATTCCTTACCCTTCATATAGTCCCAGCGACTTCTTCCTTTTTCTCCAAATTGAAGAAACACTTTCTTCGGGGAAATTTTCGATCAGAAGCGGTAGAAAAGACTGCAGAGGCGATTCTGAAAGATCTATCATCGACATCGATAGGATGTCTTTGAAGACTGGCAGATACGCTGGAACAGGTGCTTGCGTCGAACGGGGAGTACTTTGAGAGAGGTCGTAAAAATTATGAGAATCTATACAGGCATGTTTTCAAGCAAAATTGTGACAGCCCTCAATGTTACGTTAATACCTACTCGGGAGGAAAGCGGGGCATATCAGCGACATCTGTGGAATCTCTTTCAGTATCCTTCAGTGTTAATAAAGATGGGGCTCGGAATTTTTAATATTAGAAACAGGAAATAGTTATAGTTTCCGTTTTTTTTATTTGAATAATGTTTAACACCCGTTATAACTTGCTCACGATTGGGCTGTACGAGGCTCTAGCCTGCACATAACACCTCCCTTAGGTCTTGAGGCGAATGCCTGGGAAACTTAACAGCAAAGTTCCCTGGGCTTATTCGGCAGAATTATCATTTATTATTCCCCGATAGTAGCTGCACTTTCCAGGCATCCCAACACTTCAGAAGTCGCAGGGGAGCATCCCACAAGTACGAGTGGATTGTGGCATTGAAAGAAAATAAATAAACAAATAAAACGGAAGACGTCAAGATAAAGAGAAAATATTTATAACTGTTACATCTACAAATGTGAATTTTTCTTTGAGTTTTATGTATAAGTGTAATTTGTGAAAAACTATATTTTCCCAAACAACTGCCCCATTATATCAGAAACTTATAAGCATAAAAATTAGAATTTTTACAAGGGATTTTTAACTGAGTAGCAACTAATTTCATGTAAACATTTTAAAGTACTCGGTGCATTTATTCTTTAAATAGAAAATTCAAATCCTCATTTTTTAACTAAAAGTGGATTATCAAATTAAAAAAAAATTCCTTATGTTCAGTACATCCATTTTTCATCAACCACATGTACAAGTAAGTGCTCATTTAAAAAGCTTCTAACTACCTATATTGATAGTTTCTTATATAATGGGTAATGAATATGTAAAATTTAATATTGGCTGATAGAGAGCATTTTGACTCTTAAGTCAAAGAAAATACTATGAACTTTTAGCTACATGTATTTCTAATCCAGCGCTAAGAGCTGGTGAATTTGTGTAATAGCTACAGACATCTGCCGGGTAATTTAAAATCTCTTTAGTCTTCTGAATGCCAAAATATTAATATTTTCGGACTTCAAAGAGCGGCTTCCATTTTATAGGTACAAATGACGACGTGCAGTATTAAAATCGATATTGCGCAGCCCTTAATAAACTTGCCTCATCACGGGATGATTAGTTTCGGAGCATATTCGGCTACTAATAATAATAATAATAATAATAATAATAATAATAATAATAAAAGAATTTCAATAACCCTCCGCTATATGGTATTAGAAATAACGTAATGATATTAAAGTATCTACTTCATTATTTTGACAAAAAAAAACTCGCTCGGTAGATTGAAAAAACAATTGATGAAATTGGTAACAAACGAACATATATTTAAAGTGTATTTTTTCCTGTCTGTCTCTTTCTACTGTTAAGGCGTAATAAGAAAAGTCGTCTAGGGAGTTTAGGTGGCCGGGGAAATGAGCCTCTTTGTTCTTTCAATTCAAAAGCAAACGCTTGTTTGCTTTTTTTTTTTTTTTCATCATTTAACGCTTAATAAGATAAATAAAGTAGTTTAGGGAATTTAGGAGGCCGGGAAAATGAGTTTCTTTTGTTTCTTCAATTCCTTTATTAGATTTCTGTCCATGTTCTTTGTGTAAATTAAAGCATGGCTTAGAGAGATTTGAAAGAAAATTCTGTTGGAATAAAAACAAGAACGTTAATCGTTTAAAAGAGAAATAAATATCTACTTAATCCAAGTGATATCCTACGGCAATTCTGAAGTTTTTACATTACTTTTGAAAGTATTAAATACGACAAATGTAAATAAAAGCATTTTACGTGCAACTTTCTGAGTGTATACAATAATACAAAAATAACAAAATCCGAGGAGAGTTTTGTTGATATCGGAACAATCTAAAAGTTGCGTAACGAAAGCGTTTGTGTAAATAATGGGACAAAAGAAGTCGAAAATGTGAAGATACAATAATGTTTAAGAATAAAAGTAGAGAAAGAGTTCAGAGAGCATGTTATCCTCTTTTTCTTCTTTGTTTTTATTTTCTCTTCCTCCACATTTAAAAATGTATTTTGTCCTATCGTATTCCTTTAGGTTAACTCTTTCGCTCCATGAACAATTTAATTTTTTATAGCTTTCTTACCCTTTTATCTTTCAGCACTTTCAATTCCGAAGAGGGGGATAAACACAAGAATAGTTTACCGTTTTAAATACACAAACACGAAAGAAACATTAGCTGTTAATAAACACAAACTTGATATACGCATGCTGCTTAACGTGTTTCGTTGCGTTTTAGCTGTGTTCTAAATTTTGCTAAAGAAAATGCTGAACATCAACTATGACGTTGCCATGGCTACGTTCGTCAATATTTCTTGCTATATAGAGCATAGGGCAAAGTGCGGTAAAGCCGAAGAGCCACTTTCTCAGCCAGGAATCGAAGGTGTTTTATTTTGATTGAATAAATTCTCGCTGCGACGAAAGTACTGGAGTTAAACACGGTCTGAGATTTTTCAGTTAAGAAATGTCTACTTTTCTTTCTCTGGAATGGGTTTAATATTCGTTATGTATTTTGAGTCTAAGCAAATGTGTATAGCTTTCTTATACGCTGAGAAATAACATTTTATCCGTCTTTTTCTACTAAGAGAAGTGCACAGAAGTCTAGGTTTAACATTAATTACCATCAGTTATAACTGTAATAATAAGTCAGAATACAAATCAACAATGTGTTGCAGTTCTGAAATTCTCCTGCACAATCTTTGATAATCTCACGACCACTGCATTATGGGATGAATTTAGCGAGAGTTTTCACTTAAACTAATATAGAACTTAAGTACATCTGTGAAATTATATGTATCCATTTTCGTCTTCAGAGGGCTTCAAAAACAAGTGTCTAAAAGTGAGTCTATAGCTGAAACATTTAGCAAAAATTTATTAGATTGAGGCATTAATAACATGTTTCAAACTTTTGAATATGTCAGGAAACTACTCTGAAATATAACCTTAATTGTTTAACTATTTGCTATTTTTGTGCATTTGTCTTTAGTTCTGTTTAAAGATGGAATAGATAGTAACAACTGCTCTCGTTCGCTCAGTGACATCGCTTAACAATAGAATCAGACACAGAGTGATTTTAGTTGCCTTTGGTACAAGGCTTAATCAAGCTTGAGGTAATATAAAATCATATTAAAGGACTGAAAAATAAAAAATAAATAAATAAAATAAATATATTTGTGAAATATTTAACATTTTATTATGTAGAAAATAAATTTCCGCTTGGTTTTTTAAAAGTCATAAAGCGTACCATTTCATTATGAAAAAATATTTTAAATGGAGCAAACTGAAGTCAAAGTATTATTATTATTTCTGTAAATATACATTTTAAAAATTTTAAAATAACATTTATAAAATACATTTATATGAAAATCTTGGCTTCGATGACGTTACACATTTGATAGGGACTGTGTTATTATCTGAAAAATACCACGCTTTTGTTTACCTATCATTTTTACTTAAGAACTCAACAATGAAAGTTGGAAATATTGTTGAACTCACCGGCATTGTTGCTCCTCTTCTCGTGAAGAGTGTCATTGTCGTCCACAAGCACAACTGTGGGGAAGGTGAGGCAGGGGACCCAGCTTTATATCCCAACAATACCCCCCTCCAATCTCTGGGAGCAATGTCCTGCCTGCCTCCGTTAGTTTTTTGTCAGCAGTTTAGTCAACCGATCACAAACATTGCGAGCACAAACTGCACTAGAAAATGAAAACGTCGCCAGCTAATAGACCACCTCAGATTATACCACATAGCGATGCTTCATTAACATAGAAATGTGCGGTTTTTCATTCATTGTGATGCATATTTGCTCTTCTCTCAACCTTTGACATTTGATATTTCACGTAATGGGTGGGTGTTCACTCTGGGGAGGGAGGACATGATAGCGATAATGAAGATATGACGAAGATTGGCGACCAAACTTATGTGCATATAATGGGGACTATTTTTGTCCGGAATCTTTATTTAAGGTATTCAGCCACTGCACAATAAATATAATAAATCAGGTAACCTGTTAACTGTAATAATGATCGAAACGGGTTTTAAAATATTTTTATCAGTTAAATTTTACTTTTATGTTCTGAAAGTTATACGAATTCGATAAAACATTAATGCAGTTTTAAAAATATATAGGGCTTCCAAAAAATATCCTTAACGTTCTCACGGGTTTTCGCGTGACATGCCACATGCCATAGCCGGCCGCGCCTGTACTTCGTCACGACTATTTTGGCGGAACCACATCTAGTCTAAAAAAAAAAAACACAAGCTGTAGGTCATTTAACCCTTCAGTCACTGATGAAAGAAACCACTCACAATGATGCACGCATGCTACGGGATCACCATGCCATAAACAATGGACATATTGTAATGTTTGAATTTTAAAACTTTTGTTGTTGTATGTACAGAAGATACTGGAACCCTAACTTGCTGTGCTGGTTTTGGTGTTGATTTTGTTGGCTAAAGCTCAAGATTTGCAGCATTTTCGTCTAATCTGTCTGCAGTTAAAATTGTAAGTCTTCGCATGTGTTTTTTGTTTTGCACTGAAACAGTAGTATCAGATTATTCATAAGAACGTGAATCACAGTTGTGAAAGGAGGCAATTGCTTATGAATAACTTTCGCGAACGTGACGAGCTAATTCGTATTTATAATAACATTTACACACAAAAATACTATGCTCCAAAGTCTTCGCGACGAACTGAGCCGGCCTTGGCCGAGTCGCTAAGCACCGTGCGAGCGGTAAGGACACATTCTGGAAGCGCGGAAAATAAAAAAATAAAATAATTTCGTATTTGTACTTAAATTATTGATTTCAGTAAATAAATGTTGTCAATTTACTATATCACATATTTTACTTCAGTGAAGCGGTATCATTTTTTAACAATTTCATGTTTTTTTTTCTAAGTATAGACTTTTGAAGGTCCTTACTAGATTTTTGGGATCAGATAAGGTTTGCTGCCAGATACTATCGCGCTCATTGTTGTGTTAAATGTAGAAGAAAGAATGCATCATTTGAGGTTTAACTGCTTAAGACGGAGATTATGAAAACCATTTTGCTGTGATAGGTCTTTATAAAAGTTGGAAAATCAAGTACTTAAAATCTTGGAAATCAGTTGGGTGTTTTTGTATAAACAAAGACACCATTTAACGCTTCGCTGAGACCAGTATTGTTGATGGCAGATCCTGATCCGGACACCAAGACTCTGTCAGAAGCGTGGGTGAAGTCAAAGCAGTGCGGCCCCTTTTTGAACGGTGTTAGGCCCTAAAATGAACATATCCAGGAAGAACTGAAGCAGCAGTGGGTGTTGAGATGCAAAGAACTGCTATAGATATAAGCTAACAGCGGCCACCAGAAATTTCTTTTTACTGACGAGAAGTTGTTCAAAATTGAACAAAACCACAGCCGTCAAAATGAGAAGCATGCGAGAAGGTCCAGTAGTTGCAGGGAAGCCGCCAACCAACCTCAGTAATGGTTTGGGAGGGGTGGGTGTCATTTCTGTCAATGATAGACAGAAACTCTGTTGGAACCTGAGGTGAAGAACCTAATTACGACTTTGTTCAAGAACAGACATGAGAGCTTGCAGAAAGATTTAGCTCCGGTTCACAACGCGAAGTTCACTCTGACTTGACTTGAGAGAAATATTGCTGGTTTTATTAGTGCTTAAGGCCTGTCTACCAGTCCCCTAGAGTCAATGTTTGAGGTATATGATTTGTAAGAAAAGTCACCTAATTATTGAGGGTCTTGAAGTCAATAGTGGCAGATTTTCCAAATGTGAAATATGTTCTACGAAAATCTAACCTGCAAGTGGCATGGCTTGTTTGACTACCTTGAACGAACAACTTGCTGTTTCCCGCTATATCAATTTCACCACGTTGACTTCAAAACACGTGAGTTCATAAGTTCATAAGTGTTCTTGCTTACATTATCTGAACTAACTTGAATCAGAATACATGGCTTGAGCAAATAACAGCATATCCATATTTTAATATTTTTTTCTGGACGACACTTTCCCTAAATTGGTTCTAAATTATTCTGATAATGTTCGGGTTGAGAATAGGGAATAACGTTCGAGGGTTTACGGACAGTTAGTGCAGATGACATTTTCGTGCTGAACCTCAACAAACAAGCTGAATTTTTTTAAAAACTATACCGTCTATACAAATGAAAGTTTTGCCACTTATTGAGCTATTGTTTCTAAATTATAACCTATTTATAAAATTTGGTTATTTTTAATTTTAATAATTTATAATTACTTTAATAAACCTTAAAAATTTTAATACTTAACATTTTTTCTGCTTTAGATTCACTTTTACCATAAACTATTAATCAGCATTTTCGTATTTTAAAATCGGTTTGAAAACATGTTATTAACTTTGCTAGTGAAATAATATTTGTTTATTAGTACTAGACAATACATATTTTGCATATGACTGGGCGTTCAGTCCAGGTTCTTATCCACACATATTCACTCCATAATTCAATATCTATATATAATTATAAATATTTCTTAAAAATTAACAAATTATAAAATACAAATTTACAAGCAATTTGTTTAAGCTACCTCTTTTTCAATGACCGATATCAGAGTTTTTTAACTTGATTCAAAAACTGTCCCAAGTTTTTATTATCTTTTCTGAAAATTTCAATTAGTTTTTTTTCCTATCTACTTGTACCTATTTCTGCTTTAGTGGCTCCTTCTTCCACAAAATCCATCCCTCGACACTCAAATACTGTGTGCTTCATATCTTCCTTCCCTCCACAAATGGATTCCTTGGTACTTTCAATCTCCATACACCTGTTCTTAAACATGCACTTCCCTCCACTTGTTCATTGTTTACTCTTTAATGTATATTTCCCTTTCCCAAGATTTCTTCATTGGAATGTAGAAAACTGGTGACTTTTTTCACTTATCTCACTAAAAAGTTGTTGAATTCCTGCATTCTCATATATCTTCCTTGCTACCTTCTCTTCTTCTCCTAACCCATTCCTCTCCAACTCACTCCGGAGACTATTAATCCATCCAAAAGTCCTAAGCCTCTTTTTCCGATATTCTAAACATTGTCTTAATAAGTTGCTTCCTCCCAGATTCAAAATCCTAAACCGTTATTTTAGGATCCGTTCCGCAGTCATCCCCTTCCCAGTTCAATTTGGGTCACTTCCTTAACCGTTGCACTTGGCAGGCTTAAGACTTTCCACAAAACATCCTGTGTACAGTCGCCACATCTCAATATGAAATAATATATAAATTAAAGTAAAAGTTTAATTTTTTAAATTATTGGCATATATTGTCATTTTATGCAAAATTTCAAAATATATTTTTTCAGAACTCTCATGCATGCACAAGTTAATAGGTAAATAGAACAATGTGTTTTGCACATGCATAAAATAATTCATAGCTCTATCTTCTATAGTTTATTTTTAAGAAAAGTGCACTAAAGCTAAAAATGTGTAAGTTACAGCAAATGACAAAAATGTTGCGTGTTGTGTAACAGCATGGTAGCCATATTTAAATTGCCCTTTAAGCAACATAAATTCTCCCCCCCAAAAAATGTGGCAGCTAGGCCAGCATATTTAACTGTCAATTTAACTCCATTTAAATGCCGTAAATGTACAAAAACTATATGTGAACACAGCTTGCAAAGTGTGCCATTTCATATTATTCATAAAGACAAAAATACTTTTTTTTACCCAAAATCTTTACCAAGCGTTCTTAAAATAACCTGTGGAGACGTGCTAGTAATTGTAATTGGAATCATAACATCCTGTATGTACTAAGTCACTGCATGAACTAATCAAAACTCAGCTAATGAGGAAGGCGTTTAGTTTAATTTTATTAACAGTATTCTGTAACAAACCGTGGAGACTTCAAAACAGCAGTGAAATTTCACTAATGTGCCTTTAGGCAGTCACTGCAGGGCAAGCAGGCCGTTAATTACGCTGCTACTAACCTTGCGCATAGAAATATCATATTCATCGACCCGTAGTTATAAAGGCTTTCGTTCCGAAACCTTCCAGCCATATTTATTATGAATATGATTTAAGCAAAAAGTATAAATTTAATTATTGAGGGGGAACTCTAAAATTAATGTTTATTACATTTTGGGTTTCACTCCCCTACTCTCAACCGTCTTCATTTATTTTAAATGGCATCCTATTTTTTATACCAAAATGTTAAATGAAATGTATATCACATATATACATGGTGTAAAAAAGGACATCAAAACTTTGGGGGAACATTTTTGACATATACAGGATAAAAATAGTTTATATATATTATAAATGGGGGTCCGGAATTGATTTATTTCTTTGTTAAACCCCTTTTTCTACACCTATACCATACAGCAGAATATGCAAAAGCAGAGTAACTGTGGGTAATAGATAAGCTAATGAAAGTACAATATGTCCTTCGTTAAATCCATCAAACCACCGTCGCGTGGACTCTCTGATGTGCTGATGTGTCCCTGGAGTACCTCGTATTGTCTGGCAGCTTTGCAGAATACGAGCACGAAGTCTCTCTACACCTTCAGCTAATTCATAGATCATATGAACATCTGCCAACTCCGCATTTGAATATCTCATTTTACTGTACCTGGAACGAGGTCCGTAAACACGCAGAACTGACACTACGTGCTCGGTCAAGCAATGAAGTGTGTAGCCTAACAAGTAGGCTACGTGTTACGGAACGATCACAACAACGGTGAACCTAAGAACTAGAGTATTTACAATACCCCACACCTTTAACCAGAGGCGAATGTTTACGTACTGTATGTATGAGCAACTGTTTTGCTCTGGGGTTATTTCTACAGAAAATCTATGCTCACATCCTAGCTTGCATATTACACCGTGTAAGCGGAGTTGTAAAATAATTATAACATATTTGCACCTCTATATGCATGGAATGTTTCCCATAGTTTTGACATACCTTTTTGCTATATCTGTATTTTTTTTTTTTATCGTTGGATTATTTTTGCTGAATTTGGACAGAATAATTTACGAAAACTATTTAGTATTTTATGTAATGTATATTTTAGTAATAAATTGTTTTAAAACTGTGTATACAGCCCAAAAAAAGAATAAAATGTAAGAATAAAATTAATCAGTAGTCCCGAAATTGGGTATTATTGCAATAGTAATAATTGTATTTTACCAAAAATTATTTAATCCTATAACATTTTTGTTATTCTGTACAAATTAAAATAATAGGAAAAACAGTACAGGTTGCGATGAAAAGATCGGAAACAAAATATGCGATAAGTTATATCCTCTTTAAAATTTAAACATCAATAAGTAGCGGTGGCTGGGAATGAAGAGGTGAAACCTAAAATTCAATCAACTTTAATTTTAAACGCAATGCATTTATTTTATGCTGTTTAAATGTTGACAGAATAAATATTAATGTGTGAAGTGGCACTTAACAAGACAATGAAAATGTTCAGAAAGCATCAAAAGAACAGTAAAAGCGTGTGTTCTCACCTTCAGCTCGAGTTCAACAATAGCACGGAGATGTCCTTTAGGAATGAACTTCCATTCTTCAAACAAATTCGCTCTCAGATCTGCAGAGTCTCATGTGTGTACTCAGACCCTCCGACCAAGGTGTTCAATGCAATTTAGATCTGGACCATGCTGGCCGATGCAAAGTTTGTATCCCAACTTCATCAAAGTAATGCTTGTCAATCGAGCAGTTTACAACCGAGGATTATCACCGAGTTTTTAACCGAAGAATCGAGTAAAAGTGACCACGTGTTCAATGTGAACCTCGTGATATACTTTTGAGTGTTGAGCGACCTGATGATCAGAAGGTTCAATACAAGCCTGGGTGTTTGTTTCATCTGTGACAAATATTCCGTTCCATTATTCTGGAGTTTTATGCCTATATCGCTTCATAAACTTTATAACCCGGCGTTGTAGTGTGAGCTTCTGCACTGTTGCAGGAGTCTTGGCTTCATATCGGCCTCCTTTAGTCTTTATCTAATTGTTCTGCCACTTAACACCGACATTTTCGAGACTACTTTTATGAGAGCAGATTGATAAAAGGACAGTAAATACTAATTTTGGGGGGGAGAGGAAATAAAATTTATTTCTTAAAATAATTTCATTTGAGCTCAATACAGTGGCCTAGTGGGATTGCAAATTTTTTATTCTTTCAGAAAAAAATATTCTTTCTAAGTGTGCATAACACTCGTTTACAATACATCCTCTTTATTTGAAGAAAACGTCTCCCCCTCTCCCAATTTTTGAGGTTAGAAAAGAGGAAAGGGTGACATGGGGTCAAATCTGGGAGTAGGGTGGGTGGGGAACTACTAGTTTGCTCCTGCCATCGCTACGGCCGACGTGTGGCAACATTTAAACGGTCCAATAATTGCGTAACAACAGACAGTCACTATTTTAACCTTTTACAAATAGTCAATTATGATAATTAACTGTGAATCCCAAAGAAAGGTTGTCATCACTTTTCCCGACGACAAAACTCTTTCTTTTTACTTTTTTTTTTCCGGTAAACTTTCACTTCGCCAACCCACTGTTTTGTCTCCGGGATGTAGTGGTGGGTCCAAGTTTCCTCTACAGTCGCAAAACGACACCAGAAGTATTTCGAATTATACTGCAACTTTTCCAAACACGATTTGGAAATGTCCTTCCTAGAGCGTTTTTGGTTTGGAGTTAACAAACGCGGCACCCATCGCGCACTCAGCTTCTTCATAAACACAACTTCATACAGGATATTATGTACCGTCATGTGAGATGTCAAACTTCTCAGCAACCTCACGGTCCTCTATCGCAATATCATATGACTGTTATCGAGCATTTCTTGAGAAGAAACCTCATGCAGTATCTGCAGTGCTCGTACTACCACGTTCAAACTCATTATCCAGCAATAAACGGTCTTGAGTGCTGGTACAGAGTCCCCACGAACATCCTACTTCAGCTCAGTTTGTATCTGGGTCACATGTGTATAACTGCACGATGCTCGTCTTATCCGTTTCTATGAAACGTGTTGCATAGACCACTTGAGATAGCTGCCAACAAAGAAATGCGCGTTGCATCTGTTTGAAAAAAAATGTTACAAGAATCATGCTTGCCAACAGTCATGTCGTATAACATAATTTTCCGCTCTTGGTTTAAAGTTGCCAGATTTATTTGTCGTTAAGGCGCGGACTCCTGAGGGAGGGATTTTGGAATTCGATTCCCACCAGGACCGTGCTGTCTGACTACAGTTCTTCCAGATTTTTCTCAGTCCTCATAACTGACTAATGCCAGGGAGGTACCCCAAACTTAGGCCTGGAACATTTCCTTAAAGAAAATCCTTTCCCAATATATCATTTCATGTCATGTATCAACAAAGTTCACCGTCTGTGATACTTCAGTAGTGAAAACGGGCGCGATACATTATTAAAACAAAGTGTTCAATTACCTAACAAAATTAATTTTATTTTCGGTTAGGAACTTGTTTGATTGTATCTTGAAACACATTGAAGTAAACTTTCATGAATAACTCAGAAACTATGGATTTCCGGCCATGTTTATATGGAGCTTTTTTTTTTTTTTTTTTTTTTTTTGTGAGGAACCTACCATCAAAGTTTGTAAAGTTATTTCTGAAACATTCTGTATATAATCAATTATTCCTTCACGCTATAAGTAACAAAAAGAAATAGAAAGGAGTATGAATAACCCAGTATATTCATTTAATAAGCGGTACTACTCCGCGAGCCAATTTGGGAGTAAATAGGCAGATCAACTAATCAAAATTATTTCCGCCACATGCTTTCATTAACTAGTGATTAACAGACCATAGCATCCTTTTGCTTTCAGGCTTACAGCATCCTAAGCTGTCGAGAATCAGAAACTCTTGACGCTAACTGCTGGAAAAGCAAGATTAATCTTATGCGTAAATCAATTTTAGGACTGTCCTATGAAAATTATGGAGAAAAAAGACTGCTAACAGGATTATAATTCCCAAAATCAAGTCTAAATATCGGCTTAGTATGTCAAATTTAAAATTAATCGAATAAAAAACTAATAGATTTAAGAAGTAAAATAATAATAACAAACATGGACTTAAATCTATGTAGCCACATTGAATATATAATAAATTCACTAAATCTAATTATGCTCTAGCATGCTTCCATTTCCGAGGTTTCTTAGCCATGATCACCAGCAATAATTACTTAGCATCTCGCAGTTGGTAAACGTGTAATTACATTATCGTCTGGTCGCACATTATTGTTGACTTCAGTTTGAATGTTTACCACAAGACGTTTGGAGTTTTAACTTCCCGTAAGGCTGCATTTTCGTCAGAAGCAAAGAGGTAAGGGCAGAACATCTCTGTAAAGTAAAATGAGAAGAAAGCATGCATGCAATCGGTGAAGTTTGAACTCATCTAGTTAAATTAAAAATGATGAAGGGGAAAATTGAAGTATCAGTTTAGTTTATTCGTTTCTCTGTTCCTATTTCGCCTGATTTTAAACAATACTTTGCAAACTCGGGATATACTTTTAGATAAATAACAATTTTGAGCTTGCTGTAAGTTAATTCATATTTTTAAGCAGGTGAAATGAGAAAAAGCAGTTTAAATTTCGCAAAAATGTCGAATTGTTAGTTCATGTGATAACAGGAACGCTGAACTTGGTTCGCAAAGGGAACGTTTGTAATGGACGATGTTTCAGAAATGAACTATTGTTACTTTCTAAATATTAATCTCTCCATCCTTTGTTTTATATGTGCAATGTATATTTTTATATTTCATAATTTTCCAGGCAGGCTTATTAAAAGCATGTGCATTAATATATACCATAGCAATAAGTGAAGAAGCAGAAAAAGGATAAAATAGAACATTTATCTCGTCCA
The DNA here is from genome assembly GCA_030762175.1 of Metallyticus violacea. NCBI lineage: Eukaryota > Metazoa > Arthropoda > Insecta > Mantodea > Metallyticidae > Metallyticus > Metallyticus violacea. Next base: position 12,447,653 of record CM060842.1, on the reverse strand, counting down.
AAGAAAAATTTACTGCATTATAGCATACCAGCAGCCTAAGGGCAAACGTTCTTCTGCTAGTAAAATTGCGGTTGTTAATTCATCTTCTGTTCCGTTTTCTGATGCAGTGCATTCTTTTGCAAAAATTATCATAATTTGCCCCGATTTCTAAATGCACTCGTCTTAAATTAGTTTCCGATGGCGTAAAATGTTGCCGGAATTTAAGATGGCGTTATTGACGGTAAACTAAATCCACTCAGCGTATTTCAAATGTCACTTCCTGCCTTCTCATCCCGTCCACCCTCCAAATTTGAACCTACTACTTTATCCTCTAGCCATCCTTTAGAAAGGTTTATTAACCGATTTTTAACTTTGATTAGTGTTTCTAAATTTCTAGATAAGATCACCCCGGAAGACAACGCTACGTAAGAAATCAGCACTAAAACTATATAATAATCCTGATGTATTTATTCTTCCGGCCGATAAAGTACCCTCAGTAGTATTATAGGACATTTTCTACATTAAAATCTTGAAGCTTACCGACAGCTTAGTGATGTAACTTATTAAGAACTATATTGTCTTCCGATCCTATAGTCAAGTTGAATCCAGATATAGCTTCGTTTATTCGCTTCTTCTGGTACTGCGCAAGGACTTAGTCCCCAAGACATCACTCAAATTACTCCTAATGCCCCCTCGTATTTCTATCATACATTTTCTTCCTAAAATTCATAAAAAGAACTGACTAGTTAGCTCGATAATAGCTAGTTTCGATTCCCCTACCAAATGCATTTCTGCAAGCGTCTAGGCCACACACAAAAAAGCGATAATTCCCTGAATGTTTAAGCGTTTTATTCTTTTTCTGCTTCTTTAGTTATTGTTATTTTAATTGCATTGTTCAAAGGTTACTTTATTTTTCATTTGCATTATATACAGCATCGTCTACATCTCATATATAAATAGATATCGACGTAGCTACTAAAATTATATAATTTGTTTTTAGTTACAAAAGAGGAGTTAATGAAAACATGTAAAGTTGATATTACATCTTCTCATAAAAACGGAGGTGAGAGAGAGGTGGGCGCTGCAAGGTTAGATTATTTAATATGCGCCATATATCCTAAGGTATTTTTGCACTACGCATGTTTAAAATATGTGTTAACAACAGAACACAGTATTTCGGTAGACATTCGCATATTTTTAAGTGAATAAATGAAATCGTGTGCGACTGTTTTAGACTTTAGCCTCCTCTAATGAGATAAAAAAAACCGGCTCATTTACAGATGGCATGTTATAGCGTGCAACTGACGCAACAATCGCTGGGAGCATCATATAGCAACCTCGTGGTGCTTTTGTTAGTCACAATATGTTTTGTGATATTATTAATATTAATGATGCAAGGTACACATTGTGCATATAAACAAAAAAAAAAAAAATATCAGCTCATTTTAGCAGAGGTTGATCACGAGTCCGTTGTTTTTATTTATTATTATTTTCTTTTTATTTTGCATTTTGCTATAAGATGGGTTTCATGCACATGCCGTCAACATTTGCCTCGTGAAATTCTTTGGTGGGACAAATCTTACAATGCTTCGTTGCGGTAACTAGTCGGCTGGTCTGAAGGTTACGGGTTCCAGTCATGGGTGCATGGTTTTTCTAACCCACATGTTTTCTAATAGGCAGCACCTAGATTGCTATGGAGTCCCGCTGTTCTGTAGTTGATACATATCATCCATGACGCATCAGAAACAGGAGCTCAAGACATAATCGTGCACATAATTATGCTAATTGAGTTAATGTCGGCAGTTCAACAGCAATTATCCGAATGGCTAATTAAAGATAGCGATGAAGGCAGTTCTCAATATCCAAACAAATGTTTGTTATGATATTGATCAGATTTCAATTAATGGGTTATTATGCGCTGATATGACCGTCGTGTCGAAATTATGTCACAGTTAATTGACTTATTATTGGCTGAAAGCTGTTTTGCAGTATGGAAAATGTGAACATTTGAAGGAAATGAGTGAATTAATTTTCTACTGTTCGTATCACAATAAACAGTAACGTAAACTGTCATAATTAATAACTTTGTCAAGAATAGTTACTTTAGTGGGTATACCAGCAAACCACCTCGGTTCTGAAATACAAGAGCAAACTTTTAAAACAGCTTAAAATATATTAATGTATTCTGATACTCAAAAGTCAATGCCATTCATGCTAAAATAGATAATTTTGTGGCGCCTATAGCGTTCATAAATTGAACCATTGAATCTAGTTGCAGTATAGTCTATGAGGTTTTAGTTATAAAGTTTATCAGAGTAAAGCAAACAGAGAAATCAAGAGCTAACGAGAATAGGAAGGGGCTGTGTAGGACCTATAAAATTTCAAAGTGGTGGTTAACTTCGATACTCACTGCCAAACAAGGATAGTAGAAAAACTGCCATGTATAGTAATTTCTCAGATCGCAGGCGAGCTCTAGTGATTCCCAATATCGCTCAGATTTACGATTGCCCTCCTCAGACGATTTCTGTCAAGTCAGATCATCTGCCAAGACTTCTGCATCCATATCATAAGGGCTTTTTCCATTTTCTGTCTTATTATGGGAGAAAAACACCTGGATTTGTTTAAAAAGCTGTAGATTCATTCGACTGAAGAATCGGGGTGTAGTCTCGGCTGTCCACGGAATTCTGATTACTTCATAATACAGCCTTGCTCATCATCTTTTATGAGTATTCAGCTTTCGCTTCCTTAAAGATTTACAGGACATTTTTATATTTTTTTCCCCCGTCAAATCGCTTTATCCTTTAAACTTTTGGCAATGTTGCCAGTTCATCTGTACACGTGAGCACCTGGCAAATTCATTTCTTAACTGGTTTTAGTACCCCACCCTTTTATTTCCACTTCTTTGCCAGTGCGCCTGCTTTTTTCATGTTTACATTTAATTGAAGATCAAATTGACACTTAAAATGTTAATTTTATCCACCTTAACTTCTGGTTTTACTTTGGATTCGGGAAAGTTGCTTGTTCATCTGCATGTATAATGTTATTGATATTTCTTCCAAATTCCCTCCAGTTTTAGTGGTCGTGCTAGTACAGAATTATTTATTTAGAACGAACACATTTATTTCTTTATTTGTTTCAAAACGAATGATGCTAGACCACAGCTTACGAGGTGCATTCAAGTTATAACCTCTCCGATCCCCCCCCCCTTCAGGACTGGAAAAAGAAGCATACGGCTTGTTTTAAAATACGCGGGCACTCGTTGTCAATGTGTGAAAGAGGTGGCAGTACTGTATGGCACATAGAACTCTAGCGGCAGCGGCGAGAGTGAGGACTGTATTTGATACTTCAAAATGGCGACGTTTTCCTTACAAGTACCGCATTTAATCATTAGTTTTCTCCATTTGACATGATTTTTAATGGTGTTTAACGCTCGTTTTTACTACCAAGGGCACCACCGGCTGTGGACACTGATCTCGTATGTGAGATGAAATGATATATTGGGGAAGGATTCTTTTTTAAGGGAAGGAAGTGTTCCAGACCTAAGTTTAGGGTACCTGACCGGCATTTCCATTTATGAGGACTGAGGAAAACCTGGAAAAAGTCTCAATCAGGGAGGACGGTCCTGGTGGGATTCGAATCCCAGACCTCCCGCTCACGAGTATGCGCTTTAACGACCTCGGCTGACCGCGGCGGTTTGACACAGATTTAAATATATCGCCAGTTGAGGTAAACATGTGGTGATGGTGTCATAGATGTGTCATTCATGGGTGCGACAGTTGAAGGAAGGCATACCAAGGCAATATCGGCCTCGCACAAGCCGGTCTGACGACATGATCGAGCGAGTGGTGAAAGTTGTTTTGGTGGATCGCCGAATGAGTGTGGAACACATCGCCTCCAAAGTTGGCATTTCCGTGTGGGATCTGTGCACGCAATCCTCCTGTATGAAGACTTGAAAATGTGAAAAGTGTCCTCCAGGTGGGTGCCACGAATGCTGACGGACGACCACAAGACTGCGCTGATGATGACGGCATGAATGGGACGTAATTTTTGTCGATTGTGACAATGCAGAGACATGGATGGCGTTTTTCAATCCTAAATCGAAGCGCCAGTCTGCTCGGTGAAAGCACTTAGATTCATTGCCACAAAAAAAAAAAAAAAGAAAAAAAAAAAGGGAAAGCAACAGTTCAGAAAAAACACATGTTGGGTCATGTTCTGAGACAGCGATGGAGTAATCCTTACTCATTGCGTTCCAAAGGGCACTATGGTGATAGGTGCATCCTACAAAGATGCTTTGAAGAAACAGCTCCTAGCATTGTGTGAAACGGCCAGAAAAGGCTGCACGTATGCTCTTTCCCCAAGACAGCGCCCCAGCGCATCGGGCGAACGTGATACAGCAGTGAAAAGTTTTTGAAGTGATTCCTCATGCTCTGTACTCACCAGACACGGCTCCCAGTGACGTTTCGCTGTTTTCAACGATGAAAGACACTCTCCGTGGTCGCACATTCACCACCGTCCCGCTGTTGCATCAGCCATTCCAGTGCTTATGTAGAGTGTCATAAGGAGATTATTAACCTGTCCTCCCTCCTGTATGCATAACTCAACACGTTCTATGTTAGGGGACGTGTGGTGTAAACTCTGTCTTTTAAGTAACCCAATAGGAAGAAGTTCGGTGTTGCCAAATCAGGAGATCTCTGTAGCCCCTGGTTCTTGAGGTTGGTCCTGGTGGTAACCATGGTAACCATACTTGCCTTCTAACCCAAGATTTCGGGTTCAAACCCGGCCAGCTCGATCTTCCTTCGGAAGGGAAGTAAAACTGTAGATCCCGTGTGGTACATTTACAGCACGTAAAAGAACCTCAAGCCTGAAAGAAGAGGCCTATGAGGGCCGTTTCACGTCCTGAATTGAATGGGACGCTGATGACCAGAGATGTTAAAACGCGTCCGTAAATAAAACAAAAGAGAAAAAAAAGCAGCTTCTTGATAGTCAACGAAACTTTCAAATAGCGCCATGGATTGGTGTAATGTATGGCATGTAGCGCTATCTTGTTGAAAATATCCATAACCAAGCGCTACGTTTTCCAATAGCCCAATAAACTCCATGAAAATCCGGCGGTGGTCTGCAATGTCCACAGTCTGATCAAAAATATTTGTCCTACTATACTCTGTGTGAATATTGTATACCAAACCCCGACTTTAACTGGGTACATGTGAATTTGAAGGACCCAATAGCGTGAGTTCTGTGAGTTTGCATAACAACATAAATGGAAACATGAGATGAACAACAGACCAGTATTTTGCGCAACGAATGCCGTGTTGAGTTGTGCAGACACAAGGAGGAGAGAGTACATTTTCAACATGTTCTATAGAGGTTAATAATCTACCAAAGATTCTGTACTTTTGAGGTGCAATTGTTGTGGCTAGCAGCATTCGTTTTGAAATAAATAAAGAAAGAAACGTGTTAGTTCAATATAAATCACTCTGTTTTATACCGCCACGGGTGGCCGAGGTCGTTAAGGCACGGACTCGTGAGCGGGAGGTCTGCGGTTCGAATCCCGCCAGGACCGTCCTCCCTGACTGGGGTTTTTTCCAGGTTTTCCTCAGTCTTCATAACTGGCAAATGCCGGGGAGGTACCTAAACTTAGGCCTGTAACGCTTCCTTCCTTAAAAAAAAAAAAATATTCTTTCCCAATATATCATTTCATTTCATGTATCATCAGTGTCCACCGCCTGTGGTGCCTCAGTAGTGAAAACGGGCGTTAAACACTACTCAAAAAAAAAAAAAAAACTCTGTTTTATTATATGCTTCTGGATATTGGATTTTCTCTTGTCGCGAGCCCTGCTAACTATAGAAGTCTTTATTATACTGTTAATTAAATAATCTATAACAGCATATTATAAATATAAATAATTATATATAATTAAGTTTTAATTAAATTTTCTTCATATTCTACCGTGCTAGAAGGGTAAACAAAATGTTAGCGTTTATGTCATATAACAATGTTTCTCGAAACGAGAGAACGAAATACGCGATGTATGATGCATTAATTAGTTATATAAACACCAGTTCCAATTAATTTCCTTTATTTGATGTATCTTTAAAATATGTATACTACGTTTTTGTAACACAATATTATTTCGCTAGCTCAAATACTGAATAAATGCTGGTGTGCTACTGTACCCAACTATGCACATACTACACTCTTGCTATGACGTACTAGCTTGGGCCGTTAATTTGCAAGAAAACATTTAAATTTATTTTGCGTTTTATCCGTTCTCGTTCGTTTATTTAGGCCACTTCCAACAGACCACAGAGACCTTTGGATTGTTTGGGAAGGGGTAGAATACTTTGAAACTTGAGTTTTTTTGGTACTTTGTGCTTACTCCTCAATAACGTACCACCGAGAGGAAGGAATGAGGTGAGGGAGACACCGGGCGGTCGGAATTCACGGACGATGACTGTGCGAAGGCAGAGAGGGTCTATAACATGCTTTCATATAGAACACGCCGAAGCCGATGAGCCCCCCCCCCTCCCGCAAGAAGTACGACCCCCTAGAATGTTCTCTTCCATGCCAAACCCCGGGGCAGAAACTTTTACAAGCGACAAGCCTACCTGGCATTTTCGATCCTGTAACAGTACCAACAGATTAAAATATGATGCGAGAAACCGAAAAATGCGTGGAAAGAAAGGTATATCCCACTATTCTCCTAGGTCCATTTCAAGGTCAGGTCTGTCAAAGAGAGAAACTGAGTAGTATAGCCAGGAAAAGAGAATGAGGAATCCGCGTTTGGTCTACAGAAGATAGCTGAATGACTCGTGCATTGGTTGTCGTGAAATACTTATACGTTGTAAGCAGGGTCAGTCGATCTATGCTCTGATCTGCACCCATTGCTGATGTGAGAAAGTACCATATTGCAGTTGAATAATCAGAACAGAGTAATACAATACACTTTTGTAACTAAATCAAATATATCATTTATGAAATTGCGGAAATACACAAAGCCAATGTCCTCTCCCTTCGCTTGGCCCGTATCTGACGCGGGCCTAAGCGAGCATGGAAAAAAACTCAAGGTCAGAATGGCCAACCCAAGGGATTTGAAGCCGAAACTTCCAGAATGCGAGTCCCAAGCATCACTGCCTGACCCACCCCGCTCAGTGAATAGAGACCAACAGGCGCACGTGCAATCAATCAATGTGCACTGGAAGTCGACCATTAACAGCACCGGAGGAATTGTGGGCGTTTCTGTTTTGTTTTATTAACTATTGCGGTTGTACCAATGAACTGATTTTTGAAAAACTTCTTCAAATCTCCATCGATCCTACCTACTAAGCACCAAATTTGACAATGAATATATATATATATATATCTGTATATTGTTAACGTTCTAGCGGCCGCAATTTTTTCCTCAACTAAATTAGGTATATTTCATTAAAATAAACTAATAAAATAGTTTCTGAAAATCAGGACAATCCGGCCTTTATGGGTGGAGGTTATGCCTGGAAACCAAGTGGCAGTTAAAACGAACTTTAAAAATCATTCTAGTGACCGAAATTTCACATTTTTTAATGAAAATTCAGTATATAAAACAAGAAAAATAGTCTCTGAAAATCAATGTAATCAGATTATTAGGAAAGAGGGTTTACCTGAAAGCCAACATTTAAAAATTACGCTAGCGACACCAATATTTGCTTTTTCGTAACAAAACTCTGTGTACACAATTTAAATAAAATGAAAACAAAAAATGTTTTCCTGAAAATCAGGGAAATAGGGCCATTAGGATTGAGGGTTTACCTGAAATCCAAAATTTAAAAATCACTCTAGTGGTACCAAAATTTGTTTCTTCACAACAAAATTCGGCATATATCATTTAAATAACATAAGAAAAGTAGTTTCTGAAAATTAGGAAACTCGGACCTTTAGGAGTAGGGCTTTACTTTAAAACCGAAATTTAAAAAGCGCTCTTGCGTTTCATTTTCCTTCTATTGTTTTAAAACAATAATTTAATTTAGCATATAAACTGCATATGTTTTATATTTAACAAAAGTATTGTCGTAAAGATAGCAGCTGTGAAATACTAAACTAATGTGTGTCTGAGAATTATATTTGTATGCAAGAGCGCTCTGTAATAACCTTCAGAAATTGTTTAAATTAAATGTTTTCACTACAATGAAATTTAAATTAAATTTCAAAGCCAATGAAAATGTATGAAACGTTCTATTGTTTGTGTATACTTGCTTAGTGCTTTGTAATTGTTTTTAAATGTGTTAATGAAACATATGAACATCTACTTAAATATACAATGTGACTCGAACCTTTGTTATTTTTCTATTTTAGTGAGTGTAAAGATATCAAGGGCTCAGTTCATAAACACATTTAATTTTAAAAATGTTTAAAAATATCAACACAGTACAGTTTTGTCTCTCATTGGTCATATATTTAATTTAATTAATAGAATACCGTTAATTTTAGTGGTTTAATCTCAATATTAATAGTAGGTTTTTTATTTGGTTCATTTACGGACGCTCTTTAACATCTCAGGTCATCAGCGTCCCATTCAATTCAGGGTGTGAAACGGCCGGCAAATTTTGCTCAGAGGTCTCTTCTTTCAGGCTTGAGGTTCGTTATCGTGCCGTAAATGTACGACACGGGACCCACGGCTTTACTTCCCTTCCGGAGGAAGCCATTACTTAGGATTTTTATGTCGGAAAAAATCCGTCGGTCCTGGCCGGGTTCGAACCCGCGATCTTGGGTTTAGGAGGCAAGTGTCGTTGCCACTACACCACCACACCTACAATTCGCTACTAGTGATGGAACATAAAGGTAATAAAGTCATCACGAGCAATCTCGGCGTTTTACTTATCTTTGTAACATTATCAATTCTTGTGACCAAGAGATGAAAGATCTGAAAATGCTTATAAACGTGCTATCGTTAGAATCGCGTACCATAAAATAAGACAGGACGGTCATCTTGAAGAAAGGGGAATGAACACAATTAGATCGCGTCGTAAAATTGGAAAACCACCTACAATTGAAATAATATTGGACTATAGGATTAGAGAATAATTCGAAGAAAATTAGAGGAATGTTTTAAGGTTAAAAAGCAAAACGTACATTGTGAAATCTATTAAATTCTGCAGAAAAGACATTTAATATCTCTGGGAGCAGAGAACCCTTAGAAAAATAATTAAGTTTGTTGGATTTCATTTCAAAAAGTACCGCCACAGATGGCCGAGATCATTAAAGTGCGGGCTCATGAGCGAGAGGCCTTCGATTCCCACCAGGACCGGCCTCACTGGCTGAGTTTTTTTTTTTTTTTCCTCCAGATTTTCATCAGTCTCATAAATGACAAATGCCGGGGAGATACCCTAAACTTAGGCCTAGAACGTTTCCATCCTTAAAAAAATTCTTTCCCTGCAGGTATAATTTCATCTCATGTATCACCAATGCCCACCGCCTCCGGTGTCTCAGTTGTAAAAACGGGCATTAAACATCATAAAAAAAAAACATTTCTTGGTACACCACGCTATCACCCCGACTTAAATCCCACCCAACTAGCATAGGATATATTAAAATAAAATTGCTAATACAAGTGTCAACGATGCCTCTCTAGGAAATTAAAAGCATTCACAAAAAATGTCATCAGATCGGTAGAGCGGATGACCAGTAAATTTCTATTCGGAAGATAAAGGTCATTCAAGACATATATTGGAAACATGTGTTCGTCTGCAGGAAGAAATTGAACGTATAGTAATTAATTCAGAGTTGGAGAGTAGGGACAAGTGCTAAAAAGAAACGTCAGCTGATTCTTGAGACTAAAACAGCTAGCCAGAGAACTATCGCAGAGTTAGTTTTAGTTTAAGCAGATCAGAGGGATAATTTTAATACCATAAATATATATATATATATATATATATATATATATATATTAGTATTAGTGGACGTAATCGATTTCTTACGACTTAAAAATACATGTAATTATAAGAACAATAATTTCATAAAGTGCAAACGCTTTTCTAATAATAATAATAATAATAATAATATGGAACTGTTGGTCTGGTGATAGCCATACTTACCTCGTATACCCAAGATCGTGAGTTCAATCCCGGCCAGGGTCGATAGATGTTTTCGGGCGTAAAATACGTATTATGACTTCTTTCGGAAGGGAAGTAAAGTCATGGGTCTCGTGGCTCGTTCAAGAATCTCAAGCCTGAAAGAAGAGGTCTCTGAGCAAAATTTATCGGCCGTTTTAGGCCCTGAATTAAATGGGTCGCTGATGACCTGAAATGTTAAAGAGCATCCGTAAATAAACCAAATAAATAAAAAATAAGCAATGGTAAAGCTTGTCCACTTATGCAGAGTGTTTACTTTTCGTTGTGTTCCGTATTTAGCTGCACCGCTAGAATGGTTTGACCTTTATTCGTACACTAGCGCTGCGGGGTGCAGCAGTTTACTAGTCTTTGTCGAGTTAGACGCTTGAATTGCATGCGGCGTGCTTTGAAAACTTCTCTTAGCAGTCGCGCCTGAAGCAGGCTATGAAACACATTCTGTAGATATATTATCAACTCAATTACATAGCTCCCAGGTTTGTGTTTAATCTTGCAACAGAAGTGATACAAGTAAACTTTTCGTTATTGGTGGTTTAAATTTTATCCAAAGGATAATAAGGAAATTTGAGCATTTTGCAAGAGAATTTGTAACGTCAATGAGCAGTACGTCGTAGTAAAACTAATGTTGAACCATAACTATAAAACGGACGAAGATCAAGCAAAGACTGAGGAACATTTTGAAAAGGAACACAGTTGAAAACCCTTCTGAGACACCTGCTGAAATTCTTCTTGCTAAATTATCAAACCGAAACATTGATTTCTTAACGACTACAGACGTAACACCATGCATCACAAATGATCGAGGTCATTAAGGCGCGGACTCATGCGCGGAAGGTATGGAGTTCCATTCCTATCAACACGTCCTCCCTGAGGTTTTTTCCAGGCTTTCGAGGTTTTTTCCAGATTTTCCTCAGTCCTCATAAACATCATTTGTTGTGGAGGTACCCTAAATTTATGCCTGAAATGCATGTAGCATCAGCGTCCACTGCCTGTGATGTTCCAGTAATTAAAACGGGCGTTAAACACAATTAAAAAAAGCATATCCCCGCGTTGCCATTGGACCAAAAGTGCCAAAATATTGGGAAGAGTTGCACTCTGTTTTAAACGATTTCAGGATTAAAACGAATATAAATTAATCATTTTAATTGCTAAATGATCATGAAAAAAATATTGTAACTTTTTAATATAAATTTAAAATGTGACATGAGTGGGACACTGTCTTCAAGAGTTGCCCGAAACTCTTTTCCAAAATATTTGTCGTGTATGGGGGAAACCTGTACTGTAACTATAGCTAGGCAAAAGTGCATAAACGAACGAACCTGCGCTTTCTTCTAATTAGCGCAGGAAACTAAAAAGTCAAAGTTTATGTATAGATATCGAAATAGCTTAGCACATGGACATTTGTAAAATATTACTAAATACAAACTTGTGGGAAAGTAGATTTCACCTGGGATGAAGTTTGTGGAGAGGTATTCAGAATATTGGGCTCTGTACGATGAGTAAACAAAAGGACTCTGAAATGCATACGTTTGTTAAGTTCTCCTTTAGACCTCGTTTTTAAATCAGGGGGTTGCTTTGCCAACGACATACGACCGTGCAACCCAATGAGAGACGAATGTATGAATTTTGTTATTATGTACTAGAAAATTACATTGTACATGATAGCAAATTTCCTCCAAACTTATGGGCAAAGTTTTCCAATTCTTTCACGAGTACAACCAATGCACGCGAGTGTTTTCATGATCATTTAAACAGTTTCTTGTACTCTTCACATCGTAATGTTTATCTGCTGTTCGATGTCTTAAGAAAGTACAAAAAACTGTTTAAAACCCTACTATTGTCAGTGCAGAAGAAATTTGCATTATTTTTATTCATTAACAAAGACCGCTACAATGATGGCCGAGAAACAATGTTTTCATGTACCGTCACTGTAAGTTATGTTTCCTGTTCTAAAGTATGCACAGTGTAATGTTTTGGTCGCTCGCGTACTGGCTACTTAGTCGCCGCGTTACCGAGAGGCCGCTCTCGATGTACGAGGGTAGGTCCAGGAGTTTCCAGCCTAACAGTTTTCGTATGATAAATCCGGCCTAACAATTTTCTAGGTATGATAAAGACAAAAACTATATTTCACTTTTCAATATAGTTACCCTTTATTACAATAAACTACTCACATCTTTGAATTAACATTTCAACCCGCCCCCCTCCAAAATAGTCAGAAGTATTGTCTGCAAAATGGGCATAAACAACAAACATCACTTCTTCATCACACTCAAATTTCCTTCATCGAAGGTCCCTCTTAAGTTTTGAGAAGAGGAAATAGTCACTGGAAGCTAAATCTGGGCTGTAGGGTGAATGATCGATCTCCTTGAAGTCACATTTCTTTACAGCTTCCTGTGCAACAAGAGCTGTGTGCACAGGCGCTTTGTCGTAAAGAACGCGAACACTACACTCGGCTTTCCTCGTATTTTCTCTTTGATGGAAGCACGTAGTCTGTGCAGTAGGCCAGCATAGTACTCCCCATTTACTGTGGTATTCCTCTCCTTGAAGTCGATGAAGAATATTCCTTCATTCACAGTCCCAGAAGATTGTGACCATGGTTTTCTTGGTTCATTGAGTGACCTTGGTCTTTAGAGATGGTGCTTCGCCAGGTTTACTCCACTCCATTGATTCTCTTTTTGACAAGGAATCATAGTAGAGGAGCATAGTTTCATCTCCTGTAACAATGGTTTGCAGAACTTCTCTCTCGTTGCCACGGCAGAGCTCCAAAAATGCCTGACAACAGAAGACTCGTTGCTGCTATTGGACTGAGGAAGAAGTCTAGGCACTGACCTTATTCATGTTTAAATGTTCATGAATAATTTGGAGATTTATTGTTTTAGAAAGGCTCAAACTTGCTGCTATTTCTGTAGCTTTGAGCGGCCGGTCTACTATAATTTCTCCGTACACAAGAGTGATGTTTTCAGTAGTGAGCACCTCCAAGGGCCTGCCTGCATGCTCTTCGTCTTCAATGCTTTCTCGACCCATTCTAAAAATTTTGACCTATTCTTTTACGGTAGAATATGAGGGAGGTGCTTCCCCATATACACCGTTCTAACGCTGTTTAATTTATTTGAAATAAGTGCTTCTTTTGAGAAGAACTTAATAATAGCTCGATACTCCATTTTGAACATGTCATAGCCTTCTACACATAGCCTTCTTTATGTAACTATATCTGAACAACTGAACACAACGGAGTGGAAGTTACAGCTGCAATTATTTACTTAACAGGTTAGGTATGACACCAGATAATGATTTTATAAAGGTGATAATCCTTATCGGCGAGGCCCTAAACTTATGGGATCTACCCTCATATGAGATTATCATAGCAGTAATTTTGTACAGCCACTCTCTCATGTGAGAAACAGAACAATCCGTGTTTGACTTATAGGCGCCACTCCTAGAGGTCTGTGGTGCGTGGAGTCGCCCTTAGTTTTAGCAGAAACTTAGCTCCCCAATATTTACAAAGAGGATGTAATATCAACACATTAATTTGTAGTTTGAATGAGCTAAATTTGGTAAAAGATATAATATATTTGTTGGAAAAGGTTTAGTAGACGTTAATTTTTGACCAGTTAAATGAACATAAAGTTATTCTGTTCAACTAGATGGGCTTCTCCAATTACTTGCACTTTATCAAATGTTTTGAATAAGTATCAGAGGCGGACTCATCAGATGTAGGTATTAAAGCAAATGCCTTTTGTGTTCAAATGCAGTTATAATTTCTAATTCTACTTTTGTGTGTGCTATGCAAGGATACTTTGTCACGTTGATGCATAAATACTGTGTTGCAGAGTTTTCAGGAAGCGTATTTTATTTCGGCTCCTGACATATCTTGTCACATAATGAAATCCAATTATAAAAGATATAAAAAGTGTCCAATCTCTTCTGTAACAAGAGCCACAGCTTCCAAGACAAAGGAGCATTGCAAAAAGATTAGATTCCGGAAGTGCTCATCACAGCTTTGCCAACCCTAAAAACATATAACACATAATTATTTTTAAGTAATTTATCTTTAAGCTGAAATCTTTTGTCCAGATTTGAAAGTATGGATTCTCAGCTGTTAGTTAAAACTGCACAGTTTATCACATATAGTATTACAACATTGCACATTTTTTTTAAAGATGATATTGATTCTGATATTGCATTCCAACAAGGAGGAATTTTGGAATCAAAGGTAAAAATAAACTCCTTAGATACTTTTTCTTCAGTTTTTGAAAAGTGAAAGTTGTACGCTCGGAAATTCTTCCAGAGTTAACCAACTTTGTACAGTTAACGATATCAACTTGTATAACTAAAAGTTCGTTGTGTTTTAGAAGACTAAGATCATTGGGGGACAGTGCCTCTTAATGCAAGGGACATTTTAAAATGTCAACCTAAACATAACCAGCTCTCTTTATTTCGACAGTTTAACTGGTCAAGCCATGGGAAGAAGTGATTTGAGACGGCAGACCATCCCCAGGGTTTTGTTAAAATGTTTTTAATTGATTTGTATGCTTTCAGTTAACATGTTTTTAAACAGGATCTAATAACAGAGTTGTTGAACAAACATACAGATTTTATTTACTTTACTATATATGATAAAGGTGATACTTTATTTTAATTGTAGAAAAATGTGAAGAAATGTAGCTATTGCGATTGTACCCATGAAACGATTTTTGAAAATGTTTTCAAATCTCCATCTATTCTGCCTACTAGGCAACGAAAATGACAATGAAAATAAAGGCATATATGCGTGTGTTATCGCTCTAGCTGTCGCAATTTTTGTTTATTCACAGCTAAACTTTGGATATAACCATCGTTTAACAAACGATTCGTCGAGTTCGTTAGCCAGAAAAATTGGACCATGGGAGAGGGGCTAAATTTTCTAAAAATCAAGGAAATCGGGTTATTAGAAGTGGGGATTTACCTGAAATCCAAAATTTAAAAATCGCTCTTTTATAACAAATTCCGGTATATACCATTTAAATATAAGGAGAAAAATAGTTTTCTAAAAATTAGGAACAGAGGTATGCTTAAAAACCCTAATGTACAAAAGACGCTTGACTTGTATATATTTAACAAAAGCATCGTCGTGAACATAGCAAATGTGGAATATTAATCTAATATGTTTGTGAGAATTATATTTGTATGTAAAAACTCTCTTTAATATCCTTCAGAAAACGTTTACGTTACACTTTTTTACTACAATAATGTTTAAATTAAATTTCAAAGCAAACGAAAATGGATGAACGTTCAATTGTTTATTGTTGATTTTCTGTATTTGCTTAATACATTGCAATTGTTTTTTTTTAATAGTAACGTGTTTTTATTTTATTGAAACATATCATCATCTTAAATACACAATGTAACTCGAAACTTTCTGTTATTTCTCTCTATTTAAGTGAATGTAAAGATGATATCAAGGGCTCAGTTCATAAACATTGTTACATTTAAAAATGTTTAAAAATATTTAAACGTTATAGTTTTGGCTATCAGTGGTCATATATTTCACTTAATAATAGTATACAATTGTTGTGGTTTAATGCCAATAATAATAATAATAATAATAATAATAATAATAATAATAATAATAATTCTAAAATTTTGGTTTCTCTTTTACAATATTTAGAGATTGCAAGAATTCTAATTTTGTACCTCTAATACCATATATTAATGCCATAACTTATTTCATTTCATTAATTAATAAGGCCAAAATTTGGATTTAATATTTATTTTCAAAATTATTCAAGTTGGTAAGAACCGCCTGTGGTGCCTCAGTAGTAAAAACGGATGTTAAACACCATTAAAAAAAAAGCTTCTAAGGAATTCGCTTGTTTACACAGCTCCTGCGTGACTAACTCTTTAGTTTAATAATGGATAACATAATAGAGATTTAGTTTTTAGTTACAGCGACGTGAACATTTACAAACTTTGTGTTTGGTTTACATATTTACAAGTCTCATCGAGGGATGTTGTATATACACTGCTGGCCATTACCACATAAGTCACGTTAAACCGATCCCACATTTTCTCAGAAAGTACAGGTGTGACTCTTTGAAAATACACAGCAATAGCTGCAGATGTCTGAATGCTATCAAGGGGGAGTTGTGGCATACCAAGAGTATGGGATGTCATTCCGAGAAACCGGTTCTCGTGTTGGACATTATGCTCCACAAAAGAATGTGAGATCAGTGTATCGAGGTAGAACAAACACACAGACGTAAAGGATCACAACGGCTTCAAAGAGATATGACTTCATTTTCGCATGGTTTTATGAATACATGCAAAATGTGTTGTGATTTGAATGACAGCAGTGTATTATAGAAATGAGCGCCAATGATTTGAGCAATCTGCTATCAAACTACTTGTCATTTGATATTGTGTGATTGTTGTAGATAATGTGCACTGCGGAAACTAAAATACATGTGTGTAGAAATTATAAATAATAAAATGCATAAACTGATAACTACAATAAGGCATTTATAGGCCTATATTTCAAGAATAGGCGCTCGTCATGAAAATAAACAGTTATAGATACGTAAAAGGAAGGTGTTGGATCATTTCATTTTGAAATAAAAATTTTCAAGAAAAAGCTAATCATTTGAGCAATATTTTTATTTTGTTCTATTGAGCAATAGAACAAAATAGGGGGAAAAGAAGGAGTAAAATCCGCCCTCTAATAAATAATGAATATTTGTTAAAAAGTTCAGTTATAAAAATAATCTACCTATATCTTCTTATAATTTATAACAGCGGACAGTTTCAACAAATCCAAATGGAGAGTTTTTCCAGCAATAAACTAGTAAAAGATTCGGTTATTGCATATTCTGAACCGCATCAGCAGACATTTGTTGGATACAACTCGCAGAGACATCTGTTAGTCAGCACAAAGAGTTTGAGTGTTCCCTACGGATTACCCTGCGACTGCAAAGGGAAACTTTTATGTACTTTGTGCTCAAAGTGCATTCATTACGAAATATAGCATCAGTTTGACGAGAGTTATACACAGAGTTCAGCTTCAGGCACCATACATGTCGTTTTCCTTGATCCTGATGGTATAATGGTAACCATACTTGCCTCGTAGAGCCAAGATCGTGTGTTCAAACCCGGGTAGGGTTGGTCTCTTTTTTTTTTTTTTTTTTTTTTTTTGGACTGAAAATCCTAAGTATGACTTTTTTCGGGAGGAAAGCAAAGCCTAGAATTACATCTCTAAAATAACCTCAAGCCTGAAAGAACAGGCCTCTCTGCAACATTCACCGATCGTTTCACGCCTTGAATTTAATAGGACGCTAATGACCTGAGATATCTGTAAATAAAACAAATATTTTGTAAAATTAACTAACATTATAGCTTCAATTTGACAAATTTTAAAGAAAATGTAAAACATATAGAGATTTATTTTGCCTGCAGAAGTTAAGCTCTCTGGTACCTTCATATGTTGCCATTAGATTTTTATATTTATGTGATTTGCTGAAAGAGATGAAGCAAATACGTTTAATAAGTTTAATATATATATTTTTTTCTACATCTTGTTACAGTACCTTATCACAAGTGAGTGCCAGTATAAATGTGGAATATCGGTGAGCAACATTAAATATTTTAATTACAAATGTCAGATAAATTTAATGTTATACAGGCATCACATAAATATGACTATATAGAAGAATCTCAACATGAATGATTAAAATTAATATAGACTATAATGATACTTGAACATTTTTACTACATGTTTTTATTCTTTTAAGCAGAAGAAGAGGAAGAATTAAACACAGCAGTGAAATCAAAAAGATATAGTGCTCTCTAAAATAACACCTTTCTTGTTTAAATTAGTTATGTTCTCCACACATGAAATACAAATATAAATCTGTTTAAGTGATAGATACTTCTTTGAATAACGAAATATTGTTTTATATATAATCTACAAACATTTTAATACAGAGAACTAGATTTGTAGTAAAGATACTTTCATTTAAATTAAATGGTTCAAATTTGTGAATACTTCTATTGATATATAGAACAGTGATATTCTTCACGTACTCAAAACACTTTTGCACTCAATCTTGGACACCCTCGAGTTATCATAATTCAAATTATACAAAATTATATGTTAAATAAATTGAATAATTTATCGCTTTTTTTAAAAAAAAAAAACTTAGTTTTAAAATATAAAAAGGAGAATTATATTTAAAGACACATATAGAGAAATTTATCTTATTATGCATATTATAAGTTTTATGTTTCCAACCGGCTCATGAGATGACTGAGTTTGTTTTCTGTACTCCAGTTCTTTAATTCATGTTTGAATGTGAATGAATGCGGTGTTTGTGGATTAAAGTTTACGTGCCCCCTAATAAGACTGCGGTAAGAGGGTTGCCGCAGGGTGAATTCTACTTAATAGATTATCACAGTAATACGTAATAAAAATAGCTGTTTAAAAAGTAATAAAGAATACTTTACAGCTGCTTCCGTGATTAGGGTTTCATATCATTAATGTTGAAAATATTTCTAGAGAAACATTTCCTCTTTTGTAAAAATACTTCTTTCCCACTAACCGTATGTTAGTTGTTAGGATCAGATGAGAGAGGTTGGGGTTTCCGCAGTTGGTTCGATCGTCTGCAGTGGAATGCCAGAGAATCCCGGCCGTGACCGAAAATTTTCAAATCTGATTCTTCCTTTGTCACCGAGGTCGTTAAGTACAAGCTTGTGAACGAAAGGTCTGCGGTTTGAATTTCACCAGTACCGTTCTCTTTGGTAGTTTTTTGTTTCCTCTTTTTTCAGGTTTTCCTCGGTACTCTTCACTGACAAATGCCGGAGAGGTAACCTTAAATTACGCCTGGAATGCTACTTTTCCATAAAATTCCTTTCCAAATTTATAATTTTATCTCTTCTGTGCACAGTGTGATGCCAATCGAAACATTTTCTCGTGTAACATCTTTGTATTTGGAAGAAAGTATTATGTCGCTCTTGGTGGTGTAGTGGTAACCATACTTACCTTCTAAACCCAAGGTCGCGGGTTCAAACCCGGTCAGGATCGATAGATTTTTCAGGCGTAAAAATGCTAAGTATGGCTTTTTCGGAAGGGAAGTAAAGGCATGGGTCCCATGTCGTACATTTACGGCACGAAAAAGAACCTCGAGCCTGAAAGAAGAGGCCTCTGAGCAAAATTTTTCGGCCGTTTCACGCCCTGAATTGAATGGGACACTGATGACCTGAGATGTTGCAGAGTGTTCATAAACAAACCAAATAATAATAAATAATGAAAGAAAGTATTAAGATTTTATTGCAATCTGCTGTAAAGCTGCCATTATTTGAAACACAACAATAATTCGCAGTACTGGTTTAAAGAACTGTTTTAAATTTTATTTGTAGAGAACCGTGCAACGATCGGCTTAGAAATCTGTCTGTGAAATGACTACGGGTTTCCTAATAGAACGTACACAACTCGGTGTGTTAGTAATTTAACACCATCATGAACAAAGCTGACGGCGCTACCAACCTTAAAATTAAAGGACAGTTTCAAATAGGGAGGTGCACATTATGTGTATACAATACGTCTGTGTAAGCTGCTTTCATGTGTTTCATCAAACACGCTTAGTTTACATCAGGGTCCTTTGTGGAGTGGTTTTGATTGCTAACTCAACAGATCCGCTGTACTTTTACCGAAAGAAAGCACTGGCAAAGTGAAGGCGATAGAGACATATTGCATTTTCAGATAGATTTAAGATGAACAAAGTGTGTTCTGTTGGGACACACAAAAATGTAAGAGGGTTGCTTAATAAATAATGTACACATTTATTTTTGGACAGTATCTCTTTACAGTCCTTCAATATAGATTTTCCGCTATTCTTGAGCACCTCTGCTGTTCCTTTGTCGAATGGCTCGGGTAACTGCGTCAGAGAACGAAATCGATGTCCCCGCGTGTTTTTTTTTTTTTTTTTAAACTTTGGGGATAAGTCACTCTGGTACACTCCTGTCGGGACTGTAGGATGAGTACCTCAAGCAACTTAAGTAATTTTTTGCACAGTTTTTCCTGAAGTGATGACAGTACATTGTTGTGTCAGTTCTACACGACACTGTCATGATGATTTCACATCATTTGCTTTGCTTGCTCGTCGAACTTTTTTTTCTTGGTCGTGGTGAAGATGAATTGCTCCACTTGAGCAACTGTGATTTCAGCTTCGGCTCAAGTCTCTAATCCACGTTTAGACAGCTCGATACAAAAATGCATAACGTTCAGTGTCGAATCTTTGTTTCAACAAGCGTGATGCTCTTGTGTTTCTGTTCCTATTTAGTGGTCAAACAAACAAACAATTCATAGAGTTCGTTAACCAGAAAAATTTGACCATTTTGATGGGGATATTTAACCTGAAGCAAGAATTAAAAAATTGCTCTAGTGAATCACAAATAGTTTCTGAAAATCACCGAAATCAGACTATTATGAATGGGGATTTATTTGAAACTCAAACTTAAAAAAATGTTTTTCTAAGAATTTCGGTATGTACCATTTAAATAAAATAAAAAAAAGTTTCTGAAAATCAGTAAAATCGTACCATTAGGAGTGGGATATACCTGAAGACAGAATTTTTTTAATTCGTCGAGGATGTCAATTAAGGGAGAAGGTGTGGCCGGAATTTCAGGCATTTATTTTTTTTTTTAAATAGGCAGGCGAAAAGGCACTTAAAATACTCAAAGTAGGCAATAATATAATTAAAATGGGCATTTATTAACATTTTAAACAGAAAGTAATATCACTCATTATTAAAGAAAATATGCATTTAAGGTACTTAGTTTCTTTATCACACAAAGTAGTTAAGCTTACTTTTCTTGGTTATAAGCAACAATAATATTTTTCAAGGTCATAGTCGGCCGCTTGTCAGTGAGAACATTTTTCGTCGTGGAAAAAGAACGTTCTACTTCCACTGCAGCATATTTAAAACAAGCTGTTTCGGAAGGACTCGTGCCAGTTAACAACAGAACATTTACCTTTCAGGCCATCATGGAAATGTTGATAAAGGTAAAGTAAAGTAATTTTGAATAGTCTTGACGAATGAGCAAAACATGCGCAGTGACTTCTGGTCGAGTTCATTTTCTGTTTATGCGTTTATAGGGGAATCTCTCTTACTTCTGTACTGAACACATAGTAAGGATAGTATATTGCGCAGCTATACCACTCTCATCTATCTCGCTTGCAATTGTTTGTTACATTTACGCACCACAAATATCGTAGAATTGTCTCGCGCAGATCGATACAAGTTCATCTGCCGGGACTGTTCAAAATAACAGTACTTTCCTCATCTTCTCTATTTCCTGGTATTCGTATGCCCGAGGTAACCGTAAGTTCCTTTCACTAATGCAGGTTCTATTATTTAAAGAGGTTTTTGAGTCGGTGTTTAACGCCCGTTTTTTACTACTGAGGCACCATAGGCGGCATTTAAAGAGCTTAAGTGAACTGGTTGAGGAGAAAATTTTTGATAGCTTGAAAAAAAATATTTAATAATATTTTAAAAAAACTATTTTTGTTTTGATTATCAGTAAATTCTTTCTCAACCAAGTATATCAATTTGTTCGTCGTGTTTCAGTACCAAAGAAGACCTTTGAATGTATTCAGTGAATAAGTAGAAAATTTATGGCCTAAATCCGTTAAATCAGAATAATGTACATAAAGAGATTTTCAAAGTAGAAATTCGTAGAGAAAAAAACTGTGACACAATAAATATACAGCGAATGTTAATGGGAGAAAACACTTGTCAATAATGTGTAGGTATTTGACTGAATTCTCGAGAGCAAGAAGATTAAAATGATTGTATATAGGGGATCACGGTTAAATGCATTTACAGAAGTGGCACTCCATCTGCTACTAATGGAAAACACAGCGCTGGGTTTACAGAAGCTGAAAAGCATTTTGTTGTTCTAAGGCGTTCACCAGTGGAAAGCCAGCGGTCGGAGGTGCGACGGGAGTGCATTGAAGTTTCGCAGGGACAACGCAAATGAATTATGTAATTCTTTTTTTTATTTTTGAGGGCGATCAAGTGTGATTCCATAAACTGTGAGAAAATGCCTAATTTAATGGTAAGCTTAGAGCGGAAAATGGTACTGGTTTTTTTATGCAATGCTCAAGAATAGAGAGATGCTTCACTGGGTAACAGGGAAAGTTGCACTCTATCACATTATATAAAAGATAGTACATAATTGTTGCTATGTTGATACACAATCATTCTCCTGTTTATATGTAAACAGTTCAATTTGTTATCCGAGAGAGCACAAGTTCGATTCCTGTTACTACCAGAGCGTTCAACAAAAAAATATCATGCATAGTTTCTTGCGTAAAAATTCCATTTTTCAATATATTGTTAGCTTAATGCGTAATATACACGTGCTATTAGTTTCGTTCATGTAACTTACGGTTCCCACCTGCGAGAGGTGTGCAGGTTAAGACATGTTAAGCTCTGCCTAAAGCAAAATGGAGGTGACAGTTTGCTGATATTTTTTAGACTTGTGGGCCAAGGTCCGCACTTTGACCTCCTCGCTACTGCCACTGAAGTTGTCTACCGTAGGTGCAGATGAAACGTTTGGGAAGAAGAAGAGTTCCAGTAGACCACGGCCCACAAGCCCGAAAAGCTCTGTACCTTGTGACGACACTCGCTGTGAAAGCCTAAGAACTTCGATGAACAGGATGCTGTTCTGAAATTCTGCTTTCGTCTGAACAAACCATTAACTGAGGTCTAGGGAGAGTGTTCTTCCATATAGCACAACTCGAAGATGTTTTAAAACTTGTAAAAATGAAAGGCAATCAATTTCAAAGTAAGGTAGAGATGTCGCTCTAGCTTGTGCTCAAACAGAAGAACTGCCACAGGGGCCGAAGTGCGGACTCGTGAGCGGGAGGTCTGCGGTTCGATTCCCACCAGGAACACCTCTGACTGAGTTTTTTTTCAGGTTTTTCTCAGTCTTCGTAAATGGAAAATGCCGGGGAGGTGCCCTAAACTTAGGCCTGGAACCTTCCTTGGTTAAAAAAAAAATCGCCCGTGATGCCTCAGTAGTAAAAACGGGCGTTAAGCACTATTATAAATAAAAATCTAACGGAAGAAAAATAAACACCGCTGTTTTCAGTGTGACAGAGGATGCTATTTGAACACTTTCAGAAATCCTGAAATTTTCACCAGGTGCCACCCACACATAGATATCTGAAAAGTTGCACATGAAATGTGTTTGTGCACATTGGTTTCCAAGGCTGCTGCGTGCAGGTTTTACATGCATTTGATGATAATACAGGAAGAGGGAAGTTTTTTTTTTTCAGAAATAATCGCTACTGATGAAATTAGGTTGTCATTTGATCTTGAGAGCAAACAGCTAAGCTCCGTGTGGAAATTTCTTTCATCACCAATACAAAGAAAATAAAAACAAAACAAATAAGAGTGGTCTCCTTTGCTTGAATTTTTTTTTAATTGAATTATTTACGGACGCTCTTTTACATCTCAGATCATCAGCGTTCCATTCAATTCAGGGCGTGAAACGACCGACAAATTTTCCTCGGAGGTTTCTTCTTTCAGACTTGAGGTTCTTTTTCGTGCCGTAAATGTACGACACGGGACCCACGGCTTTACTTCCCTTCCGAAGGAAGCCATACTGACGATTTTTACTCCCGAAAAAATCCATCGATCCTGACCGAGTTTGAACCCGCGATCTTGGGTTTAGTATGGTTGCCATTACACCACCAGGACAGACTTATTGAACAGCCCTCATGTAGAAAAAGTAGAGAAAATTTGTTAGATCTCTTGTTTTAATGCGTCTATTTCACATATGTAACACCATATTTCTTATCAATGAAATATGCCTATATTTTTAATTTCAGTCATTCGCGGACGCATATCGCGGCAATGTCGTAATTTTTTTACCGTAATCGTTTTACTGCATGGGGGTACATTTGTCTTCTGTTTTCCCAAAATTCGTGAGCAAGAATTAATTGCAACAACCAATAATCATATCACAGAGGAAATAATTAGCCATTATAGTCTAGGGACTCTGGTATAACAAATAGTACAAGCTGGAATCACGATTATGTGCTCCTACGATAATAAAAAAGAGCAATGTATGCAATTAGCACTATTACATCTCTAATTTATTCTCCACAAGTGATGCAGTAACCGACTTTCATTTATTCAAGATATCTAATTACAAATGTTAAAGATTTTATACAGTGTTTATATTGGGAAGCAAATTTTAATACTATTTTATTTTTATTGGTGAAACTTGCTTATGTATCCCACAAGTAACTGTTAAACTTACCTAGAATACCGGGCGAGTGTGAATATAAGCATTATTGTTAGCAGAAGTGAGTCCGTTAAAAGCTAATACACCATGCACCTGCCTTAAAATGTGCGTCAACTGTTATAACTGAAATCTGGATAGAAAGAAAAAAATAGCCACACTGTCTGTCGACGTAAAGGTTTTACTAACAGTCAGAAATGCACTAAATGAGCATCACGCTTTGTGATTAAAAGTTCGTCACGCAGGAGTTGCGTTAAACAAGCGAATTCCTCAGCAAATTCAGTTTGTTAACTTTAAGTTTATATTATTAGACCAAACACTAACTAAGAAACTCATATTCCAGACGCTCGACACCTGTGTATACCCTGTATTACTATGTGGGTGCCATATATGGTCAATAACAGAACAACAAAAGAACAAAATTAAAATATGCCAAAGAAAAATACAAATCAAGATCCTGGGAATAACTTTAAAGGACAAAATGTCTATAGTATTAATAAATCAGTTATCTCGGACAATAGACATCGCACAAATAGCTACCAGAAGCAAATGACAATGGGGCGGTCACGTCGCAAGAATGCAGGAAAATAGGTGGACCTACAAGATCTCCATGTGGAACCCCCGGATAGGAAAAAGGGCACAAAGAAGATCCAGATAGACCTCTTCAAGGAACAAGGTCCAGACTGGTTAAGAGTAGCAAGAGGTAGAGAAAAATGGAAAAGCAACTTGTGCAGTGAAAAACCAGTGCAGTGAGAAATGGAGTAACCAAAGAATAAACCAGTCAGAGTGTCTTAAACAGCATACGAACAACTAGCGTGGAATAGCTCACCATGTTAGGAAAAAGCGAGTTCTCCCTACTTGCTAGGAGGCCTTTGCCCTTATGGAACACAATAGGCTATCTTTATCGTTGACTTTATCTTATTACAGAGCGCTAGAGCAGAGAAGTTACACACTGATTTTACAGATTGGAAGGAAGCAGTGACTCGAGTGCTTACTACCAGGAGCCTACAGTTCAAAACACTCACCTCGAACCATTTCCCTTCTCTTAGAAGACGGGCCAAGCCAGTGTAATTAGTCGCCACGGTTTTCTCATAGCATAGCAGTGATAGCCAACAACAGTCTGGGACAGGGGTATTCAATTTACGGTACGCGTACCACTGATGGGTGGTACGTAAGCAAATAAGATAAATTAACATGTTTCAGAAACAACAAATATTTAACCTTTCTACAATAACTATATCGAAACAATAGATTTTACATTATCAAAAAATTCTTTACATGATACTCCACACAAATAATACGAAATTTCAATTTTAATCCTACAACAATGACAGTGCAACTCGAGTATATTTGATCAGACAACAATGGGATACATTTTGTCTTTTGTTTAGGTGCGAGACGCATTTACAGTTAATAAAGTAGTGAAGTTACATTCTTGAATGCGAGATTTGTTTGTAAAATATCAGATTTATATATAGTATGTGCCAGATTCAGAAGAAATAAACCAGAACATGGATAAGAGGTAAAGGACTCTGCTCGAGAAGCTCTAGGGAGATATGAGTGTAATTGCGATAAACCACTGCTTCTGATGCTAAGCACCCACTAGAGGGCATCATTGTACAAAACAGTAAGCCCTGTACAGAAGCAGTGCATAAGTACAATATAAGCTATTTGTCATACGATTTCACATATGTTGAAAATGGAAAGAATCCCAATACTGCAGCGTATGATTTGTCATGAATCACTTTCAAATCATTCGACGAAACCTTCCCTGTTGACACCATTCATGGTGATTTGAAACACAAACCGTAGGAATAGTTTCACAGAAAACTATCAGATTTATCATCAAGGAAAAAACAAATAACCTCATTTGCAGGATCTAATACGAAGGTTCTGGGGGCATCTTATGAAGTTAGTTTTAGAGTAGCTAAGGCGGTATTATCGGAGAGTCATTCAATAACCAGAAGCTATGGATACAGTTAAAATAATGTGGGGGCCAAGGCAGCAATACAACTTCATCAATAAATATCTAATTCTAAATACCTCATACAAGAAATAACTAAATGAATGTCTAGTATTGTTATAAATGTAGAGAAATGCTTATTTTGATCCTTGTACACATAATCACTCATTTACCTCGTAAAATCTGCTTACTGGTACATCTAATATCCTGTGTTGAATGTAATGGTACACCATTGGAAAAGGTTGAGAACCCAGGCCTAGAATTTGATAACAGAGAAATTCCACTTGGAGTGATTTTGCATGACAGCCTATAGTGGCCATGTTTTTTTAGAACCTCTGATAATATAACGATAGTTTTTCTGCCTTAACAGTACCAATAATATCTTAGCTTCAGCCAATATCAGTCTAGGATTTAATAACAGAAAACTCCATGGGAAGTGGTGTAACAGCTTCAGCCAATAACAGTCTAGGATTTAGAGCAGACAAATGTACAGCTGCGGGAAAATATAGCAGTGTTATTGTTGGGATATCGAGTAATGGTCATATCAAAAGTTTGCCGCTTCTTTTGATGCCGGCTAGGTATTCGATGAACATGGTGGTAATTGAGTAATATTTTACATTCGCTCTCTTCACGACAGTACTTTTGTGAAAAATAAAACGTACCCATCGTTATAAATTATAAGTTAACTTGTTTCTTTTTTTAACAATTAAGAGAATCACCCCAGAGTGCTTATTAAATTGCGGTTTTCAGGTATACCCCTACTTTTAATGTTCCGTGGTCCCTAATTTTCAAAAATTATTTTTCTTATTTTATTTAAATGCCACATACTGAGTTTTGTAGCGAAAAAAAGAAAAACAAATAAATACTAGTGCTTCTAGGTAAAATTTTAGAGCCCCCATTCCTGATAATTTTATTTCGCTTTTTGAGAAACTATTTTATCGTTTTATTTCAATGCCATACACTGAGCTTCGTCAAGAAAAAACAAAAATTTACCTCCGGTGGAGCGATTTTTAAAACTGTACTTTAAATTAACCTCTAATCTTTAAATTTGTTTTTCAGATATACCCCCATTCCTAATTATCTGATTTCCAGAAAATATTTTTAATTATTTTATTTAAATGCTATGTGATGAGTTTACCTGCAAAAAATACCCAAATATTTTTAAAAATTTTGGGATTCAGGTAAACCTTCCACTCATAATCGTCTGACACTTGTTGATTTTCAGAAAAAGTTTATCCTATCCTATTTCAATGGCAGATACCAAGTTTCATTGACGAAAAACAAAATTTGCGGCCGCAGGATCAGTTTTTAAAATTTCGCTTTAGGTTAACCCCCACCCACAACGATTTAATTTTGATAGCTAACGAACTCGAATTGTTACAAGCCTAGTTTTGTTGAGAAAAGTAAAAAAAAAAAAAAAAAAGTAAAAAAAAAATGGTGTCAGTTAGAGCGTTAACAGACACATGCACAAACACACACACACACATTTTCTTTTTCATTATCGTGTTTGGTCCTAGTACGCAGGACCGATGGAGATTTGAAGAAAATTTTCAAAAAACTTTTCATGCGCACAACAGCAATTGCTTCAAATTCGCTAATATGTCGCCTGTAGAAACAGGCCATGAGACGTTAAACGCTTTCCGATTGTGCAATAAAATGCATATGATAGCACACCGAGGCAGGGAGTAAGGATAAACCGGAATTAAGACTGATTTCTTAAACTAAACTTAGGAGAAGATCTAACCTAACTTAAAAGTAAATGTTATTTATAGAATCCCCGTAAAACTTGAACTTTACTTGGAGATAACATTTTAAGCTTGTTAATATTTTTAACCAAAGAACAAACCAGTCTGAGTGTCTTAAAACAGCATACGAACAACTAGCGTGGAATAGTTCACCACCTTAGGAAAAAACGAGGTTTCCCTATTTGCTATGAGGCCTTTGCCCTTGTGGGACACAGTATCTTTATCTTTTCCAATATTTTTAAGAAACTTTAACCTAAACTTTGGGTTATATTTTAAGTTAAGAATCATATTATCACAGTTGACGGTAGTCAGCCGTTACTCGCCTTCTGTTATTACATCCTGTTGTGTTTATGAATTCTTCGCCTACTCTACTTTTATTGCACCGGAATGACCATCTTTACGACGGACAACTCGAGATTTGGAAATCACTAATTTTGTTACAAAATTGAGGTAATTAAATTTATAATTGTTTATATTATCAGAGATTACCCTAGTCCATTATTTGTGTTTTAATTCATTTTAAGTAGGGGTGTTTGATATGAATGTATTTTATTAACTATTAATGATTAATATTATTAAATAATGTAAGCCAGTTTGCCATGTACGTATGAAACGAGTAAAGAATTATAGGTTTTTCATTTCCAAAGATTTCCCCGATCCGTTATTTAATTTATTTCATTGTTTTTACTTAATTTTGCTTAGGGATGTTTGTTATATAAATGGATTTAATTAAATAATGTAAGAAATTCCCATGCCCAGCCGTATGACGACGAAATGAGTAAAGAATGATAGCTAGGCGAGTGGCTCTAAAGTAGGTCATGACACTATTTGATGCCCAATTCAAATAACATCCCCCCCCACTAGATTATGAAGATATATAAGGGCTAGTAGTCTGTGGTAACCATACTTGCCTCGTAGACCCAAGATCTCAGATTCAGTCAGGGTCGGTGGATGTTTTCGGGCCTAACAATCCTAAGTATGGCTTCATTTGGAATGGAAGAAAAGCCGTGGGTTTCGTGTCGTAGATTTACGGCACGAAAAAGAAACTCAAGCCTGAAAGAAGAGACCTCTGAGCAAAATTTGTCGGTCGTTTCACACCTTCATTTGAATGGGACGCTGATGACCTAAGATGTTAAAGAGCATCCGTAAATAAACTAAATTAAAAAGGGCATTTTACAGTAAAATGATGGTGTAGGAGGTTTAAACTGATAGAAATTTGTAAATATTTCCCCTCGCTGTGGATATCAGTTAAAAAAAATATTCAAACTACGAAGGATATGCTAAAAGATTTCGGTTATACCCTCCAAATAAATGATCCGTTTAAAAAAATGCCTTAATAAATGTTCAATTTTTAGCACACCTTGTCTTCCATGTCTGGAAATACTTATAATGCAATATCTTCCTTAGGGAAGAAAATCAAAGCTTGCGCAAACTTTTCTTCCCTTTAGGAGAATGAAATAGTCAAGAGTGTGAATAGGCTGCGTGAGGTAACATCTTGATCACCTCTTCTTCCTGTTGTAACAGCGTGGGCGGAAGCGTTGCCATGGTGCAACTTGAAAGATGTCATTTGAATGAAGTACTGTGGGAGGCACGTAGACCTGGCCGTACCATTCCGTAGTGACGGCACCTTGCTTTTCAAGTGGAACGGTTGCTAATGAGTTATTTTTTGTTTGTTTGTTTTCTTTTAAGTAAAAATATGCGACCCCCTTTTCCCACACTTCCTTCTCTCGTCGATTATTTCATCTTCACAGCATCAGACTGGCGATTGCTGTTTGATTTCCCGATCACATTGATAAATCCAGTTTCGTCCCTTGTATAGACTACAAACGTTCACACTTTATCTTAATTGCATTTATCAGTGGGGGCATGTAGTTTGAATTATTAGTGAAGCTCTTTTATTGCGAAAAATGACAAGTACCAAACATTTTTTGTGTATTAGCTGAATTTATCTGGTTTTAATAATGCATAATTTTCCTGTGATACGAAGATCACTAGGTAGGTATTGAGATACGGAACATGGCCACTTCTAGGGAAAGTATTGTTGTTCACTCGAAATTGTTGAGGCATTGTGTTGGCAGAGCTGTTTTGTGTTACTCCTTTTTCTGCATTTTAGGTTATAAGTCTGGAAAGTCTTCACGTTCTTGTAAGGGCAATGGAGATTCAGAGAGAGCATTTTCGTGCGATGATCTTGTACGATTTCAAATGTGAATTAAATGAAACGCAGTCACTTGAGCGTTTGAAGGAATTTTTCGGTAACTTTTCTCCTTCACGTGCTGCTGTGTTCCGCTGGTTTGGAGAATTTAAGAAGGGGCAGCAATCTGTTACAGATGAAGAGAAGTGTGGCAGACCAGCAACAGTAGTGAAAAATAAAAACATCACCTCTGTGGAAACAATGATCAGGGAAGATCCAAGACTACCGTATAAGGACATTAGCGATTATTTCGCAATGTGTTTCAACCATCCTTCATGAGCACCTTCGTATAAAAAAATTATTCAAGATGGGTGCTCCATAATTTGTCTGAAGCTCCACAGATTGGAATGGTGCCAAGAAATGCTGCGGATGTCTAACTGTGGAAAGTGTCGGTGCTTCGCTGTTGTTACTGGCGACGATACGTGGGATATATCAATTTGATGCAGAAACTAAATGCCAGTCCTCCATTTGGGATTTCTCTGATGATTAGTCACTGGTCAAAGTCAAGAGACCAAGAAATGTGGAAAAGAAAATGAATTGTTGCTTCTTGTTGACTCTTGTTTGCCGCAACTGGTCACGTGGCAACCACCGTGTTCGAAAATCAGAGAGCTGTTACTGCAAAATGGCACACAGAAGTTTATCTCCCGAAAGTGTTTCAGAAAATCCAAGAACGACGTCCAAAGACAGGACTAAGGAACATTTTGTTACACCTGACAATACATCAGCTCACACCGTTAATGTAACAATGGAGTTGCTGCAAGGAACCGAGGCAAAACTAATGACTCATCCATCCTATAGTCCCGATCTGACACCTTGTTATTTCTTCCTGTTCCCGACTTTGAAGAACCGACTTCGAGGTCACCGATTTTCTAGTCTCGAAGAAGCGATTGCGGTGTACGAGGAGGAGTTACCTGTGCAGCAAACTGAGTGGCGTGGATGCTTCCAGAGGACAGTGCCACGGGGTAGGGGTACTTTGAACAACTGGGATAAACAAAACGTTTAATGAGCATTTATTATTTATTTCAATACTAATTTAAATGTCTTATTCTGTTTAGAGGATATATTGCTCTAAAATATAAAAGTTATCATTAAATTAATAAAAACAAGTATCTATAACAAATTGTAATATACGCGAAATGTAATGCTAAATCGCTCCATTCAAAATTATTGCACTGACTGAAGCAGAGAATGAAAGAAAATGTTCTTGTGTCAGGGATGCGCTCAACTCCAAAACCGTTAGCTTTTTTCCAAAATGTCATCGAACCTACTGGAGAGCTTGCAAAGGTGCTGATGCTCTAAATCATCAAAGTTTCTCAGAAAACTCTCCCGCGGTTTCCTCTTCCCTGGAATGTAAATCAGCAGCTGCTTTTAAGGGTGAAAAACAAGAGCGTCATGGGCGCGATCAGGCTCTACTTTCACCTCCTTCTGAAAAAAACTCTAAGGGAAGATAGGAGCGCGACAAATTGTAGGGTGAGCAAAGAGTTCAGTTGAATTTGTGACAGTATGTTTTAAAATGATGACAATTAAATACTGGTTAGACTTAAAAATGGGGCAGACACAAATTTAATATTCATTTGCTATCAGAAATAATTAAAAGACCTGGAAACTGAACATCTGCCATAAAAATGGATTTGGAAGGAGTAGGAACTAGGTGGGAGTTAGAAATAAATACAAGAAATGTTGGAGGAAAGCTAGAAGGAGATTAAATGGCAGACAATGCAAGTTGAGTGTTCTAACAAAATATCACTAAAATTACGATCAGAACTAAAATGGGCATGGGGAAGGAAACATATATAAAAGTAATGCCAGGAGAAGACAACGGCAATGACGGCTGGGCCTCGCGAGATGGAAAGCAGAGAAAATGACATGGCACAGGGGAAAGAATGTGTCCTGTGTGTGGTTAAAAGAAATACTGGGTTCATAATCTTGCAGAATGTTTTTAAAAGTATTTAACGCCAGTGTTTACTATTGTGGCACATAGGCAATGGATACATGAGACGGAATGGTGAACTGGGAAAGGATTTTTATTTTTTAAAGGAAGGAGGCCTTCCAGACTTAAGTTTAGAGTACCTCCCAGGCATTTGTCATTTATGAGGACCTGAGCGAAACCTGAAAAGAAGCTCAGTCAAGGAGAACGATCCTGGCGGGAATCGAAACCCAGACCTCGCCCTGACGACCGCTCACCTTAACGACCTCGGACCACCGCCATTTGCATAATGTGAAGATACAGAGTGCCGGAGATCGCAGATTTTCTCCGAAAACTTTGTATGCAAATTTATTAAGATCAGATGGGTTAAAGAGGACATTGCATGTAATGTACTTCTATTTAATAAAGATCTCATGGTCTAAATTTAAGATGTGCATTAATTGCATCATTTTTTCCGTTATGACTGGGGGAAAGGGGGTTATTTCCTAAACATTTTAATACATGACTAAGTGTTTGTATATATGCAATTCTCTGCATTTCTGTGTTTTTTCCCTCAACATTTCTTATGTGTACATAGGAGCACGGACGGTCTGGCTAGACTCCTGCGCTGGACAACTATTTATGCACCTGGTAACCCGTTATTGAAATAAATACACCCCACCACTTACTATTATTTACCTCCCTCAAGTCTCCAGCATCCCGAACCCAGCGACTGCGGCCTGGCCGGACGAACGATGGAAATATGAATGCCAGAATAATGTGAAATAAATGTGAAGAATATTAATACAAAATTATTAAGGAATTCAAGTAGTAAGGTGGCCTGTTCCACTAAGAACACCTGAATAGCAGCCCCTGGCGCGTATTGATGTCAATTTAGGTATGTGGATGCAATGGGAACATTGCTTGATCGTTTGCAATACAATTGATTTTGTCTTAACTCTTCCGTAACTCAAGACAGAGGAGGGGGATTTTTTTAAGTATTATCTCTACACATCGATGTTTTCACGTTTAACTTGTGAAGGGAGGTTCAGTTTCGCAGCTTTATAAGCCTGTCTCTTGATGTTCCAAAAAGTGTAGAGGAATTTTATCGATACAGTAAAAATCAGAATGTTATTTACGCATAATTGTATAACGTTCTGTGACCGCCACGAGTGGCCGAGGTCGTTAAAGCGCGGATTCGTGAACGGGAGGTCTGGGGTTGACCGTCCTAGCAGACTGAGGTTTTCTTCAGGTTTTCCTCAGTCCTCATAAATGGCAAATGCCGGGGAGGTACCCTAAACTTCGGCCTGGAACGTTTCCTCGCTTAAAAATAAATCCTTTCCTAATATATAATTACATCTCATGAATTATCAGTGTCCATCGCCTGTGGTGCCTCTGTAGCAAAAACGGGCGTTAAACACTAATCATTCACTATAACGTTCTGTGGCGAGCGTTTCTAATTATTATAAATAATGAATGTAAGAGTCCGCTGGCGTATGAAATAACTTGTTATTCATTTGTTTGATGTACGGAAAATCTATAATCTAATTTCGTTCCATTGGTTGCTATTAAACTAACCAAAGGGTGCATTACATTATTTAGACTCCGATACCAAAATGTAATCAAACATTTTCTGAACGAATTTAAGGCTTAAAAAGTAATTAGAGGTTTCTTGTTGCTAATTTTTTACTTTTAGTCGGTGTTGGCTTTCTCTATAATACTGAGGAAAGTTGGTGTCTCAGAAAAAAACTTAACGAGTTGGAGAAAGAATGGCAAAAAGGAACGCATAAGGAGTTTCGAACCCCGGACGACACCAAAGAATCGCTTGAGGTGAAGGAGCGTTTAACAGTGCGTGAAGAGAGAAAGTGGGCGCAAACCACAAGCCGCCACTGTGCTGGAGTACGGAGAGAGAAACCTGGGAGAAACTCGATAGCTATAAATAAGGAGCCCTTCATATAACTCAGTTTTTGAATCTGCCAGCCTCGGACTTTAGCACTCGTGGCCTTCATTCCAGCGCTAAAATTCACAAAGCTATTAGCATCCTATGCCAACCAAGAAACTCATTAACTGATTTCATATTGAATTACGGAACCCGTTGAGACTTGTGGTAAGCTGAAATTCATTAACGCAAGGAAATGTGGCTTTTTATGTTTGACTTGACCTTGCAGGATTTCAGGATATCTCGATAGTATTGCCCAGTTACAGCTGGTAGAATATTCCTGAATATCGAAAAATGAGCTGACCATAACTTTCCAAGCAAACTATTATTATTATTATTATTATTATTATTATTATTATTATTATTAGTCGTTGTAGTATCGGTATCGATAGTGTCGAAGTAGTGGAATAGTAACCTGGTGCCCGCGTACCCCAGTTGCAAATGTGCCCGAGTACAAAGAAAGGTTGAATAAATGAACAATGTTTAACCCCCGTTTTTGCTACAGAGGTACCACAGGCGATGGACACTGATGATACATGAGATGAAAAGATAAATTGGGAAAGGATTTTTTTTAAGGAAGGAATCGTTCCAGGCCTAAGTTTAGGGTACCTCCCCGGCATTTGCCATTTATGAGGACTGAGGAAAACCTGGAAAAAACCTCAGGAAGGACGGTCCTGGCGATATTCGAACTCCAGACCTCCCGCTCACGGGTCCGCGCCTTAACGACCTCGGCCGCCCGTGGCGGTGCAAACGTATGTTGGGCAGCCCTGTTCCACAAGCAAAAATTTATGTTAACATGTTGTGTTAGTTTATTCCACATCTCACGTGGTATTACTTTAAATGTCACTTGCAATTCCCGCCTGTGATAGGTATGCAAGATCGGACATGTTCAGTTCCGCCTGCAGCAAAATTGAGTTGACTAGCGACGAATAATATGCTGCTCTGAAATACCATATTCGTTTTAACAATTCTATAGCAGAGGAATTTGTAATGTTACAGGTGAGCTATGGAGAGTGTCCTTCCCTCTAGCACGGTAGGTTTTA